>CM052800.1:140572783-140616082 GCA_028533885.1 Nasua narica | reverse complement strand
CAAGATTGCATTAAACGAGCATGGAGAATAAAGGGAAAGGGATGAAAGGACAGGAGCTACAGGCTATGCAATAGTTAGCTAGAAACAGGATTAGGAAAAGGAGGTGACCAAAGTTGACCAGCCTGTAGAGAATCCTCACTACAAAATTGGGCATGAGCCATTTTTATGGCTATTAATGTAAAAGGTACCCCCGAAGGCCTAGAATTCTTAGGATATCCAGTCTTTGGGTTATGATAGATATTACTTTATTCCCTAATGTTCTACTTTTGCATTCCTTCTTGAGAAGTACAAGCTTTGTTTCACATGAGATTTGCATTTTTGTAAAGAAACACTTACATGAGCATTCCTAGGACGTCTCAGCTGTGACTTCACTGAGGAAGATTATAAAGATGTGAAGTATGTTTTTATTACTATTCATACAGAAGAATGATATTAAAATTGAATATTTAGTCCTATATTATCACAATTAGTAGCTAAAAAAAATAGATGGTTCAAAAACAAAACACCTATTAATAAACAAAATGATATCTGTCTTCTCACAGCAGTTGCTCTTATCCCATTTTTGAAATCAGTTCTGAAGTTCAGGCTTTATTTTTTATCTCTAGTCTAAAATGAATGATCTTCAAATAAATTTTCCTCAAAGCAGTATGGTAATATGTAATATAAGGAATAGGCATCAACTTTATCTTAATATTGAAGAATCAATTACAACAGAAACCTTTACATTCCACTGTATTTTACATTTATGTTGATCCAGTCTTTCATTTTATGAATTTCAGAGAAACATATCATGCAACATTTCAATTTAGCCTCACTGATAAAATGTTAACACAAGGTAGCAGATAGTATCTGGGCCACGCCCTCATAACACTAAAATAATTTAGGAAGCAAGAATTATCAAATCTCGAAGGGAGCTATTTAAAAATTCAGTACCTCTGTACATTTTTAAAAATTATTAACTGTATAGTATCTCTGACTGACTTCTTAAAACTTAATTAAAACTCAGAAAAACAAAGAAACAAACAAAAAATAGTGGGCAATATGCTCTCTTAATGTTATACCAGTACATAGTTTAGCAAACCACTCAAGGATCACTTACATCTCCCAGAGAATATACCTGTGTTTGATTTTGCCATGTCTATTTAACTACAGTTAATTAAAGATGTTGTGAAGTTATATGTTAACTTGTAGATTTTTGTCCACTAAAAAAGATGGTTTTATGCCTTGGAAGTCATGATGACCACTTTTGTATATATCTAACCTAGCAATCTTATTCCAACACTTTTTAATGCTTTCGCAAATGGACTAAGTAATCCCAGTTTCCCAGCTGGTCCTGGTTTACCATCTTATCTGTCCCTATCTAACTGATGATTTGAATAAAATAGTTATCATTTTGTACTTGTATGAGGGTTACATTTTTAATTTTTTGGAAATTATATTTTGTCAATCCTTACAGATCATAGTCAAAGTTATTAGAAATGAAGTCCACTATTGTAACAAAAATAAAGCACCAGGGACATTGGATAATATATTTTAGGGGCATTTTAGGCAAATTCCTTTTGCTCCCTCAAAATATTTTTGTCTGTTCTACACTTTCTCCTAGTGGAGTCTATAAGATAAAAAAAAATGGAGGATTTCAAAATTGTTTTTATCCTTTAAAAGATGTACTCCATAAACATACATTAATAGACATTATTAAATTTGTGCACTAAATTTAGAGTATATATATATATATATAATTAGAATAGCCTACGAATCTGATGAATTGTTGACAATAAGAACATCACTTCCATAATGAAACTATTCTTGAAGACACATAGGAGCACATCTGTGGATTACTGTGCTGAATGTAAAAGATTAAACACTGTGGGATATCTTGTGTTCCAATGTTCAAAACATCTGAGATGGGAGGTATCTAATGGATAGAGCACATGTTACATAAGAAATTAGACAAATTAAATTATTCCCAGAACAATCATGGGCTAAGGAAAATGAGTTTATCAGGACTGGTTTGGATGAATTGTGATAATCCTCTGAGTCTCACTGCCTGAGCCCAAGGGACATTCAGGCAGCAATGAAAAAAACTTGATGGGCCAAAATGATAAGAAGATAACAGTTGGTGTCTGCTATCAAACATCATTCAGAAATTGACTATAAATTAATAAGCTAGAAAGGTTGAAATTTTATGTAGGTGAGCTTTAAATTAATTCAATCTGTTAGGCAGGTACACTTTATTATTACACTCTCTATGGAAGGTAAGTGTGAGCTGTTTTGTCATTTTAGTAAAAAAATAATTATGTATTTGAATACCACCTGTCAACATTTTTCTTTAGAATAGCGCTTGATATTTTTAGCATTTCAGATTTTGAATCAACATGTGTCTTTTTATTTTCTCCTGCCTTCCTGTTCATTTAGATTAGTTCTATATGTTTTATGTGTATGAGGAAATTAATTTATGGGAAATCTTCCAGAAAAACATCATAAAAGGGGCATCTAGGGGGGCATCAGTTAAGAGGCTGATTTTTGGTTTCAGCTCAGGTCATGACCTTGAAGTCCTGGGATCAACCCCTGTCTTGGACTCTGCACTCAGAGAAGATTCTGCTTGGGACTCTTTCTCCCTCTCACTCTCCCCTCTCCCTGCTCTCTCTCTCTCTCTCTCTCTCTCTCTCTAATAAATAAAATCTTTTAAAAAATCATTAAAAAAGTGGGTCTTCAGGTATGTTAAAGAAATATATGATTTATATGTATTAGGAAGGAAGACATACTAAATTGTAAGTAAAATAATTTGTAAAAGAAAAATGGGCTTTAAGAGATAACAGGAATGATAAGCCCTGTTAGCATCTGCAGACAAGGTAACCCGTCACCCAGATTTTCTAGGTACCATTTATATCCCCTGCCAAATAGTAAAAATGGAGAAAGAGAGGGAGGGAAGGAGGAAAAGAGGTATAGGAAGGAAGGAGAGAGGGAAAAATCATCTATACCAAATGTCTGACTAATCAAAAATAGTAAGGATAGACTGTAGATTTTGATGACATTTTTAGAAATGATGACTGTTCAGTGTTTCTGATAGGAGTTACACTACCTTGCGGGCGGTATTTGACGAAGGGCATGAACTACTTATCAGTTAACACAGAAAGGATGTGGGGGCGCCTGGGTGGCTCAGTAGGTTAAGCCTCTGCCTTCAGCTCAGGTCATTATCTCAGGGTCCTGGGATCAAGCCCCACGTTGGGCTCTCTGCTCAGCAGGGAGTCTGCTTTTCCCTCTCCCTTTGCCTGCCTCTCTGCCTACTTGTGATCTCTCTCTCTCTCTGTCAAATGAATGAATTTAAAAAAAAAAAAAGAAAGAAAGGATGTGGAGAAATTTGAGGAAAAACCTCAAAGGGAATGTTGTGGAATTGAAACAATAATGAAGTATTAGAAATGCAAAATAAAAACAGCAAATCTACAGGGAGGAAACATGATTTTATTGTTTCACTCTGAATTGACCAGAATAGTGAAGAGAGAAGCTGGGAGCTATTGCACAAATACATATATATGGTAACAATTGTGGCTATTCATAGAAACATTTGAGGACTTAAGCATTTCTTCAAAAGGTCAAAAGATTGCATAATGAGTGCAATAACATAAACTTATTGGAAAAGCAGATGAAAAAATATTGATTGCATTCATTCTTCAACCAACAGATGGTTACGTGAGCTCAGTCTAATGTTACAAGAAGATTCAAATATAAAAATTTCACTATTTATTGTAAATGTAAGCAAAGAGGCTCTCCCTAGTGATTTTTGTGCCCATCAAATCGAGTTCAAATTCCTTAGCAGTCAAATCCCTTCTTCCATAGCCTACCAGTGTGTTTCATGAAATACTGATCCTACTCTTTAAAGAAAGTATTGCTTGATAAAATATATAGAGGAAATATATTTATTAGCATACAAACTATAACATACATACTATATTCTCCTCTTAAAGAATAGTGACTCACATCAAAAAATTAAAAGCTCTGGAGTGCCTGGGTGGTTCAGTTGGTTAAGCATCTGCTTTCAGCACTGGTCATGATCTCAGAGTCCTGGGATCACGTCCCCCAGCTGGCTCCCTGCTCAGTGGGAGCCTGCTTTTCCTTCTGCCTACTGCTCCCCAGCTCCCCCACTTTGCTCCCCCTGCTTGCACTCATGCTCTCTCTCTCTCAAATAAATACATAAAACCTTTAAGAAAAACTAAAAGCTCTGAAAATTCCTGCCCCCCCAAAAAAACTTTTTAAGTTGATTAACTTATTTGCTAAATTTCTAGGTCAATTACTTGCACCTAGAGCACTCTCTAATGTTACTCACTAGCATCCAAAGAAATTAATATTCAATTTAGGAAATTTTAGTCTTGCCTCAGGATATTTCTTGCATTCTCTTATAGCATTTTTCCATATACACTAATCTTCAGTCAAGGTGGAGAACTAGATATTCTCCACATTTAGATTTCTTACTTATCCTGCTATTTTAATTTTATGCTCTTCTCTCTTTTTTGTATATCTCTACCCCACACTTACCTTCTCTCCCCAAGCTGCCTGCATATCCCTAGCATGAAAAACTTTTACAAACTGTCCCCTAATAATCTATCCTATAAAAATCTGAAATGTAGAAAAAAAAATCTGAAATGTAGAAAATAGCTTTACATGAAAGGATGTTCAATATGTAACCTACATTATTAGAAAAACCTAAGACTACCTAAAAGTCCTATAGAAGTGGGCTGGTTCAGTATTTAGAATATTTAAAATGATGAAATACATAGTCCTTAACATTATAATAATTACGTAGGATTTCTAAAATATGGTACAACTTTAAATTATTTAAGTTAATATAATATTAACTTCAAAAAGCAGCATATAAAATTATATGCATACTATTTTCTCAAATTTATGAGGTAAAACAGAAAGGTTAAAGTGAAAATATCCTCATGTTCTAATTATGGTTTTAGTTGGATATGAAATCTTAGGTGTATTTTTTTTCTAAACACCTGGATTTTATGGTTTTATTTAGATATGAAATCTTAGATGTATTTTTTCTAAGCATCTGGATTTTTAAAACTTTCTACAACAACATTGATTTTATAACCAAAAATCAAAACAAAATGAAAAAACAGACAAACCCTTATGCATTCTTCAGAACCAAACTGATTTCCTTTGCTGTCAAGAAGACTCCTCTAATTCCCTCCAACAGATGCCACAGTTTCTGCTTTCCCAACTCCAGAGTGGTTTGGTGTGGCTCTCCTGTGGTACACTTCACAGTCTACTTTGAACCAGAGATAACTGTATAATTGTATCGCCCTTCCTTATACCAAATTACATTCTATTCTGTGTCTGCCGCAGTGCCTAAAAGAACTCCTCCTATAAAGTAGACATTTAGGAAGTATTTGTTCAATGCATAGATTATTTTCTGTCTGAAATTTATTCTCTTTTGTCAGTATGTTCATAAAAGAAATTTTATAAAATCAACTGATATGTAATTATAGACACTCGAGAAATTTTGCCAGTGCCTCTTTTTCTTTGCCTACCCAAATGACCTAAAACCCTGTGATACATGACTGATATCCTCCTAAGAAGTTTTTCTAATAATTGAAACTGAAGGTTATAAACATGGAAAGAACATGGAAAAATTCACCATGACTAATAAGCATGTCAACTGCAATTACATGTTCTCTTAATATTACTTAGGTATTTGACTGGTCTCTGAAATCATTGTTCCTTCTAGGTCATTCTACTGTATAATAAAGACCAAACAAAAAAGGGGTGCCTTTGCTAACTAGGAAGAAGTAATACTCATTGCTTTCTGTGAGTTATTCATATTCTTATATTTTGCACTACATAGGTACTAGCATTTATAAATTTTTTTAAAAAATTCAATTTAAAAACATTTCTTTTTAAAAAAATACTGGTGATAATGTGAAGCAACCGGAACTCTCAGATGTTTCTAGTGGGAATACAAAATGGCACATCCATGTGGAAAAACTGATTGGCAGTTTCTTACAAATGAAACATACTTCTAGGGAGCCTGGGTGGTTCAGTGGGTTAAAGCCTCTGCCTTCGGCTCAGCTCATGATCTCAGGGTCCTGGGATCGAGTCCAGGAGCCCCGCATAGGGGCTCTCTGCTCAGCAGGGAGCCTGCTTCCCCTACTCTCTCTGCCCGCCTTTCTGCCTACTTGTGATCTCTCTCTCTGTCAAATAAATAAATAAAATCTTTTAAAAAAAATGAAACATACTTCTAATTCTTCCCTGAGTCTGTCAGACTCAAGCACTCATTTGAAATATTTCCCACTGGTTATAATGCATGTCATAAATTTAAGCATCACTATTATTTTCTGCTTTCAATCTTTTCTTATCCTGAGTAAATTTCAATGTCTTCCACTTTGCAAGGAGGTTATTGATCCCAATAGCATTAGGGTATCAAGAAATGGCAAGAGCACAAGGAATTTTACACCATCAACTATCACATAATGCATTTTACACAACCAACTCACTCTCATCATTTTATTACCTTCCATATTTTGTCTTCTTTTTCTACATTCTCTTTATTTTTCTCTTCATTTTACCCTTTTCTTCCACATAAGCCAATGATTCTCAGTTCAAGGTGTCCATCAGAAACCGAAGATAGACATTTTTTAAAAGAAACACCTGGGCTCCACCATGGTTTTTCTGAACCAAAACTATAATATATGGACTTTTTGCCTCTATGTTTCAGGAACCACTGGGGCACCTGAAGTTAAGCATCTGCCTTTAGCTCAGATCATAATCCCAGGGTCTTAGGCTTAAGCCCCGTGTCAGGGTCCCTGCTCAGTGGGGAATCTTCTCCCTCTTCCTCTCCTTCTGTCCCTCCACTCCCTTCGTTCTCTCTTTCTCTCTCTCTCATTCTCACTCTCAAATAAATAAAATCTTTAAAAAAAGAAAGAAAGAAACTACCTATGAGGTTGGTGCGTAGCACTCCTTGAGGATACTGACTTAGAGTTTGCTCTAGGAAGCAAAGTCGAACCACCAGTACTACTCCATGCTGTAGATGTTGACCCCTAGACTGCAGAAACTACAAGTCTGCCCTAAGTGTAACAGGTATATGCTTTACAATGCCTTTAAGTAAACCTCACATTAGCTTGGGAAAGTGAAATACTAACAGGGTACATGAAAACTGAATTAACAGTATAGTACTCTTAATTTACTACAATTTGCCAGCTCCTCATCAGCATATTTTCTGCTCCCCGGTACCCAATCCTATTTTCCATTTTAATCAGCTTTTTATTTTAATTTGGAATAATACCTGAAATATAGCAGATGCTCAATAATTCTTTTGTTTATATCTGTATTGATTCTATACTTATTTTACACTTACTTAGTTTTAACTATTTGGATACAGTTTATACTTCTTTTTTAAGCCTCCCCTAAAGAGGGATTCCACTCTCACCATTGTTATTTAGTACTGGAAGTCCTAGTCACCATAATCAGACAACAAAAAGAAATAAAAGTCATCCGAATCAGCATAGAAGTCAAACTTTCACTATTGGCAGGTGACATGATACTCTATATAGAAAACCCAAAAGACTCCACCAAAAAAACCACTAGAACTGATAAATTCAGTAAAGTTGCAGAATACAAAATCAATGTACAGAAATCTGTTGCGTTCCTATACACAAATAATAAAGCAGCAGAAAGAGAAATTAAGTTATCAATCCAATTTACAATTGTATCAAAAACAATAAAATATCTAAGAATAAATCTAACCAAAGAGGTAAAACACCTGTACTCAGAAAACTATAAAACACTGATGAAAACAATCAAAGATGACACAAAGAAATGGAAAAAAATGCAATGCTCACAGATTGGAAGAACAAATGTTGTTAAAATGTCTATGCCACCCAAAGCAATCTACATATTTAATGCAATCCCTATCAAAATACCACTCACATTTTTCACAGAGCTAGAACTATCCTAAAATTTGTACAGAATACAAAAGACCCCAAATAGCCAAAGAAACCTTGAAAAAGAAAAGCAAAGCTGGATGCATCACGATTCAAGACTTATATGACAAAGCTACAGTGATCAAAACAGCATTGCAAAATAGACAAACGGATCATTGGAACAGACTTGAAAACCAAGAAATGAACCCACAAATATATAATCACTTAGTCTTTGACAAAGCAGGAAGGAATATTCAATGGAAAAGAACGGTCTCTTCAACAAATGGTGATGGGAAGACAGGACAGCCACATGCAAAAGAATGGAACTGGACCATTTTCCTAAACCACATACAAAAATAAACTCAAAATGAATTAGGGTCCTAATGTGAGATCTGAAATCATAAAAATCCTAGAGAACACAGGCAGTAACCTCTTTGACATGGGCTGTAGCAACTTCTTTCCAGGTATGACTCCTGAGGCAAGGGAAACAAAAGCCAAAATAAACCAAACGGATTACATCAAAATAAAAAAGCTTCTGCACAGCTAAGGAAACAGTTGATAAAACTAAAAGGCAACTTACAGAATGGGAGAAGATATATGCAAGTGACATATCCAATAAAGGAGCAGTATTCAAAAATTTATAAAGAACTTACAAAACTTAACACCCAAAAATATGAATAATCCAGTTAAAAAGTGGGCAGAAGACATGAACAGACATTTTCCAAATAAGACATCCAGATGGCCAACAGACACATGAGAAGAAGCCCAACATCACTCATCAGGGGAAATGCAAATCAAATATACAAAAATAGGGGCGCTAGGGCAGCTCAGTGGGTTAAGGCCTCTGCCTTCAGCTCAGGTCATGATCTCAGGGTCCTGGGATCGAGCCCCACATTGGTCTCTCTGTTCAGGAGGAGCCTGCTCCCCCTCTCTCTTTCTACCTGCCTCTCTGCCTGCTTGTGATCTCTCTCTTTCTCTGTCAAATAAATAAATAAAATCTTAAAAAAAATCAAATATAAAAAATATACAATATATAAAATATACAATATACAAAAGTAGTATTACTCAGCCACAAAAAAGAATGAAATCTTGACATTTGCAACAACATGGACAGAGCTAGAGAGTATTACACTAAATGAAATAAGACAGAGAAAAACAAATACCATATGATTTCACTTACATGTGGAATTTAAGAAATAAAACAAAAGGAAAGAAAAGAACGGAAGGCAAACCAAGAAACAGACTCTTTTTTTTCCCAAATACATTTATTTTATTTTTTCAGTGTTCCAAGATTCATTGTTCATGTACCACACTCAGCGCTCCATGCAGTACGTGCCCTCCTCAATACCCACCACCAGGCTCGCCCACCCCCCCACCCCCTCCCCTCCAAAACCCTCAGTTTGTTGCTCAGAGTCCACAGTCTCTCCTGGTTCATCTCCCCCTCCAATTTCCCCCAATTCACACTTCCTTTCCTTCTCACAATGTCCTCCATGTTTTTCCTTATGCTCCACATGAGACCATATGATAATTGACTCTCTCTGCTTGATTTAGTTCACTCAGCATAATCTCCTCCAGTCCCATCCATGTTGATACAAAAGTTGGGTATTCATCCTTTCTGATGGAGATTCTTAACTATAGAGAACAAACTTCTGGTTACCAGAGGGGAAGTGGGTGCGGGCATGGGGGAAGTAGGTGATGGGGATTAAGGACGGCACTTGTGGGCACCTGGGTGGCTCAGTTGAAGCAACTGCCTTCGGCTCAGGTCATGATCCCGGAGTCCCGGGATCGAGTCCCACGTCAGGCTCCTAGCTCCATGGGGAGTCTGCTTCTCACTCTGACCTTCTCCCCTCTCATGCTCTCTCTCACTCTCTCTCTTTCCTAATAAATAAATAAAATCTTTAAAAAAAAAAAAAAAGGAGGGCACTTGCTGTAAAGACCACTGACTTGTATGGCAGTGTTGAATCACTATATTGTACACCTGAAACTAATATTACACTGGAATTTAAACAAAAACTTAAAAATAAAATAAATAAAATTAAATAAATATATGTAAACCTCCCCTAAATTATGTGTGTACAACTAAAGCAAGAATATTCTAAAATGGGTTCTGGAGTAAAATAGTGTTCCCAGCTACCTATGGCTAACAGAAGTGGCACAACACTCAGAAAATATACCACCTATCTATTCTGATACCCAGTGGTACCTCCTACCCCTCCAACCAATGAACAATAAAATTAGTTTTCTATAGTCTTAAAATGCCCTCTAGCTGTCAGTAATATTTAATCTAAATTTTAAACCACAAATACGACTAAATATCCTCAAATCACCAAAAATTTGAAGAAAATCAGCATTAAGAATGAAAGAAATCTGACCAAGCTATTTATAAATTTCATATACAGGCAGGATAACTCCTGAAAAACACAGCTAATAATGGAAGCAGAAAAAAATTAAGTAAATGTAATTAATACCCTCAGATATTCGAAAGGCATCAACAACAACAACGAAGATAGTTAAGGGGACAAAAAAAGAAGCTGTTAGAATTGGTAGGGGAAAAAATGTTTGTCAAAATAAAATTAAGTGGAAAACAAGTAAATGAACCAAAAAAATAGATTGAGGAGTAGACTAAACAAGTGAATCAACTACTGAAATGAAGACTGACCCAAAAGATTCTCCCAAAATTCAGTGTAAAAGCACAAACAAATAAAAAGCAAGAGAAAAGAGACAAGATATAAAAAGGACAGAACAGGACATTGCAAAATATGTTGAGTAAGACATATGTATGCATTATATATATGTATGTACACATACAAATATATACACATACATCTGGAGATGAAGGCAGCAGTTATGTGTGTATCCATATACACGAAGATGTATAGATCTGTATATATGTATACATAACATATACACACATATATTGCATATATGTAACGCATATATACCTTTCAGTAGACATATTTTACCATATAATAGAAGCTTGTATAATAGAACATAACACATTGAACCTTATACCTAATGTACAGAGAATGCAAATACATTTCAAACAGCTAGGGACCATATCAAATGACTATGCATTTTTACGTCCTCCTTCCCAGTCCTCATCTCTGTCTCTCTGACATTAATTTGCTTTCTGGTGAGAGGTTTTGATACATAATAGCTGACAGAAAGTGTACCAAAAAGCTGAAGAGGTCTATTAATTAAGATACTAAAATGCAGGTTTTATTACACCACCATTTTCCTCAAGGAATTAGTTTAAAAACAGAAAGTAAGGATCAGTAAACAGATTGGGAGAAGTCCCTTCCATACCATTTTTACAGACATCTTAAACACTATAGCAAATAAGGAGCACATGACATCAAAGGATTTGAAGAGAATAGCATTTTCTGATATTTGATGACAGGAATACTTCTTCATACAGATTATGCTCAAAGCTGGGGGTAGGGACAAAGGCAGTAATATTAATGAATGTGTTAAAACCAGCCAAAGCCACTATACTAACTCAGTGTGATTTTCTTAAAATTTCTTTTTTTAACCCTCTTACATTGTGGGTGGGAATGCAAGTTGGTGCAGCCACTTTGGAGAACAGTGTGGACATTCCTTAAGAAATTAAAAATAGAGCTACCCTATGACCTTGCGATTGTACTACTGGGTATTTACCCCAAAGATACAGATGTAGTGAAAAGAAGGGCCACATGTACCCCAATGTTCATAGCAGCAATGGCCACAATCGCCAAACCACTGAAAGAACCAAGATGCCCTTCAACAGACGAATAGATAAAGAAGATATGGCCCATATATACAATGGAATATTATGCCTCCATCAGAATAGATGAATACCCAATTTTGCATCAACATGGACAGGACTGGAAGAGATTATGCTGAGTGAAATAAGTCAAGCAGGGAGAGTCAATTATCTTTTGTCAATTATCTAAGTCAATTATTTCACTTACATGTGGAGCATAAGGAAAAACATGGAGGACATTAGGAGAAGGAAAGGAAGGGTGAATTGGGGGAAATCGGAGGGCGAGATGAAGCATGAAAGACTCTGGACTCTGAGAAACAAATTGAGGGTTTTGGAGGGGAAGAGGTGGGGGGTTAGGTGAGCCTGGTGGTGGGTATTAAGGAGGACAAGTATTGCATAGAGCTCTGGGTGTGGTGGATAAACAATGAATCTTGAAACAGTGAAAAAATAAAATAAAGAGTGAAAAAAGGGCACCTGGGTGGCTCAGTGGGTTAAAGCCTCTGCCTTCGGCTCAGGTCATGCTCTCAGAGTCCTGGATCGAGCCCTGCTGAGCAGAGGGCCCGCTTCCCCTCTCTCTCTCTGCCTACTTGTGATCTCTCTCCTCTCTGTCAAATAAATAAAATCTTTATTTAAAAAAAGTGAAAAAAATCTTTTTTTAAAAGATTTTATTTGTCTAAGAGAGAGAGAGGAAAAGAGAGAGCAAGAAAGCACAAGTGGGCGGGAGGGGAGCAACAGAGGGAGAGGGAAAAGCAGGCTCCCCACTGAGCAAGGAGCCCGATGTGGGACTTGATTCCAGGACCCTGGGATCATGACCTGAACTGAAAGCAGAAACCTAACTGACTGAGCCACCCAGGTGTCCCTTAAAATTTCTTTTTTTTTTTTTTAAATACTACTGGGTGGTGGCTATTTCCCACCACATTCTGTTGCGCCTACCGAAGTTTGCCAGTAAAAAATAGCAACTGTATCTAGTCAGCCCATTACAGAACCCCTGTGCCAAGGGTCTGAGAATAACAGGAATACCTTCTTACACCATGATGGAAGCCAGAGATGGTACAGCTGGTAAAGGCAACGTCACACATGGTAGAAGAGCTTCAGTACAGATAGAGGATGATAGAGCGTGCTTTAACTCCCCCTCCACTGTTTAGATTTGAGTACCCCTTTACTACATCCTAGAAACGTAACCTTGGACAAGTCACTTAAATTCTCTATGCCTCAGTGTCCTCATCTATAAAGTGGATATATTAAGGGCCCTTATTTATCGACATGCTCTTACAGTTAAATTACAGCATGTTTGCAACATATTACTAACATAAGTTCTCAGTGAATGTTAACCGTTGATGATAATGATGGTGTTGATGACGATGATGAGAATAATATAACATCACAAGGATAAGCATCCCACGCAGCTTACCAAACCAGGCAGTCTTCATATTGCAGTGAGTCCAGCTGGGTTTAGAGGCACAGACTCCCCCTCTAATGATAGAGGGTTGAATTTTCTCTGCCATCACTACATGTTATTTATTTGGCCCTATTAGCTTAAAAATCCCTAAATCTCTTAGAGAACGACTATAGATTGCATTAAACACATGAATTTCCCTAATTGGGCTAAACAGAATGTTACAATAAGTAGTCTAATTCTTAGCTAATTATCATGATTAACAACCTAACTTTGAAAAGATCTCTTGAGCAGTTAATCTGCTTGTGGAACTACTGGTACCATGGAGGTTACTCTAAAAGAAGCACTACACTGAATGATGGTTAAAACGCCAAGATTTAACCTGATGTATCCACCAGGAATGAACTCAGAATGTATACCTGACTTTTTTGTTATGTTTTTAATTATTAAAACAAGAACATCTGAGGAAATTCATGGCCCTCCACAATTATCTTGCCTTCAGATAAATTAGAGAGGATACAGTTTTATTTGCTAGTTCCTCTGCTAAGTATTACTTGAGAAACTTCAGCTCATGTGAACAATTGGGTGTAAATCTATTAGCCTTCTTGGTCAGGGAAAATAAACAGATGTTTCTGGAGTTAATAAACCAAATCCCAGTCTTAATAGAGAGAGGAGAAGAGGACAAACTAATACATGAAAAAAGACCCATAATAAAACAATAAACAAAGAAAACTTGGTATTTAAATGAGACAGTGAAAGGAGGAAAAGAGAAGAGGGATATCACAGCTTCCAAGATGCTAAGGCAGGGGCTTCTGTGTGCACCAGGCAAAGTTGAGGTGGGAAGAGAGGTTATGGAGAACTACTTTGTGCTTATAAAGAACAGTGTCCCATTTATAAAAAGTTTTCATTAAATGGCAACTATTACTAATTGTAGTGCTATGTAGTTTTTCAGTGTCCAAAAATTCTTTGATACTTCTCCCTTCGAAAGGTCGAGCCTGCTTTCCCTCCCCTCAGGTAGAGGTTAGACTTAGTCCATTTCTCCTAATGATAAATAGGGTAAAGTGGATGTGTGCAACTGCCAAGACTAGGTCATGATAGCCATCTCTATGACTTTGTGGCTTCCTTGGTGCCTTCTTTGGAACACTCACTCTGGGGAAAGTAAACTACCATGTTGTAAGCAGCACTGTGGTATGAGCCATATAACCAAGAAGTGAGGCCAGCTGCCAATAGCCAATGAGGAATCATGCTTTTGCTCAACAGTCACATGAGTGAGTGGTCCTTCTTCAAAGTGAAACAATAATGAAGTATTAATTCAAATAAACATAGTACTAAAATTTTAGAATCCCTGGAATATCAGAATAACTCTATCCCTGAAAGCATTGCTGCCTAGAAATCTGAGAACAATACATATATAAAAGTAGAACATAAATGCTTAAGGAATCCTACTTTTTACTTACAAGTAGAATCCTAGCTTATTAAACAAGACGTGGATGGATAGAAAGGTCTGTGACTTAAGGTGAGAAGCAAAAAGAAATGATGTATTTTCTTCATTTTGTCCAAATTCCTGCTCTACATTGCTTGATAAAGAAGATATACATTGCTTTGATAAAGAAAGAAAAAGCACAACAGATTTTAAAAAAAAAAAAATAATAATACTAAAGTTTTGAGGTAAGATAAAAGTACAGATCACCCAATTCCATCGCTGCAGAAATTTTCTTCTACAGTATTCCTGACATATCCTCACTATTTCTTCCATAATTCTATTGATGGAGAGTTGATTAATTTTTTTAAAGCCTGCTAAAATTCAGAAACTCCAATTACTAGATTCTTGGTAGTTTAGAATCTCCTTTTTCCCAGGAGTGAACACACTCCTGCAATATGGTTCAAAATAGAACAAATCTAGCATGTAAATCCTTCAGATTTTGAATAGTTAATATGTCGTCTTTTAAGTCTAGCAGAGACTTGTGAATAGGAAACCCTGTAGCGCTTGACGCACACAATCCTAAGAGGGAGAACAGAATGAAAGAGTTATAAATGTGTAGGCATTCTGATATGCAGTGGAGGCCTAAATGCTAAGGATCAAAATTCATGACATTAGATCAAATTTCTTGTCTTTTGCTCCTAGCTCTCAGCCCAAATTATACATAAATACCCAACATTAAACTATTAAAGGAATGCACTCTCTTCTGTACTCTTTTCCCTGAACCTGTAATGATACAGGTCAGACTTATAAAGATAAGTGAGAGTAATATATTTCGACAGGAGAATAAGTTCTTAACTCTATAACCAACTCTACTTTCAGGTTCTTATGACTGATTATGGACAACTTATATATGCTTTAATGCTATAATTATAATAAAAATGATTAAGTGACCCCTGGTCATATCATCAGTAAGTGTCTTGAATTAATCCTAATATGTATAATAGGATGACTGACTAGTGAGAAATTTTTGGAATTAAATCACCATATTATTTCATTTGCATAGAATCAATTCTTTAAAAAAAAATTGTACCATGGGGCAAATAATACATTATAAGTTAATAAAAAATAAAAATTATTAAAAAAAAAGAGGCAACAACTTACATGACAAGCTTCAAAGAACAAAGTCAATACTAATTTTAGTAAAACCTAATTTTAATCAAGCCATATCATTTTCATTCATCATCTTTTGGTTCTAATCACTGTCTTCACTTTACTGCTGAATAAAAATGATTGCTAGTTTTTGAAGGTTAATATGTAGAGTTATTATACTACATTTATAACCTTTGCTGCAAAACATCACAAATTCCTCATAATGCTTAAATATTATTCCTGGAACTACAGGTGAATCTACCTAGTGTCTTTTTGTTTTTAAGACTTATCACACACACACACACACACACACACACACACACGTGTGTGTGCCCATGGTTGACAAGGGAGTATATGAAGTCATGGGTGTGTATAATGCCTTATGATGACAGGGGATTATATGATGACAAGGGTTCAGGCACAGAGATATTCATGTCAATGAATGACAACCAATAATCAAAAAATACAAATTCCTGTCTCTGGTATCTTGAAAATTAGAAATGCTATTTCTATGCCACAAAGGGCCTATACACAGCTATCAGCTGTTGCATAGATTCTTTGATAAGAATGTATTTAATATGCAGTTATTCTTTTCACCCATGAACAATATCTTAACATATTGAATAAAAAATCCAGACCTTCAATGATATAATTATAAAAATGTTTTCTAATGTGTGAGATTCAATTGTGGCAATAAAATAATTTATCCTTTGCTTGGCTGATCAAGGAAGATTAAAGTTTGAGAAATCTTATATACACACAACTCTAACTGTATCTTTAATTTCAGTGCAAAATGCAACAGTTAAAAGGATACATGCATATGCACAAAAACATATACACTTATACTATATTATGGCCCAGTTTATATAACATTTTCCATAGTTAACATGAGATTCAGCATGGTAGCTACCTTTGTCATGTCCTTCTCATCTCCTACCTCTACAAAAATATCCATAGATTCAGCTCTGCTTTATAAATAATGCTGGCATTATACAGGGAGTTTTTAAGCACCTGTAACATAGCATTTTTGGATTCAGAATCATTATTGGACTCAGAATCATTAACATAGTTTTTGGCACTTAACAGCATCCTTGCAATTGTTAAATACATGAACAGAGGATATCAGCAAGTCTCCTCTCTAGCTCTTAGTCTGGGGTATAGCTGTCACAACTGCTCATTTCTGCTTATTTCTAAAGTAACATCCCTACTATACAGAGGTTACTGATAACCAGATCTCAGCCTTGTTCATTTATTCCTGAATTGCTGTCTTATTAATGTGCCCAAAGACCAATCTCTCAGGGCCTGAGATTTTCTCAATATCCCACCCGAATCCCCAGAGCTTTCCTTAGTTACAACTTAGAGTCTAGGATCTTGCCACAGACCAAAATCTGTCTGCATGGCTGCCTGTCTGATTCTTCTATTCATTCCCATCTTACATTCAGCAGGGCCTGGCTCTGTTTACCTCTGATAATACACCATTATCTTGGACTGAACTATTCAGAGCCAACAACTGAACAGGAAAAACACCTATGGATTATGTCCATGTCTTTAAAAACCAGGCCTTCACCAGGGCAACTCAAATCAAAACCACACTGAGATACCACCTTACACCAGGTAGAATGGCAAAGATTAGCAAGACAGGAAACAACACATATTGGAGAGGATGTGGAAAAAGGGGTACCCTCTTATACTGTTGGTAGCCAAGTTGGTGCAGCCATTTTGGAAAACAGCATGGAGATGCCTCAAAAAATTAAAAATAGAGCTATCCTATGATCTGGCAAATTGCACTACTGGGTATTTACCCCAAAGATACAGATGCAGTGAAAAGAAGGGCCATATGCACCCCAATGTTCATAGCAGCAATGTCCACAATTGCCAAACTGTGGAAAGAGCTGAGATGTCCTTCAATAGATGAATGGAGGGGCGCCTGGGTGGCTCAGTGGGTTAAGCCTCTGCCTTCAGCTCAGGTCATGATCTCAGGGTCCTGGGATCGAGCCCCACATCGGGCTCTCTGACCAGTAGGGAGCCTGCTTCCCCCTCTCTTCTGCCTGCCTCTCTGCCTACTTGTGATCTCTCTCTCTGTCAAATAAATAAATAAAATCTTTAAAAAAATAGATGAATGGATAAAGAAGATATGGTCCATATATACAATGGAATATTACGCCTCCATCAGAAAGGATGAATACCCAACTTTTGTATCAACATGGATGGCACTGGAAGAGATTATGCTGAGTGAAATAAGCCAAGTGGAGAAGTCCATTATCATACGGTTTCACTTACTTGTGGAACATAAGGAATAACAGGAGGACATTGGGAGAAGGAAAGGAAGGAGAATTGGGGGAAATCAGAGGGGGAGATGAACAATGGGAGACTGTGGACTCCCGAGAAACAACAGGGTTTTAGAGGGGAGGGTGATGGGGAGATGGGTAAGGCTGGTGGTGGGTATTTAGGAGGGCACGTATAGCATGGAGCACTGGGTGTGGTGCATAAACAATGAATCTTGGAACACTGCAAAAAATAATAATAATAATTTTTAATAAAAAAATAAGAACCAGGCCTTGAGTAGATCTGGTTATTTTATTTTATATATTTGGAAATTGAATCATGTAAATAATTTATAAAATCTAAGGACGGATTCACCAATACTATTATCACTACCAAAAAAAGAATCATAAAAGATATTATCTCTATAAAGTCATTTTATAAATATTTTAATTTAAAAGAAAGCCATGTTTTTCTTATAATTTAGTTGTCACATAGATACTATGAACTGAAATTCAAATCAGATGGCAAATTATTTCTGAAATATTTTTAAATGAGAATTTATGCTTTATCTACCTTAAATGTTTACTTCTGGAATGTCTCTATCAATTGAGTTCTATTAAGATGAAGCAGAGCATCTCTGGGAAACTCACACTGGAGCTGTCTCCTACCTAAAATTACTATGAAAGACAAAAATTAACTTCTGGGTGCTACCAGATGATTTGAAAAGCTAGAGTTATTAATATCTGGATAAACAAAAGAACACATTTAATCTGATATGATTCTAACACCTTTTTATAAAGTCTTATAATGTATGTATATGCTGAATAAACTATACAAGAACTATTTATGGTACATGCCTACAAAAACATAATACAATTCACATGTATCTTTTCTATAATTTTGCCAGAAATTTAAGTGAAATGAACAAGATATGACCATAAAAACAATAAAAATCTTTAATTCATTACCTTGCTTATTCAGTAAAATTAATTTATTGACATATCTGTGATAGTCATAATAAATGACTAATACAGGGTTTCGGCCTACTTTTTCTTTTTCCCTTGACAAAATGTATTACTTTAAAACACTTCAAAGTGGAACAGTCAAAGATAAAGATGATGAAATTTTACAATGGATTTATTTGGAATAAGCTTTTTCAAGATATGCCCTGGTATTAGAACTAATTCTCCTTTACCTCTTAAATCCACAGAAATATACAATGAAAATGATGTGATTTAGGCCCTATAAGATGTTAAATCAAAGACAGACACAGAATTTTTAAAAAGATTTTTAACATTGGATAAAATAGGAAAGGTTTCCACTTAAATTACCCTTAAATCCTTCTTTACCCTAGCAACCAAATTTCAACTCAGTAGTGTTTCTGAGTTAGACAGAGTCTGACAGTCTTTGCTGGGACCTGATCAAGAGGAAAAATGTGGTTTTGTATAAGTTTTATTACCTTATGTTGAGGTTAAAATCAAGTTGAGGTACCCATGACTTTGCAGCACCCTCTGGTTTTCCTGCTACAATTTGCTCTCATTTCCCTTCCTTCACACTGCCTTCTTCTCAGATGCCTTCAATTAGACAATTCCTTAAAACTCCTCTACACTTCTTTCTTTCTCTCAGTTCACTCTCTCTCCTCATGTGTCCAATTTCCAAGAACGTGTTCTTGGTTATATCCAGCTTAGTTCCTGCCTTCTTAATATATGAAGACTGTGAAAAGAATCCCTATTTCCCTATATCTCAAATTCCAAATCTTAGATGGTGCTACAGAACAAAAACATACAAGAGCATCAACTCACTTTTCAGAACACTGCATTTTATTAGTTCATATTCACATTAGTTCATGTTAGTTCTGATGTATTAGGCACATAACAAGCATACATATACTTCAGGAAAATTCTTGAACCCAACCTAAAACTTAGTCCTCGTGTTTTTCTCCTTCCATGATAAATGATGAGATCTAGAACCTCCTGAGATAAAATTTAAGTTGTAGTTTACTTCTCAAGTTCTAGTTTAACTTCTTTGCTGCTCTACTTTCTCCACCAAAGCTAGAGGAAACTAGAAAGAAACTACAAGAAACCCAATTATATGTAGTCTCTGGTATTAAAAAATGAATTCATTTTTGGGGCTCCTGGGTGGCTCAGTTGGTTCAGCATCCAACTCTCAATCTCAGCTCTGGTCTTGATCTCAGGGTTGTGAGTTCAAGCACTGTGTTGGGCTCCATGCTGGGTCTAGAGCCTACTTAAAAAAAAAAATTTTTTTTTTGCCTCCTTCTTCCACTTTTCACATCCTGGCCTTTTACATTAAGGAAGCAGCATTGTTTACATTCTGTTTTTTCTGTCCTATTTTATGTATTTATGTATTTACATCTTTTACATATGTATATAGAGGTAAGCATCATTGCTTGTATTCTATCTTTTCTATGCTATTGTTTGCATGCTATTCTTTTCTTTATTTCTTGTGCCCTGACATGTAAAACGTAATCTTCTTTAGGATTAGGATCTTCCTGATATTTTGAGAATTCTGGAATTTCAGTACAAAGTTTCTTTTTTTTTTTCAATTTAAATTCTAGTTCATTAAGATACAGTATGTTAACAACATTAACATACATAATATTTGTATGTATGTAACATACATAATATTTGTTAACATACAGTATGTTAACAACATTAACATACATAATATTTGTATGTATGTAACATACATAATATTTGTTAACATACAGTATGTTAACAACATTAACATACATAATATTTGTTTGGAGTAGACTCCAGTGATTCATCACTTACATACAACACCTAGTGCTCATCACAACAAGTGCCCTCCCATCAGCCATCTCGCCCATCCCCAACCCATACAAAGCTACCTTCCTCTTTTTTAAAAAATTTATTTATTTTAGAGAGAGAGAAAGAGAAAGTGCACATGCAGGAGAAGGAGCAGAGGCAGATGGAGAGAGAAACTTAAGGAGACTCTGCACTGAGCATGGAGCCCAATGCAGGGCTCAGTCTCACAACCCTGAGATCACAACCTGAGGCAAAACCGAGAGTCGACGCTTAATCGACTGTGTCGCCCAGGCAGCTCCAAAGTTACTTTCAATTACTCCTTCTCACAAACCTCATTGACTGATACAAGCAAAAATACATTTAAATTCTTGATCCAAAATAATAATAAAAAATTTATTAGTTATATGTGTTGCACACCAAATTACTCCCAATTTTATTGGCTTCAAATAACATGCAATTATTATCTCACACACTTTCTGATGGTCAAGAATTTGGAAGCAGCTTAGTTGAGTAGTTCTGGCTCAGAGTCTCTCATAAGTTTGTAGTCTCCAACTGATTTCTCCTTCTTTCTTTGATCATCTTTACCTTTTTATCACAGAAATATTCCATGTAACTTTATTTGGTTTATTAAATACTTGTTAAACTGATGAATAGTCTGTTAAATTCTCAGAAGGATCTATATGAGATTTTAAAAATGTTGTCATATGCTGAATCCTATGACTCAAACAAGGATAACTCTCATTAATTCATTATGCGATCTCTCTTCAAAGGGCAGCAAAGGCATAAATACGAGAAGGTTGTTCTGCAAACGTTGTCAAAATGTCTATAGTACCCAAAGCAATGTACTTATTTAATGCAATCCCTATCAAAATACTGCCAGCATTTTTCACAGAGCTAGAACAAACAATCCCGAAATTTGTATAGAACCATAAAAGACCCTGAATAGCCAAAGCAATCCTGAAAAAGGAAAACAAAACTGGAGGCATCACAATTCTGGATTTCAGGCTATATTACAAAGATATAGTCATCAAGGCAGTATGGTACTGGCATAAAAACAGACACATAGATCAATGAGACAGAATAAAGAACTCAGAATTGGACCCACAACTATAGGGTCAACTAATCTTCAACAAAGCAGGAAAGAATATCCAATGGAAAAAAGACAGTCTCTTCAACAAATGGCCTTGGTAAAACCCAACAGCCACAGGCAGAGAATGAAACTTGACCACCTTCTTATACCATACACAAAAATAAATTCAAAATGGATGAAAAGTCTAAATGTGAGATAAGAAACCATCAAAATCCTAGAGGAGAATACAGGCAGTAAGTTCTTTGACCTTGGCCATAGCAACTTCTTTCTAAATATGTCTCTGAAGGGAAGGGAAACAAAAAGCAAAAATGAACTACTGGAACTTCACGAAGATAAAAAGCTTCTGCATAGGGAAGGAAACAGTCAACAAAACTATAAGGTAGCCTACAGAATGGAGAAGGTATTTGCAAATGACATATCTGATAAAGGTTTAGCATCAAAAACCTATAAAGAATTTATCAAATTCAACACCCAAAAAACAAATTATCCAATTAAGAAATGGGCAGAAGACATGAAAAGACACTTTTCCAAAGGAGACATCCAGATGTGTAACAGAGACATGAAATGATGCTCAGCATGACTCAACATCAGGGAAATGTAAATCAAAACCATGATGAGATACCGCTTCTACCTATCAGATGGCTAAAATTAACAATAAAAGAAACAATAGATGTTTGCAAGAATGCGAAGAAAGGGAACCCTCTTGCACTGTTGGTGGGAATGTACACTGGTGCAGCCACTCTAGAGAATAGTATGGAGGTTCATCAAAAAGTTAAAAATAGAACTACCCTATGAACCAGCAATTGCACTACTAGGTATTTACCCAAAGGATACAAAAATACAGATTTGAAGGGGTACATGCACCCTGATGTTTACAGCAGCATTATCAACAATAGCCAAACTACAGGAGAGAGACCATATGCCCATCAACTGATGAATGGGTAAAGAAGAGGTGGTATATAAATATAATGGAGTACTACTCAGTCATCAAAAAGAATGAAATCTTGCCATTAGCAAGACATGGACAGAGCTAGAGTGTATTGTGCTAAGTGAAATAAGTCAGAGAAAAACAAATACCATATGATCTCACCCATAAATAAAATTTAAGAAGGAAAACAGATTTTAAAAAAAGGAAAACAGAAGAACATATGGGAAGGGTAGAAAAAAAGAAGAGACAGAAATAAACCATGGGAGTCTCTTAATGATAAAGAACAAACTGAGGGCTGATGGAGGGAGGTGGGTAGAGAATGGGCCAGATGGGTGATGGGTATTAAAGTGGGCACTTGTGATGAGCACTGGGTGTTGTATGTAACAAATCACTGAATTCTTTTTTTTTAAGATTTTATTTATTTATTTGACAGAAAGAGACAGTGAGAGAGGTAATATAAGCAGGGGGAGTGGGAGAAAGAGAAGCAGGCTTCTCTGAGCAGGAAGCCTGACTCGGGGCTTGAGCCCAGCCAGGACCCTGGGATGATGACTTGGGCTAAAGGCAGATGCTTAAGGACTGAGCCACTCAGGTGCCCCAAATTACTGAATTCTACCCCAAAACCAATATTGCACTGTATGTTAACTAAGCAAAATTAAAAAAAAATATTTTAAGAAAGGTTGTTCTCAAACATTTTTACTCCATGCTTCCTACAAAAAACACTTAAAGCTCATTGTCCTGAAATATTTGCATTTCTCTAGCAAGTTTCCTACCTGATAATATAAACAGAAACATTATTGTAAAAATGCTTACAGAAAAATAGACAGCTGAACCAATAAAACAGAAGGCTTAGAAAACATTAAGGAATGTTCACACTTTGATCAAACTTTATAAATTAATGTGTATTAAAGATACAAACTCATATGGAGAAACACACATACCAATATACCATATGAATGCATACCAATGCTATTATTTATAGCATATAAGATGATAATATTTAGAACAATTTTTTGAGTATTTCTTTAAAAATCATTGTAACACTCAAATCATTTTTTAAAGATTTATTTACTTTAGAGAGAGTGAGCAAGTGCAAACAGGGGGAAGGGCAGAGGGAGAAGGAGAAAGGCAGACTCCCCACAGGGCACAGAGGCAAAGCCAGTCTCATTCCAGAACCTGAGATCATAACCTGAGCCTAAATCAAGAGTCAGATGCTTAACCTACTGAGCCACCCAGGTGCCCAACACACAAATCATTTTTAATACTCATAATTTGAAATATACATACAACTGAGTAAATTCTGAAATTTCTTCCAAATAATCAGTTCAGATTTTTGTGAAAAGATAATAAAATATATTTTCTTTGCTTCAATATAGAAACTTTGAAAAATGTTTTATCAAATACCATGCCCCAGTCTAAAAAATATATTATAAAAGAGAAACAGTAAAACAGAACTGAGAAATATTTTAAAGGATTACTAATATTCCAGTTGAATAATCCATCTCAACACAGACTATTTAAAAATACAATCAATTCTTGTCTTTCGCAGTAGTTCTGTTCCAAATAGTCACTGTGAACAATGAATTAGCAAATACTAAACCACTGTTTCTAGGGGAAATACTATATTAGGTCCTGGTGAGTATCTGGTCATACTTCCATCAAGTGACCAAAAAATACTTTGTTTTATGTCTGCTTCTGTTGAAATACCCCTTACTAAATTTATATTATTGCTTCACTAACACTGAACTCACTATAACACATGCCTGAATGATGCCTATGTCTAACATATTCTTACTCTAACATTCTTTAAAAGGCTTATCACAGCCTTCTGGTACGTTAGAACACTAGACAGAAATTTAGCACTATGCTTGGGGCCATTTTAATCAGTGAAATGACAAATAAATTGTACCAAAAAATGTAGAAAACATAGCACAAAATAGGCTGAAAAAGGAGACTAAAACAAGAAGGCAATGTCCCCTTGTTCTCCTCAACTGGGAACATATGGATGGGGCAACTCAAGTATTTTGCTCTGTGCCCATGTAGTCAACAGTGAAAGTGCTGAAAGTATTGCTTTGGGGGTTACAAATAAATTTTAGTGAGTAGGTGAATTTCCAAATACAGAATCTATGAATAAGGAAAACTGAACTAGAACACATTTGAAATGATGACTTTGAAATTTAAAGACCAGTTTTTCTGACTCTTACAAACTGGGTTAATTTGATAAATTCCTGAGGATGTATCCTCCTATTTGAGCCTCTCTCCAACTCCGCTGGTCATTGTCTATTTCTGCAAACCGCATGGCATGAAGGGGTCAAAATGTCCTTTCCAAAAATGTTCCATTTTGGCATATGAATTATTTTGAGCTGAAGACAATCAAGGCCTCAGAAAGAGCTTTTATTTTCCCCTCAAAGGACTCTAAGACTTTAGATAGAGGGCCCGGGAAGAGAGCTTTGATTAGATTTAACTACAAAGGGCATGGGCTAGGTATGGTAAGTTGAGGGGAGCTAGGCAGGGCCTGCTTCTTCAAATTCCTCTCTGTGTCCCACAGTCTCTGCATTACATGGCAAACATTTTTTTTTACCAAATATTTGCTCTTCCCGTCTTCCTATGAATTGTCTTCCTTGCCTTTGAACCCCAGACTCCTACTCCCTTCACCTTTGTTCAGGATGATATATAACCCTCACTGTCCGACTCTCTTTGAGCCTCTCATGTCTTCATAGGGCTCCCAATTCAAATGAAATTAAACTTGCTTTTCTCCTCTTAATATGTTTTATGTCAATTTAATTATAGACCAGCAAAAAGAACTCAGAAGAGTAGAGGAAAACTTTTCCTCCCCTATACTAGTAATTCCATCTTGGCTCTCTGCATTATATAACTACTCTACCTTCATATCTCTCTTTGATTCTTTTAAATTTCCAAAGCCAAACATCCCTTTCAAATAGATCCAACTTTTTACCATCTTGATCCACTTTTTCCTAGGCCATGCCTTATTCTTTAACTGCCTTTCATTTTCTTTATTTTATTTTCAAATATTAGAATAAATCACTTATATCTGATGACATGACTTCATCTCCTTTTTAGCTCTTCATTCTTTAAAAAATTCTGGCCATTGTATCTAACACTTAATTAAAACTACATTCTTCATTGACACCAAAAACCTCTTTCCTGCCAAATTGGATGGCTTTGGCCTATAACTCATTTAAACATGAAGCACTTACTCGACCC
Source organism: Nasua narica (assembly GCA_028533885.1). Taxonomy (NCBI): domain Eukaryota; kingdom Metazoa; phylum Chordata; class Mammalia; order Carnivora; family Procyonidae; genus Nasua; species Nasua narica. The sequence continues at coordinate 140,590,156 of CM052800.1, read as the reverse complement.
TTTGATACTTTTGATCACTCCATGCATCATGCCTTTCTTGCTGTGTGTTTCACATTGCTGTGTGTTGTTGTGCTTCCTTATCTCCGTAACTGTCTCTTCTTTTCCTTCTTTCTCCCATCTGTAAGCATTTCTAAGAGTAAGGACCTTCAAATATTTTGACTACACTGAAATAAATTTCTAGGCCCAAGATAGTCACTCTCACCTGGCATGCCACATCAGCATATCAAACTGACATTTTCCTATAAATGCGTTACTTGACCAGAAACACAGTATATCCAGGTAGCCAATCCCCAAATTCCAACCTAACTCTGAGCTCTATACTTACTTCCTTGTTCTCTGATCTTTTCAAGTAATATTAGGTATACAAGGTATACAACCCTGTGCGATCACGCCCTGTTTCTACATTGTCTATAATACACTATAAAACTAGTTATTGCCCAAAATCCCTCAGGAAGAGTGCTTCACTGCTTTTGAGACACTGTGCTCCCTCAAGCCACAGATTATTTTCCCTTAAATAATTTACATCAAACTTGTTTCTAAATTGTTTTCATTTTGTCATTTGACTATAACCCATAATATCAAATACATTTTGTATTATGACTTAGTACCTGTGTATACACATACACACACACACACACATGAAAACATCTAAATAAAGTTCACAAAATAATTCTCCTTATTAATTGCAAAGCACTTTGTAGCTTTTCTACTCTGATAACATTTTTTCTCCCTTTTAAAAATAATGCCACCCAGAAAGTGCTCCTTTCTGACCTTAAACTGCCCCTCCCAAATGCAGCTCAGTGCTTTGTGCTTGACCTAGAGGTAGGCCTAATAGTTACCAAATTAAAACATGAAAAATATATATATATGTGTATATATATACATATATATGTATATATAAAGCTTTTACTACAATTATGCAATCATGTGACATATTTTAAGAGATATTCCAGAAATGTTTAAATTGTTGATTTATCTACGATTGGAAGCCAGTTTCCACTTTAAAATTAAAAACTGAACAAAAATAATAGTGTTCTCAAATACTACCATAGGGTCCCTACTAGAAGCTCTAAGTAGAAATTCATATGGAATCAATGTATTTAAAAACATGTAAGCACTGATAGGTTCCCAACTTTTAGTAGAGAGATTCCATAGTCTTTTCTTGAAAATTATGTCCATTGAATGAAAATTCAAACATATTCAGAAAACTCTGGCACTCCCTCTCTGTGGTGACTGAACATTGAAATAGAAAAAGCCAACAGAGAAAAACTGTGATAAATCCATTAGCTAACAATTGGTTAGCTTTATTCAGATTGACATTTTATAGATTTTGTATATGAAAAGGCTTAAGTTTACAAATGCAAATCACCTTAACCCTACCACTGAAGCACAGCTTGTATCACTTTGTAAGTATAGGAGTGGAATTTTTTTCTTTTCCCTTCTAGGTTCTTTGGCTGGCCTAATAGTTCAATTGCCACAAGATCAATTAACAGGAAAAAAACGGACTTAATTCCATATATACAGCAGCCCAATAAATATGAGACCCAGAGGCACTCATGCAACTGAAGCTTATAGGCTATCCTGAGTGTGGAATGGTAGAAGGGCCTGGGCCTTCAAAGAGGAGAAGCGCAATTCACAGGAAGATAAGAAGAGATGTTCCGAAATCACGTGTTTCTTCTGCCATGCTGCTAAGTCTTTCAGATAAAAAAAAGTTATCCCCTGGTAGTTGCTCTTTTTCTGGGCCAGGTTCCTTATTTAAATTCTTTTAGGCAGTTAAGGGGGAGGTAAAAGTTCTTCCTGAATCTTCATCACCTTCAGCTCAAAATAACCCACAAGCCAAAGTGCATATTTCGTTCGAGGTGGCATATATTCTATTCTTCACAAGGAAAGAACGGAGTCATCCATAAGACATCCTTTGAAGGTTTTACATTTTGATAACTCATGAGGTAAATTTATATTTATTTATGTTCTTAATTCTTCCTCAGAAGATAGAGGTGAAGTTAAAAATCATCTGAAAAGAGGTTGAAAAAGTTTCATTTTCATATGGTTTTAACAAAATATGCTTAAGAAAGATAATTTTTTAAGATTTTATTTCTTTATTTGAGAGAGAGGGGGGACAGAGATAACAAGAGAGAGCACCAGTGGGGAGGAGAGGGAGAAGCAGGCTCCATGCTCAGGAGAGAGCCTGATGTGGGCTCAATCCCAGGAACCCAGGAATCATGACCTGACCCAAAAGCAGACACTTAACCAACTGAGCCACTCAGGCGCCCCAAAAAGATATTTTTAAAGTAGCAATATTATAACTGAATCTAGAATACCGAGTTACTAAATGAGTTTCTATATAAAGAAAGCATGTCTCTGATGAAACAATGTGTATTTATAAACATAAAACCTTAGCCAAATTCTGATCAAATTGGCTACTTATTTTTCCGGTTAAATGAGGGATTTTCTATTAGTGTCAAACCTTTTATTTTTTAAAGCTTTTCTATCATCCTTCTTAACTTGCAGTCTACAGTTCTTTTTTTGGAGGGGTAGGCCTTTATTCATTTTTAAAATCTGAATTCAATTAATTAACATAATTATTATTAGTTTCAGAGGTAGAGTTTAGTGATTCATTAGTCTTACGTAATACCCACTGCTCCTTGTATCACATGCCCTCCTAAATGTCTATCACCTGGTTACCTCATCTCCCCATGCTTCTCCCCTCTAGCAACCTTCAGTTTGTTTACTTTTTTTTTTTAAAAAGATTTTATTTATTTATTTGAGAGAGAGAGAGACCGAGAGAGAGCATGAGAGGGGAGAAAGTCAGAGGGAGAAGCAGACTCCCCACGGAGCTGGGAGCCCGATGTGGGACTCGATCCCGGGACTCCGGGATCTTGACCTGAGCCGAAGGCAGCTTTTTAACCAACTGAGCCACCCAGGCGCCCCTCTCAGTTTGTTTCCTGATTAAGAGTCTCTAATGGTTTGTCTCCCTCTCTGATTTCGTCTTGTTTCATTTTTTTCCTCTCTTCCCCTAAGATCCTCTGTTTTGTTTCTTAAATTCCACATATGAACGAGTTCACATAATAATTTTGTTTATCTGATGGACTTATTTCACTTAGCATGGTACCCTCTAGTTCCATCTGTCATTGCAAATGGTAGGATTTCACTTTTTGACAACTGAGTAGTATTCCATTGTGTATATATACTACATCTTCTTTATCCACTCATCCCTTGATGGACATCTGGGCTCTTTCTGTAGTTTGGCTCTTGTGGACATTGCTTCTATAAACACTGGGGTGCAAGTTCATCAAGAACTTTGGAACATCTATTTTGTGTGGATAAAGGCCTAATTTTACTTATTTACTAATTCCTCCCTATATGCCAGATACTTGAAGTATATTGTAGTTTTAAAAAATATTATCTCAAAACTTGTCAATACTCCAATTTTTGTATTACTCATAATAAAATTTACTTTCAGTACTTGAGAACTTTTTTAAACTTTAGTAGTTTATTTTAAAAAAAAAAAAGGTGCAACCCTAGAGATCTTCCTAATCATGTGGTTTAACATGAGTATAGTTAGGTGGTCCTTGACATTTTTGATTTTCCTGTAGGATTACACAGTATTCAGATTGCTCTGTCAGGGAGCAGTACACTATCACTAATTCAAACATGCTTTGAGGGATGCCTGGATGGCTCAGTTGGTTAAGCATCTGATTCTCGATTTCAGTTCAGGTCATGATCTCAGGGTCATGAGACTGAGCTCCAAGTCAGGCTCTGTGCTGATTATCTCTTTCTCACCTTCCTCAGCCGCTCCTCCCCTTTCCAAAAAAAAAAAAAAGCATGCTTTGAGAACAAGTTTTTTATTTTATTTTGTTTTAAAATTTTATTTATTTATTTGGCAGAAAGAGCGAGCACAAGTAGGGGAAGCAGCAGAGGGAGAGAAAGAAGCAGCCACCTCCCCCAGCCCCGCTGAGCAGGGAGCCCCATGAGGGGCTTGATCCCAGGACTTCAGGACCACAACTTGAGCCAAAGGCTGATGCCCAACTGACTGAGCCACCCAGGGACCCCCAAGAAAGTGTTTTGACAAAATTTAAAAGTGCCTTTACTTAGAGACTTGGTAATCCATCTAAATCATGAGCCTGTCAACATTTCCAGTAATAAACTTGTGACATCATAAAGCATTGTTGTTAAAATAGACCATTTCTTGAATACTTGAAACCTCACAGAACTTTTCTTACAAGTGTGTGTGTGTAAAAAATAAAAAAAAATTTAAAAAAATGTGTGTGTGTGTGTGTGTGTGTGTGTGTGTCTGTGTGTGTCCAGTTCTTTCTTCCATTTCTTTGACCTCCTTGGCAATTTTCAGAACCTCATATTGACTTCACATTGATGAAAATCTTTTCTAAACTCAAAGTATTCTTAAATGGATACTTTTATTATCTTACAGAAAGCATTTCTTTCATATCTTGCATTGCTAAGTACAAGTTTAAATGTAGCAAGAGAACATCTTTGCTTTAAACATTTATAGTGTGGTTATAGCTCTTCATTAAATCAGTAAATGCTCACTAAGTACTTTCTAGGTGCTAAGCCTTGAGACACTGAGCTTCCAGCACAAGACAGCCCTGGCCATCTGAAAAAGGGACACACAGACTAAGAACCAAGAGACCCGGATTCCTGCTCCAGCTTTGCCACCTGTCATCTGCTTGATCTCCACTCTTTCAATGAGGTTCCTCAAACTCACTTTTAGCTCCCAAATTAGACAATTTTTCTATTAGAATGTAAATAGAAAACCATTCATTAAAAGTGACCACTAAGTATCACCACGTGGAGCAGCTTTGAATATGTTTTATTATATTTGGTTTTCTTTGAAAGGACTTAAACCATCTCTTTTAGAGATGACTTCCCACAGTAATTATTGGTGTCCAGACCAGTTTCCAGGACCAACAGAGACTTCATTCTTCATCTTGCTTTATGTGCCCACATCATCTGAATTCTACATCCAGATCATCACTCTCACTGCTCATTTTTAGTAAGAATTACTTCTTCTTCTGCCTCTCTCTTAATTCCTTAAGAAATACATGGGTCTTGGTCACTCGTATCTTAGGTCCCACCGATCACTCTACCAAGAAATGGTTTCTACTATAATGGAAATTTAATCTTTATTTTTGTATTTTTGTGTTTGTACAAAAATTTTCATTTGCTCTTTTGGCCCAATGCTCACTCAGCACACACTGATACCCTGAGTTCAAGCCTTATATTGATTAATATCTGGCCACACTCTTAATTCTTCCTGAGAATAGTTTGCCAAGATAGTATGTGTTTGAGGTTTGGACAAGAGGCCTAAAATTGAAAAAGTCCTCTTTTCTATGTATCTTATACTAGGTTTAGCAAAAAACAGAGCTTGAATCAAAGACTCAGATGCTATGATTTTATAAAGAAGTGCAATCCCAGGCAATAGGAATGCCAGAAAAAGGGAATGAAACAGGACAGGTGCAACAGATAATGTGAGGATGCTTCATCAAATTGGCCATGGCTAAATGTGACTGCAGTCTTACAGGACTGTCTTCTGAGTTGCCACATATAGTTCACCTTAGGACATTCCATGGTAGGAGAGGGGTACTTTACTCTCTCCCTTTTGCACTGATCAAAGTTTCTGTGATACACTGTTAAATCCCTCACACCTTTGAATTTTATTTGCATAAATGCTTAGCAACCCACACTACGACGTCAAAAAAGAAATCCTTTGGCAGGAGAAGAGAGTTACGTACCTGGAGCATAAGATGAGGGGTGTCAGGTTGTACCTGAGGAAATCTATTGGCACCTAGGTAGCGCTGGCTGATTCAGTAACAGTTGAAACAAAAGAGACTGAGCTCATCTGCAGTGATAAGTAAGGGGTGTCTGATAAAATATGGAATGTACATGTCTTTTGGGAGACTGAGTTTTTAACCATGCATATCTACGAGATCTGTGATGAGATCTATGTTGTAATGACTTAGTTCTGCTATATTCAGAACAAGAGGGAGAAGGAGCGGAGAGGGGAGGATAGAGAAAAGTAGAAAAAGAGAAAGAGGGATAGAGAGAGACAAAGAGTTAACTCTCATTTTCTAACCTATCCTCTCAGCTCTTCTAATTCTATCCAAAGAGGTGATATCCCACTCTCAGTGATGTGGCATCATCCCTTCAAGGTTGGTTTTTACTCTTCCACAGATAGATCTCACGCATACGTTCTCACACAAACACACACCTATTTTTTTACAGAAATGGAATTATGGTATATATGTTGGTAAGCATCTTGCTGTTTTCTCTTCAGAAGTTTATTGTAATGCTTTCAGTATTCTTTGAATGAAACCTAGGAGGAGGGATAGTGAAAGAAACTAGATATAGACAGCTCCCTGAGGGATTCTCTAGGTAAGGGCCAGGGACTTCCCTTTCCTCTCCCAGGTCATTGTTTACCAAGATGCTTTGCGTCTACATCAAAATGAACTCCAACCTCTTATGTTTCTACAAGGATCTTACATGATTAGGGGCATGTCCCAAATTAAAAAACCACTATCCATCCATAGCTGTCAGTACTTCACAGACAAGTACAAGAGTCCCAGTTTTGTTGGTCTGAGTGAGCTGAAACTTGTGGAGGAGACTGCAATTTCAATGGAAAGGGTGTGTGGCCAGTCAGTCTACTGACAATAAGGGATAAGAGGCCTTATTGAGGCATAAGAATCTCAATAGGCACGATGGTAGTGATACAGTATCTACACACTCACACTATTGAAGCTTCTCTGCTCCAGCAGAGATATCAAGAGACAGATAGTAGAGCAATTTTTATTTTATCCAAAGAACTTATTTTCACCATCTGTTCAAAGTATCTACTGCTGCGAAGTATCTACTGCTGCCCTAAACTTATTAGTAGCATAAACAACAGCCATTTTATTTTGCTTACATATTTTGTAGGTCAGGAATTTGGACAGCGTGCAGTACAGATGGTTTGCGTCTAGTCCGAAGATTCCAACTTGAAGGTGAGGTATAGCTCTAGTATCTGAAGTATTTCTGTAGCTCTACTCCAAATTTAGAGCCTAAAAGGGCACTCAATAAATACTTGTTGAATATATGAATGTATGAAATAATAACTCATGTGAACACTGAGACTAAAATTCAGTGTGATTAGCTTTCAGGGCTTTCCTATGTCCTTAGCCTTTATAAGCATAAAAAAGTTTACTATGTAAACTCTCATCAGGATAGAAAAAGCTGTATTAGTATTAATAATATAATAAAACCAAGTAGTAACTAAATTAGGATATTCAATAATTATTCAAAGTAAATTAAAGAGAAACTATCAGTTACTTTTAAGAATTACACACACACACACACACACAAATGGTTGTCTTGGGAATTAAAAAACTGAGAATGTACAATATTTATGTTATGCCAGAATCCTGATGCAAAGATTGTGTGGTAAAGCTTCTAATTAGAAGCTTAAATTATAGAATATATTTGGAGAATTGACAGAGATGTTCCTTTTTAAAGGGCAGAATATGTTTTGACTAAATGAATCACTGAAAACCATATTTTAAAAAAACATTCTCACGGCGCCTGGGTAAGTCAGTCAGTTAAGCATCTGCTTTCATCTCAGGTCATGATCTTTATGATCCCAGGGTCCTGGGATTGAGCCCTGCACTAGGTTCCCTGCTCAGCAAGGAGGCAGCCTCTGTCTCTCCCAGTGCTCATGCTTTCCCCCTCCTCATGCTCTCTCTCAAATAAATATATAAAATCTTTTAAAAAAAATAAAAATAAAAACATCCTCAAAAATTCGTTAAGTTCATTTGTTAGACAACAAATGCTAAGTATACTGGCTATTATAAACTTTTCTGTATCTCATTAAAATATCTTGAGTTCATTCCAAATAGTTTACTGTCTCTTTAAAAATAATATAACCCACTTTAATTGAAAATATAAAGAATCTTTTAGTAAAGTGGTTAAGAATTTGAATCACTATTAAAATATCATTATAGGGGCACCTGGGTGGCTCTGTGGGTTAAAGCCTCTGCCTTCAGCTCAGGTCATGATCTCAGGGTCCTGGGATCAAGCCCCGCATCAGGCTCTTGGCTCAGCAGGGAGCCTGCTTCCCCTTGCCTCTCTGCCCGCCTCTCTGCCTACTTGTGATCTCTCTGTCAAATAAATAAAATCTTAAATAAAAATAAAAATAATAAAATAATAAAATAAAATATCATTATATATGATATTGCACTAAGGTCAAGTAAATCCCTGTTCTACAAGATATTTATTCAGAAATAAAAATTGTCCATGAGTTAAAAATTACCATCAATTAAAGTATTTCTTTTCCGGTGATGCACTTTACTGAATGAGAAACACCACTATACTTGGGTTGTTCAATAAAGATCTAATCTTTAAAAATATTCTGCAAAAGAAACAAAGGACTGCTTCTAATATCTTTGGCTTGAACCAAAGTTATAAAGATGCCACTGTTTCAATACTTCTGCACATAAATTTAAAACCACAGTAAAAATGAATTCATTCAGTATCTCGAAGTATTTTATAAACAACAACAGGCAAATGTTGAGACTACTCTCATATTACAGAACATCTACTATATCAAGGATTGCACATATTTTTCTTAGTATATTCATTAATTCTATCCTTATAAATTTCTTAAATCTTTTTGGGAATCACATGAGCAAGAACTCAACCAATACATATCCATTTATTTATTCAATGATAATGAAGTGCTATAGGAAAAGTTTCATTTACAACCTTGAGTAGATACCAAGACGAAGAAGATATGGATCCCACCAACAAGAAACTTAAGGACAGGAGCACCTGGGTGGCTCAGTTGTTAAGTGTCTGCCTTCAACTTGGGTCATGATCCCCAGGTCCTGGGATCGAGCCCCTCATCGGGCTTCCTGCTCAGCGGAAAGCCTGCTTCTCCCTCTCCTACTCTCCCCGCTTGTACTTGTATTCCCTCTCTCGCTGTCTCTCTGTCAAATAAATAAATAAAATCTTAAAAAAAAACAAAAGAAACTTAAGGACAAATGGGGAGAGAGGACATGAAACTAATATAAAGCAGCAACTAGTGAAACATGGACATGAAATGGGAATTTTTATTAAGAAATGCCTGAATTGCTTGAAATCACTGGAAAGAGGGAAAGTTCTGAGTTGCACTTCTAAAACATGGGTTTGATTTTGGTAGGACAGGTATGAGGAGAAAGATATTCAGAGGCACTGCTGCTGGGAGGAACATAAAGACTCTGAGAAAGGAAAACATGGGATGTGTATGTAAAATCAAAGCAACTTAGTGTGATGAGAGGGAAAGTTCACAGAGAATAGTAAAAATAGAGAGGGAAATGTCTCGACACTCCATTACTGAGGGCCCTGAATCGAAAACAATGTAAATTTGGCTTTATTTTATAGGTATGGGAGAATTCCTTGAAAATTTATTAATAGGGAAATGATGAACAGAACAATATTTCAGAAATTTTTTTTAAAGAACTTATTTTATTTATTTTAACAGAGAGAGAACACAAGCAGGCAGAGAGGCGGGCAGAAGCAGAGAGGAGCAGGCTCCCTGCTGAGCAAGGAGCCCGATGTGGGACTCCATCCCAGGACGCTGGGATCATGACCTGAGCTGAAGGCAGCTGCTTAACCAACTGAGCCACCCAGGGGTCCCTATTTCAGAAGTTTTTAATGACACTGCATAAGAACTAAATAAGGAAGAGAGTCAGGCATCAGGAAGAACAGTAAAAGCCAGCTTTGAAATGATCCAGGCAATTAGATCCTGACCTAGAGTATAATCACTTGGAATCAAATTCAAAGCAGTTGATGGGATTTCACAGATCGGATATGGGAAGCAAGGAAAAGGCAAACTGCAAGACGACGATCTGGTGACGTGATGGAGGTCCCAGGGACAGAAATGGAAAACTCAGGAGAAAGACGGTCAGGGAGGAAGCAATTACTGAGCACCTCCAGACACAATTCCAAGCACATTGCTTGTGTTATCTCATTTAACCTCATATTAGTTGGTGAAACTGAGGCAGGTAAGGTGAACTGTCCAAGATGACAGTTAGCAAGTGAGGGATCCAGGAAAGATGATCAGTCGTTTGCATACTGCTGAGTTAGAGAAAGAAGAGTAACATTCAAGTCAGCAGTGCTGAATCATAAATTTGGAGCTCCAGAGAGAGGGCAGATCCAAGACCGATGTGGGGTGAGTCATATGCATAATAAAAGCCATTTAAGTTATAGAATGGTAATGGAGAGAACAGACCATTAAAACAAGGAAGGGAGAGAGCTGCTTAGAGAAAACAGAAGGCAAATACTTTTAAGACTAAACATCAAAGGAACAATTACATACTACAGATCTTCATTTGTTATCAGATTTTAGAATGTTTCTCTCACAAATCCAAGAGAGAAAATACTCTGAATGCAGGAAACATGGAAGATAAACCCTGAAAGTTTGCAGCCCAAATAGTTTCAATACAATTTCGATCTCACTGTGTAAACTAGGAAGTAAATCTAGAGGGTGGCTCTGTCCTTAAGCTTATCTGCCTTCAGGTCAGGTCTTGATCCCAGGGTCCTGGGTTGGAGCCCTTCGTTGGGCTCCCAGCTTAGCAGCGAGTCTGCTTCTCCTCCTTCTTCTGTGCTCATGCTTTCTCTCTCTCACTTTCACTCTCAAATAAATAAATTAAATCTTTAAAAAAAAAATCTAGAGGAAAAATGCTAACTCAATTTCCCACCCCAAGATTTCTCAACCAGTTAAACAAATATCACATGCATTTTATTAATAAATGATATTTATTTATATTTTGAGAAATTGTTTCCCATCCCAGGGTCACCCCAGGTTGATTAAATAAATAATTCAGTAATTAATCATAAATCATGATCAACTAGAATCTGTTTTTTTAATTATCTGTTACAACTAAAGCAGTTTAAATTTGAAAAATTACTAGTATCTAGAGAAATAGGATGATAAAGTATTCTAAAACCGACCGCAACAAGGAAAAGGAGAACATATAATGTAAAAGGAAAAAGAGGAAGAATTAATCAAGGCCTTCAAATCTATCAACCAGGAACATCTGAATTTATGCTAATTGAGCTAACTGATTATTCCCTACCTGTTTCGTTTTGTTTTGTTTTTAATTTGGGAGAGGAACACTGAAAAGACTTGAAAGATGTCATTTCTGGGCGCCTGGGTGGCTCAGTTGGTTAAGCAACTGCCTTTGGCTCGGGTCGTGATCCTGGAGCCCCGGGATCGAGTCCCACATCTCCCCCTGCTGGGCGGGGAGCCCGCTTCTCCCTCTGACCTCTCCCATCTCATGTTCTCTCTCTCTCTCAAATAAATAAATAAAATATTTTAAAAAAAAAGATGTCATTTCTTCTTACATTTAATAGATCCACAACAAAGATCAAGAAATACATTATAATGAACAATAATTATGAGCATCATTATTTAATACAAATAAATGATCAACAAGGTGTTAATCATTACATAAAACTAAATATATCATATAAACCTTGTGTTCTTCTTTTCTCTGAGTTATTTGTGAACTGTATTTCCCTAGCAAAATCTATTTGAATTTGCTCTTTGCTTAACATTGTACCCAATAAATGGCATTTCTATAGTTCCAAGGTATAATACCATTGCAAACACAGAACATATAATCATATTTACCCAATTCAAACTCACAATGTTTTGCTTCCATTTTATGAGACAATCAATAGAAAAAAGATAAAGTGTAAGCCATAAGACTGAGAACATTTGAGGATGTTTACGTGTAATGAAATATACCATTTGCCCTGGCAGCTTTTCTTTCTTGGCTCTTCTCCTAGTCAAATCCTGCACACGAATGCCAAATTTTAGCTTCAGGCCAAAGAGAAATCCACATAGAAACAATGACCACTTTTGATCTTTAAATTGTTGTTTTACACAGTGTATAAGCGGATGTGGTTTTACACTCTATGTATCAAGACGATGGTAAAGGCAAATTACTTCATGTAGTATTGATAAGACAAAATTTTTATTGCTGCCTCCTTTATAATTCACAGTGATTTTGAAAAATTCAGGACCTGGCTTCAATGAAAACACTTCTGCATTGCTTTATTCACCCTTCCAGCAGAATTCTCCACACAGACAATACAACACACCATAGCTGACTGCTAAAAAATAAAATCTTAATGGGACAGAAATAAATCTAGAAACAAAAGGATACATTTCAAAACTGATAAAATAATGAATCGATAACTTTAGGAAGGCTAAGGAAGCTGTATGAAAAACAATTAAATAATGTTATTCCAAAAAAGCCAAAGCACCAATGGATTTATTTTTTTAATGATTTTGATTACTTAAAAAATCAACAGTTTTCATCTTAGATAAACCATCACAAAATAAACAGCTTGAGGAAAGAAATATTCAAATTATTCTAGAGATAATATGATTACTAAACCTCAAATAGATTTGAATTTTTTTAAAACCTGTCTAAATATGGATGCAAAAAAAAATTTTAGGAGAGATGATTAGCCCTTATAACTTAAGCAGTACAATGAAAACGAGAGTTTACTGTATAATAAGTATCATTTAAGCCAGTGTTACTATAAATATATTGGCTTACAAATTTCCAGTTCTTCCTCCATCAACTATTTAGAGTAGATATTTTTTAAATTAATAACTATTTACATCCTTAAAAAAATAGAAAAATCACTAATGGTAATCCCAGGGAAAGGGAAGAGACACACCCAGTAATATCCTTAGCCCAGGAAGCACTGAGAAGTTTCCTCCCAGTATAGCCTCATCCTAAAGGCATCATACTCCTCATAGCCACGTACTGTATGCTTAGCACCAGCATCAATATTGAAAAATCAGTCTCAGCTCATGTGGCTATGCCTCAAAGTGCCATTTGGGAGGCCAAACACCTGAGAAAGGCCAATATTATCAAAAAGAATCAACAAATTTTACACATTAAAACAACTTAGACATAATAAGATGAATTAATAAATTAATCAATATTAACTTATTAAAATAAGCAAGCTAATCTCAGAGAAAGGAGAGAAATGTTATTTACATGAAGTAAGCCCAGAAGATAATGCAACAAAATTTAATACTAATAATAATAACTAAAAATGAAAAGTATAATTGTTATAATACTAATTCAACAAATGAATTCAGAAATTTCCAAAATCTACCTCTCAATAGTTTCAGAGACAGAAAAAAGAGTTAATGAAAATGAGAATGTAAGTTAATCTGTATTTGAAGGAATAATGCCTGAGAATTTCCCAGAGTTGGGAAAAGGGGAAAAACAAAGGGTTGATCCTCAAAATACTAGACCCACTATATAATGAAAAGGATTAAAATACTAGGGTACAAGGATGTAGTTCAAATGAAACTTGAAAACAAGGGTAAAAAAATATCTAAGAGCCCTCAAATAAAAAATGATAGATTATTACAAATTGAAGAAGGTATACTACTTCTATTTTATAATTTGCAAAATTAAATATAACAATGAATGAAATAATACCTTCAAAATGTTATGGCAAAGAGCTGAAATCTAGGAATCTTTAATAGTCCTACTTTCATTCAAGAGAAATGGGCTCAATAAAGGTATTTTCAGACATCGGAGAACTTAGAAAGTAAACCACACACAAAACCTTTTCTTAGTAAAACTATACACTACCAAGAAGAAAAAAAATTCTAGAAGGAAAGAAGATGCAAAAAAGAAAGAAAAATTAAAGCTACTGAATTAATAAAATCTATTGTAATATTTAAATAGGTACCAATTACAGAAAATGTTTTATATCAAAACGGTCGATTTTTTTAATTAAATAGGGTGATTTTTTTATTTTTTACTTTCAAAAAAATTTTTTAATAATATGTTGGAACTAAAATTCCAGACAAAAGGAAAGCAGTGGTGGATTACAACAAAAATATAGCCTATTTAGTATATTCGGTAAATTGATTTTGGGGGAAGTTATGAATATTGATTAAACCTAGACTGTGTTTAAAAAAGATGTAAGACTAATTCATATTAAAAACATAAGCATATTCCTCAGCATTTATTCTAAAGAAATGAAAACATATGTTCACACAAACATCTGTCCACAAATATTTATAGTAGCTTTTTTTTGTACTAGACCAAAACTCAAAATAACCCAACATCCTTCAAGGGGTGAATAGATAAACAAAATCAAAATCTGGGACATCCGTAATATAGAATACTACTCAGCATCAAAAAGAAACAAACTATAGAATCACAGAAAATCTGGATGCCAAATGAAAAAAAAAAACACTCAAAATTTACAGACTGTATGATTCCTTTTAAATAACATTCTTGTAATAATACAGTTTTAGAGATGCAGATTAATGATAGCCAGGGGTGGGCTCTAAAGTAATACTACCCTAAAGAGAGAGTATGAATGAGTTCCTTTGTGTATAGAGCAGTTCTGTATCTTTACTGGTGTTGATTATACAAACCTAAGCATGTGATATATGCCACAGAAATATATACACACATATAAAAAATGAATCATATAAAATTGGTGAAATATACAGGCTACTAAATATGTACATATCAATGCCAGTTTGGGGTTTTTGATAATGTGCTGTAGTTATATAAAATGTTACCATTAGAGAAAACTGGGTGATAGGTACATAGATCTCTTTATCCAATTTTTGCAACTCCATGAGTCTACAATTATTTCAAAATATAAAGCTGAAAAAAAGGAATTAATAGAAACAAAAATTTAAACATAGCCCCTAAAAGAATTTATAAATGCCAAACCAGTGAAGAACAAAATGTAATGATCTAACAAATGGCAAGAAAGAAGAATAAAAAAGAGTCAAGGAGCAAACAAAAAACAAAAACAAAGTAGAAAAGACAAAATAATATGGTAGTAATATGGTAGAAATATGGCAGAAATCAATAATACCATGCATGAAAATAAGTTACATTCAACTATTAAAGAAATGGAGAATATCACAATAAGATCCAACTTTTGTTACTGTTAGTTACAGACCTACCTAAAATCAAATGGTACAGGATTGTTGAAAAAAATAGGATGCCACATGTAATCAGACAAAATAAAATAGTTGTCAAATTATTAAAATCAAAGAGGAAAGTTTGCCCAAATGTATACGTACTTCTGAAGTGAGCATGAAAAGTATGTCCAAATGGACAAAGATACCAAAAGATATGATTCCCAAATATTTATGCATCTTACAACCTTAAAATATATACAAAAAAGCTGATATAATTTCAGAAAAGCCAATAAATTATAAAGCATACTTGATAATTTCATATAACTCTTTAGAAACTCTTAGACCAAACACCTAAGAAACAAGAAATACAATGAAGTTATGAATGACATAATTAACAAATGACCTGCTTGCTTTATGCTTTCAATAAACAGAATAAAACTTCTAACCATATACTAAAGGAATATTTATAAAATTTGACTTCCTATTGACCATGAAGGCATTCTCAAGAACTACTAGAACATACAAATTCAGTAAAGCAGCAGGATACAAAATTAATATTCAGAAATCAGTAGTGCTTCTATACACTAGTAAAAAGTTGCAGAAGGAGACATTTAAAAACAATACCACTTACAATTGCAGCAAAATAATAGAATATCTAGGAATAAACTTAAAGAGGTGTAAGACTCATACTCTGAAAACCATAAAAGCCTAATGAAGGAAATTGAAGATGGCACTAACAAATGGGAACGTATTCCATGACCAAGAAAATTTTTTTAATTATATCATAAAAGTCATTACCTAATCCCTGATCATAATATAATACTTGGAACACAACAAAATAAGAATCCAAGTATCTGGAAATTTTATAATTCAAATATTAAATAAGAGAATTATAAACTTAAAATTGAATGAAACTAGTATCACTGTTTTCCAAAACTTTAGGTTATGTTCAAAATGCTACTCAAAATAAAATTTACAACCCTAACTGCATTTAGGTGAAAACAAAAAGACTGAAAATGTGTACTTACTTATAACTGAAAATGTATACTTACTTATAAATGTGTACTCACTTATATGTGTATACTTATAAGCACAAGTCAGAAAAAAGAAAAAGACTATCATAAAAATGAGCTAATAAAATTTTTAAAAGCTGATATTTTCAAAGAAATGTCTGAATAGACAAGAATAGACAGGAATAAACAGAAAAGAAAGGAAATAAAACACAAGCCACTATCAGGAAAGAAAAAGGGGGAACTGACTAAAGATTGAAAAAGCCTTTAAGTATTATAAAAGAAATAATGAAAAATATTATTAAATATTAAAATAATTTTGAAGTACTGTAAAATAAGTTAAAAGAAGACTTCAACAGCTATGCCCAAGACATATTTAATGCCAGGAATATAAACTGATATAGGTTCGTGTGTATTTTGCTCATATTTATTTTGTTTAAATGCTCATACCGTATTACCCATTAATTCTAAGTGTTTTTTATTTTAAAAAATATGTAAAACACTCTCAGATGAGAAGGCTATGGGAAAGCCTATGTATTCATAAATTGATTACACTAATGTATTTGTCATAACTCTTGTGGAAAATAACTTAATATTACATTTTAAGGCTCAAACATTTCCATCTTCATGGGAATTTATCCTTATAAAGTAGACAAAAAAAAGAGCTATAAATAAACTGTTCATCACATAATATTTACAAATACTGGAAGCATCACAAATTTCAATCTGTAGGTGAATTCTGAAGTCACTCAATGAAATTCTAAAATGTGATGCAGAAATGAAAGGTTGCCTATTCTGAATATAAACACAAGTCTATCTATCATCAGGCTGATCCTAAAATCTGTTTATATCTTCAATTTTTTCTTAGTACTATGTGTTATGATAAACTGCCAATCTATTTTATACTTTTCTTTTTTCTTTCTAACATACTTGTTTTACATTTTATTAGGCTAAATTTTATAGTGACCTAATAACTAGTTGTAGGATAACTTAAATATTTTTGGAAAAACATGGGGTAGCAATACACAAAATCCATATGTGAAAAACATAAAATATATAAATATATGATGCATAAAATGTTTTTAAGTGTGTAATGAAATGCAGAAAGGAGAATTATAAAATATGTGTCTAAATATGTTCTTAAGGGACATACAGGCAAATAGAATTCTTAACTTTTTAAGATAAAATTTTTTTTTTAATTTTTTATTAACATATAATGTATTATTTACCCCAGAGTACATGTCTGTGAATCATCAGGCTTACACATTTCCCAGCATTTGCCATAGCACATACCCTCCCCAATGTCCATATCCCTACCCCCCCCACCTCCCAGCAACCCTTAGTTTGTTTTGTGAGTTTAGGAGTCTCTTATGGTTTGTCTCCTTCCCCATCCCATCTTGTTTCATTTCT
>CM052800.1:140299830-140572683 GCA_028533885.1 Nasua narica | reverse complement strand
AATTCTTCATATCAGAGCGATCATGTGATAATTGTCTTTCTCTGACTGACTTATTTCACTTAGCATAATACCCTCTAGTTCCATCCACGTCGTTGCAAATGGCAAGATTTCATTTCTCTTGATGGCTGCATAGTATTCCACTGAATATACATACCACTTCTTCTTTATCCATTCATCTGTTGATGGACATCTAGGTTCTTTCCATAGTTTGGCTATTGTGGACATTGCTACTATAAACATTCGGGTGCATGTAACCCTTTGGATCACTACATTAGTATCTTGAGGGTAAATACCCAGTAGTGCGATTGCTGGGTCATAGGGTAGCTCTGTTTTCAACATTCTGAGGAATCTCCATACAGTTTTCCAGAGTGGCTGTACCAGCTTGCATTCCCACCAACAGTGTAGGATGGTTCCCCTTTCTCCGTGTTCTCACCAACATCTGTCGTTCCCTGACTTGCTGATTTTAGCCATTCTGACTGGTGTGAGGTGGTATCTCACTGTGGTTTTGATTTTTATTTCTCTGATGCCGAGTGATGTTGAGCATTTTTTCATGTGTCTGTTGGCCATTTGGATATCCTCTTTACTGAAATGTCTGTTCATATCTTCTGCCCATTTCTTGATTGGATTATTACAAAGCTGTAATCATCAAGACAGTGTCTTGAAAACAGACACATAGAACAATGGAACAGAACAGAGAGCCCAGAAATGGAACCTCAACTCTATGGTCAACTCATCTTCGACAAAGCAGGAAAGAATATGCAATGGAGAAAAGACAGTCTCTTCAACAAATGGTGTTGGGAAAACTGGACAGCCACACGCAAAAGAATGAAACTGGACCATTTCCTTACACCACACACAAAAATAGACTCAAAATGGATCAAAGACCTCAATGTGAGACAAGACTCCATCAAAATCCTGGAGCAGAACACAGGCAACAACCTCTTCGACCTCAGCCGCAGCAACTTCTTCCTACAAACATCTCCAAAGGCAAGGGAAGGTAGGGCAAAAATGAACCACTGGGACTTCATCAAGATCAAAAGCTTTTGCACAGCAAAGGAAACTGTCAACAGAACCAAAAGACAACTGACAGAATGAGAGAAGATATTCACAAATGACATATCAGATAAAGGGTTAGTATCCAAAATCTATAAAGAACTTCTCAAACTCAACACTCAAAGAACAAATAAAAACAATATTATTTAAACTTCCATATTTTTATGTCTTCAATAATACACGTGAAAGGCAACATCAAAGCAACAAATAGAACCAGTAAAGGGCGCCTAGCTGGCTCAGTGGGTTAAAGCCTCTGCCTTCAGCTCAGGTCATGATCTCAGAGTCCTGGGATTGAGCCCAGCATTGGGCTCTCTGCTCAGCAGGGAGTTTGCTTCCCCCTCTCTCTCTGCCTGCCTCTCTGCCTACTTGTGATCTCTCTGTCAAACAAATAAATAAAATATTTTTTAAAAAGAAAGAAAGAAAGAAATAGAGCCAGTGAGTAAGCAAGAGAGAAAAATCCTTTTTAAAGAAAGTAAGCTGGACTCATAGAAGGTAACACCATATTGCTAGAAGTCAGGAGATCTGAGTTCTGGTTTTCTGTTCCACAGTTAATTAGGGGTGTGATACTCTTCTTAATTCAGAGCTTTAATCATCTTCTATCCTAGGGATTATAACTAATCTCACTTTTGAGTCTTAGAGTTCTTTGCCACTGAATGCAATTGTTAAAATGAGTTTCTGCAATGTGAAAAGAATTACTATATCAAGGAAATGTACTTGGGGGCTCACGTTTTGATCATTTATGCAGACATTTTATAATGCATTTCTACTTTTGGCTTCAAAATATAGTGTAGCCCTTTGATCATAAATATGTATTCAAAGAACATCTGAATTTATTTTTTTAATTTATTTTTTATCATTCTTCTTTCTCACTTTAATAGTTCTGCTTTATTTTGGGAAATCGTTATCTTTAAAGCCCAAGGCTTTTATTAATGGTGAAAAATAATGACGTGTCAGGATTATAGAAACAAATACTAACCTTTGGGACCCAAAAATATGTTAGTATTTATGAACCAGCATAAGTGAGATTATAAAATCAAATACATAGTCATTGAAAATCTGGCCATCCTTATGTCAAATGGTTAGCTCATTTTTCAAAAGGCAGGTTCAAAAACTGAACACTCCCTATACAATAGGCACCATGTTTATAATACCTATAGGTGAAACCTAGGGAATTTTCCAGCAAAAAAAAAAAAAGCATTAAACAATAAATCTGTATTAAATTAAATACACTGAGTCTAATCTTCCACGGTGAGGAAACTAATCACATTCCTCCTAACTTCATGACGGACCTGTGCATCACCTACCCATTAATATTGGTTGTTCTATAATAATTAGGATGCACAACTGCAATAAATAGTAGGTAGATAATAGTTCAGCAAGTTTGCACTATTAAACTTTCTGCTTTCTTCAGGAACGGTGAATCGACGTGACTCTTGAAGCAGTTGTATATATGTAAACTCTATGTGACCCCTGAAATGGTGTGGGGACACAACTTCAGCATTTGCATGGATTTAGTCACTCTAAAGTAACCATTAGGACAGATTGGCTAAACCATTTTCAGTTACCATTCTGTAATTTACATATCTCACAGCTATTGCTATCCTAAGTAGCCACCAGGAAAAATCTGGTCCAACGGTGGTTCCGAACCCTGGCTGTCGGTGGGCCATACCCAGCAATGATTCAGGTAATTTGGAGTAGGCCTGTACATTGGTTTTTAGATATCTCCAGGTGACTCCAATATATAACCAGGCATAAGAACCACTGACCAATTTGTGAAAAGATAAAATCCAAGAAATGGGGAGGTAAATTCTTTTCTTCTTGACTTTAAAAAAATGTAATATAAACTTTTCTCTTTTATTCTAACTTGGGGTCATCAGCCATCAAGCTTCAGTCTCAGGTGTTCATAGGTACTCCAAACATGATCATCATTAATAATATCTCGCTTCATTCTATTGCTGCTCACAAAACTCCAGGTATTTTTAACCTTAGAAACTTCCAGAATAATGAGACTATTGAGCTTAATAAATTGCTTTGTTTTGAAACAGTGTTACACAAAGTAAGAGACTATAAGATAAATCTGTCAGTGAAATGTCCTTTAAGACTACTTAAATTTTGTGGAACCTATGGATCATTCTTCAGTTGAACAAATGCTAAATTAACTCTCTACTCTTCCTCTCTCTCTCTCCTCCTGCTTGGTATACTTTTTCCAGACACTGTTCCATCTGCTGTGCTTACTTACCCAAAGTGCTCCAGAGGCCTCATTTTAGATATTTCTCTTGACCAACCAAACATGACACACAGCTGAAGTCAGCAAAACCTGGTGGATAATTTCACTCATACTGTTCTCCCTCACTCCAGAGATTAACTAAACACTTACGACTTTGTGTTTGGCCATAGACACAGAAACATCAACTTTAGTAGAAATACAGGATCTAATTGTGTAACAGTATGTCTAGGACTAAAGAGCATTTATCAAATATTTAGTACCTGGAGTGTGCAAAAGCCCTGTGCTATCAACTGTCAAGGAGTAGGGAACACAAAGATGAGTAACTCCACCCTTAACAAACCTACCTATACACCAATAATACAAAGGTGAAAATACATAATAAAGAGATAATATAGGGGGTTTTTTCTATTTTGAAGTTATTTTGTTAATTACTTCACATATTTAATTTCATTCGATCTTCATGTTAAGGATTGAACTGTGTCCCCCACAAAATTCATGTTAAAGTCCCAACCCCTAGAACCTCAAAACGTAACCTTATATGGAAACTGAAGATGTAATTGTGTAAAATGAACAGGGGTGGAGGCGTGCTAATCCAATATGATTGTGTCCTTATTAAAACAACAAAAACAACAACAACACAGTCCCTCCCCTAGCATTTTCACAAAAAGCATGGTCCTGCAAACATCTTGAACTTCTCACCTCCTAAACCATGAGACAATAAATTTCTGCTGGTTAAGCCACTCAGTTTGAGGTACTTTTTTACAATAGCCCTAGAAAACAAATACGCTTCATAATCTGATAAGGTAAATCAGTATTTCCACTTCACATCTGAGGAAACTATGCCAGCTGTATACCCAATAGAAATTAGATCTCTATTATGACGGGGGAGTCAATCTCCTTTCATTCTGCAGACAACACCCGAGTGGACAACTCAGAAGCCACCACTGGACTTTGTCGAACTTTGGGCAGGTAAGATGGCAGCACTTGTTCGGGACATGAAACAGGAACATACAGTGTTCAGTTACACTGATGCTCAAGTGTTTGTCACAATGAAATCATGAACCCTCAATTACAGAACAAGAAGAATGCGTGGGTATTGACTGAGTGGGATGAATTTTAGAATGAACCAAAAGGTATTATATCCTGCCCTTCATCCATGGGAACCAGAGAGATCTAGTAATAGGTAAGGATAATAAGAAAAAAATATGAGTATTTATTTCCCTAACCTAGTATAATAAGTGTAAGTTAAAAATGGTAGCAAGAGGGCGCCTGGGTGGCTCAGCTAGTTGAGCGACTGCCTTCAGCTCAGGTCATGGTCCTGGAGTCCCGGGATCAAGTCCCACATCGGGCTCCCTGCTCTGAGAGGAGCCTGCTTCTCCCTCTGACCTCTCCCCTTTCATTCTCTCTCTTTCTCTCTCAATTAAATAGAATAAATCTTTAAAAAAATGATAGCAAGAATAGAAGGGCAGAAGAAGGGTGGGTGAGAAGGGTAAGAGTTTATAAGGGCTGATTTTATTAAAATCTTTTGGGAGGCATTAAGAAAAAGAGAAGAATTATTAAAGTTGTATGTTTGTGTGTGTATGTGGATTAGCAAGTGAAAGCACACAGAGGGAGGCCTCAGAAGACTAAAGAAATGAGAATCAGAGAAAAGGTAAGGCAGAAGAGACACATACACAGAAGAGACAGAAAGCAGTGGCATGAGAAGGAAAGTAAAGAAGTTTTAATATGTGTTGTGAGTGTAAACCACAAAAACACATTTGATACGTGCAATATGTATATGTGTTTAAAAATTTAAATTGCATTTGATCATTTTTTATATCTTTTAAAATGAAAAACCGTGCCAAGGTTAGAAGGAGGCAGCTCAACATAATACATTGATAGAAAAGTAAAACCTCCTTCTCCTCTGCAGGGTAATACGAAAAACACTGCTTATAATCATTCCTTTCTACTAATGAGGAAACCAAGGCATGTAGAGTTACTAAGTGTCAAAAGTGAGCTATAAGATTTTTATAAGATATAACGAAATTTTACCATTAAATAATTAGAAATTTTTGAAAATAGAACAGAAGATCATTATCAAGACCTATTTTAGAGCCCATTATAATTCTCTAAAGTAGTATAGATAAAAATCACTGCAAGAAGTTTATAAATATCCAGATGACAGTTATGGACACTGTCTTTGGATTCCTCACTGAAGAAATTCTACCAATTTAGAATACATGCTTCATTCAACCAGCTTAGAACTGTGCCTGGCTAGTACTAGACCCTCAATAGTTCTTAAAGATGAACATTATACATGTTTAAGTTGCATTTTTTTAGAAACACTAGAGATACACATTTGATGGAATCACACTTTTACTCCCAACTTGCACGTCTTTCTTTGCATTTACATTAATATCCCTAATCCTCAGCACGGGTTACAGGGCCATGGGTGACATAGCACCTGCTGGTCTCCTCCTTCAATCTGAACCAACCACTCAGAAAAATTTTAATTCCTAGACCAACACTAGCTCTTCCCACATGCAGGCCTTTGTATGTGCTCTTCCTTGCCTACACTATTTTTCCCTGACAAATTACTAATCATCAATCATAATTCAGCTTAAACGGCACTGACTCAAGGAAGCCTTCCTTAACTGTTCCCCCTCTCCTACTAAAAATTAGGAACCACTGTGTGGCCATTTGGGACCTCACCACGTTTATAAATTTAAAATAATTGGGAGATTTCATTGTTCAACATCTGTTTCTGTCGAGAGACTAATTCCGTGAAGACAGGGACCACGCTTGTTTTGCTCACTCCTACATACAGTGAATATAGTGCCTGTAATGTGCAGTAAATGTGAACTAATACTAAACAAATGAAGAAGTAAATGAGTGAATGGCTTATTTTTAGAACAGAATGCTAAAGGAATCATAAAAGCTATACTCAAGCAAGTCATTTGTAAGGAATACAAATCTGCAGCGCCTGGGTGGCTCAGTTGGTTGGGTGACTGCCTTCGACTCAGGTCATGATCCCAGAGTCCCAGGACTGAGTCCCGCATCAGGCTCCCAGCTCCACAGAGAGTCTGCTTCTCCCCTCTCATGCTCTCTCTCACTCTCTATCTCTCTCTCAAATAAATAAAAGAAAAGAAAAGAAAGAAAGAAAAAGAAAGAAAAATCTGGTCCAGTCTATTTTTCCTTGGCTACACAGCCTTGTTAAGTCTCTTAATCTAACTTCAGATTCCATAAGAGAATATTATTCAGCCTTAAAAAAGAAGAAAAACCCACATTATGTGACACCGTAGATAAAACCTGAGAACCTTATGCTAAGTGAAATAAACCAATACTGAAGACCAAATACTACATGATTTCATGAGGCATCTAAAATTGTCACACTCACAGAAACAGAGTGGAATGGCAGTTTCAGGAGATAGAGGAAAAAGGAAAGGAGAAATTACTAACCAATGTGTGTAAAATATCAGTGAAGCAATAAGCCAAGATAACTAGTGATCTGCTGTATAGCATCATGCCTACATACAGCAATACTATACTGTATACTTAAAAATCTGTTGAGAGTAGAATCATATTAAGTGTTCTTACCACAATAAAACTAAAAATAAAGACGAGAAAACGTGAATAATAGCATTTGCTATCTTGCTCAACTCAAAAGTATTACTAAGGATAAGAGATACATTGAATACAAATGGGATGGCACTGAAAAGCCTTTTAAAACACTATTAAAATAATGCTAACAGAAATGGTTATTATTAATATCATTACAAACCAATCACATTTCCAACTTAAGAATATTAATAGTTATTATAGCCTTAAATGCACTCATTATTTTGGTCCATTCTCAAAACAAATAAATGTCTACATACTGCCTCTGAGATTCTAATCCACAGAATTTTGGGGGCCCACATTTATCAGCACTGTACTTTCATAGTATAGTGGTTCCCATAACCCACCTAACCCTTTGACTTTTATTTCTCTAAATCTGAAAATTAAATATTTATTTTTATAGTTCAGAAAAGAAAACAAGATTAATGAATTCCCCCCAGTGGTTGCCTATTTCAAGAGGAACTATTCATATAAAAACAGGGGTTAGATAAACAAACTAAGGGCTATTGTACAAACAAAATTTTGAGAATTTATTTTAGCCTTAAACATTTGCATTCTAGGCTAACAAAATAAAATGGATGAAAGCAACTTTTGGGGGCACCTGGGTGGCAGTGGGTTAAACTCTCTGCCTTCAGCTCAGGTCATGATCTCAGGGTCCTGAGATCAAGCCCCGCATCAGGCTCTCTGCTCAGCAGGGAGCCTGCTTCATCCCCTCCCTCTGCCTGCTTCTCTGCCTACTGGTCATCTTTCTCTATCAAATACGTAAATAAAATCTTTAAAAAAAAAAAAAAGAAAGCATCTTTTAATAGAACCAGTCAACCAGTCAATAAAAGAACATGATGAGGGGCGCCTGGGTGGCTCGGTGGGTTGAGGCCTCTGCCTTCGGCTCAGGTTGTGGTCTCGGGGTCCTGGGATCGAGCCCCATGTGGGGCTCTCTGCTCGGCGGGGAGCCTGCTTCCTCCTCTCTCTCTATCTGCCTCTCTGCCTACTTGTGATCTCTCTCTGTCAGGAAAATAAATAAATAAAATCTTAAAAAAAAAAAAGAACATGATGAATTCTTTTTACAGTTAGGTAAAAAACAACAGACGTAAGTTAATGATTCAATTCAGCAATTTAAGAAATAATCATTAACAAGCAAGTATGTAGTCAATATGGAATAAGCTGCTAAGGTTTGGTGGGACAAAATGACATGCACATCATAGTTCAATATTCATGGAATTTAGATGCCTATGAAAAATCAAGATAGACACAAATATCTAAAGGAGAGGTCTGTATGTCGTAAGAGAGTCAAATAAAATTTGAGAGATGGAAGTAAATAGAAGGAAGGTCATTTCTATTAGAGTGTCCAGAGAAGAGATCATATTTTGAAGCTCTGAATACGGCATATTCCGGATAAGATATTGTGGCTGTTCCTAAAATGGTTTCCAATGTAACCTCTGCCAATGGAGAGGTCCATTTAGCAAGTAGCTGAGTACTAGCTCTGGCCAACATCCAGAAAGAAACTGAGATCCTCAGTCCAACACCCTCAGAGGAACTGAATCAAGCTAAGGACCACATGAAGGAACTTGGAAGAAGATTCAGCCCCAGTCAACCTTGAGATGACTGCGGCAATAGCTGACACCTTGAGTCACACTGGAATATGTGGGGAGGAGTAGAAATCAAGCCAGCGTTCATACAAAGTACAAAACTGGTTTTGAGATCCTTGGAAGTACTATACACACAGTCAAAGTGTGAACTAGAAAATTAAAAAACCTCTGCAAGACAGCCAGTTAAGTTTTCCTATAGTCTTAGCTGTGAGTGCAGGGAGAAAATGTCCCCTGTGGAGTCTATAACCAGAATTCAGTTCTCAAACAGGATTCAGCCTGAACTCACTACCTGTTTGTTTCTCCAACCTGCAAGCTGAGAATTTAATTCAAAACAGTGTCAGATTGGTAAAAGTCTGAAGTGCCTAATAGCAATAAAATAAATCCTCTCTGGAAGAACGCCCCCATCAAACCAGGCCTCCAGAAACCCCATAGGTCACATTTTTCAAAGACCATCAGACTCAAAGACAAAAATTACAAATTATATGATAAAGCAAGGCAACCGAGAGCGAGCAGAAACATGGGTAGCAGACTCAAACCTGAAAAAGACTTCAAAGGTTTGTATTACTAGATACAGATTATAAAATAATATGCTAATGAAGTTAAAAACTTAAAAAGGAATCAAAATTATGAGTGAAGAACAACAACAACAACAACAAAAGCCTGTGTCAGGCTGTCAACCTGCAGAGATCTCCCCTCTACGTCTGGGAACTGTGCTCACCAAAGTTTCCCTCCAGGTACATTGTTGCAGGTTGGAGACTGCTAATAAAAGAAACAATGAAACTGATGAAGGGGAAGTGAAGACCATCTTCCTATTCAGGTTTGGGGCTTGGACATGGCAGGTTTAGCAGATGAGACTGCTTGCAGACCACTTCATGAGCTCCCCACTGCCAATCTCAGTGGGATTTATAGACTCTTCAGAAATCCCCATAAGCTCTGGGTTTTGTACCTACTCATTCTTTCAGGCTGAGATCTCTGAAATAAAGCAGAGCTCCTCTAATGTTCTCTAGCTGCTTTCCTGATGTCTGTCTCCCTAGCTTTTCCAATGGTAGTATAAGCCCTTAATTAATAATACCATCATTACTGGAATGTGTAGTGTGGCTTCTCCTCTGATAGATATTAGAATATAAAAAATCATCCAGATATTTAGGAAAGAGAACCACACATTGAACTTCTTGCAATGAAAATATAGTAATCGTTTGGAGTAAAATGACTATAGTGGAGGTTCAATTCTGAATGTTAAATGAAGAAACAAGCAATAAGAAACCTCTGCTGCCTGATGGCAAGTGTTGCCATTTACTAGAAGAAAAGATTGGTGAAAGTGTAGCAAAGGGGAGAACTTCTGTTAAATTTGAGATGTCTATTATAATCTACAATTTTTTCATTCATGACCATTTTCTAATGATTTGGGGGTTTATATTCTCGAAAGGGACCTACTTTAATTTTCTTTTTCTGTACCACTTACATTTCACTTTAATGGGTAGATTACACTCCTATCATAAAATTAGTTGGGGAGTGTGCCCCATATTCCTCTCTGAAAGAGTTTCTGTAAAATTAATTGCTCTTTACATGTTTGCTAGATCTCCCCTGTAAAACTGTCAGAGCTGGGTTTTGTTTTTAGTTTTCTTTTTTCTGGAAAGGGGGGGTTAACCTACTGATTCAAGGTGAGAAGATTCAGATTTTCTATTTCTCCTTCAGTCAGTTTGAGCTTGCTACTTTTTTTTTTAAACTGATTTGTTCGTTTTATGAAACTTTTTGCAGTAGCTTCCTAAATGGACCCTCTGCTTCTCCTCTGGACTCCCACAATCCATTCTCAATACAGAGCTAGGGTGTTCATTTAAAACATAAACAAGTTTATGCTACTGCTCTTGCTCCAGAATCTCTCATGCTTTCTCACGGTATTTAGAGTAAAAGTAGAATCCTTGCAATGTCCTGAGAAATGTCCCCCATCTCACATCCATAGAGTATCTGGCCTAAATTTCTAATCTCTCCCGTGGCTGATTCTGCTGCAGTCATATTGGCCTCCTTCCCGTCCCATAAAGCTCCAGTGTATTTCTACTTGAGGGTGTTTGCCCTTTGGGTTGCTTCTGCTTGGGAAATTTTTCTTCCAGATAAACAGGAATTACCCTCTCATGTCCTTCAAGTCTGCTCTTAAACCTTCATTCTCTGGGAAGCCTTCCTGACCATCCTGTTTAAAATTACACTCTTACACTCCCAATCTCTGTACTTCAATATTCTCTATTTTACTTACCATCCTTGACAGGTTTTGAAACTCATTTTAAAGCTGCAGTAATAAATCCATGTACCATGATGTATGAATAGAAAGAGAGACGAATGGAATAAAACAGAGAAAGAGCAATGCTTATATGAGTTTTGATAATTCATAGGGATGTCACTGCAAATCACTAAGTAAATGCTGGACAATTTAATCATTGATGTTAGGGCAAGTTAAGTAGCAGGCAGAGCAACGGCTTTCAAAAATGTCCTTACCCTAACCTCGAAACCTGTGATATGTGTTACCTTAAATAGCAAAAAGGGCTTTCCTGATACAATTAAGGATGCACACTATGAGGTGGGGACATTTTCCTACATTATCCAGATGGGTTTAATCTAATCACACGAGTTCTTAAAAATAATAGACTAGAAAGAGAGAGTTATGACAAGGGAACAGAAGTCAGAGAAATGTAAGCCTGCTGGCTCTTGAAGACAGAGGAAAGGAAACCATGAGGCAAGGAATGCTGGTGGTTTCTGAAAGTTAGAACTGGCAAGGAAATGACTTCTACCCTAGAGCTACCAGAGAGTAACACAGTCCTGTTGACGACTTGATTTTAGTCCAGTGAAAAGCATGTCTGACCTCTCATCTACAGAACTGTAAAATAATGAACATGTATAAACTTTGTTACGACAGCAATAAAACACATGGTTATCAATTTGGGAAACATTACAGAGGATACACATCTCATACCATACACAGAAATCAATACAAGATGGATTCCAGAAAAATGTTAAAAACTTTTATAAAAACTAAATGAGAATTTTTATGACTTTCAGTATGTCCTGCAATCAAGAAACACAAATACCAAAGTAGAAAAATGCATGTATGATTACATTAAAATATAAGGCTTCTGTATTTTGAAGAATCACAGGGTGGCAAGATAAATTATAAACTTTAAATACTTGAACATATATAATAAATATATTCAGAATATGTGTAAGTTCTCAAAAATCAACAACAAAAAGAAGAAAACATAAAATGAAAAGAAGATCAAAATACATGCAAAAAGAAGGAAAAAAAGAATGGCTAATAAACCTGAAAAGAAACTCACTCTCATAAATGAACAGGAAATGCAAACTAAAACCACCTTGAGATTATGTTTTTACACCCATCAGCCTGGTAAAAGCTTAGTAGTCTAAAATTAATTATTATTATATGTGATGTAAAGATATAAATATATATATATATAAATGTGAAGTAACAGGAAATCTGATAAAATGTAAATTAATACAGTCACTTTATGAAATACTGCATTATAAAATAAAGTTATAAATATGTAATATGATGACCCAGCAGTTTTGCTGCTAGTATTTACCCAAGAGGACCTTGCACATAAGCACCAGGAGATATATACAAAATGCTTACAACATTGTTTGTGACAGCAAAAAAATGAAAATCATCCAAATTTCCAGCAATACAAGTAAAACCTCCAATCTATTCAAGTAAAAAAAATGATATGAAGCCATTAAAATAAATCAGCTATAACTACACACATAATATGGTGCAACTCCCAAGCATGTTGTTTAGTGAGGAAAAAAAAAGCAGGGAAGAATATGTAAAATATTGTTACATTCATATAAAGTTTAAGACATGAAAAATAAATGTACTTTTCAGCAGCAGATTCAGGTGTAATAGAACTATAAGCAAATCAAAGAAAGGACCAAGGGAAGCAATGATTTTGCACAGCTAAATGCATTTCAGTTGGAAAGAGATTAGTGTTATATTTTTGTAAGTTAGGCGGAGTGGGGGGATACTAGTATTTGTTTTAGCAACATTCTTTACACTTTACACTTACATATATACTATGCATTTTGTAGTATTAAATGTCACATAATAAAACTAAGAAATTACAGTGGTAGAAAATCCCAAATAGCCAACCATAAAGAAATGGAGAATTAGGGCCACCTGAGTGGCTCAGTGGGTTAAAGCCTCTGCTTTTGGCTCAGGTCATGATCTCAGGGTCCCGGGATCGAGCCCCCCCCCACGCCCCCCCACGCCCCCCCTGAGCCCATCAGGCTCAGGCTCTCTGCTCAGCGGGAAGCCTGCTTCCCCTCCCCCCGCCTGCTTCTCTGCCTGCTTGTGAACTCTCTCTCTCTTCAAATAAATAAATAAAATCTTTAAAAAAAAAAAGAAATGGAGAATTAAGTTATAGTCCAGTTGAGTAATAGTATATCACATAGCTATGTTATTAAGCATAGATTTATAATGCATCGTTGTATATACATGTCCATAATTATATATAAATGTAATGTACAAATATTTTAATATAAAATATTAAATAAAACATACCAAAATATTAGCTCCTACTTTAGTGGGATAATGTATTTTAATTATTTGTAATTCAAGTTTTATATATTAGACATATGTTGAATTTTAAACTCAGAGAAAAATACAAGTTCAAGTTTTGATAGGATTCTTACTGAAAAACAACTGGACAGTGGTAAACTATCTGTGCTGACATAAAACTCATTTGTTTAGCTTACAAGAATGAATATGGCCTCCTTAGAAAGAAAATTAACTTCCAACATGTACAAAGCCTTAGAAAAGATTCAAGCGATTGATCTTAAACAGAAGCTATTATTATAACTCTTAACTATAGTAGAATATCCTCAGTAAGACAGATGTGTATGTTTCACTAGTCTTAGTAATTAAAATTTAATGAAACTCCATTAGTGGTGTTTCTAATCAGACAATTTCTAAAAATGTGCCAGCTTATTCAATAGAAGCAAGTCAAATCCCCAAAACTATGATAAGAAGAAAGCAAGCAAGAGCTATTCCAAAATTTTTTTGAAAAAGGAATAAACAATTATAAATGTTCTTCTTAAAAGAGGAATAGAGAAATCAATATTCAGCTCAAACTGCCAGAACTGCAGGTAATTTATCAAAGGTCCCCAACCCTCCACAATCACTTCTTTTGACATGAAGCTTTACAATAAAGAAAAAAAAATGTCCTAGACAATAAATCACCAAGCTAAATTTACCTAGTCTAAAAGTAACTAGACAGTAATGGTAAATTATTTTCTACTGAGAGAAACAAGCATCTTGTTATTCGGGTTTTATTCTTCTGGAGCTTTTCCTTTTTGGTGACCAAGCGAGTGGCAAGTCAAAATTCTTGGGCACATACAACTTGACCATCCCGTCAGCTCATAAAGACGATTTACAGGGCCTTATCTGTATTTTAGAGTTTGCTTACAGCTAGTAGTAAGTTCAATATCTACATCTTAAATTGCTTAAGCCTGCAACATTTCCCTGAATGATTAGCAAGGAGTTATTTGGTTCTTCACTGAATCCTGTGTAGTTTGTTTTTCTTAAGATAGATTCATACGGATCAGCCAGGAAACAAATTATTAAAAGAAAAATCAATTCGAAAGTTATGTTAGATGTGAGAAAAACCACTCCCAAATCTCCTGGGATTCACTGTTGTTTGTGCAAGTAAAGAACACCAGTGTTGATTAGGTTTGAAATATCCCCATTTGGCCAGGATTTACTAACTCGATACATGACACATAGTGTGTGCTTTGGAGTCCCCTTTTAAAGAGTAAATAGTATTCTGAAAATTGTAAGAAATGTAAGACACAAGGCTATTGTGCCCTTGATCCAAATACAGTAACTGCATATCAACAAGGAGTTCCACTGAAAAGAAAAGGAGAATAAACAAAAAATGGGTCATTCATCATGTCAAAAATTTAAAACTACTTCAGAGAAATTGGGAAGGATTTTCCTAGAAGCTGTTTTCCATTGCTGTTGTTAGTCTGCTGCTGCTAAGCAGACTCCCACACCAGCCCTTCATACCCCTGCTTCTGGTAGAGAGCTAATTGACTTATAATAAATGTTAAGCCTGGAAGAGTTAAGAGTTGCTATAGATATTTTTTATTCTAGTCTGACATTAGAATAATCCTTGGGGGAGAAAAAGGTTAAAAGCCTCTCTCAGTAAGTGTTAACTAATTAATGATGATTGTACTAAACAATGTTTGAATAATTTTTCCTTGTCCCTTGACATAAAAGTTGATAAATAACCCAGAATTGAGAAAGAGATTAATGACTGATTAAATTCCACTCAGGTACTTAGGATTAGCTCCTAAAATTGGGCTATTTATAAGCCATCATGCATTGCAAAGGTATGTAATATGTTGATTTCATTTATCTTTGGTGAAGCAAGATTGAGGCAGTGAATGACTTAAGTCAAACAGTCAGCTAAGAAAAGATAATGCCATTTTTCCTTTTCCTCAAAAAAACGTCATTAGCTAAATAGAGATTAGTTGACACTAAAAAACTACATTTTAAAAAGTGATAACAAGAAACTAATTGATTGTTGATTACTGAAGAGACATTGCCTCTCTATAATTTGTGTCTCCACAAAAATTCATAGTATTTGCTAAGTTAAACTTACCCATTCAACTATTATTAATCTTCCTTTCTTTCATTTGTATATTCAACATCCCCATCCCAGTTCGCTCTCATCAGCTTCTAAATGTGCCACGGTCTCTCCCATGGGGGAAAAAAACCGTCCAATTCAACAGTCTCATTCAAACAAATTCAAATTCTTTTCCTTTCATATTTTTGAAAAGCTTTCAAAGATTTTACCTATTCTCACATTCTCCATTTCTTATTTATTCCATTCTAATGGTCTTGGCTTCCATTACTCCATCAGGGAAGGATTTCGTAAGGCTGTAGTCACTAAATTCAAAACATGTTGAAGTTCTTATCCTTACTTCTCAGCAGCCTTTAACAATGCAGCCACTAGCTTCTATTCTTGAATTCCGTCCCTCAGAACGTGTGAGTTCTTTTCTCCCATCTTCAGAGCCACTTGTTCTTTCTCCATCCAGCTATACAACCTTGCCTCAGTCTCTGTTCCCTTTCTACATCACCCCTGTGGCTTCCTCTATCCCTGCCCATTGCTTAAGTTATGGTACAATATATCCCCACAGAGCATGTGCATGCGTGTGCATGCGTGTGTGTGCATGTGCATGTGTGTGCATGCATGCACATGTCCTGGGTACACCTGTGTGTGCGTATATGTACATATATAAAGAGTGAGCATACAGCTGTACCGGGAGGAAACTCACCAATCTCCTCTGAGCTGGGGTATCCATTCTGGACAGCTACAATCATTTCATCGGATCGACTTGCATTCATGGGGCTTTTGCATCTTTTGTTCCCTCCCGGAATCTCCTCACTTTCTACAGATTCTTGCTTACATGTCACTTTCCCTATGAAGCCATCTCTGACCTATTAAACACTGCATCACATTATAAGATGCAAGAAGACAGTTTGTTGCCTATTTTGGCTCCTATTGTATCTCCTGTGCCTAGAGCAAGGCCAGACAGATACTAGTCACTTGATGAGTATTTGCTAAATGAAATAATAAATTCACTTCGAATGCAGAACAAATTTCATACAAAGCCTGGAAGAATGCAGACACCATCTTCCTCTCCTGCCTCTGTTCTACTCTCTCCTTCTCGCTTTTAATATCCAAGCCACATTGGACTTTTCTTCAGTTCTTTATGTATACCTTGTTTCATCCCATCTCCCAGCACATACTATGATCCTCTCCCTGCCTAGAAGGATCTTCTCTCAACTTTTCCTATGAAATCCCTGTTCAACTTTCTTTTTTTATGATTTTATTTATTTATCTGAGAGAGAGAGAGCACTTGGAGAAGCAGACTCCCCACTGAGCAGGGAGCCTAACACAGGGCTTGATCCCAAGACCTGGGGATCATGACCTGAGCCAAAGGCAGAAACTCAACCAACTGAGCCACCCAGACACCTCATCCTGTTCAACTTTCAATCTCAGCAGAAGATCCATTCTGTCTGCTATCCTTCCCTGTCCTCCAGGATGTTTACTATATGCTGGCATATCAACACTTACTTCCTGTGGCATGTATCACAAGTACGCATTTTAACAATTTCTGTTTCTCATACTGGACTGTAAATCTGAAAGCAGTGACCCCACTTTTACCCACCACTGATTTGTCTAGAATCTAGTGTCTAGTATCTAGTACAGTACCTAGCACTTAGGTGTAGTTCATGGAATGAATACAGAAAAGAAAAAATTGATGTACTTTTAAATCGGATAGCAGGGATTATTACAGAAAACTGGCTAAATTGTAGTCCATTCACATTAGGTCCCAATTAAAGGGAAATATCATTAAAATAAAGGTTCTTTTTTAAAAAAAGAAAAAAAGAGCAAGAAGTCAGGAAAAAAAATTTAAAGCTTTCTCCCAAGCCACTAAGTCAACCTAATTAAGTTACAATTTGATTTAGCATTCACAAAATTATATTACATACCAAACATATGCCCATTAATCAAAGACTAAAATAATTCCTGGGTTAAATAGTATATAATGTTTGCTTATGCCAGAGTTGACCTCCAAAAATCTTTTAAATATGGCTCAGTGTGGTTGGAAGTTACATGTGAATATGTTTTCCTAAGGATCTATCAGCAATTCCTCAGAGTATGTTTTTAAAATAAAATGTATCTGAATAGAAGCACATAAAGCTACTCTTTGATCTCTCTTTGTCAAGAGATTTTGAAACTGTAACATATATGACAAAACTCAATATGGATGTATTCCTTTGGGAGTCAGTCTGTTATACAAAAAAAATGTGGGGGAAGAGGGTGCAGTTAAAACCAAATTATTGCTTTTCTCTACACACCTAGAGTAATTTCTCTTTCACACCATCTGATTACTGTATTTTCCACCTCCACAGGATTTAGACTAAGCAATGAGTTAAGAAGGGTAAAAATAAAAAAAACTTAAAAAATTAAAAAAATAAAAAAAAGAAGGGTAAAAATAAACACACAAATAAACTACATAGATTCACAAAAATCTACACGCAAATGCATACACACACAGCTCACAGTATTATCAGTTGGCCCGTTTATAGTTTTTGTCACCATGGATCAGTTTTCTAGTTTACCTACATACTAGTAAACATTTATAAATAGGTAACCAAAATCTGTACACAATTTCAAATGTGATCTATACAGCTCTTAGGTCAGGAGGGGAAAGCCAAGAGTTTGAATATACAAAAATGAAGGAATGCAGCCAAATTTCTAACCTTATGAAAATTTATACAAGATTTAAAATATCTTTTATTTAATTTCAATTAGCCAACATATAGTACATCATTAACAGAAAAAAAATAACTGAATTTATCACTGATGAAAGAAAACAAAGTAAACTCTCAAAGTAAGAGAGTAAAAGGATTTTTACAAAAGGTAAGTGCATAAAATAATCTACTAGAAAAAATAGGAAAATGGTAAAATTAATAAATAAATATAAGCAACAGTTCTTTTGAAATAGTAAAATACACCTCTGCCAAAACGAATAAGCAAAAAACACAAAGTTGTTACATACACAAATGACTATTTTTGAAAATAAGAGATTCAGTTTGAAATTCTACAATAATAAATTCTAAATATTTATAAATTGAACATTTTTAGGTTAATATATCAAACTTAATTGGGAAGAAATAAAAACTGAAATAAAATACGCTAGAAGAACTAAAAGTCAAAATTTTAAAAATTGTCGCAAAAAGTATTCTTTGGAACAGAGAATTTTGTCTTATGAAACTTTCAGTGAAGATGTAACTCCTATATTGTTTAACTATTTCAGGAGTAGAAGAATACGGAATGCCCCCAATCACTGTATATGACTAAAATCACCTTAATATTCAATATGACAAAAGAAACGGAATCAAAATTCCACAGCAATCTTAGTTTTGAATACAAATTAAAAATCCTAATTAAGATATTATGAAATTAAAACCAGCTTTATGTAGCGTGAACCAAACACCCAATTAAGTATGTATTATTCTGGAAACTTAAAAATAATTCATTTTTTGAGAACTGATTAAATTAATTTTTATCACATCAGTAATCTTTTTTTAAGATTTTTTTATTTATAATTTATTAGAGAGAGAGAGAGAGAGAGACTGAGAATGAGAGGGGAGAAGGTCAGAGGGAGAAGCAGACTTCCCGCAGAGGCAGGAGTCTGATATAGGACTCGATCCCGGGACTCCAGGACCATGACCTGAGCCGAAGGCAGTCGCTCAACCAACTGAGCCACCCAGGCGCCCTATCACATCAGTAATTTAAAGGAGAAAAGTATATATTCTTCTCAATAGATGCCCAAAGCACATTTTGGTAAATTTTTGGTAAATTTTCATATTCTTAACCCTATACTAGAAGTTAGAAACAAGTTAAAAAGGTAACCACCTTATTCCTTCACCAAAAAAACTTGCCATCTATTAAAATGTTCCTATCGTTCTAATCAAATTACCAACAAAATGAAAGCTTTAAGTTACAAAATGGAGGAAGGAAAATTCTCTGTGCACAAAATAATTTACCTGATAATCCAATCACATAATACTTCTTAGAACTAAGAAAATTCAGAAAGGTGGCAAATTACATAATGCATATTCAAAAGCGATAACTTATTAATTTACCAGCAAAAATCAGTTAAAATAAGATTTTAAAAACCAATCCCACTTTCAAGAACAACCAACATTATTCTATATCTACAAATATATATTGAGAAATGTAAAAGCTCTTCTAAACTTACTGAGGGATACAAAAATAAATGCACCATGTTTCTGGGTTCACCCAACTTATCTACAGCTTTAATGAACCTTAAAGTGCCGACAAAAACTTTCGAAAGCTTTACACAATGATTCTTAAGTTTCTGTGTTAGTATAGAAATAAAACAATAGGAAAAATTAAACTTTAATATAGAAGTTAATTGAAGGAGCATAGTCTAATCTATACGAAAATAGATTATGAGATTTAACTATTCATTGAATATTTATTGTGTGCTATACATTATACCAAGTACATGGATTATCTCAATTAACCCCCTCAATAATCCTATGAGAAAGATTATTGTTATACCCATTTTATCATTATCTCAATTTTTTTTAGCATTGAGTAAACTGAGGTTTAGTTTATTTACTTAAAGGCATAAATCTAGTATGAAGCAGAACTAAAGTTTGAACCT
The DNA here is from genome assembly GCA_028533885.1 of Nasua narica. Taxonomy (NCBI): domain Eukaryota; kingdom Metazoa; phylum Chordata; class Mammalia; order Carnivora; family Procyonidae; genus Nasua; species Nasua narica. The sequence continues at coordinate 140,552,949 of CM052800.1, read as the reverse complement.
AGGCCCATATGACTTCAAAGACTGAGTTCTTAATAACAAATCAATCACTGTGGACAGTGATTGATGCAAAGATGGGCATATAGTGCAAGTAGAGTCAAGTCATTTATAAGTGATTGCTAGAGATCTCTTGTCTGCTAAGGCCCTTGATTTTAAAAATTGTTTTAGTCTAGTGCTATTGTGGAGTCATTCCTCCCCTAGGAATAATACTGTTACAGAGAAAAAGAGAACAAAGAAATGGAGATATAGAAGCCAGTTGATCCTTCTTGAACCTCTATATCCAGCTGTTCTGAATTCTCATACTTTCAAATTTTAAGACACAAAAAAGTTCCCTTTTTCTTCAAATGAGTTAAGCAACAATAAACGTTCTCACCAAAGATCAACTAAATGTTTCTAAGGAAAAGAGGAGCAAGACAGTTGAGGGTGTTGGCAAGGGAGTATTTATAATGAGGAATTACGTGAGCAAGGAAGCAAGATGGCGGTGATGAAGGAGAAGAAAGTCGCATGGGTACATATGCGGGAAGGGCTGATGAGGCTGAAACACTGCTCCTGGATAAGGGGAGTTGGTAGGTGGTATTTGGAGAGCAAACTTGTTGGAACTGAGATATTGGAGACCGGACAATTGTGGGTGATAAGGCTGCCGGTGTGCTCACACCAGTGGGTAGCTGACCCAGAGAAATGTGAGCAGTTCCTTGAACTAGAAGGCCAGGATGGAGGATGACAGAACTGAAAAAGAGTTACGCAAAGAGTCACAATTATGGGTGAATTCGAGAGCTGGAGGGTATTAGTGAGGACACTGGTATAACCAGATGGTTTGAGCATTCAAGGTGACAGGGATGGTGGGAGGAAAGAGTCAGAATAATTTGAAGGTGGGAGTTGCAGGCAAGGAGGATCCTTCCCTGAGATATGTGATATGAGGAAGAAGAAATAAACTCCCTGAAAATGGAATTCAGTTAATGCGAGAAGGCGGCAGTGACATTCAGAGAAAAGACTGACTTACCGAAGAGTTTTTAAATTAGAAGTTAGATGGCCCATAGCGTAGAGGGAATGGTGGAGGAAGGAAGCACAGGCAAGACCGTGGGCCAGATGACACATGTGTGACTGCTGTGGGGATGAGAATCACCCAGTGGGTTTTCAGTTACAGATACCTCGAACTCAGAGTCCTGGTCTTACAGGTATGACTAAGGTTTGCCAAAGTGTGGGGCATTTTGTGATCCATTCAAATCATCTCTTAGAAAAACTTGGGACAAACCAATGGCCCCCCACAGGCTGCCATGAGGTGAGTGTGATGTGCAGCCTGGATGGCAGCTGCTGGTGCTGCAGGTAAGTTCTCACTTCCTCTATATAGTGGGTCTCCAAATGCGGTGTGGGACCCGTGGCAACAGCATCCCCTGAAACCTGGGAGCAATGCAGATTCTCAGGCCATGCTTTGGACCTGCTAAATCACAGCTTCTAGGGTGAGGCCAACAGGCTTGTTTAACAAACCCCCTGAGGGATTCTAATGCCCACGCTAGTCTGAGAGCTACTGCTACTGCATCGTGGAATTAAGGCTGCACTAACCTGGCTCCACAAACTAAAACATTTTTCACAGATTTGACTATAATCCTGGCATTAAACACAATTTAACGACACTGTAAACTTGAAAACGTCTTAAAAATACTGGTGGGAAAAGAAAAAAAAGACCTCAACTAGCCATCCCTACAAGCGGTATTTTTGCACCCTGAAGTCTGTTGGTAACATTCCCTGTGTCTGCTCTTGAAGTCATTTTACAACTGAATAAAAATACTGTTCCGTATGAAAAGGAAATGGAAAGAAAAACATAGGAAATGGCTGTACAATGGTCCTAAGTCAACTGCTTCATAGTGCCCTATGATAAAGTTATGAATTTTTCATGATTTAGGGGTTCTTTATGATCCAGAGACTTTAGCCCATCTCTTGCCACATCCTAGCATTGCATATTATAGCCCAGCCCCACTAACCCACTCTTAGGCTCCTGAATACACCATATTGTCTCTTGCCTCATATTTGTCTACATGTTTTTCTTCTGTCTGAAAAGGCCTTTCCCTTCCGCTCTGCCCACATCTGCTTTTGGCTGACACTTGCCGTCATTATTCATGATTTAACTTGGACATTACCTCCTCAGGGAAGCATTCTTTTACCCAGTTCTGGTTTAGTGTCCTCACATCTTTTACTCCTAGTATAGTGCTTAGCAAACTCTTCCGTCTTTGACTTTTAAGGTAAGCTCTTTGATGTAAAGTATTTTGACTTGTATGCTCAGCACTCAAGGAGAAGGGCTTTGTGGTAGTTATATAGTCATTTGTGGTATGAATGAATTGAGCAAATTAAAAGCAGTCATGACACAATCAGACGTTTGCCTGAATATTTTAGGTGCTCGGTCTCGCTATTCTATGTCATTCACGTGGTTTTGCTGCGCAACACATGATGACTGTGTTCCTGAAGATTACGTAGAACAATAATATAAGAATATAACTGAAACACTGAGGAACATCTGATTCAAGACTTCTGAGTATTCAGGTTGATCATAGCAATGTATTTTTCCCTTATTGTCCTAAGACAAATACCATGAGAACACATCCCATTGATTCCCTGAAGGATTGCGTAACTGCTCGTTAATTCTTTTAGTAACCACTAGTTTTTGTCCTAATAGAATCAGGAAAATTTTCAGGACTACGTAATTACAGCCAGTGTTTTCATATTTAGGTAGAGTGAGTTCAGGAATAGGAAAATAAAAATATCGATACTGGTTTTACCCAGTGGCTTCCCCACTATCTACTTACTCAGTATAATGGGTCAAATGATATTTTAAAAAATTAAAATAAATAGTAAGAATTTTGAAATGTAAAACAGAAGTCTGAATTTATACCTTCAAGTGCTTCATATCTGTTCCTGAAATGTACCTAAATTTGTGAAAACTGCAGAACTTTCTTTTTTTCTGGGCTAAGTTGACATGTGTAATAAATTTGTTCTCAATATTTGAACATAAATCTATAATCCATCTGGAGTTTATTTTGGTTCATGTCACAAGGAATAAACCAACATTATTCTTTTTCCAAGTAGTTGCCTGTTGTTCCAACATCTTTTCTTGAATAATTCATTTCTTTCCACTAATTTGAAATGCCACCTTTATGATATAGTAAAGTAGTTTATTTAATTAGATCTATTACTACTCTTTCTATGTCATTGCCTTGATTTTTCTGTTCCTGTGTTGAAAAAATTCAAGCAGATATTCAATATTGCCCCCCAAACCTATTTGTTTTACTTCATAATCTCATTTTCCACACTTTTGATTCAAAATGTCATGCTTTTCCTCTCTCCTCTATACCAAGCATACTTTCCCTACCATATTCCCAACATATAAAAGCCACTTTAGAGGAACTGCCTCACACTTCTTTCACAAAGCTTATCTGTTTCTACACTTGTCCTCAAGGAAGATGCTTCAGTAATAAGGGGAAATGGAGCTATTCACTAAGAAAGAGAACATAGAGAGAGGAAGAGGGAGAGGTTTTGTGGTACAGAAGCATCTTGATTAATCTTCTTTGAGATGTTTTGACTATCCAAGTGAGGATTTCTAGAAGTGTTAGAAGCTCAGGAAAATCTTGGGAACTCATCAGTATATGTGTACTCACCGAAGGCTTATAGGTGATACACAATGAGAAAAAAGCGACATGAACCAGAAGCACCAACAAGAGGCATTTTAAAAATTTGTCAAAAAGAATAAAACAGTGGAAGGAAAATAGAAGAACATTCAGGAATGAGTGTATATGGAAGACAGTAGAAGTGGCAAACATTATAGAAACAATGGGACAGGGATTTTCAAAAATCATTATGATTTTTGAACCCTGTTTGGGTTTATTTTATTATATTTATGACAAGGGACTATTTTGTTATAACAATAGAATCAGTAATTATTTCTGGCTCAGACAGAATTATTAAATGTCAAATGCTACTAGTGGTTAAGTTAGAGAATGACTTACTAAAAAAGACCATTGGATGCAACATTAAGATTAATTTGGTGTATGTCTGAAATCAATTCCACTGGAGAGCATTAAGCAATGAATTGGACATAAGAGATACTGAAATTGAGTAAGCTCAGGTCCTGAGATGATAAAGTTTTGATGTTTTAATGTGGATGGTTTAAAGTTTTTGATAATTTATTCACTTATACTTAAGTATTCTGATGCATATGCAAGAGGAGACCAAATGGAAAGACATTTAGGCCCAACTAGTCTCTTTGATAGTCCTTAAGCTAAAGGAGACAAAAAAGAAAAAATAAAGATAGTGGGCCTGGCTCAGTTCACCAAAGCAGAAAAGTCCTACAAGAAATAGGATGACCAATAGTGTTTCTAGGCACATACAACTTCATAACTTATCATAACAATTACATAATTAAATATTTGAGTACTCAGGTCAAAACTGCATACTTTGAAAGAAGCAACTCAACTCGCAAAATCTGCAAGACCATTTTGTATTTTAAAAAAATGTAAACAGTTTTGTACATTGGAGTACATGTGGCCCTTCTTTGCACTACATCAGTATTTTTGGGGTAAATACCCAGTAGTGTGATTGCAGGGTCATAGGGTAGCTCTATTTTTAATTTCTTCAGGAATCTCCACACTGTTTTCCAAAGTGGCTACACCAACAGCCAAATTGTGGAAAGAGTCTAGATGCCCTTCAACAGATGAATGGATAAAGAAGATATGGTTTATATATACAATGGAATTTTATGCCTCCATCAGAAAGGATGAGTACCCAACTTTTATATCAGCATGGACAGGAGTGGAAGAGATTATGTTGAGTGAAATAAGTCAAGCAGAGAGAGTCAATTATCACATGGTTTCACTTACGTATGGAGCATAAGGAAAAATATGGAGGACATTGGGAGAAGGAAAGGAAGAGTGAATTGGGAGAAAATGGAGGGGGAGACAAAACATGAGAGACTGTGGACTCTGAGAAACAAACTGAGTGTTTTGGGGTGGGGGATTGAGGGAGCCTGGTGGTGGGTACTGAGGAAGGCACACATTGCATGAAGGACTGGGTGTGGTGCATGAACAATGAATCTTGGAACACTGAAAAAATAAAATAAAAATCTAAAAAAATTAAAAAATAAAATAAATTTAAAAAATAAAAAAGATGTAAATCATTTTAAATAGCTTTGTCCTAGAAAACTAAGAATAGTCTCTCTTGACTTCCAGGATATGCTCTATTGCCCTCAAAGATGCTTGGCCACCAATAATGGCCTTGTAAGTTAAGAACAGCTGGTACAACAGCACAAAGATATTCAACCATCACAACTATTTTTCTTCCTTGATAGACACTGAGAAGTAAAATATAGTTCAATGACACATGCTTAGTTGATCTTTTCCAAAGACGACATGGAAAAATTAGATGCAAAGTAATTCAAATAACTTGGGTTTTTAAGTAACACAGAATTAAGTTTCTCTCAGAACCTTAATTAAAACACACATGCATTTATAGTGGCTAATTTTATTTCTCCTTTATGTATGGATCACATAATAATATATAAAATGGTAATCCTTTCAACAAGTGTTTATTTTACAAAGGTGGTTTTACTACTGCAGGCACGAGAATAAAATAATTTTTATAATAAAAAATGACCTGACCTACTACACAATAACATGATTATAGATATTAAGGCTTGTAAGAGCTTCACAACAAAGAGAATTATAAGATACATCACTAGAAACTAATATTTCATTATACAAAAAGGGCCTAAAAATTGAACTGCTATTTACTAATAAGAACTTTTTATTTTAGTATTTAAATATTGCATATCCTAGTCATTATTCTGTTTTCAATGTACTTCTTTTTTAAAGAAGCTAAATTGAAGCCACAAATTATATAAAATAAAAATTAATGCTATGTCAGATCATACTCTTTCACAGCAGAACTCCTGAAAAATAAAAGTAGCAACCTAGACTACTTTGGTCTCATCTGACCCCACTAGCACTCTGGGTGAGGAGTAAATATGCAAATAAAATCAGAAAGCACCAATATAAAAACCTAAATGTTGGTAATAGAAAGGAGAAGGAAAATACTCCATAAACCAAAATGACTATCAAAAAAATATATATATATGGCTGTAGAAGTTGTTTTTTTTCTCCTTGTATTTAGAGAGATACTATTCAACTTGAGGAGTTGTGTTCAACTCCACCAAAAATAAAGTGAAATCTCAGTCATAAGCTCTGGCTGTGTGATTTTTATGAAACTTGTGTCAGAAAGCTTGTCATATGAATAATAAAAAACAACCAACAGAATACCTAAGCTCTGAGTATATGTCAATCATTTATTCTGAGTATTTTATACATATTGTCTCCCTTGTTAGAATTCAGTTAAGGTATTTTCTTGGAAACAAAAACAAGATACTGTTGTTTGTTTGAGTTTAGTCAAAATGAAGCACTACTTTTCACATATCTCGTTATTCCTAATGGCTTCCTTATTGCGAGTTAACATGATTAACAAATTCTTTTTTAAATGCCAGCACTAAACATTTTACCAAAATTAATTGAAAAAACTAATAAACATACTAATAACTCAATAGGACTTATTATTTAGCCATTATGTGTCTTCTGTTTTTCCCTTGGAGAATCAGTGTTAAAAGGAAAAGTTGGCAGAGATGGAGATGTGGACTCTCAATATGTATCCTGAAGTCTCTTGGATGACAGCTCATTTTTATTTCAAACACAGTTGACCTTTGATTTTATCTTTCTTTCTGTAACTGACATAATCTTACATTTCTCCCTCTTCTCTTTGAAAAAGGACTTCAACTTTTTTCCTTGATTCTCCTAGAGAAATAATTTATCACCCAAATCACATTCACTTCTAAAGAAAGCTAATTTTCAGCAGAGTTCTCTATATATCCTGACACCACTGAGATTAAAAATAAATATTCTAGGAGTTGGATTCAAGATGGCAGTGTGGCAAGATCCTGAACCCATCCCCCACCATGGAAAAAACAAATCTACAACTACATATGGAATAATTCCCTCTGAAAAGAACCTGAAAATGTAAAGAACAGAGCCTCCACCACAAAGGATAAAGGGACAGCATCAAAAGGGAAAAGAAAGATGGACACTAGAAAATAAACCATACCCCAGCTAGAGCAAGTCACAATTAGGAGGAATAGCAAAGGTATGAAACTCTTCCCTGAGGAGCAAGACATTGAGCTCCACATCAAGCACCTCAAACCTTAGATTTCTACACAGGAGAAATGAATCCCCAATATACTGGGCTTTGAAAATAAGGGAACACTATAAAACTGTAGAGAACCCAAAACCTGTTCTTACAGGGCTAATGCACAGACTCACTCAATTCAGAAAATAGCACAAAAAATAGCGATTTGTGAAGCACATAGGCCATAGGTGCAGGAGGCCTATTTACTAAACTTAAAGCCTCTGCTGGAGAGCAGGAAATAGCAGGAACTCTTTCTGGGGACTGAGACACTGCAGAGGCCATTTTTATGATCTATTTTACTAATACTGGCTCTAGCAGAAGCCATTTTGGATTTCCCCTTCTAACCTACTAATGCCAGTGGGCATGCTCTCCTAAGAACCCCACTCCAACTGAAGCAGTCCCAGATGCTCCACCACAGCAGGCCAGAGACCATCTGCACCTGTGGAGGCACTGCAGCAGTCACAGTTGCCTCCCATAGCCAAACCAACTGCCAGAGCCACCCGGTTAAGCACCAAAAAGCACCAAAGCTATGACCACACCACTACAGGAAGGTACACAGAGATCACTCCTCAAGCACCTGGCTATGATGACCAAGAGATATTATGCTTCTGAGTTGCACAAAACAGCTCCTATACAAGATTACACCTTCCAGACTAAGAGAAATAGATGACTTACCTAATATGTAGAAACAGAGAGGCAAAATAAGTACACAGGAATATGTCCCAAACAAAAAACCAAGGCAAAACCTTAGAATAAGAACTAATCAAAGCTGAGATAAGCAGTATATCTGATAGAAATGCCAAAGTAATTGTCATAAAAGTATTCACAGAACTCAGGAGAATAGCGGATGAACACAGTAAGAACTTCAACAAAGAAGTAAAAAAATACAAGAAAATATGAATAGAAATTATAACTGCACTGAAAAATACATTAGAAGGATGCAATTGCAGACTGAATAAAGTAGAAGAATGAATTGGTGAGTAGGAAGACAAAAGCAGTGAGACTTACCCAGACAGAACAGCAAAATGAAAAAGAATTAAGAAAAATGAAGCTACCTTAGGGACCTTTGAAACAACATTAAGCAGAAGGAAATTTGCATTTTAGGAATCCCAGAAGAAGAAATGGGAGAAAAGCGGCCAGAAAAATTATTTGAAGAAATAATTCCTTCAAAATTTTGAAGAAATAATTCTTCAAAAAAGGCTGAAAATTCCCTTATCTGGAGAAAAATCAGATATCAAGATCCAGGAAGCCCAAAGAGCTTCAAATAACAAGATGAACTGAAAGAAATCTACACCAAGACAGACTATGATTAAAATGGTAAAAGTAAAGGATAAAGAGAGAAGCCTATAAGCAGCAAGAGAAAAACAACTTGCTATCTAAGGGAAACCCTGTAAGACTATAAGCAGATTTTTCAGCAGAAACTATAGGCCAGAAGGAGTGCCATGAAATATTCAAAGAAAAAAACAACCAACCATTCCCTACTCAGTAACAACATCATTCATAATTCAAGGAGAGATTAAGAGCTTTCTGGATAAGCAAAAGCTAAAGGAGTTTATCACCACTAAATCAGCCCTACAAGAAATGTTAAAGGGACTTCTTTACGTCAAAAAGAAATAGCATTAACAAATACAAGAAAACATATGAAAGGAAAAATATCACTGAAAAAAGTAAATATGTAACGAAGGTACAGGATCATTAACTTATAAAGCAAGCATGAAGGTAAAAAGATAAAAGTAGTAAAATTAACTGAAATTATAATAATTATTTAAGGGAAGCATAAAATTAAAAATATGTAAAATGTGTCATCAAAAATGTCAAATGTGGGGAAAAGTAAAAATGTCAATCTTTTAGATGCTTCAAATTAAGTTTCCATCAACCTAAAACAGACTGCTATTTACATAAGACATGTTATGTGAACCTCATGGGTACTACAGGAAAAACTTATAGTAACTACAAAAAAGTAAATGAGAAAGGGATCTGAACATAACACTAAAGAAAGTCATCAAACCACAAAGGAAGATAGAAAAAAAGGAGGGGGGGGAGGAAGAGGAGGAAGGGAAGGAGGAGGAGGAGGAGGAGAAGACGATGAGGACAAGGACAACAAAGACGAAGACAATGAAGAAGGAAGAGACTTCAAAAACAGCCAGAAAAGAAATAACAAAATGGCAATATGCACACGCTTATCAAATTACTTTAAATTTAAAGGGGCTAATTTTGTCAATCAAAGACATAAAGTGGCTAAACACTTTAAAAAACAAGTCCAATCCATATGCTGTGTACAACAGACTCACTTCAAAACTAAGGAAACAGACTGAAAGTGAAGAGATGGAAAAAGATACACATTGCAAATGGAAATGAAAAGAAAGCTTGAATAGCTATATGCAAATCAGAAAAAATAGACTTTAAAACAAAGACTTTAAGGGTACCTGGATGGCTCAGTTGGTTAAGTATCTGCCTTTGGCTTAGGTCATGATCCCAGGGGTCCTGGGACTGAGCCCCAAGTTGAACTCCCTGCTCGGTGGAGAGCCTCTTCTCCCTGTCCACCACACTTGTGCTCTGTCTCACTATTTCTATCTCTCAAATAAAATTTTTAAGAAAAAAACAAAACAAAGACTGTACTAACAGACAAAATAAAAGCACCAAAATACACAAAGCAAATACTAACAGACTTAAAGAAATTGAAAGAAATATAATAACAGTAGATTTTAATACCCCCATTCTCACCAATGGATAGACCATCAGGACCAAAAATCAATAAGGAAACATCAGACTTAAACAATACATCAGATCAGATAGACCTAATAGATATATACAGAACATTCCACCCAAAAACAACAGAACATACATTCTGTATACAAGTGCAAGTGCACACGGAACATTGTCTAGGACAATGTTGGGCCACAAAACAAGTCTCAGTAAATTTTAGAGGATTGAAATCATACCAAGCATCTTCCAATCACAATGGTATGAAACTAGAAATTAATCACAAGGGAGAAGAAAGAATGAACCACAAAAATGTGGAAATTAAACAACATGTTACTGAACAAGCAATGGATCAATGAAGAAATCAAAAGAGAAATAAAAAAATTATACCTAAAAACAAATGAAAACAGAAATACAATACACCAAAATCTACACAATGCATCAAACATAGTCCTAAGAGGGAAGTTAATAGCAATACAGGCTTACTTCAAGAAACAAGATCTGAAATAAAAAAATCTAACTTTACACCTACATAAGCTAGAAAAGAAAAATAAAGTCCAAAATTAGTAAAAGGAAGGAAATAATAAAGATCAGAGCAGAAAGAAATGAAAAAGATACTACAAAGACAGTAGAAAAGATTAATAAATGTAAGACCTTGTTATTTGAGAAGATAACCAAAATCAACAAACCCTTAGCTAAACTAACCAAGAAAGAAAGAGAATACTCAAAGTCAGAAATGAAAGAAAAGTTACAGGTGTTACCAGAGAAATACAAAAGATCCTAAGAGATACTACAAATTATATGCCAACAAGCCAGGAAACCTAAAACTAGAAAATCTGAAGAGATTGATTACTAGTAAGTAATTATTGAAACAATAATCAAAAATGTTCCAACAAAGAAAAGTCTAGGGCCAGACAGCTTCACTGGCAAATTCTACCAAACATCCTAAAAAGATTTAATACCTAACCTTCTCAAATTCTTCCCAAAATTGAAAAGGGAAAGCTTCTAAACGTATTTTGCAAGGCTAGCAAAACCAAACAAGGACACCATTAAAAAGTAAAATCAATCAAATGGAATTTATCCCAGGGATGCAAGGATGATGGTTCAACAGTAACAAAATCAATGTGATACATATCATTAAAAAATTGAAAGACAGTGGCATCTGGCTGGCTCAGTCAATAGAGCACGTGACTACTGATCTTGGAGTTAGAAGCTCAAGCTTCACATTGGGTATAGAGGTTATATAAAAAACTTCCTTTAAATCTTAAAAAAAAAAAGATAAAAATCAAATGATCATATTGGGGTACCTGGGTGGTACAGTTGTTTAAGCATCTGACTCTTGGTTTTGGCTCAGATCATGATCTCAGGGTTGTGAGATCAAACCCTCCGTCAGGCTCCATGCTCAGCATAGTCTGCTAAAGTTTCTTTCACCCTCTCCCCTCTGCCCCTCCCCCCCACTGGCTCTTTCATGCTCTCTCTCTCCCTAAAATAAGTAAATAAATCTTTTAAAAAACAATATGATCACTTCATGGGTGCAGAAAAAGCATTTGACACAATTCAATATCCATCTACTATAAAAACTCTCAACAAGGGTGGCACAGAAGGAATGTACCTCAACATAATAAAGGCCATATATGACAATCCTACATCTAACATCATATTCAAAGGTGAAAAGCTAAACGTTTCTCCTCTAAGAAAAGGAACAAGACAAGAATGCCCACTGTCCCCACTTTTACTCTACATAGTATTAGAAGTCCTAGCCACAGTAATTAGACAAGGAAGAGAAATGGTAGATGTCCATCCAAGTCAGCAAGGAAGAAGTGAAACTCTCACTATTTGTACAGGACATGATACTATATACAAAAACCGTAAAGAATCTACCAAAAAGCTGTTAGAACTAATCAATGAATTAATTAAAGTTGCAGGATACAAAATCAATTATATGAAAATCTGTGGCATTTCTATACACTAATAAAATGAAAGAAAGAGAAATGAAAGGAACTAATTCAATTTACAGGTGCAAGAAAAAGAATAAAATACCTAAGAGTAAATTTAATCAAGGTGAAAAACTTAATGCAATGAAAAATAATGACATCAGTGAAACAAACTGAGAAAGACACAAATATATGGAAAGATATTCCATGCTTATGGATTGGAATAATTAATATTGTTAAAATATCCATACTACCCAAAACAATCTACAGATTCAATACACAATCCCTATGAAAATTCCAATGACATACCTCATAGAACTAGAACGAAGAATTCTAAACTTTGTATGGAAACACAAAACAATCCCAAATAGCCAAAGCAATCTTAAAAAAAGAACAAAGCTGAAGACATCATATTTCCTAAATTAAAACTATACAACAAAGCTACACTGATCAAGACAGTATGGTATTGGCACAAAACAGATACACAAATCAATGGAACAGAACTGAGAGCCCAGAAATAAACCCACACATATATGGACAACTACTCCTATGATAAAGGAGCCAAGAAGGAGCCAGAAAGGGCCAAGCACATACAATGGAGAAAGATAGTCTTCAATTACTGGTATTGGGAAAACTGGACAGCCACATGCAAAAGAGTAAATTGAGACCACTATCTTATACCATACACAAAAATTAACTCAAAGTGAGTTACAGACTTGAATGTAAGACCCAAATCCATAAAATTCCTAGAAAAAAACATGGGCAATAAAAAAGACATATAAATGGCCAACAGACATATGGAAAGATATTCAACATCACTAATTATTAAGGAAATGCAATCAAAACCACAATGAGATATCACCAAACACCTGTTAGAATGGCTACAATCAAAAAGAAATAACAGGTGTGGGAGAGGATCTGGAGAAAAAAGGAACCCTCATATACTGTTGGTCGACTGTAAATTGTTCCACCCACTATGGAAAACAGTATGGAGCTTCTTCAGATAATTAAGGATAAAATTACCATATAACCCAGCTATTCCACTTCTGGGTATTTATCTGAAGACTATAGAAACACTAATTCAAAAAGATATATGCACCCTCATGTTCACTGCAGCATTATTTACAGTAGCCAAGGTATGGAAACAACCTAAATGTCTATCAATGAATGAATGGATAAAAAAAACGTGCTATACTTACACAATGGAACACAACTCAACCACAGAAGTGAATGAAACTTTGTCATTTGTGACAACATGCATAGGTCTTAAGAGTATTGTGCTAAGCAAAATAAGTCAAAGACCACAAATACTATATCATTTCACTCACATGTGGAGTCTAAAAGAACAAAAAACCCAGACTTAGTGGTTGCCAGAGGGAAAGGAGGTTGTGGGTGATCAAAATATGTGAAAAAGGTCAGCTCTATAGCGATGGTTGACAAGAGCTCTGGTGGTGATCAGTTTGTATGTATACAGATGTCAAATTATAAAGCTGTATTCCTGAAACTTATATAAACAAACAAACAAATAGATAAACAGATAAAATTCAACCCATAAGATGAACATACAAGCTTTATGAATTCACACGTGAACTTAGCCACCCTGCTAATTTAATTCATACGATAGGAAAGAGCTATCATAATAAAATTAAAACACTGAGTACTTGGAAAATACAAAGTATGCAAGCTTTTTACAATGTATGTGAATTGGTATAAAATGATTATTTTTACTCTCCCCTCCCCTTCCAAATGCAGAATTTCATCATAATCTTTGTAATATTATTCTCCTACGCAACGATAAGCAACACGATCATCAAGTAGAGTTAAGTGGGTTGTGGTTCAACTCAGGATTCAGACACCCAGTCATATGTGAATTTCAGATTAATAGGGAATAGTTATTTTTAGTTAAATATGTCTCAAATACTGCATACTTACAATAGAAATTTATTCCTTGTTTATCTAAAATTTGAATTTAATTGAATATCATGTATTTTATCTTGAAATCCCACACAAGAAATCAATATGACATCACATTAAAAAATGAAGTAAAATGTTTCCCCTCTGTATGAGCATTATTGTATTAAAAAAGTGAGTCCAACAATCAGTGAACTGTATTTTTTTCTAGTATCAATCACTGAACATATCTGAAACAAGCTGGTATCTATAACTCTATTCACAATTTTGGCAATACTACTGCTAATTAATTTACAACTGCTACTTGGGGCACCTGGGTGGCTCAGTTAGTTAAGTGCCCAACTCTTGATCTCAGCTGAGGTCGTGATCTCAGGGTCATGAAATAAAGCTGTATATCAGGCTCCATATTCAACCCAGAGCCTGGTGGTCCCTCACTCTCTCTGCTCATCTCCCTGCTCACTCACTCATGTGTTCTCTCTCTCTCTCTCTCGTAAATAAATAAAATCCTCATTCCGACTATTTTCCCAAAATAATAATAATTATTATACGTAATATATATATTTCTTTAGAAAATGTAAAGTTCTTGGGGCACACAGAAAACTGATGCAGTTCATCGATACCATGAATGATAATCCTTCCTTAAAGAGCATAGAAATATATGGAGATGATTTAATGTACTGCCATTTATGTCTGCTTATATTATACATGTGTATACATGTGCTCATGTGTGTGTGTACATAATGTAGAGTGAATGAACCTACTACATTTAAGGTCATTTAAAAAAAAAAAAGGTCATTTTTTCCTCGTTCAAAGGTTCTTCAAAATCCACTGTCAATAATCAAATATACGGCAGGGATTTCATGGGAGTGGAAACAAGAGAAAACCACCCACCCTCGTAAAAAATAAATTCATTTTAAGGGCAAATATTCAAGGACTACCTGTCATTATTTTTACCAGAAGGTTTCTTGCCTGTCACACCAAAGGACAGTCTCCAGGATAAGCTAAATGGCAATACAGTTTAAGACCAAGTTATATTGTAACAGAGATCTCAATAGCAAAGGATTAAATATGTCACTGGATATCTTGATTAAAAGAATATATTCCAAGTCACTCCTTAGAATCAGTCTGTCAAATTTTTAAAAATCGCTAAAACTACATCACTCCTCCTGATTATCTTGTATGCAACTTTACTAGGATTTAAACAAGAAGTAAGCCTTTAGTCAAACTTTGAGATCTTCAAAGTATCTCTTCAGAATATGCAAAAGAAAAATATCTTTTCCATCATTTTGGTGGAAGCAGTGACTGGCATGACATGAAAACCAAACTAATATCTTCGTCTTCACAGAAGATTCCAGAAGTTCACTTGACAGTAGTAGTTCACTTTTGACTGTATTACATAAGGTTTTACATGCAGAAATAAAATTTCTTAGAAATTTGTTTACTAACCTATGAGATTACAGTGATGGATTTCTCAAAGAAGGGAAAAATCAGAGCACACTGAAATGAATTCTACTACTATTAATATAAACTGGCCCAGAAACACAAAGATACAATTTTAACTAAGGCAGCTATGGGAAGCTTATGAGTATCTAAAAAAGAAATGTTGTGTGGGTGTAGGAAGGAAACAGAAATGTCACAGGCAAAGATTAAATCCATGATCCTTATGGTTGAAAATCCTAGGTTGCAAATTCTCAAAGTAAGAGCCTCATTGGTGAGGTCTGAGTTTTTAAGGACTTTAGAAGCAGCCAATGTTACTGTGCAAAGGACAAAGAAAGACAGATACAAAAAAAAATCTCACCACAAGAGCCAGAACTACATAGAGCACTTTAAAATAGATTAAAATTCAGGTTTGTGATTTTTTTTAAATAAGGATTTTTAGTAGGGGTTAGAAAAAATAATCCATTGGAATTAATTCCAAGAAATGAATTCAAAAATGAATTAAAAAAAAAAGCGAACGGTGCCTAGGGCTTTTAGTGATAGCCATGGGGATCACAAAGGACATGTTTCCTAATGATGGAGATTAGACTGTGTTATTCCACATTAGAAAAGGAATAGCAATATGAACAAGAAATTTAAAAAAAGAAATAAGCAGAATGAGAATTCCTAGGTGTGAAAGCAGAATTAATAAAAACTGTGAGAGAAGATTTGAAAAAAAGATAAAGTCATCAAGCCAGATGAAATGTCACAGTAAAAGGTAATAAAAAAGAGATTTCCCTCCTGTCCAACAATTATAATGATCCTCTCCTGCTGGTTATATTATGTAAGTGCCAGCCAAATTTTCATCTTTCACCACATTTCTAAATGAAGGCCTTTCAAAATCATTAGGAAAGACTCAAGACATATGTGAGGATTTTCCACCTTTATTTTCTCAGAAATCACATAACATTTATAACTGACTGTCAGTGAAATATATAGCAGTTTAGTTCTCAACAAAGAAACCTTATAAACAAATCCTAGTACTACAAATTCTTTTTGATTCCTTTCCTATTCAAATTGTCTCATTACAATTTGCTAGAACTAGATTGGTAAAAAGTACCTAAATCTTAAATACTTGAGATTTGGAATGTTCCAGATAAAATATTTCCTGAATTGGTGAGTTTTTTGTTGTTGTTATTGTTTTGGTATTTACTATATTCTGTTTTTTTCTGTAAAGTTTCAAGTTAACCCTAATTAAATTGATGTCCTCATTTGTTTACCATAGATATCTTCTGGCTGGATGAATAGCCATGCTCATTATAAAACAAACACTAGTAACCGGGGCTTTATATATTACAGTCTAATGATAAATGAACAGTAAGTGACATCTACTCTTTTTTTTCTTCTAAAAGTTTTAAAGTTTTATGGTTGACAGCTTTTTCCAGATGTATTGAGAAATAATTTACATGCATCATGTTAAAAGTTTAAGGTATACAGCATGATAGTTTCATTTACGTATTTTGTGAAATGATTACAATAGGATAGACTTAACAACCACCTTCTAATAATATAGATATAATAAGAGGAAAAGAAAGAAAAAAAGAAAAAGGGAAAAAATCCTCCTTGTGATAAGAACTCAGAACTTATTCTCTTAACAACGTTCCTATATAACACACATCAGTGTTAACTCTAGTCATCATATTGTAAATTGCCTTCCTAGTACTTATTTCTCTTAAATTGGAAGTACGTACCTTTTGACAATCCCCCCTTCCTTCACCCTCTGCCTCTGGTAACTGCCAGTGTGCTCTCTTTTTCTGTGAGTTTGATTTGTCTTTTTTGTTTGTTTGTTTGTTTAGATTCCACATGCAAGTAAGATCATACAGAATTTATCGATCTCTGTCAGACTTATTTCATTTAGTATAATGCCAACCATGTTGTTGCAAATGGTAGGATTTCCTCGTTCTTTATGGCTGAATAATATTCCATTTTATATAGATGCCACAACTTCTTTATCCATTCACCAATCAATGGACACAATCTATGACTGCTTCCATGTCTTGGCTATTATGAATAATGCTGCTGTGGACATAGGGATACAGATATCTTTTCAAATTACTATTTCCATTTCCTTTGGATATAGTCTCAGGAGTAGCACTGCCAGTTCATATGATAGGTTTATTTTTAATTTTTGAGGAACCTCCAGAATGTTTTCTATAGCAGCTGTACCAATTTACAGTCCCACCAACAGGACACAAAAGTTCTCTTTTCCACACATCCGTGCCAGCATTTGTGATCTCTTTCCTTTTTGATGACAAAAATATACCATGTGGTATACCCTGCCCCCCAACAGGTATGAGGTGATATCTCATCATATGGTTTTAATATGCAATTTGCTTATTAGGTACAATTGATACTCAGCATCTTTTTGTGTACCTGCTGGCCCTTCATATATCTTCACTGGAAAAATGTCTATTCAGTTCCTTTGCCAATTTTTTAATTGGGCTATGTAGGGGGAGGGGTTCCTATTGAATTGTATGAGTTCTTTATATATTTTGGATATTAATCTTTTATCAGATATATGCCTTACAAATACTTTTTCTCATTCTGTATGTTGTCTTTTCACTTTATTGTTGTCCAGAAGCTTTTTTAGGGTTAGGATTAGGGCTAGGGTTAGAGTAGGATTAATTTATGAATTAATATTCATACTACTACTGCATTCATACTACTACATACCCATCTACTACTACCTATAGTACCCAGCCCCAGCCATCCAGTAAGCCTGGCCAGAGAATCTAGGCAACTGCAGAACCCATCCTACAATCTTGCTTACAGAAAAAAACAAGTCAGCAGTCCTAACCAACTATTTTCATCCATGTGGTATACCCTGCCCCCCAATCAACACCCCCATTCCTGACCTTGGAGCTTGATTAGTTTCCCTCACCCCAAAAAAAACCCATATTAGCAGGCCCCTAAGCAAATGTCTAGAAGAGAAGCCCAATTACTCAAATGTGCAGATTTCAAGTAAGGAATCAAGGATCATGAAAAATCAGGTAAATATGACTCCTCCAAAGGAAACTAATAAAGCTCTAATAACTGACACTAAAGAAATGGAGACCTATAAATTGTCAGACAAAGAATTCAATAATCTTCTTAGAGCACCTGGGTGCTCCAATTAAGTGTCCAACTCTTGATTTCAGTCCAGGTCATGATTTCAGGGTAGTGGGATTAAGCCTCACATTAGGCTCCATGCTCGGCATGGAGTCTGCTTGTCCCTCTCTCTCCATTCCTCCCCCTATTCTCTATCTCTCTCTTTCTCTCAAATAAATAAAATCTTAAAAAAAATAGAATTCAAAATAATCCTTTAAGGAACTTTAGTGAACTACAAGAACACTAAGACAAATAAACAAAATTGGAAAACAATATATCCATGTTGCAGAAGGTAGGAGGTGTGTGGGCTGCTAGGAATGCTTAAAGAAAAGCATCTTCAAACCATCATTTCCCTGATTGAAGCAACAACAAACTTAATCTTCACCAGTCTATCTTACTTCACATTTTATCAGAATTTCATAGATTCTAAGTCTGTGCCTCTAATCACTCTCTACCATTCTATCTCCAATTCTGCTTTTATAAAGACCTTCAAAAATCTGATATCATACTCTATATATTATATACTTCAGTGGCTTATCATTACTATAAATATAAGGATCAAAATATTCAGCTCTTTATGCTCTAATCCCAGGCTATCTTTCAAGCCTTACCTCCTACCACTGGGGTCTATCCTTCAGCCATAACAAATGACCTGCTGTTTCTAAATAATTCTATGCCTTCATGGAATTCCTTTGTCTTCTCTTATTTCACCTCTCTTTCTGAAACTGTTCTTAAATCCTTCACCACACACGTTTCCCTGTCTTGAAGCACCTCATATATGACTCTATAATAGCATTCACCCATTATTTGCCTATTTTCCCCACCAACAAATGACTCTTTCAAGTCAGAAGCTTTATCTTACTCATTTGCATTCTCAACACCTTGATTTATCCTCGGGGCTTGCTTGCCAGTGACTCAGTAGAAGTTTCATGAATGGATGAATAGTTGATGTCTCTGCAATTACATTCAAAAATCAGGAAGACCTAACCTACACATTATCTCATATTATTTGAAATTTCAATTGATTTGCTTCTCGGCCTTTTGGCTAAGATCAAGTGTGAAATTTCACCAATTGAAACAAAAAAAATATATGGCATTACAAGAATGGTGTATACAATCTTGAGGTTTACTATCTAAATGCTTTGCAACAGTCATTTATATTAATAATCACTTTTAAAATTTAAAACCTGATCTTCTTCATTTTAAATTCTTATGATGTCATTAAATTAGAACCATGATTGGGGAAAAGAAAAAGATTGCTTCAGAAGAAGTTAAGAAGCCAAGAACTCTCCCTTCCCTAAAAAAAGGTATTTTTTTTTACTTACTTATCTAATTTTTCCTATAATATATTGAGACTCTCAATTATTTGATTTACAGAAAAAAATGCATAAATGAATATTTCATCATATAATTTAAAGAGGGAAATACTGTCAAATAATTTAAAATAATTTAAAAAGTATTCATTTATATGACAGCTAAGAATTGATTTTATGCTTTCTCAACTTATCATATAGTAGCCCATGAAAGATCATGAAAAATTATCTATTTCTACTTAACTTCTAAAAAATACATTTTTCAAACAAGGAAAAATAACAGATCCAAATGACTTCAGTTACAAATATGTCACTAAGTATCTAATTTAAAATATATTTGCATGTATTAATCTTTCTGAATTTATGCATTTTTAAACAGACATTTTAAAAAATATGATTGTAGTATTAAAATTGTTTATCTTAATTTTTTTTAAGATTTTTTAAGATTATTTATTTATTTATTTGACAGAGAGAGAGAGAGAGAGAGAGAGATCACAAGTAGGCAGAGAGGCAGGCAGAAAGAGAGGGGGAAGCAGAGCAGAGAGCCCAATGCAGGGCTCGATCCCAGGACCTTGAGATCACGACCTGAGCTGAAGGCAGAGGCTTTAACCCACTGAGGCACCCAGGTGCCACTTATCTTAAATTTTTAAACTGAAATTTTAAAAATTCTCCGTAACCCAGAAAATACGGTTAAGTACCCAGAGAACTTAAATTCTGTTAATGACAAAGCATGTCTTCAGATTACAACTTTAAAATGCGTAAGAATTAATTTGTGAATAATTGGTGTAGTTTTTCCAGCTGATTTTATAATTCAAAACTATAAAACAAAGTTCCTGATCACTGTGTAAATCTGGATTGTAGTAATAGACAAGAAAGTCTGTTTGGGAAAAGATCTAATGTAATAGATTTTCACTTACATATAATTAAAATCATTTATTACATGTAATTTCTAGTGCTTTGAATATAAATGTAGTAAATTTTCTTTAAACTACTTGTTCACAGAATCACTGTTCTACTAACAAAATGATCTGATTTATAGAGAATGATGTCTGCATTACCATTTTAAATGCAGTAAAATATAATTATCACCTACAGAGATGCTTTAGATGTGTTATATTATCTAAGATATTTTAATGTTATTTATAGTATCATTCGTTCATTCAACAAACATTATTAATACTGTCTTACAGATTTTGCTAAAGTATCAATTAACAGTGAATTCTGGTTTACATATTGCCAACTAGAAGAGATTTTCCATATTTTATTTAAGATACCATCAACTATAAGTATTTTCTCTACCACTAAGAAGGAAAAAAACACATCTGCTATATAAATCTTTGACAGTTTAATTTCTTATCACTTATAATATTTATCTTAATACTTGTTGAAAGGGCTCTTTGGACTTATTGATTCATAGATTTCTTTCTACCAACTCCTTTGAAAAATACAGGCAAAATAATTGCTTAAGAGTAATTTCTAAAACTTTTTTATATTGAGTCAAACTTCTGTGAAACATTTTACAATTTAAAGTAATCAGTGTTTTGTTTTGTTTGTTTTTACATAGAATTATCCTCTAAGCCACCAAAAAAAAATGACACCTAGTACTGTCTCCAAGCTTTTAATACCTACACTGCAGGCACTGACGCTGAAGCTTTCTTGGTCTTCTCAGAAGCTGTCCATAAATAGTTCTTCAGATAACACAGAGGAATCATATTCCCCGCTGAATAATTTTCACATGGCCTCTTTACTGATCCACTGAGATGTTGTAGCTGTTTTCTCCCACCACCAGGAACGACACAAGCCACAACTAAATCTCTTCATGGAAAGGCAACTAAAAGTGCATCTCAATCATCAACAGGACAACAGCAACGGCAAGCTGCATATTAATTTCAGAAATGTTAAAGATGTGCAAAATATATGCATTTAGAATCAATGAAAAAGTGTCCATGAATTTGCCTTAGTATTAACAACTGTCTTTTTCAATGAATATTATTGTTGTTTATATTAATTATTAATTATTAATAGTACTATGACAATAAAGTCAGGAGCATGTGTATTTTGTAATCATTTAAATCTCACTGGGAAAACTCTCTTTCCTGCATGTTGATATACCAATGTCACCCCTCCCTAAAATCTTCTAGTAGTCTTGTACAACTCAGGATGCCATATAACCAATTCTTTCTCCTAACCAATCATTTGACTTTCCTGTCAATGACTGTTCTTTAATGACACCGATGAAAGTCAAATCTGGTTCCCTTTCCTCTCTTATCCAATGATTTCCATTGTCTCTGAGTATAAGAAACCATTTGGACATAAAAAAATGTGTTCCTAGATGACAGTAATAGTAATTTAGTATTCACTAATGGAGAAAACTCATAATGACAAGAAGCTACTCTACATAATAAAGTATTTAGATAACTTTTTATTAAAAATCACAATAATTGGCATATACTCTTTAAAATTACTAGTACATATAATTGAATGAAACTTTTTTTATTTTTAAAATTTTTTATTTTGTTTTTTTAGTTTATTTTTTTAATTAACATATAATGTATTACTTCCCCCAGGGTACATGTCTGTGTGAATGAAACTTTTTTAACTGAAGACCAAGTTTGTTATGTTTGGAGACAGAAAGGGACCTTGTAATAGCTCTTCTGCTCCCTAGGAATCTAAAGCCACTGGTTGGAAATCACTGCAGAGGATCAGCAATTCTCTCCCTGAGCATCACAACACTCTAGTGTTACCATCAATCATGAGAATTGAGGGGAAAGGAAACTGAATAACCTGAAAACTATTTTATTTATGTTTCGATCCCAACAATATTCCCATATAAATACATGATGTCCAATATCAAAAAAAGCCAAGAACCACTGTTCCAGACGTAACTCAACAAACCCAAGGCTTGGTGCCTCCCAATCCTTCCTCCTGTGCCCCTGAAAGCATTACAAATTGATTGTATCTCTCTTTCCTTTTTTTTTAAGATTTTATTTTTAAGTATTCTCTATACCCAGCGTGGGGCTCAAACTCACAATCTCCAAATCAAGAATCACATGAGCTAGCAAGACACCCCTCTCTTTACTTCTGAATTCTGCTAAGACTAACCATTCTTCTCACACATGACTCCAGCCACAACCAACTAACTGGAGTCCATATTACAAGTAAACCCTATTTCTTGTCCTAACTCTAGATAATATATTTTTAAAAGATTTATTTATTTATTTGAGAGTGACAGCATGTACAGCAGGGGCAGAGAAAAAGGAAGAGAGAATCCTTGAGCAAGCTCCCCGCTGAGCATGGAGCCCCATGAAGGGCTCAATCCCAGGACACTGAAATCATGAGCTGAGCTGAAATCAAGAGTTGGATGCTTTACTGACTGCACCACTCCAATGCCCCTAGGTGATATTTTTTTCACATGCCATAAACCACCTGTTTCCTAAGATTTTCTAAATTTCTTTCTTCCTTTCCTTAACAATTCTTTTCTTCGGTCTTCTCTACGAAGTCTTCTCAAGTCAAGAACACATTTAGCAGATTCACAGTCAATTAAGATATATCTATTACACATATTATTATAAGTTGCAATTCAATTTAATACTTATTGAACTTCTACCTGATATGCATCTCACTACCATAGAAATTGTAAATGCAAATAAAATACCTCATGATTCCTGACCTCAAGATATCTAGTCTAGTAGGGAAAAATGTATACTTACAAATAATTACAATAGAGTGTAAGAGTACAATAGCTTAGATACATATCATGATCATAGAGGACACTAAAATACATTTCCCAAAAGAAAACAGTATGGAAAGAGTGATAAAAGAATAAAAGAGTAACATTTTATTTGAACTACCCTAGATCCACTGTCATGGATGTATGAGATTCTACAAGAGCAACTGCTACAATGAGGTACAACTGGACAAGCTTTCAAGTCTTGTGAATGTATCTTGGAATATCAATTTCGCATATGTCGAAGCCATTGGAATGTTTAAGAAGATATGTCACATAATCAAGGTATAAAACACAAGAAAAGAATAAGAGCATGAGTAGGAAGACCAACTGGTGAGCTACAGCATTCTCTAAAGAAGTTCAAAGAGATGACCTAAACTAATGCAGCAGGGGTGGAGGATGGAGGGAATATTTGGAAGTTGGTTACAATCAACAGTACTTGATAACTGATTAAATAGAATTTTTATGTGGAATAAAGAGGAATTAAGGATGAATCTGAAAGCAAAACAACCACAACACACACACACACAGGCTCACGCACACACACATCATCAATTAAAAGAGAAATCTGTCTGGCATTTATTTCATTTTTCTTTTTTTTTTTTTTTTTTTGGTCTGGCATTTATTTCAAAACGAAGTAGGGATCCCTTAAACAGAAATCCCCAGCTTTGTTTCTGTATAATTAGACTATCTATAATCATCTCAAGAAGCATTTAGAAATTCTCAAATAAAATACAATTTCACTTAACTTAAGAAGTAATCAGTGAATAACACTAGTTTCTTTTATGACTCAAGACCAGTGTCACAAAATTAGTAACACTTAAGCCTCCCCAACAGGCAGGAGATCATTGACTTTGTGAAGATAAGTCACAGTTCCTCTGTATCTGTCACAGCTGTTGACTTTTTTTTAACACACAGCACAAATATCCCATTGATGGTCAAGTAAGTTTCAACTGCTAGGAGAGTTGCCACATCTTTAATATTCTTGCACTTGCATATGGTCACTATCAAACTCAGATCCCACATCTACCTCATATATATGATTGCACAGCACTTGTCATGAAAAAATGTTTTCTAGAAAAGGTGAACTTTCAAGTAATATATACATTTTAATATAAAAATACTTGGCCCAAACACACACTTTTTATTACGTTCAATTAGCAAATACATTTTTAAATCATTTTATTTTTACCCAAGTTCTCCTCTTATGTTTTATTTCTATTGTTTTTAATCCCAGTATAGTTAACATACAGTGTTATATTGGTTTCAGGTGTACAATATAATGACTCAATAATTGTCTACATTACTCAGTGTTCATCGTAAGTGTACTTTTAATCCCCTTCACTTTTTTCACCCATCCCCCCACTCTCCTCCCCTCTGGTAACCACCAGTTTCTCTCCAAACATGTGTTGTTATTTTTTATTTAAATGGAATGAAAAAGCCAGAACAAAGAATATGCAAAAATTCTTTTTTTTTTTAAAGATTTATTTATTTGTTTATTTGAGAGAGAGAGAGCACGAGAGGGGAGAAGGTCAGAGGGAGAAGCAGACTCCCCACGGAGCTGGGAGTCCGATGTGGGACTCGATCCCGGGACTCCGGGATCATGACCTGAGCCAAAGGCAGTCGCCCAACCAACTGAGCCACCCAGGCGCCCGAGTATGCAAAAATTCTTATGGCTAAATTTGTCAAGGTATGGGATGTCTACCAAGGAAGTAGTATGGCTCGGTGGCTAAAAGCAAGTGCTGCAGCACCCAACAAACCTCGGTTCATGCCCTTGCTCTCTGTGACCTCGTCAAATTGCTTAATCTCTGACTCTAGTTTCCAGATATATTAAATGAAATAATAACCTCTATCTTATGTATCTGTAGTACCAAGAGAAACAATGGATGTACCAGGTTTAATACAGTGGATTGAATATAGAAAGCATAGAGGAAATGGTAGGAATTATTAATGTTCTTTTGAATTAAAATATTTCCACAATATGGAAATTTCTTCCATATATTTCTTAAGTCATTAAAAAATGGGGTGGGAACCTTGAGTGTCAGCTGAATTTAACTTCTCTCCAAAGAAGAGTATGGGAAGGGCAGGGAAAGGCAACTTTAGGGCACAGAAGCCTGGGGAACACTCCTCTTTCCAGGTGATCGAGATTAATGTGACCAGTGATACATCATCTTGATAGCCTGTATCCCTAATGTGACATGATGTGATGAGAAGGGCACTTGATCACTGCAGAATTCTTCCCTAGTCTTTCATGAGAGAAAAAGAAGATAAACCAAACTGAGGGGAATTCTACAAAATAGCTGAGTAGTTCTCTCCAAAACTGTTAAGCCTATGAAAAAAAGAAAGATTGAGAAACTGTCACAAACCACAGGAGACTAAGGAGACACAATTACTAAACACAACACAGTATCCTGGATGGGATCCCGGAATAGAAAGGGGACATTAGTGGAAAAAATAGTAAAATCTAGGGCACCTGGGTGGCTCAGTGGGTTAAGCATCTGTCTTTGGCAGCTCAGGTCGTGATCAAAGGGTCCTGGGATCCAGCCCCGCATCCAGCTCCCTGCTCAGCAGAGAGGCTACTTCTCCCTTACCCTCTGCCTCTCCCCCTGCTCATGCTCCCTCTCTCTCTGACAAAAAAAAAAAAAAAAGTAAAGTCTGAACAAAGTCTGAAGCTTAGTTAATAATAATGTAGTAAGAACTAACTTTTTCTTTTCATTTTGATACATGTTCCATGATTACAGAAGTTGTTAAAAATTGGAAAACTGGATAGGTGTGTAGGAATTGCCTATACTATCTTTGCAAACTCTCTGTAAATCTAAACATAATTATTTCAAAATAAAAAGTGTATTAAGGGCCCCTGGGTAGCTCAGTGGGTTAAGCCTCTGCCTTCAGCTCAGGTCATGATCTCTGGGTCCTGGGACTGAGCCCTACATCAGGCTCTCTGCTCAGCAGGGAGTCTGCTTCCCCCCCGCCCCCGCCTGCCTCTCTGCCTACTTGTGATCTCTCCCTCTCTGTCAAATAAATAAATAAAATCTTTTTTTAAAAAAAGTGTATTAAGGGACGCCTGGGTGGCTCAGTGGGTTAAAGCCTCTGCCTTCGGCTCAGGTCATGATCTCAGGGTCCTGGGATCGAGTCCCACATCGGGCTCTCTGCTCAGCAGGGAGCCTGCTTCCCCCTCTCTCTCTGCCTGCCTCTCTGCCTACTTGTGATCTCTCTTCTGTCAAATAAATAGATAAAATTTTTTTAAAAAGTGTATTAAAAAGACAGTAGTGGGGAAACCCTAAAATGTAGAAACCATTTGACTCAATTTACTTAAAACATGACTACTTAGATATTAAACAGATAGATACCATGAGCCTCCTAAGTTTGAGGCTTTATGACTTTTGAATTTCAATAACTTCAGAAAACAGATCTTAATTCACAACACTCTAATCTAGGAAAATATCTTCATACAATGCCAAACTATACAGGTAAAAATACAAGATCCAAATAGACTTTTTTTTTTAAAGTCTCCAAACAGTAACAATTTTTACTCTTGTAACTGAAACCACTAGGATATGTCAGCACTAATACATTTTTTTTCTTTATGAACCACCCACTACCAAGTAGTATTTTTACAGCAAATTCAATATGGAACAGCACATAAAAATAACTTAAAATGCTAACTAAAACTAAAGGCTCCTCCAAAGTTGGTTTACATTGCAAAGACAGGACAAACAAATTAAATATAGTAAACAAATTAATGAGACTGAAGCAGCACTTCTCTTTCAGGTTAAAATAAAAACAAAAACCCTATGACTCTGAAATCTTCCCACAACAAATACTTTCTTCGAAGTCTGAGCTATCAATACCCATTGGAAGTAACCCATTACCAACTGATTTATGGCCCAGAATATGGATAATTCCCTTTGTGTATTTTTTGGGTTCATATTTTGCTTCAAATTATAAGATGTGGCACAATACCTGCACGCAGATCTACAGTTATCCCTCAGACATTACCATTCAGTCTCTCCAAAGGCCTTTCAAGTTTGTTTTCTACCAAGTTAGACTAAACACCCACCAGAGCTTAAAATGGGCATTTCTTTTAGGATGCTTACACAGATATGAAGTCTCTGAGGTCGTGGGCAATGTATTATTGCTTCTGTGGACAAATGGCACTTTGGTTACTGGAAATACTGGCTTTTCTGAGAGTATCTCTAGAAAAAGCTTATTCTTTAATATTCCTCAAGTTAAAGTAACACAAAAATTGAAGCAAAGTGGGGTACTCTTCTATGGCTAAAGGGAGTTAAGTGTTGGAAGGGAGGTAATTCACTTTCGGAAGATAATTCACTCAAGAGGTTAAAATGACAGATTATTTTTCAGAATAAAAAAGGACTAAGTAAAATAAGGCACAGAAAAACAAATGTGTTTCAAGTTTCTTTAAAAATCTTGACATTTTAGGGGCGCCTGGGTGGCTCAGTGGGTTAAAGCCTCTGCCTTCTGCTCAGGTCATGATCTCAGGTCCTGGGATTGAGCCCCGCATCGGGCTCTCTGCTCAGCAGGGAGCCTGCTTCCCCCTCTCTCTCTCTGCCTGCCTCTCTGCCTACTTGTGATCTCTCTCTCTCTCTCTGTTAAATAAATAAATGAAATCTTTTAAAAAAAAATCTTGACATTTTAAACAAAATATATGTTAAAGTATGCACTCGTACTATCCCACATATATTCCTCCTGACATATATGTCCTAATCAAATACCTGCTAAAAATTATTATTTTTAAAGTATTTTATTTAGGGGCACCTGGGTGGCTCAGTGGGTTAAGTCTCTGCCTTTGGCTCAGGTCATGATCTCAGGGTCCTGGGATCGAGCCCTGCATCGGGCTCTCTGCTCGGCAGGGAGCCTGCTTCCCTCTCTCTCTGCCTGCTTCTCTGCCTACTTGTAATCTTTCTCTCTCTGTCAAATAAATAAATAAAATCTTTAAATAAATAAATAAATATTTTATTCATTTTAAAGAGAGAGAGGGCATGCAGGTGGAGAGTTAGAAGGAAGGGGAGAGAAACAAGCAGACTCCGTGCTGAGCAGGAAACCCGACAAGGGGCTCAATCCCACGACCCTGAGATCATGACCTGAGCCAAAACCAAGAGTCGGATGCTTAACCAACTGAGCCACCCAGGTGCCCCTCAAAATAATCATTTAAAAATTTTTAAGAAAAAAAAATTTTTTAAGAAAAAAATCTGCAGAATTTTTTTAAAAAACATATAGGAAGCATGCGTTCATCCAACAAATATTGAGGCCCCCTTTGTGCTGGACTTTGTGCAGCATTATTTTCATTTCGTAGATCTATGTTCTTTCCATTAAGAGAGCCTCCGAGGATAAATCCTTTCACTGTCCACACTAATTCTAAAATCTATGTTTTAATGGAGGGAAAAAGAAGCTGGCACCAAAAGTCCTGACAACTTTGACATGTTAATGGAAATCTTAGAAGTACTGTAATGGAAAGAAATTATTGCATCAGAAAGCAGCAGGCCTGAAATAGTAAAAGGGAAATTTAGAAATTGCCGTTATTACTGAAATGCAGAATTAGCTTAAGGAAAAAGAATCAAGTAATCAAAAGTACATAAGGCACAATTTGTTGCAGGTTAAGGATATTGGATTTTTGCCTCCTGAATTAAATCTGACAAGCTCAGTCAAAGCATTCCAACTGAAGCTACACAGGCCCTAGACGTACAGAGAAGAGTTTTTCTATTTGGTACCACACATATTGTTTCAGTCTATCTTCCATGATGTTCTAATAATCAAGCTGTTTGGTTACTGGGCTATGACTCGATACAATGCATTTTCAACTGTTACAAAGGAAAAGAACTTAAGTAAGGACTTAAGTTAAGACTAATACAAAGACAGATGATCTTGCCTTTTATAACATTCTCTTTTCTGAAACAAAGATTAAACACAATTATGGAGTCCTTCAACTAAATCACCTCTTAAAAATAAATCTCAGAGTATATTCACTCAAAGTAAAATATTTTAATTTTCAATAGAATTCACTAATTATATGAGCAAATGTGTTCAGCGGAAGAAAAATATATAAAACCCATTTGTAGTCATGGAACCCATAAATAACAAATAAAAATCAGAACTTAAGATCTCTATACCTAATCTTCTAGGACCAGAACACTTCTAAAAGACTAGGCATTCAATACCATCATAAGTGGCTCTTTCTCTTCTTCCTCCTCCTGACCTCCTCCATATAATATCATTATCATTATTATCATTTTCATTATTGCTAAGAGGTTTGCTTTAATGGCCACTTGAAGCTTTCCTTCACAATCCTCTGGCTGAAACAATATTTCAGACAATGAATCATACACCTGGGTGGCTGAAGACAACTGCTCCATATTTATGGGAGTTGACTGCTGGCCATAATGAGCTTCTGATATACCTATAAATCCTAAAACCTCTGACTAGCCTTCTCATCTACCCATGGGAGTCTCAATGTTACCTGAAATTCCAAATGTGATATTACATCCCAATGCCCCACATCTCCTCTCTAGAGATTTCCCAGGATCCTGAACAATAACCACTCCTTGAGCAATATTTTTACACTATTAGTGGAGAAAGGTATGCCTGAAATTAAGAGTGATACTAGTTTGAAAGTAGTAGATGCATCCGTCCAACAGATACATGCAAAATGATAAAAGAGGGAGGTTTACTCATTTACCCGTCAGATTCAGGGTGGTGACAAAAAAGAGGTGGTACTTAAACTAAGCTTTAAGGAATAAGGAAGATGTAATAGATCAGGAAATAGAAGATGGGGGAAAAAGAAGCTAAAGCACACAAATATCTAGCATGATTAATTTATCCAAAAAAGGTCTTTGGAGAGATACCATGAAAAAAAAAGAGACAC
Organism: Nasua narica; assembly: GCA_028533885.1. Taxonomy (NCBI): domain Eukaryota; kingdom Metazoa; phylum Chordata; class Mammalia; order Carnivora; family Procyonidae; genus Nasua; species Nasua narica. The sequence goes on along the minus strand of CM052800.1, from coordinate 140,522,709 downwards.
TATAAATTATGATAAGACCAGATCTTAAAATGCCCAAACACATAATTAAGCTTTTAATGTTGAAAATGGGAGACGTTTAAGTTTTATAGAGGAGCAATAACTCCCTTGACTATGCATGAAAATGCTAAGGGAGAAAAGGTATTAGAGGCTGAAGAACCAGAGACACTAACCCACAACAGTGGCAGTAGAAATGAAAGACAGGAATTGGAAAAGACAAGCATTCTGAAGACTTAATTGCCAGGATTTGAAGTGAGGAAAATTGGAGACTTACTTATTTATGTTTATGTGACAGAATAATTGTAAGGCTATCTTAAGAAGATAGGTTTGGCTCTAACCATACTGACTTCTATAGATTAAAGCGACGGGAAAGTCCATCCAACAGAAAGAGTTCCCTTCAGCGGAGGAAAATGGATAGGGTTGGAGAGTGATGAGCACAAAACTCCTAGCTAAGCTTTGGGCCTGCATGGAATCACCCAAGGAGAGAATGCTGAGCCAATAAGAAAGGCCAATGCCAGAAATTTAATGAACTCTTATATCTAATGAGCCAAAAAACAAAGAGTCAAAGCAGAAAAACAGCAGGGGGAAAAAAATCAATAAAATACAGGAGGAATGCCAAAGATTCCATCTCATAGAAGGCAAAAGGAATGAAAATATCCCAAAGTGGATGGGAAAACATTCTAGAAAGATTGAAGGCTGTGTTCATGAATTTAGCTGACTTTGACCAAGGAGTCAAAATGAAGTGTGAAAGAAAAATGAATTGCAAAAGGAATGGCATGAAGGAGGGGAAAGGGCAGAGGATGTTCTAAGACTAAAGACCAGTGATGGGCTAGGAATGTACAGGAGGCAAGAGAAAAGGAAGCAGAGAGGACAGGTTAGCCCAGGAGAGAAGTATGGCTTTCTTTTTCTCTAGAGTGAGGGGGGGGAGGGGGCGGAGATAGTTCTGACATATACAATAGCACATCATGTTCAACTGACGGAACATTCAGAATTTCTACAGCTCTTTTGAAAAGTGGTGATGGCAAATGCACCCATAGGTCAACTTATATAATTGTCACTGTTGATGCACAGACTAGGCACTGTATAATAGGAAAAGCCTCCTCTCGCTTTCTAAGGAGCTTATAAAAGACCCTCTGGGAACTCCACTAAATTGGATCTCTTATGGGCTATTGTCTTTCATACCTGATTCATTAAATACTTCCTACACAAACACATTGTTCCATTGTTCCAAAATAACACAATGAAAAATTTTAAATGGCATATCTGAACTTTAACATGTCTTGAATTAAAATTACTTCCCAGTTTTGTAGTGAGAAATCTTAAAATCAACTTAAATGTCCCAAATCTATCTCTCTCTCTCTTTTCTTTTTTTTTTTGAGAAATGGCAAAGCTTTATGAACCCTGGTGTCACAACTCCTAAAAGGTGGAGAACTTCAGTTACAGAAGATAAGGCTGGGGAAAGCCTAAAAACACTTTATGAGTTCTATTATAAAGAATACTTCTAGGGGCGCCTGGGTGGCGCAGTTGGTTGAGCGACTGCCTTCGGCTCAGGTCATGATCCCGGAGTCCCGGGATCGAGTCCCACGTCGGGCTCCCAGCTCCATGGGGAGTCTGCTTCTCACTCTGACCTGCTCTCTCTCACTCTCTCTCTTTCCTAATAAATAAATAAATAAAATCTTTAAAAAAAAAAAAAAGAATACTTCTAATGAGCACTCTGTTAAGGCTTGAAGAAAGAAAGTAACCTACCAGCAGAACGAGAAGTACAGTTAGGCATAAATGCAAGAATACTGTCATGTTTACAAATATAAGGCTTCCAAAAGAGATCTTTAAAATCACTAATAGATGTTTATCTTTCCGGAGTGCGAGTGTCTGGACATTATGAAATCCACAGACCCACAATAAGATTGGTAATTTTATCTCTGTCACTTGAGTTGACTCATTTTTTCTCCCAGTTTGGAATAAAACATCCCAATGTGTGAACATACACACTTTTTACTACCTAGCTCACTTCGGTCTCCATTTTTTCAATAAGGGGCCCCTGCAACATGGTAGGCCCCTCTCTGCTTTGTCATTTGTGACCAAACTTTACGATCTGTTTCTGTGTAATGACCTTATGAAATTCAATCTTTTAAATATGAATACACATTTCTAAGAAATGAAGAATGCATCGGTAGTGAGAAGCATACTTTCCCCAAGCACCAAGATAGAGGGCAGCTAAAACACTGGGCAAGCTTGGACAAATGAACTCACAGGATTAAATGAAAAATAAATGAGATTGTGAGTAGACTACGTATCATTGTGCCTGGCGGAGAATTGGTGTTCAAGAAATGACATCCTTCGTTCTTCACGGAATTGTAGTCATGCCCTTCCAAGTGTTTTGGTACCCCCTTGGAACAAATACTATTCATAAACATAACAACTCTTGGAGAAATGTGTATTTGATGCCATTTTACCACACCCTCACCTACCCATGCTCCATTCTCGGCCAACACACACACACACACACACACACACACACACACACAAGTTTCGGAGCTGGGATCTGAAGTGAAATTCATGAGAGACCAAGTAAAATGAATTTTATTTTCTTAGTTACTATCAGGAAAGAGAAAAGTTACAGCTCTTACGGACTTTACTATAATTAGAAATACCCAGAGTGACTGATAAAGCAGAGTAAATGCTCCCCTACCCCTACTCACTGCTGGCATTTAAGTTATCAAACTGACATACTATTCGATTCTTCACCAAATGGACTACTGCAAGCTATTTCATTCTAAATCACATTCTTGAAAACAATCAAATTATGAATTAATCCCTAACGACTAGAAGATTGCAAGCCACGAAATAGTACAGAAGCCTGCAATTAGGATCATAAACAGGAGATTGGAGAAGAGACACCGGAAACAATGTTACATGATTAGCTATAACCAAAGGGAAAAAAAAAAACAAGTTTAGATAGATGTCCCTGAAGATAATCCACGAACTCAGAGCAAGTCATAGGGGTTGGAAAATGCAAACTGTGAGGCCTCTAGCAACAGTCTATTAAATTCTAAAGAAGCAAACCAAGCCAGGAGTTTAAAATACATCTTACTAAGTAGTAAACTAAGAGATTTTGCAGATACAGCAAATGTATTTTGAAATAAATGAGAAGTCCTGTGTGGCCCCTTTGTGTATCCCCCTTCCATTTTTTTTTTTACTCCATGTTTTTACTCATTTTCAAGCTATTCAGAGTCAGTCAGCAGTGGTCAGATCAGGCTCAGAGTTCTTTAATAATAATTTCCAAGAATGTATATAAATTCTCAAATAGTTAGCTAGTTTGGATTTGAAGTCTAATGTTTCTCGAACAGAAATACTTTGTATTGAAATGGGCTGTGGCAAGGCACATGGCAAGACAAGTTATTTCCCCAAAGTACAATGAAAACACCTGTGATCCTAGAACCTATGAATACTTCCCAATAATGTAAATATTCACAATGAAATTATTATTCTTGATGCAGCTGTTATGTTCACATGCTACATTTTTACGATTGTCCTTAAACAGCAGGATTTTGTCTGAGGCTACTGGGTCCACAGGAGGGTTTCTGCTTGTTTGTTTTGTTCATGGGAAGAAGAAAGCCAAATGTAGTAAGTCAGTCATTTGTTTTTTAATTAGTTTTTTTAGAAAAATTGTTTTTAGATTTTTAAATGCTTGATAAATCTGAATGTTTTCATCAAAAACATTTGTAAAGATAGACACAGTCAGTTTCCAACAACATTTGTAAAACTCCAAAACACATTGCTGTGATCATAGTGAACCCCTTCATTCATCAATTCATCAAACTGAAGATTTATTGTGCACTATGTGCCAGACACTGTTCTAGGCACCGGGAAACAAGTAGTCACAAAAGGGGCAGAGCCTTACCCTCAAATAGACTGCACTCTGATTAGGAAGACAGACACTGATCAAATAAATATAACACACATACAGATATAAAATTATAAATTATGATTACGTGCTATTCAGGAACAGGACAGAATATTCTAGGAAGACTAACAGTGTTGAGTGGTAGGTTCAGGATGAAGTCCATTTAGCTCAACTCTGACAAAGTAGGAATCGTGGCCCAAAAGTGGGGAGAGAATATTTTAGACAGGAAAATATCAGATATTGAAAAGAACTAAAAGAAGGGTCGCATGAATTATATGATCAGAACAGCACTTCATTTGGGATCAGAACACCCGGGTCCTATTCCAATGGCATCAATAATCAATAACATGAACAAATGAGGAAGTGGAGAGGAAGGTATCTTCTAACTCTAAAATCCCATGCTTTTATGAGTAATCTTCACCTCAAACATTGAGAAATGGTATTTTATAGGAAAAAAAAGTATCTCATTTGTTTAAAGTATTTGTTTTATACAAACTACATTTAATATTTTATTAACCAAGAACTAATAATGAAAACTTGCACATATTTTCCATATGTAAATAGAATTTTAAAATAACATACAAAAAATAATACTGCAGCATGTTACAAATAAACTCACTTCAAATATTTAATAATGCCTTGAGCCTTTAAAATGTTATTACTAATTGTTACTAACACATATATGTCTCATTCACAAAGTCATATTAAATTGATACTATGTTATTGTCACTCTATATGGAATAAAAATGTGACTCAAAGAGAAAATAAACATAGCCAGGAATTTTAATTCCCCAGAATTTATCACTGTCAAAAAAATTCATTCTCAAGGGTTGTAGTCTCCAGATTTGTTCATCTTTCCATAACATATCAGGAAAATAATAATCATTAAAGAAAAAAATTCAAGTAAATTAATCTCATCAAGATTGTGGCATTTTTTTCTTCAGCTGGAACTTTATACCACTTACTAAAATTATAGAATTCTATGAAATCTTCAGGAGTTATCCACTAAAACCAACCAACCTCATTTTTTAGAGAAGTAATTGAATTCCAGGATGAAAAGTCTAAGGTCGCACTCCGGGTCAGAATCGAGTCAAGGGTGGTTTGATGATGTTGCTAAACTTACTTCCCATACTTTGCCACCTCATACTCATCTCCCACACTAGTTGGCTTTAAATAAGTCTTCTCACTGCAATAAGAATATTCTGTTTCAGGAAATCATTAATAGTCACTTGATTTCAGATTGTCTCCCAGATCTTTCTCTGATAGTCCTTGAATTTAGGTTATAATCTATACTTGCTGTGACAAAGGATAAAATAGTCCTTCTAAAACTGAGATGGACATTGAAGTTAAAAGATAAATGAATGCCCCAATATAATTCAGTGCACATCCAGAAAGTTTATAAAAATAAAAGGAGAATATTCATTTAGCCTCTTCTACAAAAAATAGTGATGCCATAAATTAATCAGTATCAATACCAGCATCTGCTCATCGAGTAATTTTAAATTTGGGAAGGGGATAATATGTGAAGAGGTAACACACATTTTGCATAATTTCTTTTACAATACCCCTCTAATCTTTAATTATTTCCTTCTGACTTTTTAATTTTAAGCAATTTGTTCTGGAAGAAGAGGAAAAACATTTACTTGAACAAACGATCTAAAAGATTTGGATGAACACAAAAGGAGTAGAAACTAGACTTCCCTACAACCTACAACTCATCTCCTGCCCTGCAAGGTAGAGGTTTTCTAGATTGTTCTGAACTAAAGACAGAACCCTCAGATAACTTTATAAATCTAGAGAAAAGGAAAAACTGAACTCTGCTTCCCAGAGATTTAGAAAAACCCAAGCAAGCCTCACAGAGTTCTGTCCAGTCCAGCATAATAAGGGGAGTAACCAAATTAACCTGGATGCATCTAAAATTGGTGGACTTGATGGAGTTTTGTGCACAGGAATGGAAGGAAAAATGGCAGCAATCTGTTTACTCCTTGAAGCCTGAGATGAAACAATGGACATGTCAACAGTTGATAGGCAGATATGTGGCCAGGGTAGATCAGAACCCCTCTCCTCCCAACCCTGGGGAATCTCTGTCCCACCTCGGTTTCCACCTCCCATGCCAATCCCTTGGGCAAAAGGAAGGGAAAGCCTGAATCCAATGCTATTCCATTTTTCTCACAGAAGTATAGAGATCTAAACTAGAAATGAAATTCAACAAAAGAAATACTGCGCTTGTGGGTAAGACTGTCATCTTTTGCATGAAGGACGTTGCTAAGTGCTAAAGGTACAGATTAATTTATGAAAAAGTTTATGCCCATAAATTGGGGCTCCAATTAGGAGACAAAGTACAGGCATAACAAAAGCAAACAAAAATATAAAGAAACTCGTGCGATGTAACAAGACCGAAAAACTGTAAGATGGTTGCAACTCCCAAACGTGCCTCCTCCTTTCAGGAAGAATATATGAGCTTAATGTTCAAGTCTTCAAAACTATTGTGCTGTAAATGCTTTCAAATCATGTGTCTTCATTCACATTATTGGCCCCTTGAGCCTACTAAATATGTCAGATCTTCAAGTTTTCTTATAGCTACACTGACTCTTTTATATCTGCCAGATGGAGTAACTATACACTAATGAATACAGAGCATGGTATGAGAGAAGCCAGAGTGACAAGACTGGCAAATGTGCCTCTCTACCTAGAGTAGTCAGAGCAAGCATCCTTTCAGAAACTTCCAACCTAAATATGACATATTTAATTCTAAGTAGGAAAAAAACATCATAATGAGGCTTACGGCTTGGCATAATTCACAGAGGGGTCTTGAAATTTCATCAAAGCCTAGCACTGAATGTGAGATATAGCAGCAAACATCAACAGGGAAATTACACTTAGATTGAACTAAACAAGCAGCTGTGGGGAATAAATTATCTGCTGTTTTCTTTTCTGGGTTCCAGGACAAAGAAATCAGTAAAGAATTATAATGATATCACTGGTAGAATCTATTGATTCCAAATCACACTCACTAAAGGTGCTGATGTGTGAGCATGACCATTTTCTTAGAAAATCAGCTCCCTCTGCACTCCTTGTTGGCCCTGCTTACCCGAGGTCCAGATGAACGCAACTGGTTGTGCAAGATGATTACAAATGCTATTATTTAAGAATGAAGTATAAAAAATATTTTTAAGCATACGATTTCATAAAATGACCATACAGATAAGAAACAGAGGAGGATGTAGTTCAAGGTCATCTAAAATCTCAATGGTAAAAACAGATAGATGATAGATAGATAATAAAAAATCTATGTTGTGCAAAGAGAGCATCAACTTGAGCATAAAGAAAAATTAAGCAGCAAGAATAAACAAACATGAAAAAGGACAGAAATTAACTTAGAGAATCACTTGCCCTAGGTATTTTTTTTTCTTTAGTTCCAGTATAGTTACCATATAGTGTCATATTAGTTTCAGGTGTTCAATATATTGCCTTAGATATTCTAAAGAAGGTTGATTTTATCATTGGTGTATGTATGTGGCAGAAAAATTTGTAATCCTTTTCAGATCTATAATTCTGGGAAACGAGCAAGTGTTGGTTAATTCATAACCAGTACATAGAGTGTGTGTATACACACACACACACACATCTACATACACATACATACTATATATAGTCTCTCCCCATGTATATATACACACACGAGAGTATACACATCGCACTTCTCTGTGTGAATGTGTGTTTACATCGTAGCTCTCTGATTTTCCTCTCTGCATGTCTGCTCTGTTCTTCCCTCCACATTTCAGTAAGAGTAAAAAATGGCACCCTTTTGGTAGAACCCAAGAGGAGCTAGCAAGACTACTGATAGAATACTGTGGATCCAGTGCTCACCTCTGGATCAAGAACATCTAACACAACACTCCCAAGCAGGGAGCTGGGTGCAAGGGACTATAATTTAAAAGAAGTGGCTGTAGTGGAGGCCAATCAACAAAATTGATTGGGACAAATCAATTTAATATGACTTGCACTCTTAACGCAATTATAAATGCCTTGTGGACAGGGGCAGTTCATGTCTCTCTGTTCTATTTCTGTATTCTAGGCTTAACACAGTTCAAAACACAGTAACCAACCAATAACTAGTTGTGGAATTGAATCCAGAGCAACAGAGTAAGATGTACTTTACAGTATTTCCAAAGATATTCAAGGGAAAAAAAGGAACTAAGCCAGACAACTGGGTATGTATGAGGAACTGCCGGGGAAGCCAGGTGGTAGAAACCTTGTGCTTTGTTTAATAACTTAATGGTAAATCAGAAAGAGCAATTACATTGCTTGTTCTTTTTCTGATGCCTGATAGCTCCCTTACAAAAAAAAACAAATTCCTGTAATGCTGGAACTCTCTTTCATAATAAATCATTTTTGTTGTTGTTATTTAAAGAAACAAACCCATAAAATGATGCTTCTTTTAAATTATTTTCCAAATCATTAAGAAAAATGGAATTTGAGTTTTATTGAGCTGCTAGGAAAAGAAAGCATTTTTATTAAAAACATGATTTGAGACCATTAAAATCATTCTGTTTATGAAAATGTGTTTTTATCTTTATCAGAAAATTGAAATTTATTTACAACAGTAGATAACACGGTTATTATTTCATGGTGTTTAATCCTTTACCATGTATAACAATTTGCTCTAAGAGAAGTTATACAGTTGCTTAACGCTACTACTCATAGCTCCTTTTAAATCACTAAATAAAACAGTAAAAATATAGTTTCACAAGAAACTTAGAAAAGCAAGGAAACTTAGAGAGCAAATCAAATGAGATAATTATAAAAACACAAAAATACAACATCACGCAGAGTTTAGAAATGTTTGTAATAATGGCAGTGGAGGATAAATATCAATTCTTTTCTTCTCCATCTGGCAATCTATAGGTCTGCATTAAAAGCTGAAACAGACTCAATTTTGAAAACCTAGTTCTAAGATTGTGTACTCAAATTTTACACTAAGAACACTTTCCTCCTTACGATGCTTTGCCTTACGACTCATCTTTAAAAATTCCAGGGAAAAGAAAAAGTAGAACCACTCCAAAAGCATTGTAAATGCTGCAAATGCCTCCAGAGACAAAGTTGCTCTCTATCATTTATTTAGTATGCTAACAGGTAAGTGTTCTGGAAACAGTTATTCTTTTTAGTTGACTGTGCTCTATACTGAATTGCAGACAGACATATACTGACCTATTATTATGAGGATACTACTCAAAACACCCAAGATTCTCTTCAATAAACTCTGTCATTCTCCAGGGTAAGCCTAGGGCAGAAAAAAATAATAGAATAGAATAGAATAGAATAAACAATTATGAATCTTAGTTACAGAAACATCTTCTTTAGCTTTATGACTTAATAAGAGAGAAAAGTTAAACATTCTGGAATGGGATACAATTAACTGATGCCTCCGCTATGCATATTTTATAGAAAAACCGCATTTTCTTAAAGATTACAATTCGTTGGGCAATTCTACGAGAAACCTTTCCACTGACCATCTGTCCATACTGTGTGTTTAAGTTCTGAGACATTTGAAAAGAGAATCATGTAGTTAGTTCCCAGTTGCTAGAGAAGAAAAAAAAAGAAAAAATGTCATTCCAAATATCATCTTGAGTCATGTTAATATTGATGATTATCATTTGTGTGAACTTTTTTCATAATCTGATTCGATGAAATTTATGAAAAATTTGAAATCCCCTTTGGATGACATCTATTCCCAAAGAATTTTTGGCGGCAGGTGTGTTTCACATAATAAGTACATATTTGCATGGTGACTAGAAATTAGACTGTAATGTTTATTCATCAAATAATAAAGAGACTAAGCAATATAATTACATATGTCATGAAATTCTTCCTGGGCTGGAGAGTAGCTTTATGTCCTTCTCATGAATGTTTCAAATAATGATTCTCTTATCTTTTATTTTGAACTGATTTCTTTCCATTATGTTTCCTTTTGATCCCCAAGTCTCAAATAAGATACCTAATGACCAGATATCATCAGTTTTCTCAATGCAAGTCAAAATTTTCATTTTTACCCACGGTACTACCAATGATAGAACAGATGATGGCATTAATTGTCATTACCCCAGACACAGGTGAATTGGCTCTCATAACTTCCAAGAATTTTGATGAGTTCCCAACTGAACCTTGGGAAAGGTAAATTCACTGTAAGGATATAGAGCCCCCAGAAGGTTCAAGGCGGTATTATGATCACATTTGGGATGTTCTGCCGGAGGAGTACAAAAAGCACTCTCCTCAAGAAGTTGTACTTCATTTTTTTAAAGATTTCTTTATTCTGAGAAAGAGAGAGAGAGTGGTGGAAGGGGCAGAAGGAGAGGAGAGAGAAAATCTCAAGCAGACTCCCCACGGAGCACAGGGCCTGATGAGGGGCTCAATCTCACAACCCATGAGATCATGACGGAACTGAAGTCAAGAGTCAGATGCTAACCGGCTGAGTGTCCCTAAACACTAAAAACAAACGAAGCACCTATAAATTATGTTCCTTATACTGACCATAACTATCTAAGATTGGGAAAGAAAGCCTATGCTATTTGCATAAAAAGTTCTTATTCTAATACTATTCATTGTAGTTTCCTCCTTCTCCACGTTAAACTTAAGGTAGGCTCGTGCTGAAGAGGTAGATACTTTCCACTGGAAAAGTAACTGTGTTGACATGCAGTCAGCCCTGCATGAGTTCTGAGGCCTCTACAGATCCACAACTTCCCAGACTCTACCTTAAAACAAGGTAGCTGGGACAACTCGGGATTTCCCTGAAGTTACATTTATGCCCTCCAACACTGAGAATGTTGGCACTAAGCATGCCTTGTCTCCATCGGAAAAAACTCAAGCAGACTAATAAATTATAGGCTTCTAACTACCAATGTGTAGATCTGCAGTGACTCTCATTCAACCACCTGACTTTCTAAGCATCCAGGACCTGTCCACAGTGGCCTCCCCAGTATCTCAGTTCAGAACAGGTTGGGTCAAAAGTCGAGATCCTCTGCAGGGTAAACACATGCTTCTAGAGATTTTCCAGAAATGTGAGAACAAAGGTCAGGACAAGCCAGGAAGAACAGTGAAGTGGTTTGGGCCTCTATGAGGCCTCCAGCTTCCTCTTTCTCTTCTTTCTTTCTCTCTGAGTAACAATAAAACCAGCTTTAAATAGCTACTAAGCTTAATGAGTTTCCTCTCCAAAATCATGTGTATTTTAAAAGAAACAAAACCCATGAATAACTGAATGCATCATCTTCCCAAAAAACTTCTCTCCCTTGATTGCCTAACTCAGTGCAATAAAGAATAAATCTACCCAGTCACTCACTCCAGCAAACTGAGTCGGAGGAGTCTTCCTCCTCTCCCTCATTCAATCAATTAACAAAATCTGACACACTTTTTCTCATAAATGATTCTCAAACCCATCACTTCTTCCGTACTAAGCCGCCCTAGTTCAGATCTGCATTATCTTTTGCCTAAAAGAAAACAGCTTCCCAGCTTCAAATGTGCCCATTTTAATCCATTCTCTATTCAGGTGCCAAAGGAACAGCTTCAACACACAGATCAGATCCCAACACTCCCTTGTTGAAAATCCATCACTGATTTGAAGATAAAGTTAAAATCTTTTAACTTCTACAGAGAATCCTTCATTTGCGCTCATTCAGCACATTCTGTTGCCTATCTTCTCTATCCCAAATTGTTCCATGGCGTTCTCCACTCTGTCTCAGAACAGGTCATTTCTTTCATCATGACTGACATGAAGACTAGAGAAAAATGTACTTTCTCTCCGGTTCAGACATTAAGATGTGGTGCTCGCCACAACTTGTCTATAAGGTTAATTATCTTTTATCGTATTTGCTAGCACAATGGAGCCATACAATGCTGGAACCAATTGGATTTATCTCATACATCATGCTTCTCTAGGGCAAGTCACCTAGGAATAACTGCTCTCTCTTCACACCACTCACAGCCTACAGTGAAAGATTTCCCTATTTATTTTACCTAAGAGGTTTTCTGAACTAGATGTAAATCACTGACTCTAGATAATTCCTTTTGGCTGTTGTTGTACTTACGAACGTACCATTATTGTAGCCAACAGGTGTTTAGCTGATCTATATTTACATCTGTACCACTTGGAGTGAGCCACATTTTAACCCTGGAGAAATCCAACCAAACTAAGACACATCAGTAATGATGTACATTAGAATGTGTATCATATTCTAGAGACTACCTGGTTATTAGGCAATATATAAGCCAAGCAAAATTCTAAGTAAATATTTGTTTGTCATTTGTCAGTAGTCATGTGCCAAAATATCTTTTCCTTACCATCTCCTAATACTTCTTACTCATACACTTAACATATATTGAAACCTCACTATAGGACAGATGCTATGTTCACTACATTTATAGTGCAATGGCTCTGATTCTCCTACGCTAAGTAAAATGAGATCTCTTAGGTCCTTTACTCTTTGCTCAACCAGGAAAATGCTGGAAATTTTATGTTTTTTGATTACTACACTAAAAACTCTTATCTGTATTAGTGACAATCAACTTTCAAAAATTATTTTAAAAGTCACTTGTCAAGTAAATACCAAATGCGGTACAAGAATAAAACACAGAAAAGTTATTCCACAGTTTACTCAAGTATGGCAGAATGCTGAGGAAGTTGGCCAAGTTGCATTTTATGCACTAAGCACCAAGATTGTCTACGCTCCGTAAAACATTTCGGATCTCATTAAAACCAAGTGAACAATGCCAATAAGAGCATCTAAGGCCAACTTGGGCTTTCTTCTATATTGGGTTAATTTAACCTAAAAAAAAAATTCACAGACCCTTAACTTTCAATTACAATGCCACCTTGTGGAAAACACTAAAGTAATGCAAAAGACTCATTAACATCTTGATACAATAGTTAGCTAACCAGCCTGAAAACATTGTAAATATCTGAGAACTTCCTACACCAATGGGCAATGTTGAGATCAAAGTTTTCTAATTCTATAAGGTAAAAATCACTCCAAGATGCAAAACTATGTTCCATACCATTAGGATCCAGTCAACTACACTGTCATAAAGAAGGGAAGTAGACCTACAAATGTATCATTGTCAGATTGCAGCAAGGGAAAAAACATACGGAGACATATTTGTCGAGTGTTTGAATTAATAGTCTATTTTACAGATGATTTAGAACTTGTTCTAGCTGTTCCAGGCCAGGTACTGAGCAGTATCAAAAAGCTGAAGGTTTTCATTGGCCTCAGGAAATTTATTTGTCACAAGGTATCCAGCTAGTGCATTGGGAGTTATTGGGAGACTGTTAGATGTGGTCCTTATGAATCATAACTAGGTTGTACCCAACAATAATCTAGTTATACCATGTCAATAACAAACTCTTTGAAATACAAGCTATCAAAAGGATTGGCTGAGAAGCAGAAATAAGTAATGCTTTCAGATTAGTAATATAAATTGAGGTATAGGGTACAAGTTATGAATGCAGGATAGGTAGCCGACTGGCTGAGTTTAAGTCTAGCTGCTTTACTTTGCTAATTGTAAAATCTTCAACAAGCTAATCTCTGTCTCAATTTCCTAATCTACAAACTGGAAGTGATAATAATACTCATCTCATTGGGTTGCAATTTGGACTAAATGAACTAAAACAGGCAGAGTGATCAGACAAGTGCCTACAAGTTAGTCAGACAAGGGATTAAATGTTAATAATTATTATTACTCAAGGTTATTCAGCTCCTCAGTGGTAGGGTCAGAACTGGAAGTCAGTTCTGCTGACTCCTAGGCCAACTTCCCTCCCAGCCCTAGCATGTCATGCCAAAGGTAACAATAACTTCAGTGCTTTGGGGGAGAGGGGAGTGTTGGCAAAAAAAAATAAGGAGGAATAAGTCACACTAGCAGCTACTTTTTAGAGCAATAAACAACTTAGTATTTAGATCTCACTTGGTTCACTTTTGGGAGGCAACAAATTCAATAAGGTGTTTAAGAGCAAGAGAGAGAAAAGGAGAGAAAGTAAGAAAAGTTTCGTTTAAATACCAATACCAATATCGTGTTTTTAAAAATAAAGAAAAAGATTAAAAATGAAAAATAGTAACAATAAAACCTATCTAAAATAGTTTTAAAACACAAGTTCTATACTTCTTGTCTATCTTTCAAAGCAGCAATAACAAAAAAGTTGCCAAGAGAACTGAAAGACACTTATCTATATGAGAATCAAATAATATCCTTTTTTTCTTTTTTTTTAAGAGAGGAAGGACAGAGGGGGCAGAGGGAGAGGGCGAGAAAGATATACTCTTAAGCAGGCTCCATGCCCAGTGCAGACCCCAACATGGGGCTCGATCTCACAACCCTGAGATCATGACCTGAGCCGAAATCAAGAGTCAGATGCTTAACCAACTGAGCCACCCAGAAGCCCCAAAGAATATTCTTTTGTTGAAAAATACATCTTTAAATGCTAAGAGTTATTCTAGTATTGCTTTAATTGCTATACTTTCTTTCTAGTGGATAATTTCTGGAAGACACTTTTCTAAAAAACACTATTTTCTGTGAAAAGCAGTATAAGTAAAATAAATAAATTTCTATTCCAAGATAAACAATTACATCTATGGTAAAACACATCATGGGCAAATTATTATTAACCTGGTTTTCTAATGTCCTTTTGTTCTATTGTTCAAAACCAGTACTACTCTACGTAGGGAATGTGGGAGTTAAAGTTCAGCCGTAGGATACAATGAAACCCCAAATAACAGTTGGTTACACAAGACAGAAGTTTATTTCTCTTGTATTTAAAAGAAGTCAGAACATGTGGTGTCGATGGCTAGTAGAGTAGTTCCTTAAAGCTGCACTCAGACCCAGGGTCCTCCTAGCTTACCTTCCGCCATTCATGAAGGATGACCCTTTGCTTCATGGTCCACAGTGGCTGCTGGTCCTGTACTCATGATATCCACTAACTAGGCAAGAGAATGAAAAAGGAGCTTAGCCTCTTTAAACACCCTATACGTATCTGCCCTCCTCTCACTGACAGGAACCAAGTCACTCGTCACCCTATGAATAAATAGAACTGGAAACTAGTCTTGTCAGAGCCCAACTTTTACTCAGGAAGACAGAGTGAGTTTTGAGAAACAACCAGGAGACTCCACCTCAGGAAGAAAATCCAATAACAGAAGAGAAGAGGCTGCTGTAGACGGGCAGGATTTCAGTTGTATTGATTGTGACCAGGAAAAACTGTGGCCAAGGACGAGTGGCTCTGTATTAGGCTGTGAGCAGGCAGGAGAGGCAGATTAGGTGGACTGTGTTTTGATCTCTGGTCATTTGTACCTTCCTGGTAAGGCACTTAGAGTCTCTCTAAAAAAAAAAAATAACTCTTAGGATCTAGTAATCAGCCACAACACCCAGGTAATAACCTGTCTGGATGCAGCTGTGCCATTTGGGATTGTTTCCACTTCGAATCAAAAACTACAGCCTGATTCTATTTCTTAGTTTAAATATACAGTTAGAATTGACAAGTCAGAAATTGTACTTGGGTTTAATGCCAGAAAGAGTGCAAATACAAGGTCTTGAGAGGCAGCATGTTGTAATAGTTACAAGTGTGAACTTGGGAGCCTGAATTCCAATCCTGGTTCCTCTTTTTACTGAAAGTACGAGTTGGATAAGTTATTTAACTTATCTCTATGCCAGATTCCTCACCTACAAAAATGGGGATAATAATGAAATCTACTTGACAAAGTTGGTGTAAGGATTAAATGAGCCTACAAATGTAAAGGATTTATAACAGGTCCTTGCACATGGTAATTATTTTAAAAAATGTTAGCTCTGAACAAACAGACTTGTATGCTGGAAGAAGAGAGCGCACTATAACCTGCAACCATCCGGTGATGGCTACGAAGTAAAAACCATAGCCTGAGGGGCTGTTTGATGTTAATGTGGGGAAGGGCCATTTGGTCTTGTCATGCTCAGTCTGGAATGGATTCTCCCCTCTGAAGAGTATGAGACCACAACATCTTCCTACTGCTACGACATAATTCAGAAACAGTGAAATGAAAATGACTGGCTATTATATAAAGACAAAAGAGATCAATGTCAGAGAGTAATAGAACCCTACAAAGGGAGAAAACATCACAGGACAAAAGAAGCAGCAGGCATTTTAAGAATGTGGCAAATACGGAAGGAATTACCTCAAGTTTCATACACTGAGGAACAAGCACAGTTGGTCTGTAGAAATTCATGTGAATGGTGATCATCTAAAGTATAGCCCTTGAATGCTTTCACCGACTGTGGGTTCCACCCAGCTATAACTAAACATCCCGAAGCAGGATGCCTTGTAATGTGACAGAGACCAGGTTGGCAGACCCTGCAGATCCTGGATTACAAAGGACTGCCCTTACAGTTTAGTTAGCCATGAAAATACTTTTTATAGAAGAAATTAAAATTTAACACCAGAACACTAATCTACAGCATTTGTGATATATGTTCACATGAAAACATATATGATTTTTCTGCTTAACTTGATTATATAATTTTCAGTGCATCCTATGTTTTGATAATACTCATCTTATTGGGTTGTCGCTATAAAGTACAGAGTTAGAGAATCTCTTTAGGTTCCATTCTGGACACCTGCATCAGGTAGACTCCCAAATTTCCTGATGTCCATAGTCAGCAAAGAAGACAAATAGCATCTTCTTTGGCTCAGATAATTTATTTGAAGAGGAAAACCAAGACACAGGTGAGATAATAGGTTTTGTGAATGACTTATACGTGGCTTGGGGTCATGCCTGAGTCATATTTATATCCTAGAATGAGACTAGCCAAACGATATACAAAAATGTGTGCATATTTTTAAAACAATCACATAAGCCAGGACAATCCCTATCATGTTTTTCACACATTCATGTGTCTGACTATGAATTACTGATTCCAATTTTCTGTTCAATAAATATTTATTAGCACCTCCTTTATGGCAGGCACTATTTTAGATGATAGAGAAATAATGGAAACCAAAACAATGTTCCTATCATCGTGGAGTTTGCATTCTACTTAATTTGTCTAGAAATCACGAAAATTTTCTAATAAGCTAGAATTTACTCATTAGGGAATTAATTCTATGCCAGTATTCTATGCCAGTTATTTCCCAAAATATCTAATGAAAGGAAAGGCCTCATGGAACACTAGAAACAAGAGAACTAAGACATTACTGCAACTCAAATGATGAGAAATAGTGGGTAAGATGAATTCCTTCTCATATGAATGAAGACAAAGAAATTAGATAGCTCTAAAAGGGAAGGAACCAGGCTGTCCACATATCCCAGTTTCCACCACAAGCTGAGAGCCACCAACGAGCAAATACAGGCTTCTTATCCAATATGGGTTTCTTTCATGAAACTATAATACCTATATCCTTTACCAACCCAGATATAACAAACGTTCCATACACAAGCAAACATAAAGAGAAGATGACTGAAAACTGAAAATGTATCAATTAACTATAACATGGGAAACATCCAAAAATCCAGATCCTTCAAAGAAATCCAGGCCCTTGGAACAGGTGATCCCACAGAACAAAAGTTTCCTCTAGGTAAAACTATAGTCATGTCCTTAAAATATGATTATGAACTCAAAGATTTAGAAAAACACAGGTGGGAACTCATAGTACAGGGGAGATGGCCACCAGACATGGCTTCCTATCCTTCTGTTCCCAGCCCCACTCTCACTGCCTTTCTTCCGCCAAAGGCCAGGCAGGTGTAAGTGAGGCATTGGTTAGTCTTCAAGAAGAGAACTAGTGTGGGTTTTCTCAATAACTGATAGAGTGAGAGCCTGAGGATCCAGAGAATACCGGGAAACAGACTTATGTGGGACAACTGCCAAGTGGGCTACTCCAAGAGATGATTTTAAAATAATCTCATAGTATGTTTAAATGGACCCAATATCAAGAAGAGTAAAAGCAAGTAAACAATATGCTGGGACAAAGAACCACTGGAGATAGTTGATGACCAACAAACACTATAATCAGAATACCTGAGGAAATACAATGAAATATAAAGAAAAAACTTGCTGGAGAAAACGATAGTAAAAAGTAATTTGGGGCACCTGGGTAGCTCAGTGCATTAAGCCTCTGCCTTCAGCTCGGGTCATGATCTCAGGGTCCTAGGATCAAGCCCCACATCAGGCTCTCTGCTCAGCAGGGAGCCTGCTTCCCCCTCTCCCTCTGCCTGCCTCTCTGCCTACTTGTGATCTCTCTCTCTCTCTGTCAAATAAATAAATAAAATATTTAAATAAATAAATAAATAGTATGTGGATCTTGTTGAGACCTGTTTTAGTAGACTAAAAAATCAGGTAAAGGAAATATTTTAATAATGGAGAAAAGACACAAGGAAATAAAAATCATGATACATCCTGGTAAAAATGCCTGAACACCAAGGACTGAAAGAAAAAATATTACCCTATTCCATCAACAAAGAAAAAGTTATCTGCAAATAAAAAGTGATCAGATTTGTATATGATTTCTCACCTGCAACATCAGAACCAAGAAGGTATTGGAAATCGTCTACAGACTGAAATTCAAGGACTGCACCCCAAGAATCCTGGACTAAGCTAAGGAGTCATTCATCTATTATGCAGAGTCTGAGTGTATTAGCATAACCCCCAACTGAAATAAGAACTGAAAAGAGAGCAGAGACCTAAAGATCAGAAGATACAGAGAAGAGTCAATAATGGTGACCAATGACTCCTTTTACATATTTACTAACAGATAAATCCACATGGAAAATAGTGTAATTAATGGTAATAATTACAGCAAACAATACTTATACGACTGTTTACATATCAAAAGCTATGTTTTAGGGCACCTGAGTGACTCAGTTGGTTAAGCGTCTGCCTTCAGCTCTGGTCCTGATCCCAGGGTCATGGGATCAAGCCCTGCATCAGGCTCCCTGCTCTGGGAGCCTACTTCTCCCTCTGCCCCTGCATCTCTCTCTCTCTGTCTGTCATGAATAAATAAATGAAATCTTCAAAAAAGAAAAAAAGCTATGTTTTAAGTACTTTTCATTTAATTCTGACAACCATAATTTTTATTTATTATTTTTTATTGAAGTATAATTAACATATAGTGTTATATGAGTTTCAACATATAGTGTTATATAACTCAGTTATATGAGTTATATTTCAGAATCCAACAATTCTATACATGAGAAATGTACTTTTGATCCCCTTCACCTATTTCACCCGCCCCCCCCACCTCCCCTCTGGCATGCACCAGTTTGTCCTCTGTATTAACAGTCTATTTTTTCTCTTTTTTCTTTGTTTGTTAGTTTTGTTTCTTAAACTCTATATATGAGTGGGGGAGACAGATAAGGAAGGGAATTTCTCCTGAAGGGAAACAGGTTATTATCCACAAAAAATAAAGTTAGGTATATCAGTCATGTAACGAATTCTCCCATTAAAAGACAGAAATTGTCTGAATTAAAAAGCAAAACTTAGCTATAAGTTATTAATAGAAGACTCACTAAAATCAAAGTGATAAAGAAAAGCTTAACATAAAAAGACTGGCAGAGCAAAAACAATGTAAATGGAAACCAAAAAAATAAATAAATAAAAGAATGGCAATAATACTCTCAGATCCGGTGGAACCACTATAAATAACTACACAGGTCAAGCAGAATATTATATGATTATAAAAGATATAATACATGGAGAGACATAATGTCCATAAACTTGCAGATACAAAAATATAGTAGCTAAATAGATAAAGCAAGAAACATCTTTTCATGTGCCTATTGGCCAACTCTGTGAATATCCTAAAAACACTGATCATACACTTTAAATTTGTGAATTGTATGATATGTGAATTGTATTTCAATGAAGCTATTATCAAAAAATATTTTAAAATGAAAGGAAGAACGTATATTAAAAAATTTATAGGAAAAATTTATAAATGGAAATCATAAATAAAAAAGATTTTAACTTTCAAAATCAAGGAAATTAAATTAACAGCTATATATAGAATCATATTCCTTAAAATACTGAGTAATTTTTAGTATATACATGGGGTATTAACAAAAACAAATCATATAGTTGACCGCAAGGAAACCTTGTGGGTTTTTTTTTCTTACAAAGGTTTTATGGATTAGATATGCTGACCATAGTCCACTAAATTTAGAAATGTTATATAATCTTAACTTATTTCAAAGTAATAAATATACTAAGATAACCCATGAATCAAAAAGGAAAGCAAAACTGAAATACAAGTTACATGAAAAGCAAATAAATAAGTAAATACTATCTGAGAACACATGGGCCCTAGCAAAAAGTATATTTAGGAAAACATACACTTTTTAGTGCCTTTATTATTAAAGACAAAAACATATTAACAAACATCAAACTTACAAGAAACAGAGAGATTTAACAAAAATGTACTTTAAAAGTTGGAAAATGAAATTAATATGAATCAAAGTAGAAATTAATTAAAACCAGAGAGAATGAATAAATTCAAAACTTCTTTGAAGACACCAACGAAGCAGATAGACCACTGCTTAAGGAGGGGCTGGAGAGCAAAAAATATTTGGACTCAGATTGAGAAAAGAGACATAATCAGCCATGGCAGACATTAAATGAATGAAAATATTATAACTGGAGCTATGTAATAAATTTTTAAATGAACAGAAAATAAAATATTTCATAGTAATATCTAAATATCCAAGTTGGACCTAAGAAGAAGTAGAAATCTTGAAATATATCAATTACCTATGAAAAGACTAGAAAGGTGATGAAAAATTTATTTAAAAAAATATCCTGAGAGTGCCTGGGTGGCTCATTGGTTAAGCAACTGCCTTTGGCTCAAGTCATGATCCTGGAGTTTCAGGATCGAGTCCCACCTTGGGTTCCCTGCTCTGCAGGGAATGTCCTTCTCCCCCTCTGACCCTCCGACCACCGTGCTTGCTCTCTCTCTCAAATAAATAAATAAATAAAATCTTTAAAAATAATAAAAAATAAAAAGATCCTGAATAAGATGGATTCATGGCAAATTCAATCTAACCTCTAACTTTTAAATGAATATTTTCAAAGTTTTTTAAAATACTCAACAATGTGAAAGCACATGCAAAATTTTTCAATTGATTTTAAAAAGATAACATAACTTTAATGCTAAAACCTAATAAAGATCAAACAAAAA
Source organism: Nasua narica (assembly GCA_028533885.1). Classification (NCBI taxonomy): domain Eukaryota; kingdom Metazoa; phylum Chordata; class Mammalia; order Carnivora; family Procyonidae; genus Nasua; species Nasua narica. Next base: position 140,501,638 of record CM052800.1, on the reverse strand, counting down.
AATTTTAATTGTAATTATTTCAATGCAAAATTTCAAATAAAATATTAATAAACAGAATCTAGTCCTGTGTAAAAAGATGAATATGCCATGCCCCTTGTGGGGTTTATACAAAGAATATGAATTATTATGTTATCAGATTTCCCAAAATTGAATCACATATGCATATTTCTTACTATTTCTTAACATGGTTCTCATAATGTAATTAGACAAGAAAATGAAATTATCTGTATAAATAATGGAAAAGAATGTATGAAACTTTGTGTGATGAATCAATGATACAATTTTATACTTTGAAAACTCAAGAGACTCTAGGTTTAAAATTATTTTTAAGATAATTTGACAAATTTCTGCACATAATAGTTTGAAAAAGATCAATATTCACTCTCTATTTCAGCAATAAGTAATTTGAAAGGAAATGAGAAAAAATATTTGCAAGAGCAACGAAAGTATAATTTTAAGAAATAAATTTAACAAGAAAGTTCTAGGGGCACCTGGGTGGCTCAGTGGGTTAAAGCCTCTGCCTTCGGCACAGGTCATGATCTCAGGATCCTGCGATCAAGCCCCACATGGGCTCTCTGCTCAGCAGGGAGCCTGCTTTCCCCCTCCTCTCTCTACCTGCTTCTCTGCCTATTTGTGATCTCTCTCTCTGATAAATAAATAAAATCTTTAAAAAAAAAAAAAGAAAGTTCTAAGATCTAAATGAAGAAAATAAAATAATTTTGAAAGACTCAAAAAACAAGATGTAATGATATGGAGATGAATTGCATTTTCTTGGATAAAATGATACTGAAGCTCATATGGAAAAATAAATTATCGATAATATCTAAGAACAGTAACAACAACTAAAGATTATTGGAAAGGAGATTTGCCTTATAAGGTATTAAAAGATAATGTTTATATTGATATTTTATAAGCATGGGAACAAAAATAAACAAGTAATCAGTGGAAAGATATAAATCCATATTATATGCATGCATGCATATGCATACACATATACATACATATTTCCGCACAAACATTTATGACAAAAGTTGTAGTTCAAACTGGTTTTCTTAAAGTGATGGACTACATATAAATTATTGACAAAACTGGCTATACATTTTAAAAAGTTAAATCAGACCCCTATCTTACTTTAATCATATATAAAAATTAATTTCAGATGACTTGAAAATTTAATTTAAAATTTTTTAATTTAATTTGTATTTTTAAAAAATACTGGTAATGAAAACTAATTTAGAAATCCAATATAAGAAGAATCATACTAAAAAGCTAAGAGATTACATACACAAGTAAGACTTTTATGACTAGAATAGGAACCCCAGAATGCATAAAAATGTCATAGAAACATTCCTCTTTACAAAAATGTATATTACAATATGGCAAAAAAATATAATACACAAAATAATTTATATCTACTAGCAAGGGGGAAAAAATAAGAGCAAACATAAATAAAAAATAAAAACATTTTCCATTAAGATCGAAAAACATACTTTTATGGAATAGTGACTATGTCAAGTACTGAAGGTACAGTTCATTATTTTACACTTTTATGTCTATTCTAAAAGTTTCAGTTATAAGGGGCTGAAAACTTTTCTTAATGGTAAAAATATCCATAATGGTTTTCATTTCGAACTCCAGAACCAGTATATTGTATCCTCAGAGTAGCAGATACCTGGAGTCATCCAGGTAACATCATGCGATAACTACACTCAAAATTTTTTAAGAAAATAGCTCTATCTTCTAATCCAGATCATCTTCTCATGTAGACACCAAGCAACTCTCCATTACATTTGAGAGAAAGTTAAATTTGAATGAAAGGAAAGCTGTTATACGAAAGATATTATTCTTTAAAAATAAAGATTAATTGGATGCCTAGAGAGATAAAGGTAATGATCAAAATAATAGAATAGATGACTCCAGGTATTTGCAAGGAAAACTGCCCAATGCAGTGGTACAGTTTCCACTGTACCTACCACAGAAATGGGGAAAAGCCCATGAATCTGTAGGTGGAAAAGAAATTGGGTGTAAAGCAAAGCAACTAGAGGAAGCTAATATTTGATGATATATAGAGCAGAGCAATATCTATCTGGCAAATTCAAAGTGCTGTTTGTAGACTTCTACTTATATAAAGTAGATTTGGCAACAAGACAACTATAAATTTTCTGAGGTAACTCTTAAGTTTTCCATCAAAACACAAAGTTCACCTATTCATACACAAAATTTAAGAACACAGATTCTGGGGGCACCTGGGTAGCTCAGTCGGTTAAGCATCTGCCTTCAGCTCAGGTCGTGGTCCCAGGGTCCTGGGATCGAGTCCCGTATCAGGCTCTCTGCTCAACAGGGAGTCTGCTTCTTCCTCTGTGCTCTCTTTCTCAATTAAATAAATAAAATCTTAAAAAAAAAAAAAAAAAAGAATACAGATTCTGGAGCCTAATACGAGACTGCCTCCTGCCTAATCTGAGATTCCCTGCTTCCTGGCTGTTACCCCGCATATTTCACTTCACTTCATTGTATCTCAGTTTCCACATCAGTTAAGCAGGGTTAATCAGAGTACCTGCTTCATAAGCTGGTTATAAGGATTGAATGTGAAAACATGTATTGGACTTAGAACAATCCCGAGCACATATAGGCACTAATACGTGTTAGCTATGGTTATTATCTTGTATTCGGTCAGCCAAACTATATTTGAGGATCTACTACATGCCAGATGCCAAGTTAGCACTAGAAACACAAAAGTAATAGAGCCTTGGCCTCAAGGAGTCTAATGAGAAGATGGACAAGTAGCCCGTAACTGTCAAGTCTGCTGGCACAGCAGTGCTAGGTATTTGCAGAGTCTTTTGAGAAAAGAGAAAGTGACATAGCTCAATGGCAGTCAACATACAGAGGAGACCATTAAAACGAGTCTTGAAGAATGGAGGAAAAGCGAAGCGCACACCTTGTTACGTGATAAGAGAATGAAGCATCATGGTGTTAAAGGGAGAAGCCTCAAGTACTTCTGTAACAGGTAGAATTAAATTGGGGGCAGGGGTGAGGAATGCAGGGAGATGGTGAGACTAACATCAGTGAAATGAGCGGGGGCAAGATTGGAAGGATATCGTACAGCTGGGAAACTGAACATGATTTTGAAAGGCTTTGAAGTCAGGAGTGACAAGCTCAGATGGCCCTGAACTCTGGGTTCAGGACAGATTGAAGAGGGGGACATGGAAGCAGAGGCCACATCGAATGCCATGTCAGTCATCTGGGGAGAACTGATGATAGCCTATTCTAAAGCAATGTCGATAGAGAGAAAAATACAACAGGTTTCCATTTAAAATAAATAAGTTACAGGGATGAAAAGTACAGCATAGGGAATATAGTCAGTAATATTGTAATAACTTTGGTGACAGAGGGTGACTACACTTATAGTGAGCACTGTGTAACATATAGGATTGCTGAATTATTATGTTGGATACCTTAAATTCATATATCATAATATATGTCGGCCATACCTCAATTAAATTCTTTTTAACTAAAATAAAATAAAACCTGTGTGTCCTCAGTGTGTAAGATACAGATTATCCCGTACCCTCAGAGAGTGTAGAAAATCAAAAGAGCCGAAGGTTAACTGTGGACCATAAATTTTTAAGGGGCTTTAAATATATCTATGGAGAAAATTCTAAAGTTAGAAGTAGACCAATATTTTAATACAGAACATATTTTCTCTTATCTGGACAAGTAAAGGGAAAATGAGCCTAACAAATTAGGTGTGTTCTGAGGGATAATGAAATGTTAACAACAACTGTAAATATTTGGTTTCTATTCGGAAAACTGCAAGAAGCACTACTTAGACTTATGGGTTCCACAAACTGTGTATCAAATGCAAAAAGATACTTTCAGACCTCACCACAATTAAAGTAAGAATGTACTCACCAAGTCAGGTATGAAAAATTTACTTTAGTGTCAGCTTTTATCTATTTCCTAGAGCGGCCAAACACTAAATAATAATATGACAGTTGGAGAACAAAGACCAACCATATAGCTGAATCAGTGTATTAACTCCCGGGCAATACATTTAAACAGACAAAATGTACATTTTTTTAAATTAAATGTTAATTTACATAATTCACATGGTAACATTCAGGTGGAGCACAGTAAAGCACAAAAGATCCCGAGCTTAAGCATTCTTAACACAGAATAAACTTCCAATTAAGAATTTTTTTCTGGGACACCTGGGTGGCTCAGTTGGTTAAGCAACTGCCTTTGGCTCAGGTCATGATCCCAGCGTCTTGGGATGGAGTCCCGCATCGGGCTCCTTGCTCCGCAGGGAGCCTGCTCCTCTCTCTGCCTCTGCCTGCCTCTCTGCCTGCTTGTGTTCTCTCTCTGTTAAATGAATAAATAAAATCTTTAAAAAAAAAAAGAATTTTTTCCTGGCAGGATCACTAATGTATTTCAAATACCTTATCAACCTAAGTGCATATAATGCTTTGTATGCTTAGAACTTTAACATTCCTTAATGAATCCCTCAACATTCTACATCTTTACTTCATTAGGGAAAGAAGGGGACTTTCCACCCAAAACCATGTTCTGTCATTTGATTCCTGGAATAAGATTAAAAACTGCCAGAAACAAATAAACCCCTCATTATCGGTAGAAATTCAAAGATGTGCTTTGGCAAAAGTAAACTGTCCTTGACCTACGTGACAACCTTTTATTTATGGAAATTGTGACATTTGTTTCTTTTTAAATGTACAACCCTTTCCCACCCAAAGTGTTAAAATGCTATATATATCAATTAAAATAAAAGAGAAGTAGTCAATGTGCTCCAGACTTCACCAGCTTGTGATGAAAGGAAGAAAATGGGGGTGAGGGAGGGAGGGAAGAAAGAAACGGAGGGAAAGAGGGAGGAGGAAAAAAGGAAGGAAACGAGAGGAGGGAGGAAGGAAGGAAGGAAAAGGACAAAAGAAAGAACAAGAAAGAAAAGCTACGCTTCTTTCAATGCCTGAATTACAATGGCTCTGAGCCCCCATCTATTCATGTAACATTGTCCCCATCTGCCCAGAGGGTCCCTCCATGTTTCCTGGAGTTCTAATAGACTAACTAACAGTTACCACACAGCATCTGCTCAGTTTTCCTCTTTCGGTCCAGCACTTCTACTAGAGTGACCACAGAGAAAGCCTCTGTGAAAACGCCAAGTCCATGCCAGGGCATGCTTGCCTTCTATTTCTAAAGCCATCCCGTTGGCTTTCGAATTCTGCGAGAGAGGTGAGAAGAAACAGCCTTTTCACCCGCAAACCTCATTTCGTCACTGAAAGACACAGCGGTGTAGTATCCACTCAGAGCTCACAAAGTCTTCCCAGAAAAACAGCTTACTGGGTTGCTATCTTCATCCCCTACCCCAGGGGACAAACCCTACTTACAGAACAAGGGTAGGAATAAATTTTTCATTCCCTCCATCACTCAATCTGTCTCTCAGAGCCAAAGGGCTCCGTGCACGCACACAGACCAGCAGGCTGAAATTCCACCCTCAATCACAAAACGAAAGCTCCACAAGTTTCCAACTGTGCAAGTTGTAAGATTCAGGATTATTAAATTTGTCACGTAAATTATAAAGCTGATATTCCAGTTACGGAATGAAGAAGTCACAGGGATAAAAGGTACAGCATAGGGAATACAGTCAATGGGACTGCAATAGCGTTGTGTGGTGACACCTGGTAGCTACACTTTGAGAAGTTGAGTGTATTGTGGGTTGCACACCTGAAATGAATGTAACATTGTGTGTCAAATATACTCCAAAAATTTTTTTAAATAAAGCTGATGTAGTTTCCCTTACGAATATATATGGAACACACAATACTCAAATATGAAGAGATAATAAAACTACTTCAAAAACATGATGAAGATCACTTCTCAGCCTTTTGGCTAAGATCAAGTGCAAAAACATGATGAAGAACATACAGAGTTGGTCATTCACATGGAGGTATTACGCAGGTCTCTAAGACATGAATGGACACTTCTCCAAAGAAGACATACAAATGGCTAACAGACACATGAAAAAAGGTTCATCATCATTAGCCATCAGGGAGATTCAAATCAAAACCACACTGAGATACCACCTTACACCAGTTAGAATGGCCAAAATCAACAAGACAGAAAACAACAAATGTTGGAGAGGATGTGGAGAAAGGGGAACCCTCTCACACTGTTGGTGGGAATGCAAGTTGGTGCAGCCACTTTGGAAAACAGTGTGGAGATTCCTCAAGAAATTAAAAATAGAGCTACCCTATGACCCTGCAATTGCACTACTGGGTATTTACCCTAAAGATACAGATGCAGTGAAAAGAAGGGCCACATGTACCCCAATGTTCAAAGCAGCAATGGCCACAATCGCCAAACTGTGGAAAGAGCCAAGATGCCCTTCAACAGACGAATGGATAAAGAAGATATGGTCCATATATATAATAGAAGAGTATGCCTCCATCAGAAAGGATGAATACCCAACTTTTGTATCAACATGGATGGGGCTAGAAGAGATTATACTGATTGAAATAAGTCAAGCGGAGAGAGTCAATTATCATATGGTTTCACTTACATGCGGAGCATAAGGAATAACATGAAGAACATTGGGAGAAGGAAAGGAAGGGTGAATTGGGGTAAATAGGAGGGAGAGATGAACCATGAGAGACTGTAGACTCTGAGAAACAGAAGATTTTGGAGGGGAGGGAGTGGGAGGATGGGGGAGCCTGGTGGTGGGTACTGAGGAGGGCACGTATTGCATGGAGCACTAGGTGTGGTGCATAAACAATGAATCTTGGAACACTGAAAAAATAAATTAAATTAAATTAAAATACAGTATTAATGGATACAAGATTGGATTATAGGATGCAAAATGTCACCATCCTACTTGGCAACAGAGCTCTTGTCTGAAGGGTTATACAATAGCACTCGGGTTTTTCCCACATTTTGAGCAATGAAGCTGTTACCAAGCATTCAAACTCTACCTATGTTTGTCGAAAACTACAAATCATGGTTCTGCCAGGCAAAGCTTTAGATATGATGATGGTCCAGTTCTATAAAAGCAATTTGGAATGTTACTTACAGATACATGAAGCACATCCATTTTTGAATTAAAGCTTTACATTTTTTATGTGTTTGTAGATTATTAAGCTCCTTGAAAGCCTGAGATATTTAACCCATTAGCATCCTTCTGGTGAAAATATTTTTCAAATAATTTTTAGGGGGCGCACCTGGGTGGCTCAGTTGTTGGGTATCTGCCTTCGGCTCAGGTCATGATCCCAGGGTCCTGGGATCTAGCACCACATCGGGCTCCCTGCTCAACAGGAAGCACTGCTTCTCCCTCTCCCACTCCCTCTCCTTATGTTCCCTCTGTCACTCTTTCTCTGTCAAATAAATAAAATCTTTAAAAAATAATAATTTTTAGCTTTTTTCTATCACTAGTTAATATTTCTATTATCCCCTTCTATTCAAAACAAAACTCATATTTCCATTCCTAACTGAATAAATTTACCTTTTCTTATAATCTTACAGATGTTACTGGTGGCAAAGACATAGGAAAGTAAAGAGTGGGCCATTCAGAATAAGTAACATTAAAAAATAGTATAATTCCAAGATTTAATTACAGTGGAGAATAAGGTTTTGTGGAAGCAAGAAAGAAAGGAGAATAGGGTGAGTTAAAGCATTCTTCGGAATGCTTCACAAAGCAACCTGTTAAAAAACACAGGATTTTTAAGAGAAAAAACAAAAGTGCACTCCTCTGATTCTGGACTCTACACTTGTACAATTGGATTTTAGCACTCCAGTTTTTTGTTGTTGTTGTTGTTTTTGTTCAGTTTTTTATGTTTTATCTGCGTATATGCATGTTTTTTAATTATTAATACCAGGCTATTAAAATACCGCAGGAGAGCTCTTCTTTCTCTTTAAAATCATAGGCCTTAACCGGTCACTTTATAAAACATTTGAAAGGGCGCCTGGGTGGCTCAGTGGGTTAAAGCCTCTGCCTTCAGCTCAGGTCAAGATCTCAGGGTCCTGGGATTGAGCCCCGCATCGGGCTCTCTGCTGGATGGGGAGCCTGCTTCCCCCTCTCCCTCTGCCTGCCTCTCTGCCTACTTGTGATCCCTCTCTCTGTGTCAAATAAATAAAATCTTTAACAAAAAAATAATTTAAAAAATAAAACATTTGAAAGAATGCCTTAACCCACCCCATTTCTCTTCTCTTTTTTTTTTTAAGATTTTATTTATTTATTTGACAGAGAGAGATCACAAGTAGGCAGAGAGGTAGGCAGAGAGAGAAGAGGAAGCAGGCCCCCTGCTGAGCAGAGAGCCCAATGTAGGGCTCTATCCCAAGACCCTGAGATCCTGAGATCACAACCTGAGCCGAAGGCAGAGGCTTCAACCTACTGAGCCACCCAGGAGCCCCTCCCTTCTCTTTTTATCACACTACTTAATATAGTGTTGTGAATGCATATGTAATGTGTGTGTTGTGTGTGTGCATATACATTCCTATCTATTACATATAAGTGTGTACACACACACAATTTATGATTCTTGGGGTAAATTTTTGGCACACCAGTACTCAGAATACTTCTCTGACTTTTTCAACCTCATTATAATCTCTTTTATTCTATTATAGCTATACTATAGCTATAATACTCTACTCTAGCTTACCTACATCTTTATTTAGTAAAATTTCAAACATATATGATGGCAGAGAAGACAATAAACTCCCATGTTCCCACCACTAAAAATCATTTTATTGAAGACATGGCTATTCCCATATATTTTTCCTATTCCCAATATTTTTGTTCTTTAGAAATATTCCAGGATCCCACACAGTTCAATGTCCCACAGAGCATTCAACTCCTCTTAGATTTCCCCTTCATTGTCTCTTTTCTTTCTATCTTCTAGTCTTCCCCTCCCAACTTATTCTTTCTCTTATTCTGTCTGTTCCTTTGGAGGTTATAACAAACAAAAATGAGAGGTAAGCAAAAATTATAATAAATACACAAATCATGTTTAAAAATGAGAGGTATGCAAACTAAGAGAAAAAGACCGAAAAATGGGCTAGAATATAACGTGGTCACATCTTCTTTTCGCCCCCTTCAGGATGCCCAGAGTTTACATATTACCTAGACATGCTTGCTGGACCAGTTTCCAATTCCTGTGATATTCCTGCTTTACCTACCAAAGACTGTTATCAAAATTATAATGAAAAGGCTGCTTTTAGAAAAACAGTTATTTTTAATTTACACATCCGGGTGCCTGTTAGTACAGGTTGCCTTCCTATTACAATTGACTCTGGATGTAGGACTCTGAAAGAACAGGGCATTGCACTGGGGTGGGAACAAATAATAAAGCCGAGTGGTATGTTTGGGGACAGCAATGTGAAGAGTGGGAAGCAGCTGGATTCCGCGCACTACTGTGAGTCCTAAAAGCAATATGCAGGCCAGACGTGGGTTTCAGGATGCAGAAAAGATCGGCTTTACTGCATTTTGAAATTTACTTCAGAGCTGCCCTTGAGCACAGGAAAGAAAAGCCCTGATTTCAGCACCTAGAACTCAGTGCAATTAGTGCCACATTTTAACGACATCTTGATTAACTGGGCATCTGTGATATGGTCGGGACGCCGAGTCAGCATCATCAGATTACAGTTTTGAGTGAAAGGTTCTGCAAGTTGACTTAGAAAGGAAACACTGTAATGTAATTGGTTGGTTAGGAGCTGGCTATTAACTCTACTTTCAATGTTGCTAACTTTGAGGTGGGATTGTGATGTTGCGGGTATAGTTTTTTTAATAGCCCTTAAATACATATGCTGAAATACACAAGTGAAATGAAATGTCTGGGATTTGCTTCAGCATAACCTGGGGATGAGGAGGAAAGTGAAAGAAAGACAAAACAAGATTGGCCATGAGTTGACCATTTTGAAGCTAGGCAACAGTAACACAGGGGTTCCTTTCATTGTCCTCTCTGTCCCTGTTTCAGATTTTACATAATGGAGATAAGATGCAATGTAAATATTATGTATGTATGTGTATTCTCTCTCCCAATCACCAATCAGGCAACTTAGTATACTATATGATATTTTCACAGAAACCTTTTTTCTTTTTCTACTTAAAACAAGTAGTTTGGGAAAGAACAGAGTTACTTGTTCAAAGGAAGTTAATGAACTTGCATTCACTGTACTGAGAGACAACATTAGTATCAAACTCATGAATATAAACTGCTGAGGCAGAAGGTTCACAGCTGTGAAAGGGAAGATTTTCTAACCAGACAACCAAAGGGAAAGAAAGTGCTGTCTTCTTGATAGATAAGAGACTAAACAACCAAATTGACTATTCTGAAAATGGCCAATAAGCCTGAAGGAAAGCCCCTGTCAGGTAGAAATGTTAAGTAAATAGCACGAAGTGGTGTTGTAACAGTCAGGTAATATTGGTATTTGGTTGAGGCAAAAAGAATGGAAATATTAACCAGAAGGGATTTTGTCTTTCAGGCTAAGTACAGAATATGCAATATCCATTTTGAAATAAACTACCAGCCTCAAAGGATCCAGAGGTCTCTACCATTTGCATTTTTTCATGCAAATCAGTTTCCTTATCCCACTTTTTATAACACGTAGCAAGAGTTACAGGACAAGTTTTTTTTAATTATTATTTCCTTCCTTTTAAAGCAAATATCCATATTTTAAAATAATGCATCTTGGAAGCAGTAACCAATCTATTGAAAGAACACTTTCAGAGTAGAAGTTGCTTATACTTATATTAAGGATGCATTTGGTGTAATGATAAAACCTGTGAATGTTGTCAGTATGAGAACTACTTTCTTCTTCAGTTTCCGTAAGTGTGGCAGGTAACCTTTCCAAGGTAGTGAAGATGAACCCTTTGTAGGTATATAACCTTGAATATAACCAGGTATCCTTTCCTTGGGCACAAGGTTGCAAACACCTGTCCCTCCATTTTGTTGAGATGACAATCAAAGGTTGTGTCCCATTACAGGTCAGGGGTAAAATAAAGCTGGCTTTGTACAAAAAGCTTTCTCTCCTCCAAGTTAGTGATAATTTATACTAACTGGCTTTTTAATGGCTTAGGAGAATTCTGTCCATCAATCTTTCACACCACAGTAAGAATCAAATAATCTCCTAAGAGAGGGAGAGAAAGCGAAAAAGCAAGAAAGCTCGCCAAGCACTAAGCCTGGAAAGGGTAATTTTGGAGCTCTTGGTTCTGAGCACAAATAATAGTCTTCTAGCGACTGTGTGTGTGTGTGTGTGTGTGTGTGTGTGTGTGTACTATTTTGCTTGAATATAACAATAAAGGGTTCATCTTCACTAACAAAAATTTGGTTATTTGTATATTTCATTTTCTATGTGGTACCCAAGCCAAACAGATCTCTGCACTTGCCTGCAGGAGTCTGACAAGTTTAGATAGAAGTTTTAACAGGGTTGAGTCACATGCAGTCCAGATAGTCTAACAACACATTACTCTTTCAAGGCTGCATCCTTGAGACAACTCTCTGACTATGGGAGTGGTGGGTGGAACATTCCGAGGACAGGGGTGGGAGTAAAGAGCTTCCCACTGACTGAGTCCAGCTGCAAGGCAATCTCCAACAAAGGAAACTACCTATCCTGAACTGACCTCCCCAGGCAGTTTCAGAAATTAAGAAAACTGAAGATAAAACTAAAAGTCTTCAGCTCTCTGTGTTTGAAAAGTTTGGTTCTTCATAACCAAAGTTAATTCACGGACCCATTAGTTAATTTTTCCCTTTGGCAAACGGTAACTGAACAGTTTTCATGGGTCAAGCGCCATGCTAGGTACTAAATCTGTAATAAATAAGTCACAACCGTAAATTGTTTCTGTAATTTGCACATCATACAGATGTGACTTTGCTTACTACCTTGCTGTCAACTGTTGTCTACTCCAAATAATACCATTAGGAGTTGGCTTCCCTACTAAACACAGTTGTGTGATTTTATCATCGACTTCTGTGTTTTCCCAAGTTGTTTATTTTCCTCATTATTGCTAACACATTTTCGTAATCTTGAGTTCCAGAACCTGTTAACACATTACAATTATAGGAAACTCTATAATAAGAATTATACTAAAATCTATTTTAATGATACTCACAATATTAAAAATCATTCATAAAGCACTAATTGGTAGTTAAATAAACAAGATCAGGTATTTATATAAAGAGCACCTTTAACAATAAGATGAATCTTATCAGGCCAATGGTTTGACTGCTGCTGAGACAAAATCACCATTACAGTTAAGAGTTGGGATGGTAATTGCACAGTCCATTCCCTTGGGTATCAGAGCTGGGACTTTCTTCTCATTAGTTCTAAGCAAATGAGCTAAGCAGACCTAAACAGATAATGCCCTAGATATATCAGGATATAGAAAATGAGTCTCTTAGGAGTTGAGCCTAAGTAATAAATAGACAAAAAGAAATACTGGAATAACTGAAATTTTATATTCTACAAATGTTCAGAGTCAAACCTTCTTGAATAGGTAGAGTAATTGCCATGGGAAACAAAATTCCCCATACCTTGAAAAAGTAAATATGTTTTAAGATTCTCTACAATCCGTTATTTTATGAAGGGAATATGTCTCTAAATTGTACTGTTCACACACATTTAGTCTTTAAAGAACACATCTAATGACTAGACCAAAAGGCCCTAGAGACCAGACTCTCATCCTCTGCCACTTGGTATCTGTAGTACCAAGTACAGTAAATGAATGGTCCTGACAAAGGCAGATATCCTCACACCTGTGTCTGTACGTACACTTAACTACAAACAGCCACATGTGTGAACTGCTTAGTCTTTTCATTCCAGAGATGCTGCTGAATCATTTTAGAGGCTAGGTTCCCTGTGCAGCACCTAGCACCAGTACCTGGCAGGTACTAGGGTAATAATCTGTTGCACAAATGAAGAGTGAATACAGATTTACAAAAAGCTAGATATGCTATAGTGATTTTCATATTGCCTACATGAGTCAGGACTTAACAAAAAAAAAAAAAAAAGAGAGAGAGAGTAAATGTAAGTGAAAAATAAGGTAATTCTTTATTTTTTTAAAATTCTTTTTTTTAAAGACTCATATACCATCATTCACATTTTTAGATTTTTTTAAGTTCATCCTGGCCTGACATTCACAATTAAGGTTAGCCTCCAGATACTATGCAGCCATCAAGAGAAACAAAATCTTGCCATTTGCAACGATGGGGATGGAACTAGAGGGTATTATGCTAAGCGAAATAAGTCAGTCAGAGAAAGACAATTATCACATGATCGCTCTGATATGAAGAATTTGAGAGGCAGGGCAGGGGGTCATGGGGGGTGGGGAAGAGAAAGGAAACAAGATGGGATGGGGAAGGAGACAAACCATAAGAGACTCCTAAACTCATGAAACAAACTAAGAGTGGCTGGGAGGTGGGGGGGTGGGGTAGGGTTATGGACATTGGGGAGGGTATGTGCTATGGCAAATGCTGTGAAATGCGTAAGCCTGATGATTCACAGACCTGTACCCTGGGGTAAATAATACATTATATGTTAATAAAAAAATTAAAAAAAAAAAAAAAAGATTAGCCTCCAGGAGCGTGTATACTGGGGAGGAGTGGACTTCTGTTTACTTACCGATGTTTCCTAAGCTCCTCGGACTGAGTCCGGCACACACTAGGTACTCGCCATTTGTGGAATGAATACATGAAGAACACACAAAAATGCAGTGTGAGAGACAGCCTGATGTTGGACCAAGCACAATAAAGTGACATGCCATCCTGGAAACCCTCCTTCAGATATCTCTCACTGTCAGATAATCTAGATTTTATTTCTGTCTTTCCGAATGCTGTTGTCTTGAGAACTGCCACTGGTGACTTACACAGCTGAGAGGTGGCCTGCAGGCCGGGCGTGACGAAGAATTAGTAAGTTCTTTTCTGGACCAGAAATAAACATCTCTTTTAGGCAAAGAGGCCAGATGTTGTCCTCTGTCATCCCACTCTTCCAAGGGGCCTACTATACCTGTAACATATTAATAAATAATGTCCTATGTATTTCCTTTGCCTGTTCTTAGCTATTTTTATTTTCTTTTCATTTATCATCCCAATAAAAGGCAGCTAATCCCATTTCCCAAAGTGGGTTAATCATATTTAGTTCTTGTATCTCCGCTCTGCTGCCATTTTTTTCTTAGAAGACTCAGATTTCCTAATCTTAGCCCACAAAATGAAACATATGATGAAACTCTTACTAGCTGTTCAATGGAAAACAGTATAAATGGAAAACAGTATGAACATCTCTCATCTCTTATTATGCATTTTGGAGTCACTACGGAAATTCTGTACTTCATGGACATTAATTTAGAGATCATGAGGTAAACCAGAAGTAAGAACCAAATTGTTCAAGGGGGCAAAGTGAAAAATATATATATATCCACTTTAAACCTATTTAAAGTGAATGGAAAAATATTTGTGTTCCTGATATTTAATTTATTCTGTACATTCATTTTGTCAATATATGGCATTTAAGAAGTCAGCCTTATCCCTAAATCCTATTAGACTTTAAAATTTTTATTTGGCAAAGGGAGGGCAATTAGAATTAAATAATAAACTAAATTAAAGAGAACTGAACACTTGCTCGGAGGAAAAGGGGCACAAGGAGTGGTAATCTGGTATTTCCGCAATTTTCTAGGACCAGACAGAGGAGGGAGAGATAAAAATCTAGACATTTTGCCCAGTAACTGGCTTCAAGAGAATGTGCCTGACTTTGCAGATGAGTCTCACTTAAAAGTATAGCTCTTGGGGCGCCTGGGTGGCTCAGTTGGTTAAGCTTCTGCCTTCGGCTCAGGTCATGATCTCAGAGTCCTGAGATCGAGCCCCGCATCGAGCCCCGCATCGGGCTCTCTGCTCAGCGGGGAGTCTGCTTCCTCTCTCTCTCCGCTTGCCTCTCTGCCTACTTGTGATCTCTCTCTCTGTATCAAATAAATAAATAAAATCTTTAAAAAAAAAAAAAGTATAGCTCTTGCTCAGCAGTCCAGATCACGTTTAGGCAGCACTGATTTACACACCGCTTTTATTTGGGGGAAGGGAGAAACAATCAGGAGTCCATACTGATTTGTTGCAGTAAGAAATGAAGAATAGAGGGATGATCTTTATTTAATTAATGTATTTACCAGTAAGAACAAGACTCTTGCACTTCCTACATTAAAGTTAGGATTTGTCTAATGCCAACTTCCTCTGAGTTTCATAGTGTGTTCTCATGATCTGGAGAAGCCAATGCCACAGATAAAGGATACCTTGTTTATAAGGAGACATCACTCTTCTTGGGTCCTCACAAAGGATCCAAGTAAAGGGAACATAGTGATACCCTTCTGAGAAGGCTTAGAGCCTGCTCTGAGAGCCATGAGGCTCTAAACTCCGTGGAGGGTTAGTAACAATATTTCTACATAGAAATGAGACTATGGTCAGAGAATGAATTAATAACAATAACAAGCAAGCATTATGAGACAAAGAAAAGGAAACGGGGGACATGATTCTTACATAAACAAATATATGATCTCCGGGTCTTTAGATATATGAGACCCTAGCAGGGAATGTTGGCCAATTCATTCATACATTCAAAGAGTATTTATTGATACACTACTATATTTCATGCACTTTTCCAGATACTGAAGATACCAGAAAGAATAAGCCAGACAAGCTCCCTGTCTTCAAGAATCTTATCTAGTGAGGACAGTTTCTGACTCACAACA
The DNA here is from genome assembly GCA_028533885.1 of Nasua narica. Taxonomy (NCBI): domain Eukaryota; kingdom Metazoa; phylum Chordata; class Mammalia; order Carnivora; family Procyonidae; genus Nasua; species Nasua narica. The sequence goes on along the minus strand of CM052800.1, from coordinate 140,485,911 downwards.
CTTAATTTAAAGTTCTAATAGTAAGCAAAGCTTTTCTACACTTGAAAATCTCCTTCTATCTGGAAAAGTATTACTCTTTCTGACATACAAGGATTGTAGTGATGTGCATACAACAGAGTGAAATAATGGCAGGGGAGAAAAATAAAGCCCACTCCCTGCCACAGCTCTTGAATCAATTCTGGTAATCAAGCTACTGTCAGTTACCAAAATAGATCTGCCCACAAGTTCACGTTTAACTTCACGGTAGTTAATATATGTCCTCTAAAAACTATACTTATGACTTTAAAGAGTTAATCGTCCTTTTCAAAATGCTAAATAAACTATGAACTATAAAAACATTTGCTGACCCAACTCCTGAACAAAAGTCAGGCTTGGAGAAAGTTACAGCACCTCTGCATTTCCATTCTCATCTCCAACAGTATTATTGAAAGAAAGCACAACGTTAATATTATCAAACCATTAGCCATTCAACATCTCCCAGTTTTAAAATATCCTTTTTCCACTAATAATCTCATTCAGAACCAATCTTTATATAAGAAACGCTAGTGGTATTTTTTCTAGTATATCCTTTTTAAAGTACAGTACTTATTTTTTCCAGTGTTTGTCCAATATTATAGTTTTTATGTCCTTTTGCAGGAATGCTTCTGGAATTAATGCAATTTTAAAGAGTAAGGGTTTTCTTAAGACTTCAAATACTCTATAATTTATAGAACTTGAATATCATAATCAGAATCACAGTACTTACAGGGATGTTCTGTCAGTACATAGCAGTTACCTGTAAAAGAATATAATACAAAAGGAAAAACAAGGAAGAGGAAGGGAAAAATACTCTTTGGCACTGGAGGTAAAACACGAAAGCCACATGTAATGAAGATATTTCAAACTCATCATCATATATTGCTCAAAGGGTTTTAAGAAATTTCAAACATACAGAAGAAAAGATAACATAGTGGTGACACAACTATTTGGCTTTTGGAGTCAGAAACGTCAAAGCTGGAATTTCAATCCTATCACTTGGTGATTTCATTATTTTGGTCAACTAAATCTCAGTTTCTTCATTATAAAATTGGGGTGATAGCACATATATTTTTCTTTTAAGTAGGCTCCACATCCAGTGTGTAGTCCAACATAGGGCTTGAACTCACGACCCTGAGATCAAGACCTGAGCTGAAATCAAGAGTTGGAGCCAGGATGATAGGACATACTTCACAGAGCTGTGGGGGTTAAACTATAATCTTTGAAATGCATGCATTTTTGTGTTCATAATAATCACATGCATATTTAATCAAACACACATACACACATTTTCAATAACCCTAGAAAAGAAAAAGGTATTATTACTTTCATTATCGTGGTACTGTCTCACTGTGCTAAGAGTTGATCGACCAATCTAATTTTATATCATATTAAAAATTGGAAAATATCCGCCATCATTAGAGTAAGGCAAGTCTAATACTCTCCTTCATATTTATGCCAAGCTTGTTAGTTTCCTATTGTTGCTGTAATATTTAAAACAAGTTTGGTAACTCAAAATGACACAAATTTATTATCTTCCAGTTCTGGAGGTCAGAAATCCAAAGTAAGTTTCACTGAGCTAAAGTGAAGGAGCTGTCAGGGCTGGTTCGTTCTGGAGGCTCTGAGGACAGAATATGTTTCCCTGCCTTTCTCAGCTTCCAGTGTCCACCTACATTCCTTGGCTTGCAGCCTTTTCCAACTTCAAAGGACATGGCTTCAATTCCTGCTTCTGTCATTGCATCTCTTTCTCCAACTATGAGACCTCCTATCTCCCTCTTTAAGGATGGTTGTAATACATTTGGCCAAACCAGATAATCCAGGATGATTCTGCCCTTCTTAAAATTTATAATGTAACCACATTTGCAAAATCCATTTTCTCTGTGTCTGTGTATATATGCATACATATATATGTAGGTATACACACACACTATATGTAGATACACATGTATATGTATTTATATATAGTAACACTCACAGGTTCTTGGAATCAAGAAATGGAGATGGGGGCATATTTAGCCTACCACACCCACTGAAGGGGAGCAGAATATGCTCCCCCAGAATGTGCCATTTTGGCCTGTGAATTATTTTGAGCTGAAGACAATCAAGTCTTCAGAAAGACCTTTTTGCCTCTCCCTTAAACATGTCTAAGAATTGAGATAGAAGGTTCAGAAAGAGAGCTACCATCAGAGAGAACTACTGAGTATGGACTAAGTGTGGTAAGCTGAGGAGAGCTCAGCAGGGACTGTTCATATTCCTTTCTTGGCGTCCCAATATCTCTGCATGAAAAGCATTTAACAAATATTCGCTCTTCCCATGTTCCTGTGAATTGTCTTCCTTCCCTTTGAAGCCCCAGACCCTTATTCCCTTCTCCTTAGCTTAAAATGGCATAGAAGCCTCAACTGCCCTATTTGCCCTCAAGTCTCATATCTTTGGGGCTTCTACAAACACAAAATTAAATTTGTTTTTCTCCTGCTAATCTGTCTTATGTCAATTTAATAGACCAGCCAGAAGAACCTAGAAAGGTAGAGTAAATCTTTCTCCTCCCCAAAACACATAAGACATAAGAAATGCCAATTTAAAAAATAATAATGTAATAAAGCTTACTTAAGAGTATAATTCTAATTATAGTTCATCCAATTTTCAATACAGAAGAAATTCAGAGTCCTACAACAACAGAGGCATTGTAAAAATGAATGTGAATTATTATTTTAGCTTAAGTACTGACTGTCAATCAACCTCAAAAGAAAAAAGAAACATCTATTTCCTGGAAGGCATCATGGCATCAGGAAGAGTTTCAGATTCTCCCACAGATTCTGTAAATTGCACACCACTCAGGTGACAGGTGGCAAGGTGAGAATCATAAGAAAGAGATAAGACTGCAAAAATGACACACTGTGGGCTATTTTTTCCTAACAAATAAATTATGAATCACTGCTTCAAGAAAGCATGAAAATCTCCCCCATAACGACTTTGAGCTTATGGTAATCAGTCCATAGTATACAAGTACAGCCCAAGGGGTAGGTCGGAACAGACCTATGGAGCCCTGTCACCCAGGGAACATCTGCTCCCTCGACTGTGAGCCCAGGGAGGTAGTGAAAACTGAGATGCATAAGTGCAGACATGACGCTCCTTTCTCAGTGGGGAGCCTGCTTCTCCCTCTGCCTGCTGCTCCTCCTACTTGTGCTCTCTCTCCCAGAGAAATACATACATAAAATCTTAAAAAAAAAAAAAACTGTAGATGTATGCACATCTGAAATAGATGTCTTTATTTCCAGAAGATCATACTAGATATTAGAATATAGAATATTCTCTAAAAATAACTAAACAAACAAAATAGATAAAATGTTTGGAGGAAGATATGCTAACATATTCTAATATCTTGATCCATTTAAGAAAAGACTTTTTCTAATAACTCCAGAAAGTCTAACCTTACATTACAAAAACAAAAGTTCTGATTTTCTTCTGGGGATTCAGAGTAAACATTGCTAGCCCCACAGGTGTATGTATAAGGAAAGCAATTCTTTTCTTTTGCACCCAGCTGTTACAGAATGTTTGGGAGATGCGGACATTCACATCGTGCCTTTAAGCGCTCTATTAACTCCAGTGATGTGTGTCATTGAGTGTGCGGTGGTTCTGAGAGATAGTGCTCTGCGCCCGAAGTAATGTTGCGGGAGAAATGCTCCCTCTTCTCTCACTGGCCACTGTTTTCAGTAGTGCTGTCTGATGCATGTAAGAGCTCTACACAAACTTCAGCAGCTCTGTCTGAAGGGAAACCCTACAGTCATGCTACCCGCTTCTGCAGCAGACCAAGACTGATCCCTCAGCAGCGCCCTCTGTTGAAGGAAACATTTCTTCAAGTGTTCAATGCCCAGTTAAACTCATCCAAAGTCCTTCCACCTGCTGGGCTGTGGAAGTCAGAGAAGTCCACAGTCCACACTCTATACGTAAGGTGAAAATACAGTTTAACCAACTGTGTATGCATCTCAATGTTCGAAATATTTTGATGCTGCAATTTCAATGTGCTAGCTGGGGTATGACATAAATAAGGCATCCTCTAGGGCTCAATTTGTTCCTTCTTCGCTGTAATAATAGTGCTCTAACATATGTGCCTACCTTCTAGCAACCACCTGTAAGTCCATCTCCCTGGGAGACATGGGCCACTGGGGAAATGACAGACTGCAGCTTTCATTCAAACTGTCAGAATCTCTGGGAGTGGGGCCCAGAAATCTGGATTTTGAGTGGCTCTCCAGGTGACTGTGATTCACACCAAAACCTGTGAACCACTGATACCGGTTTTTTTTAATTAAAGATGGCATTATTTCTGAGAGTGTCATATTTGAGCAGCTGACATGAGCACAACCGCCAGGACCATTCCATGGCATCAGCTTGCCAGGCAGGTAGTAGACACTGCAAACTCGCCCATCTCATTAGCGGTCTTCGTATAACCATTAGCAAGAGCATCATAATGATGACTCTGTGACCCAGCAGAGACCCCTCCCCACCCCACCCCTGGCTTTTTCTACAAGATAATACCTTCCAGCTTTATCCACTGGAAAAAAAAATGTGTTATCCCCCCAGGTTTTGCAATATGCTTAACACAGCAGGGGGCTACTTGTGACACTTCCAGGGGCAGAATGGCTTCTGAGGCATCTGGCCCCCTGCCGAGTGAAGACAGAGAATTCTTGGTCTCTAAAGAATCCATAACAAACATTCCTGGTTTTTGTAGACCTTTATGTCACTATTATTTCTTCACTTTAAAATGGTTTGGGGGATAAGTGCTTGAAAGAAAAATGAGACTCAAAAAAAAAATGCCAGTTGTATGGCTGTGGGTATGTGTTCATACTCAAACAGGAATAGGCTTTGTTCTAAGAGCATTCTACAAAGTGGGAGCTCCTTGCGTATGTGGGTCATCCAGCGATTTGGTTAAATCTAGATTTCTCAGCTCTATCCAGAGAGTCTGGTCTGGGATGGGGCTCTGCATTTAAATAGCCCTTCTAAAAGATTCGGATTTAGGTAATTCACAGGTGAACTTGAAGAAACTGCAGTAAATGGCCCTCAGCACTGTCTTCCCCGCTATGGGAGCCAAAATTCCAATCGCAATGCCTATTTTTTCACATGCTTATTTATAGTAATAGCTGAAAGGATTTTCCAACTGTGAATTTTACAGAAACAGAAATATTTAGTGGAGAATATCTGAGCCCACAACTGGAAGAAAAGCATATGTATATCGTTTCTTGAAAAATTAGCTAAGTAAAGACACATACAACGAATGTAATGATGTGCATGGATTCTGTCTTAATGATCATCCATCCACACAAAGGACTGGTAAAACACAAACTGGATATGGCTGAAACATATCCACTGTGGACCTAACCGTAACCTCTTTCCATGTTCTAACAACTAATTCTCTTCTCTTTCGTACAATACTCTATGTTCCACACTTGATTTTTCACAGGTACTTTCTTCTATCAAAGCTCTGATATTAATTACAAGAATTCTTAGTCTTTTCGTCAATAGTTATTCGAAGTTTCAAGTTAAATTAGATCCTTCATCAACCACTGCCCTCTTTTAACTCCAGCTATTTATTGCCACACTTCCCAACTTGCTAACATATGGCTCAGTACAACATAAATCTATAATGGAATCTGGGCCCCTCCATTACGGATACTACAAAATATATGCATTGCTACTTATCTGGGAACACAGTCAGTTTCTCTCTCCTTCTCTCTTTCCCCCTCCCTCCCCTTCTTTTACTTGAACTCTGCCTCGGTGATAGTTCTCTCATTTTTGTAGACATTTGTGCAACTATGCGCTTTGCTTATATTTCCCTACAACCTTAGGAAGCTGTTTTAAGAAGCAGGACTTGAATACAGTCAAAAGAATCCTTCACCAGGAGTTTATACTGTTGCATAATAAAACATGAATGCTTGTCATGCCTTTTGGAGGTTTCCCTTTTCAATGTGTACAATTTTAAAAGAAAACTTACTACAGCAGAACTCTCTTTAACATATACAAACTTTTGGAATGGATTTTGAAATTATATACATAATCTTGTACTGTAATGATCACAAAAGATATCATTTCATTTACAAAATGAATGCTAACAAATTTAATCATGTATCCCTACCTAGTTGGCCCCAAAGTATTAACATAAATCCAGAGTGTCTGAAGCATACTAAAACTTGTGGGTACATTAAGTATTTGTAGAATTCTAAGACTGACTCTTCGCTTTCTCCCTTCAGTAAACACCAAATGGCTTTATCATCAAATAGGTAGTTTAAATTTAAGTATGCCTGGAATACAGAAGTAAAAGATACAGTAAGTGAACAAATAAAGACAATGGCTTATATAGAAAATCTTTGCCAAGGAACAATGAATACCACCTAAAATCTATGCAGAGCTATATATGTGATTATCTCTATGACAGAGACACAATACTTTAGAACATATAATCAACAGAACATATAATCCACACCCATGTGAACAATTCTATTTTGTTTTAAAATCGCCAACCATTGGGGCACCTGGGTGGCTCAGTCAGTTAGGCATCTGTCTTCAGCTCAGGTCATGATCCCAAGGTCCTGGGATCGAGGCCTTCATCAGGTTCCCTGCTCAGGGGGTGCCTGCTTTTCCCTCTGTCGTTCCCCTAGTTTGTGTTCTCCCTCTCTCTATCAAATAAATAAAATCTTTAAAATAAATAAATAAAATAAAATCGTCCACTATTCTCTAAACTATTGGAAGAAAATGGAGCTGTATTCTACACCAGGAAAATCTAAATGAACAACAATTGCTTCTGTTAATGCTAATATCTGAGAAACATGAGTACCAGGGGCATTGGATTTATGTGGATGAAGGTCAAGGCCATACAAGAGCTATACGAAGTTCTACCTCCATCTGTGGTCTTTTACCAAAGTTTCCTGACAGAGACACCTAAGACCAATTGGATTGGAAACTGGTCACATTTTATTGCCCAGCGGTCAGGAATTTCCTTTTATAACACAAAGTAGTAACCAGTTCAACTGAGGTTCAAATGGTGCACTTTTGTTACTACTAGCTAACATTTAAACAGGGATTTGTGGTTCATCAAAGGCTAGCCAATTAAAAGAGGGGAAGAAAACAGAGATATAAAATGACAGGGAACTTACGTAACAATATTTTACACAGTTTAGTGAGCAATAGAGACATAAACTTTTGCTGTGGCTAGAAACTCACCTATAAATAGTATCTACCGATAATTGTTCCTCTGCTCTAATTTCTCATTCTGATATTGTATTTTCTTTTAGTTGGGATTCTACCAGACTGTCTCATTTCAGTTCTAGTTGCTTTCTGGAAATGTTTTTTCTGTAAAATATAATTGGTAGCATTGTTTCTCACAACACCTAAAAAAATCCTGATCAGGATACATAGACTCTTGTTGCATAAACAATTGCTAAACTCCCTACCAATCCAAACTCCAGGAGGAAAAAGGTTTATTAACAGTAAATCCCACAAGAAAACAATTTAGTATACATAAAATATGCATGTGTTCCATTCTGTCTCAAACTTATATGTGGCAAACTCTTACAGAATCAATAAATGGTACCAAAAAAAGACATTCCCTAATGATAGTCAATAGAAACATTTACTAAATAGAGACTGGATCTGAGAAGAAATGAAAGCAGAAACCAAGCATATTACGACAAGCCAACTTTCTTTCTCAAGAAGCAAGAAAATCTAAATATTTGATTATTTGACAAGCAGTTTAAACTAATATAAACTAATTCTTATCTTTGAGAGAGGATCCCAGGCTCCCAAAACTAAGACTGGCGAGTTTTCTCCTGAGTAGCTGGAAATATAAGAAAGGATCAAAGATATAGAAATAATGTCAGTGGTTAAAAGGAATTCTCAGTACCCCATCAGTAGAGAAGCCACCAAAGTTCACCCCAGAGTTCTGGGGCAGGAAACTTGGAAGGAAGAAAGAAGAATAGGAGACAGGACTACTCAAGAAGTAAAAGGGTTTAAAGGCATGATGCATTCACTTATGAACTGGCTACTCAAGTGTAAGCAAAATTGGTATTCTATGTAATTAATGCCTTGTATGCCATTATTCAATAAGTCTATTATTATCAACAGGCGTGTATGTATATTTTTCCTTATATACTCTGAGTCAATACGACTTACCACCTCATTGATTCTCCTGTTGCATAGAGAATATGGGGACCTTCTAATGCTACTAGCTATACACAACCCAGTCCCTAATATAAAAGAACGCTTTCTGCCAACCCTTATGAGGCCAAGATCATTAACCTTTCAAAGCAAATTTCTCATTCATAAAAATACGAAGAATACTTTTCTTCCATAGTTTGTAGGGGTTATCTGCGCCAACCCGCAGTGCAAGATTTTGTACCTGATACATAACTGTGGCCGGGCTATCTGGTAGGTTCTATGGACACAGAGCCCTGGCTCGTATAAAGTTTACGCTCTTGCAGAAAGGCCAGCAGGTAAAAGACCATAGTGATAACTAAATTGAAAAATGTATGTGAATATAATCACGTGTTACATGTTCACAGGAGGACGGCACTAGGCCCTGCCGTCTATAGGGCCTTCTCCATAGCTGAGTAACTGATGCTATGATTTTTAGAAACGTTTTATGAAAAAGATGATTTAACAATATGAAATCTATTTTTTCAAAAGGACAAAAAGCGACCCAAATCTTATCACTATAACAAAGCATTTACATGTTTGCCTAGTACTTTCCAATTACCTATATAATCTCATTTACAGCGTTTACATTTTAGTATGCTTTTTAGTATACTGAATTTTATGGTTTTTCTTTAAGATTTTATTTATTTATTTGACAGAGAGACAGAGAACACAAGCAGGGGGAGTGGAAGGCAGAGGGAGAGGGAGGACCGGCCCCCCCACAATGGGGCTCCACCCCAGGACCCTGGGATCATGACTTGAGCCAAATGCAAATACTTAACCCACTGAGCCACCCAGGGGCCCCTGTTTTATCTTTTTATATTATAAACATTTTACATATTTATTTAAATGTACATGTTATTTATATTTGTAATAAAAAGTAGAATAATTTTATTTCTATGTGTTCTAGAGCAGTTTAATTCAAAATCCTTCATCATTTGTCATTACTAACTACCAGCCACACAGCATTTATATCTATCTCAAAACCACTGCATTATAGCAAAGCTGTATCATTTATTTTATAACTTAAGACCTGCATTTCTCCTATTCTATTAGGTACAGTCTAGTTACCAAAAGGAGACAATCTTGTTACAGAGTGACATCTGTTCAGAGGGACTAAGCACCACAGGGAGGGTGATTTTTCACAGGAACCACTACCATACAATGTTATAGTCATATTTCAAACCATAATAAACTTGCCTACTTCTTTCCCAATTTCTGCTTAGTACATTTTATTACCTTTGACCACCACCTCCAGAGAAATATGAAACACTAATGGTGATAGAAGAGATTCTTATATTATTCCAAATCTTTCACAGCAAGATTTTGAATCTTTGAAATTACAACAGGTTAGATTTGTATTCATCCATGCTAATGAATTTTCTTTCTACTGTTTTATTAATGGTTTTTAGTAAAAAAAAAAATTTGTATATTATCAAAAATCATTTGAGTGTCTATTGAAAATCTCTGATAGTTTTGTCCTTCAAATGTTAACTGGATGAATTAAATAGATGTTCAAAATGAAACTTTCCATATACTCCTAGAAATAAGCCCATTTCTTCATACTTTTATTGTTTAGTATATCTGCATATTATTTTTCTTGATATTGTTTTCTGAATTTGGGCACCAATATTCATTTGGTAGAAATGTATAATTTATTGTCATGTAATTGTTCATAGTAGTTTCTTACGTTCCTTTGTGTTTCTGTGGTATCAGATGTAATGTCACTTCTTTCATTTCTGATTTTGAGTCCTCTCCCTTTTTTCTTGATTAGGGAAATTGATCCCCTATCTTACATCACTCACAAAAATTGATTTGCAATTAATTAAAGACTGAAATAGCAGATCTGAGACCATAAAACGCTTAGAAGAAGATATAGGGAAAAAGCTCCTTGACATTGGTCTTGGAAACAAATTTTTAGAAAAGATACCAATAGCACAAGCAACAAAAGCAAAAATCAACCCAGTGGGACGACATTATATATCTTCTGCACAGCAAAAGAAACAATCGATAAAATAAAAAGACAACCCACAGAATGGGAAAAAATATAACAAACATCCATCTGATAAGGAGTTAATATCCAAAATAATAAGACACTCACACAACTCAATAACGAAAACAAATAATACAATTTAAAAACGGGCAGATGACTTGAATACACACTTTTCCAAAAAACACATAAAATGGCCAAAAGGTACACGACAAGGTGCTCAACGTCACTAATCATCAGGGAAATACAAATTGAAATCATAATAAGATATCACCTCACACCTCTTAGGCTTGTTGCTTTCAACCTCTGGGTCAAATATATACATAAAATCCTTTAAAAAAAAAAAAAAAAGGAGGGGCGCCTGGGTGGCTCAGTGGATTAAAGCCTCTGCCTTCGGCTCGGGTCATGATCTCAGGGTCCTGGGATCGAGCCCCACATTGGGCTCTCTGCTCAGCGGGGAGCCTGCTTCCCCCTCTTCCTCTGCCTGCCTCTCTGCCTACTTGTGATCTCTCTATCAAATAAATAAATAAATCTTAAAAAAAAAAAAGGACAAGAGAGAGCAAGTGCTGGTGAGGATGTGGAGAAAGGGAACCAATATGCACTGGTGGTGAGAATTTAAACTAATACAGCTAATATGTAAAACAGTGTGTAATTTTCTCAAAACATTAAAAAAACAGAACTACCATATGATCCAGCGATCCCACCTCTGTGTATATGTCTGAAGAAACCAAAATCCCTACCTGCACCCCTATGTTCATAGCAACATTATTTACAATAGCCAACGCACAGAAAGAACCTCAATGTTCATCAGTGGATGAATGGATGAAGAAAATGTGATATATATAATGAAATCTTTTTCAGCCATAAAAGAAGGAAATCCTGCCATTTGTAACAACATGAGTATTAAGGGCACTACGCTAAGTGAAATAAGTGAGAGAAAGATACTGAACAGTCTCATTTATATGTGGAATCTAAAAACCCAAAGTCGTAGAAACAGAAGAAGCATGATGGCTGCCAGGGGTCGAGGAGAACAGGTAAATGTGGTACAAGAGTACAAACTTCCAGTTACACGATGAATAGGTTCTGGGGATGTAATGTACATCAATGGCAACTACAGTTAACAGTACTGCCTTGTATCCATGCAACTGGCTCAGAGAGTAGATTTTTTTTTTTTTTTAAGATTTTATTTATTTATTTGACAGAGATCACAAGTAGGCAGACAGGCAGGCAGAGGGAGAGGAGGAAGTAGCTTCCCTGCTGAGCAGAGAGCCCAATGTGGGGCTCGATCCCAGGACCCTGAGATCATGACCTGAGCTGAAGGCAGAGGCTTTAACCACTGAGCCACCCAGGTGCCCTCAGAGAGGAAATCTTAACATTTCTCACCACAATCAAAAAAGGAACTCCATGAGATGATATATGTGTTAACTAAACTTATTGTTGATAATTATCTCATATTACATACATGTATCAGATCCTCACATTATATGCCTTCAATTAAAACAATGTTCTATACTGATATTTCAGTAAAGATAGGGGAAAAATGAAAATAAGTAAATGTTTTTTAAAAGAAAGTTTGAAAGTATAAGTCACAATAATAGTATCTATATCATAGAATTGAAATAAAGATTAAATGAGTAATTCCACTTAAAGTGTCTTTCAAAAAAATTAGTTCTTAGTAATCTCTAGCAATGATTGTTATTATTATTTTTAAGATATAGAGATAATGTGATTACCTACCTAGCCTATAGAAGAGAATCTCAAAAAAATCTACCAGAAGAAGTAAAAGAGTAAGTTTGCTGGATAGAAAATCAACATGTAAAAATCAATATTCATCACTAACCAATTCTGGAGCATGTATCTTTTTAAATATTCATACTTACAAAAAAAAATTCAAAAAAACAGTCATCCTGGGAATAAGTCTCAAAAAAGTTAAGGGAGATCTCTATAGAAAAGAAGTTTATAATATCACCAAAGCACACAGAAGCAGAACTAGATAGAGATGCATAACATATATATGGATAGAAAGGCTTTACCACAAAAATGACAGTCCTCTCAAATTAAACTATAAAATCAATGCACTTCCAACCCCAACAGGGGGTATGTCAGAAGCTTAAAGAAAAGATGTATCACACCCAAAAAGACTCAGTACAAAGATGTGATGATAGTTAAAAGAAGGTTGTTTGCAATCTCTCCTTTCGTTAGCACCCCCACCTTCTAGGCCCAATGGAAGGGAAGGAATGGAGTCAGGGAAATCCAGATGGGACTGGAGCCTTGTACTATAGGAGCTGTGCACATAGAAGTATGCTTCTACTGCCACATCTGCTATAGGCCGGTGAGTCAGGTGGAGAAACAAATTCCCTTAGCTCTCCCTCAATTCCCAGTCTTCTGCTGGTGTCTCCCATTGGTTAAATCCAATCAGAAGCCAAAGAAGCCAACAAAATACAGAGGATATAGCTCCATGAAGACCTGGTCTAAAGAAACAACTGAAGAATATCCATCACATAGAATGTTTTATGGAATTTAACAGGCACCCTCTAAAATAATATGGAAAAGTTTATAAAAATAGCCAAGACAATTTAGAAAAATATGGAGTAGAATTCTTCCTGACAAATATAAAGACAGCTTATAATGTTAAAAGGATTAAAGAATTAAGTATTGAATTGGCACAGAATTAGACGAACCACTGGTGAACGAATACTGAATCAAGAACGGATTTAAATATATACTTACTTATGCCAGACTTAGCCTTACAAATCAATGGAAAAATTAAAGTAGGACAATGGGCTATGCACAGGATGGGGGTTGAGGTGGGGGGGGTCATCTCTACTTCAGAACAACTACAAAAAGAATACCAACTATGCCAGAGACCTTAGAAGCATTAATGCTTCAACAGGAAATTGGATGATATCTCTAAAATCTCTAAGACTCCTCAAATAACTAAAGTCAAATTCATAAAAGAAATAATAAAACTGAGAGTAATAAAATTTCAAAATCTCTATATAATACATGACATTGTAATAAAATTTTTAGAGAGGACAGTTAGGAAGAAAATATTCTCAATGAACATTAATGATAAAAAGTACTTAAAATGTACAAACAATTCTTAAAAGTGTATTTTAAAATTCCAACAGGGGAAGAAAGAACAACGTATTTAAAAGGCAATTTACAAGAGAGAAGATTTAAATGGTCCTCATAAAATATAAAAATGTTCTGGGGCACCTGGGTGACTCAGTTGGTTACACTCTTGGTTTTGGCTCAGGTCATGATCTAAGGATCGTGATATCGAGCCTCTTGCCAGATTCTGTGCTCAGCACAGGAGTCTGCTTGAGATCCTCTCTCCCCTTCTGCCTCTGCCCCTGCTTGCACACACACACATGCTCTCTCTCTCTCTCTCTCAAATAAATAAAATCTTAAAAAAAAAAAATCTACAAAAAATGCTCACTAGCACTAACTGGGTAAAAGAAAACAAAATACCAGTGAGGTATTTAAACTTACATACAAAAAATAACAAGTCTAATAATATTTCATACATTGCAAGGACAGGTAAACCAGTAGAGAATGCAGAGAATAATGTGGAGAATATCATAATCTGTAAGGATAGACAGGTCTGTAAAATCTGCTGAAAATAGAAATCTTCTACCCTCTGAACACCATCACCACATTTTCACAGTTTTACTACACAGTTAAGTATCTATAACTAATATATAAAATTACTTTTACATTCGTAAAGGTTGTGAAAATGATGTAACATTATAATCATCTTCTGAAGCTTTCTTTTTCACTCAAATTTTAAAGATTGATCTATGTTGACACATGGAAATTTTAGTTCATTTTAACATCTATATAGTACTCAATTGTTCAAGATACCACAACTAGTAATTTTTAGAATTTTTACATTAGTACAAATGACATTCTTATAAATTCATGTCTCCTTATGCCCACATGCAAGTTTTTCTAGAAGTAAAATTGCAGAATAACTCCAGAAATGTAATACCATACACTTGGTAGACTACACTGACATGAAAAAAGACACATATAAGAAGACAAAGCACAACACAATGCATATTTATTAAAATGCGTGTGTTCTTATCTATCTGAGCATAAATATATAATATATATGAAAATGAAATGTCTGTTTTTTAGATACATCTCTTGAAGTAGTCAATATTTTTGAGTTGAGAGGAAATTGAAGGACTTTTATTTTCCACTCTTAATACTTCTATGTTGTTCAAATTTTTTTACAACAGATATGTTTTGTAGTTTTACAGCTACAAAAATGTTGAAAAATCCACACTTATTCTTTTATTTTGCATTGCGTTTATTATCCTACTATGGTCTAATAAAAATACACTTTGATATCAGATGGAATATTTACGATGTATATGCTTCACAAACTAAAAATTAAGCAATTAACTTATCTTTCAAATAAAATTTCCTTTATATTACTACTATCAAAGTGATCTCTCATTATTGAAAATTCTAAAAAGAAAGAAAGAGGGGAAAAATAGAAGCACTTGTTGAATAACGATGCCAATTACTAATACTATTCACTATTCTTTTGTTTATCTCTGTGGAGGTGGTGGTAGTTATTGTTGTCAAATTTCCTTTTCTTGTGTAGCTAAATCTTCAATTTCATCCACGCCTAAAAAGTACCAAAACCACTCAAAACTAATGGTATAACATATATCTTATTTAAAAAAAAAACATATATACCTGACAGTTTAAAAGATCTATGTTAACTTTAATAATGGTATGAACTACTTACATTAAATGCCTACTACCTATTAGGAAATCTACTTACTACCTTTAATCCTCATGACAACCTTAGCAGGAAGGTACTATCATCCATGTATTGAAGAAAAGGAAACCAACATTCAAACACGTTAAGCAATTTGACCAGTGTCACCTCACAAATGAACAGAAATTATTTCAAAACAGCTCTTTATGGCTTAGAGTCAGCTTTTTCCAATGACCATTGTCTCCCATTTCTCTAATAGAGAAACTAAGCTTTTCTGTTTAAAATCAATTTTCAAATTGTCTTTATATAACAGACATTTCCCTAAGTAAAATATAATAATTTTTCTCTCATTAAAGAACATTAAAACATTTCATTTCTAAAAGCAGAGACACCCCCCCCAGCACCCACATGATGATGTACACATGATCAAATTCATAACACAGCTGCTAAGTGAGTAGGAGCCCATGATGGACTAAAGGGCTTGTGAGTTCAGAGTTTGTAATCGACAAAACTGTTACCACCACTTAAAAAAAAGAGAGAAGCAAGAATATAGGTTACTCTTCGCTCTTCATGAAAACACATAAAAGTAAAACTTGGAAATTTTAAATTGTTCTTTTAGTTATTTATTAGAATAAGTTAGTGATGATAATACCTTATTTAAAACAAACATTAATTCCAATTTAAAAATGGGCAGAGGACCTGAATAGACATTTTTCCAAAGAAGACATACAGTTATCCAACAAAGATAAGAAAACATGCTCAACATCATTAATTATCAGGGAAATGCAAATTATAATCACAACGATATATTACCTTGTATCTGTCAGCTCAACTCAGAGAGATAAGAAAAATTGAGGATGTGGAGAAAAAGGAAACCTTACGCACTGTTGGTGGGAATGTAAATCAGTGCAGCTACTGGGGAAAATAGTACGAAAGTTCCTCAAGAAATTAAAAATAGAATTACCATATGAACCACTACTAGGTATTTACCAAAGAAAACAAAAACACTATCTCAAAGATATATGCACCCCTATGTTTATTGCAATTATTTACAATACTCAAGATATGGAAGCAACCCAAGTGTCCAAAGACAGATGAATGGATAAAGAAAATGTGGTACACACACACACACACACACACTGAAATATTACTGAGACATAAAAAAGAATACGATCTTGCCATTTGCAAAAATACACATGAACCTAGAGGGTATTATGCCAAATGAAATAAGTCAGACAAAGAAATATTAATACCATAAGAATTCACTTGTTTGTGGTATCTAAAAAACAAAACAAAGAACAGAAACAGACCCATAAATACATAGAACAATAAATAAAGAGGGGAAGGGGTTGGGGAATGGGTAAAATGGGTGAGGGAGAGTGAAAGATACAGGCCTCCAGTTACGGAATGAGTAAGTCACAGGAATAAAAGGCACAGCATAAGAAATAATGGTCAATAGTACTGAAATAACATTGTATGGTGACAGACGGTAGCTACACTTGTGGTGAGCACAGCATAATGACCGTGTAGTTGTCCAATCACTGTGTTGTACACTTAAAACTGATGTAACACTGTATGTCAACTATACTTCAATGAAAAAAAAAATCCTACATCCCAGATAGACTTGTATCTTATACCACGGAGCGGTGAATTATTCAAAGAAATTCTCCAACTAGATATATCTCCACTGAGTACAACTTAGCATGAAATAGAAGATTCCTTTCGCATCATTTTTCTCTGTATCTAATTCTATCATAAAAGATATATAGATACATGGAGAAATGTATTTAAAAAAAACCCAACACCCACAAGAGAACTATTCAGATTGAACAGAAGCTATCACTTTGAAGTTTTGCTTCAGATATTCATTTTTTTTCATTCAAGAAGTATTTATTTACTTTTTTGTAAAAATAAATCACACTTATTAGAAATTATCTGGAAAATAAGGAAAAGTTGGATAAAAAACTAACCATAGTCTTATGACCACCATCAACATTTTGAAATATTTCCTTTTATTGTTTAAAGAAAAACAGATTGAGTTACTGGGTATTGGGTGGTGGCAAAATTTTAACACCTTTTGCATCACTTTTAACAATTTCTACAAGTTGATAATTATGGTCCATCCTCATAACAAAAGTCCACAGAAATAGTGTCTATTATCATTGCTTTTAAGATTGGTTTCTTAATTTGTTTCTACAAAACCTAAGGGAGTAGATATTTCTCTGATTTTTTTCTTCAGAGTCCAAAGGTGGTTATCCTCTACCATGAATGTTGTAAGGAACAAATCATGAAGTCCTAGACTTTACCTTTTATACTTATTATCAACATCTCCATAATCTACCCAATTAATTACCCCACTTCTGTCTAATTCCCTCTTCTTGTTCATGGTACAAATCTTTCTTTCATGTAGTCATTACTGAATAGTTGTTTCTCCATTTATTTTATTATACATTTTTAAAATAATAGATACACAGGATTAAGAGATTTCCTAAAAGATTGTTTTAAAGTACCCAATAAAAATAAACCAAGGTGTATCACTAAAAAGAGAGGATTGCTGGCAAAAGCTATTGTATAGATTATGCTAAATCTTAAAGGGCCATTTCACACTGTGGAATATAACTTTGGGTTCCATTAACGCAAATTGCTAAGAAATATCAAAGGAAATATAGCTCTAAGTGGAACATAATTTGTCTCTAGTCTCTTGAATTTCAAATTTGGGAGAAATTAGTAGAATCAGAATACAAACTTGCGTGGTACCTAGGCAATTTAACTTTATTAAAACTTAAGTACAAGAACTCATCTGGGACTGAGTAATTAAATGTGTCTCTGCACCACGCTTCAGTGGCATCCATAGAGGCTCTTTCTGCGTTACACTATTAAAATCAATCTCAAGTCAAATTTTAGTTGAAATATTTTTAAAAGAGAAAAGTCTACATACAATTCTTCCTACCTTAAAAACTAACAGATAACTAATAAAAATATATACATTCTGTAACAACATAAAACTACTTAAATATAAAGAGTCTTAAAAGCTTTTATGCAGTTCTTAAGGTATCATCAAGAGGTAGGACAAATAAATTGAGTAATAAATGAATAAATATTTCATCCCTTTTCTTTCAATGCTATTTATTTAGAAATTCACTAATTTAAAATTATCCATTCCCATAATTCTCACTTTTTTTTTATTTGACACAGAGAGAAACAGTGAGAGAGGGAACACAAGCAGGGGGAGTGGGAGAGAGAGAAGCAGGTTCCCCACCGAGCAGGGAGCCTGATGCAGGGCTCCAACCCAGAATCCTGGGACCATGACCTGAGCCAAAGGCTCAACGAATGAGCCACCCAGCCATCCCATACTCACTTTTTTTTTTAAGATTTCATTTATTTGTCAGAAAGAGAGGGAGAGAGCACAAGCAGAGAGAGTGGCAGGCAGAGGGAGAACAAGAGGCTCTCCACTGAGGAAGGTGCCTGATGATGCAGGACTTGATCCCAGGACCCTGGGATCATGACCTGAGCTGAGGGTAGTCAGATTTGTTAGTCTGCATATATGATATATTATTCTCCCCAGAGTCTTCGCATATTTGCTTTTTGCTCAAACATCATCTGGTTTATTCATGAGGCCCCTCCTTACTTTCATCATCACACACGCATGCACACACAATCACATACACACATGCAAAAGGCACTTCGTTCTTCAATACTCAAAGCATTTTGTGACAGTCCCTTCTACTTGACACATCTCCCTCCTTTGGGCTCCTGTGACTCTTTTGAAACGGCCAAACTTTCCTGACAATAGGGCTTGAACACACTTCATCTGTGCCTCTGTTAGAAAACTCTTCCCTTCTCTCTCCATCTAATTAACTCGTTTTCATGCTTCCGATTGATGTCAGCTCAAGTGTCACCTTCTCCAGGAGGCCTCCCCAGATCTCCCTGGCTCGGTCAAACTCCTGGAATAGGCTTTCTCACTGCTGCGCTCTTGTCCTTCACGGCATTCACTCTGGCATATGTGCATTTGTTTGTGTGGTTACTTAATTAATTTCACAGAAATAAAACTTTCCAAAGAGGCAGTAATCATGACACATTTTGTTACTCCCTATACCACCAGAACCTAGCCAGGGAATACATATTAACGGGAAGGAGAAAAGAAGAGAAGGAGGGAAATTGATTCCGTCAACAGATGACCTCATAATTAGCAAAAGAATTCTTTAACTGGTCTCATTTGGTGACCTGAAAGATGATGAACTTGTAAATAAAATACCTTTGAGAAATGCATTGTTTTAGCTTTTTCCTTACCATTTCTCTCACTGTAAATGGATGTGGCTTAGTCCTGATTCTGTTTCTCTCTTGTTTTGTTTTGGTTTTATTTTCCTCTATAGGAAAAAAAGTAATTTACCGTATTCTCTTAGGCCAAGTTCCCTTGAAAAGCAGAATGTGAAATAAAAAGTCATATGCAATTAGTAGAAGGTGATCCCAGAACATAAGAATGAAGCACCAAGTCAAGTGAAATAGGGAATAAAAGCCAATACGAGTGTATGGAGTTGGGTCATCACCATGGCCAAGCAAGGTTTCACTCAACCTTGACCCTGAGAAGAAATACAGATAGCCTCTCTCCCTCAGAACTGCCCACCCATTGCCCCTGATTGAGGCCTTTTCTAAGTGGCATTAGCTCCTCCCCACTTCTAGGCTGCACTTTTAAGGGCAGAGGGAGAAAGAGGATCATACTGGTAAAATCACAGAGCAGAAGTTAAAAGGTATTCAGCATTAGTTCCAAGTGAGAAGTCAAAACAACTGAGGCACAGCCTACCTACAATGTTTGCCATGGTCACAGACAGTACTGGAAGTGAGTCTGAAAGGATATACGGCAGGGCCCGCGAGGCGTATCATATGCCTTATGAGAATCAAAGCATTGCTCAGCAGAATATCGGTCTCAGATAATGAGCAAGCAATACCATAGCACCTAATTTTTCACTCTCATCATGTTTTAGGGAATTTCTTAATTTACCTTAGAACACTGAAGTGAAGAAAGGAAGGCAAAGAACCCATTCCCGGCATTCTGAACAATTTGGTTGTATGTCAAAAACTCAGTGGTTTCTAATATGTTACTCAGAATATGTAATCACTTAAAAATAGCATTATATATTTTAGTTCATTTTGAATATCTATCCATGACTAGACAGATTCAACAAAATTTCTAGGTCAAACCACAGAAGTGTAGTTAATAGGCCATACTTGAAGTATATTGTTAAAGACATTATTTCCAAAACTACTAACCACCATTTGCAACATTTCCTCTGGAAGAAATATATTCTTGGCTTTGAGATATTCATATTCATCCATATAGAATATCCATATACCAATAAGAAAAGACGGTGATACACTATAATTTGTTGACTCTATTATATGCAAATGGCAAGATATCAGTCTGTATCAGTTGCTTATCTGAGTAACAATTTGAAAAACAAAGGACAGCTGTTTCTCAAAGAGGGAAGCCCCAGACTCCTGCATTATCCACTGCCTACATGTGGAATTTATTTGTAAGTTAGGGTGATTCATTGATCATGGGGTGCCTATGTTCAGAAAAAAGTGGGTTTTTATATACACATTGGGGTGTGTGTGTTGTGTGTGTGTGTAGCACTCTTAAGAGAAAGAAAAGTTTTGCCAATTTGTTATATTTAGTTACCACGAATTTGAATTTACTAGCGTTGAGATTTTAGATGGAGGAAGCATCCAAGAGGTGAGCTGAATTTTGATGGTGTTTCAAAGAGTGGGGACATTTGCCAATCTAGACACACACCAAGAGGCTGAAAATAATGGGCTTCAGCTGAGCAGGGACCATGCATATAGGATAGAGAATCCAGCAAAAATTCTGGCAGTCTTATGGGACTGGAGATTAAAAAAAAAAAAAAATAGGAACAGAAGGGATCAAGATCTGAGGGAGAAATAACTGATGAAGCATTAAACGGACACAGGCACAGTTTTAGTTTTACCCTCATGCCATTTGCTGACATATGAAGCTGCACGTATGATGCTAACAAGAAAGCTTCAGAAAAGAAGAGCAGGAATTTCAGAGGTATTGCCCTGCATTGTGTTTAGTACTTGTGAATGCACCAGTGGATGCCCTAAATATCTATGCCTTGTAGGTTCCCCTGCAAGGGATGAAGATTATTAGCACTTGAGTCAGCTCAGTCACTGATTAGATTACAAGGATTGGCCTTCTCTCCATTTTCTCTGCCTTGCAGAAGGAAAGCTGACAACTCTTTGGACTTGGATAAATCATCTACAGCCTCTAGAATTTTTATACACAATTACTAAAACCAAGACTAAAGAGAGACACTGAAAAAAAGCTCACAGTAATCCAGTTATTGGCATTAACAAAATTTTAAAATAATCTCGATGAGTATGTTCAAAGTAATAGAGGAAATGGAGGAAAAATACATTAATTGCTATCTATAGAAAAGAATGAAATGTACATTTGAAAATTTAAAAAATACACTAAAGTCACTATAGTGTATTTTAAAAATACACTATAATTTTAGTTCATTTTGAATATCTATCCATCACTAGACAGATTCAACAAAAATTTTAAAAATACACTATAGTGACGGAGAGAAGGCTAGTAAATTGGAAGAAATGTCAAGGAAAAATATCCAAACAAGCATAGAGAGAAAGAAAGAGTAGAAAATAGTGAAACAAGTATAAGAACATGTTGGGCACAGTGAAACCACGTATTAAACATATAACTGAGATCTCAGGAAAAAGAAAAGAAACAGAGTGGAATAGAGTTCTAGATTAAGAATTCGCCAATGAATTTCATCTGATGAAACACATCAATCCACAAATGCAGGAAGTTCTGCAAACTCTAAGGAGGATCAATAAAAAGAAAACCATGTCTAGGGACATCATACTAAAACTGAGGAAAAATAAAGGCAAATGAAAAAATCTTAAAATCAGCCTGAGACAAAAACACATGATCTTCAAAACAAGAAGACTGACAGGTTGAATGGAAGCCCCAGTCAAAAGAATAACTAGTTAAAGTGGTGAAAGGAAAGAACGGCCACACGAAAATTCTATACCTAGTGTCCATAGTCCTGAAAAATAAAGGCTATACAAAAATATATTAGGCAGAAAAAATGAGAGAATTTGTTGCCAGCAAAAACTTGCAAATTAAAAAGACATACAGCAACCTATTTAACGATTTTTATGACAAATTGTAATAAATGAATTGTCAAGAATGCCACTAATTAAAAATACTAGATGTTTAAAATAGAAATCAGCTCATTTACTGTGTGCACCATACCCTGTGAGAAATGCAAGGCAGATATTATCACCCTTATTTTATGGAGAAGGAAACTAATATTCAAGACATTCAGAAGCCTGTCCTCAATTACAAGACAAAGTCAAAACCAGAACTCATATTTCCAACCCAATATTCATCATTTTGACATGGGTAAGTAGAAAATACATATAGGGGTACCTGGCTGGCTCAGTCAATACAGCATGTGACTCTTGATCTCAGAATTGTAAGTTCAAGCCCCACCTTGGGTGTAGAGGTTACTTGAAAATAAAATCTATTAAAAAAATACTAATCATATCATAGAGATCCATTAAGTTGTGTGTCCAATATATAACAAAGGGATACTTTTGACTTCTGGAGATTTTGTCTCAAATTTTAATTTTGTTTTTATGAACTCCATTAATGATGCTATTTTAACCCAAAGAATAAGATATTATCACACTCCTGAATATTTTCTACTGTTTCATAGCTGTTGAATTTCGCTCTTAACTTAAAATTGCAGAAGCTGAGACACTAAAACTTTTCCATCAAAAAGATTTTACAGATCAATTTCCATACTGAAGGCCTACACAAAAGTTACCACCACAATGTTTTGTGATCCATAAAACATCCTTAAACTAGAACTTGAAAAACAGCATGGAAAAGCCCATAAAATCATCTCTGGCTGAGTTCAACATATAATTTTGCCTCAAGGAAGGCAGAGAGTTTCATTGTAGTACAGACATCCCGTAGTATCTGTTCAAACCAAACAATTGGAACAGCGAAAACAAGAGGTCATCTAATATAAACTTAGTCCTCCTACATACTCTTTTCTTAGAAATCTCCCAGTATTTTGACATCATGCTCTTTTCTATGACCTTGAAACATCATTATTGCCTACCCTGGGCAATATACCATAGTTTTGCTTTTGTCTTACAATACAACTTCTTCTCATCTTTCCCAATTAAGCAACTTTGTATAACAAAATAGCCAAAATATCTGTGAATACTTAAAGAACATCATGATAATACCTTCTAGTTCAAGGACATTTTGCTTCATGTTTTCAAAAATAATATTGTACTGCCTATCAAATATATGAAATCGTATGTATTTATAAGATACTTACATTTTTCTGGGGACTTTCCTTACATACTCTAGTGTATGTGTAGTCAAGTCCCAGATCATTTTTACCTTCTTGGATAAATATTTTTGAACCAAAAGCTCTCAAACGTAAAACATAACCTGTTATCTTTAATGTCAATTTTTACTTACCACCTAAAGGGAGTAAAACACTCCATTGGTAAGGGAAATATCATTAGCCAAATACCATATGCCTCATGCTTATGATTGCTCACTGGCTGTCTGATTGGGATTATATATATTTTATACAAATGTATATTTTTATTTTGGGTACACTCCATCATCTAAGCATATCAGCAGCCCGTATGTTCACTGGGCTAGTTTCAAAAAGAGATTTTTGTCACTATAATATGGAAGAAAAGCAGTCAACATGAGCAACAGGTTCTCTAAGAACCTCCATGTAAAACTCCTTAACTTTTACTATAAAGACATGAGTACGGCAAAGTTAAAAAGTCAAGCTTTTGAACAAACAGGTGGAGCCCTTTGTGATAAAAATTCAGGAAAAAAAATCATGAAATAAAAATTATTTCTAAACCACGGAGAAAATGTTGCTGCTAACCCCAAAGTCCTGGATAGAAGTAAGTTCATATCACTGGTCTCTCAACAAAAAGTAACACAATCAGGGGCACCTGGGTGGCTCAGAGGTTAAAAGCCTCTGCCTTTGGCTCGGGTCATGATCTCAGGGTCCTGGGATGGAGCCCCGCATCGCATCGGGCTCCCTGCTCAGCAGGGATCCTGCTTCCTCCTCTCTCTCTGCCTGCCTCTCTGCCTACTTGTGATCTCTCTCTCTCCCTCTCCCTCCCTCTCTCTGTCAAATAAACAAATAAAATATTTTAAAAAAAAGTAACACAATCAAAGATGTAATTGTGCACTTCCCAGGAGAGACAAGTGCACAAAGCCCACACGGTGAGCTTTTCCAAAAGCAAAACTTAAGTCACATCCTCTTAGTCCCACCATTTATATTCAGTAAACTCTCCATCCATCATTTTACCCAGGTAGTTCCTTTTTCACTCTCACCACATTTTTAAATTCCAGTAATTTTCTATCATGTCTGATCTAAAAAGCCCTCAACCTTTATCAGAAGATCAATCACTGGTCAAGAAAATTTACTCTTGTACTTCTACATTTAAAAAGATCACCTGGCTTTAAAGAAGAAGAAACAATCTAAAGGAAAGCTAGTAAGCCTTTTCTAAGAAAAAGAAAATAAAATTACTATTTGAATTATAACTGAGGTTGTAACTTTCTTCCACCCTAGCATTATGTTAGCTGCTGGAACATCAAACTTGTATACAAGAATCTCCTTTGTATTCAGGGATGATTTATTATACACTAAATCCATGAATATAAAACAGCTCTTAAATTTTGAAATATCTTAGATTGCAGTGAATGAAACTTCAAAAGAAAGTAACTGAACCCCAAAACAACAAACTTACATTCCTTCCACCTTTTAAACAAAGTTTTTCTTTTGGAAATAAATTGACATTAAAATCAAATATTCCAATAGGTATCGCCACTTTGTGATCTGAAAATTGGACTCTTCCATAAACAGAAGGAATTCATTGATAAAACGTGTCAAACCTGCAGGTAGGGAGGTGGTGTAGGTATTGCTATGTTGGCTTTCCAGCACTTAATCCCAGCACAACTCTAAACTGAGACACCTGAGCAGGTTCCGAATCATTTCTCTTTAAGCCCTCAAAGCTCTGTAATAGAGCTCAAACGCGTTTAGCAAGAAAACCTCTTCCGAAACTACTGAAAAACAAAAAGAATTGCCAGGAAGACGTGGATCTCCCAAACTGTATACTGAACCTGCCTCTAACTCCATCCACCTGCCACAAATAATCCTCAAGATAAGCGCTTCAGAAACCAGAAAAAAGAAAGCCAGCGTGGGTCTTCCTAAGTTTGCTCTTTGACTCGCACCACTTGGGGACAGAACTTGGGCGTCTTTCGGCCTCAAACGGCCACTTCACTTCCAGGAGCTTAAAGAAGCTCGCCCTGCACCTAGATAATTGCGACACTCACCTTGGGCGCAGGACACTTCTGGTGGCTTAAGTCCCAGCCCTCAGTCCCGCCTGCAGCTGGAACACAATGGCATCCCTCGCCCCGGCGGGCGGGTGCCGGCGACCCGGATCCGACTCGACAGTTGCGGAGAGCCTGACTCAGTTTTGAGCGCATTAGCGCTACACCCAAGACAAAGGCTGCCCTCGGTGGTCCTTGGCGTCCGCCCTCCCTGGGTGATCGGCGCCCGCCCTCCGGAAGCCCACACTGGCAGCTCGGGAGCCTGTCAAGTGGCCGTCCTCGATTCCGCGCTTTCCGAGGGGTGCGGTTCGCTGACTAGTACGAAGCTGGTGTAAACAGCGCGCCGCGCACTGGGGAGCCACCAGAAAAGGCTAGCGCGCTGGGCGGGCGAGGGCGGGCCAGCGGAGGTAACTACCCCCAGGCAGCCGGCAGGAACAGCCTCCGCTCCACCCGAGCGGCGCCAGCCCGCGAGCCCGCCGCCCGGGGAGTGGGTCCCCGCGCCCTCCACGAACCCCAGCCGCGAGCCTCGTCTCTTACGCGGACCCACAGGGGAAAGGCACCTGCTACCCGTGCTCCGAGTCTGGTACTGTGCCAAGCCCCGCTCGGGGTCCGGCACACAGGCGCCCGGGACGGCGAGCCGAGGAGGGTGCGGGCTCGCAGCGAGGCTGATTGAATGATCTTTGCAATCACTCACCGGCGGAGGGCGAAGTCGCTCAGGCGGCCGCCGGGCGGAGCGCAACGAGCATCCCGCGGCGCAGGCATCCTCCCATCCTTTGTCAGTGGCGGGCGGAGCGCTCCTCCCCAGCTTGCGGACGTACACCCGGCTCCGGCTCCGGTTCGGCTTCCCAGCCCTCTCCCCTCCTATTCTCCCCCTCCCCTTCTCCGTCCCCCTCTCGGAGCCGGCACTCACTCGGCTCCCATGATGTCATCCGGTGGAAATCTGCCATGCTCAAAGACTAGAATAATCCAGCGCTCACGCGGGGAACGCGGCGCGGGCGGAGGCGGCAGCAGAGCCTTTCGGCGTACCCACAACCCGCCTGCCCAGTATAACCCGAGTCCAGGCCAGGATGAGGAGGGGTCTGCAGAAAGGTGGCTCCGAGCGGGGTGGGCGTGGTGGGGATAAAGCCCAGGACGAAAAGTGCGGTCTCCCGCCGCAAAGATTCCTAACTCTGTTCAGACTGACGGCAAATGCCTGGGGTAAGGAGAAAGTTTTTTTGGCTTCTCAGCCGCTCTTGCGCCCCAGCAAGGTGCTGGACCCCTTTGCTACAACCAGGAGAATGACTAGAACCCCTGGGACTCCAGAGCTCTAGCCTCAATGAGAAAGTTTAGGATGTCTGACCTGTGGCAGCCTCAGTGATGAGCAGCTAAAAGGATGAAAACTCAAGGTTTATGGGCAAAAGAATCTGAAACAAAATATTAGGAAACCAGGGGGTCACGACGACACTAACACGAAACTGACCGCGAAAAGACCACAGCTCCCAGGAGAGAAACCAACAGCAGAAAATCACCCGTGGCCTTAGTTTTTCCTCATTTCCTCTTCACCAAATACTATTGGACACTCCATCAGTGACTTTCTCCTGGCCTCACCCAAAGGATTGCCATCGGAGATGAAATCATTTAAACCACAAGAGGTTCCTTAAAAGCCATAAAAGATGTGATGTCAACTTTACTTTTGCTTGACATTCTTTGAAATATCAGTAGGTGTTTTATTGGAGGAATAGGCAACCTCTTCGGTACAATTAATGGAAACACACACACGCACCCCAGAGCCAGCCCTCCACCAATCTAGCGTGACCTCCTGTTAAACGTTTGCTGTTCAAAGAACAGATCCCAACAACTTTCAGTTTGTACTCATCAATCAGTGCTTCAAGGCGTTTCTCAAAGTTCCCGGAATTACCTACCGCTATCACCCCTGGAAGAAACTAAGGTTGTTCAGGGGAGCACCTACAGTTAATACTGATGATACGAGATTGAGAGTGCCTACTAAGGAACGTGCAGACTCTGTCAGTGGCTTCACCCACCGTCATCCTTTAGAAGTGTAGAGACTAGGAATAGCATTTGTTGCAAATATAAGTAAAATTAGAAACGCCTTAATCTTTGTAAATACAAAGAGAAATATAATAAGGACTTGAAGGGTATATTAAATAGCCTTGTTAATCCATTGGGGGATTGTGAAGTCCACAGTCTTTTCCTAGGAAAAGGTAGCAAATTGTGAAAAAGCAGGATTAGAAATTATTTTTTTAAATAAAATATAAAAAAGGCGCCCCTGGGTGGCTAAGTCGGTTAAGCGACTGCCTTCAGCTGAGGTCATAATCTCAGGGTCCTGGGATCCAGTCCTGCATCAGGCTCCCTGCTCAGCTGGAAGCAATCTGCTTCTCCCTCTCTGGGCCCTTCACCCCTCCCCCCACGTGTGCCCTCTTTCTCTCTCTCTCTCTCTCTCTCTCTCTCTGTATCAAATAAACAAATGAAATCGTTGAAAAAGTAAAATAAAATATCAAAAAGGCCATGATGCGCATAGTTTGAAAATAGTGTAGGAAATCTAGAAGTGTTAACATTTGTTTTCAAATTGCAATATTTTAAGAAATGAGTATTTTTGAAAGTGTTAACATTTATTTGTTTTCAAATTAAAGTATTTTAAGAAATTAGAATTTTTAAGTATCAAAATAATGACTATTTTTTCAAATCAGGGCAAGTAGGAAAGAAACTAAATGAAAAAAAAAAACTGAGAGGTAAGAATTTGGTAATGTAAGCAGTGGCCGTCTTTGAAAATAGACAAACAATCTAATTGCTTGAAAAAAAAGTAATTAGAACTGCTAATGATGCTCTTCTAAGTATATCAGAAGGTCAAGTTATAAACCTTCCTTCCTAGATTGCTTCTCTGATGCCCATCTATCTTCATTGCCTCCGTTTATCTTCCATCCCTCAGCATTCTCTGGGCTAATACACAAGTGTGAAGACAAGGAGGTCATAGGGAGTTAGCAGATCTAGGAAACTTAGACATATAACCAAAAAGATCAGAAAAAATATACCTCACTTTTTTTTTAAAGATTTTGTTTGTTTATTTGACAGAGAGAGAGATCACAAGTAGGCAGAGAGGCAGGCAGACAGAGAAGGGGATGCAGGCTCCCCATTGAGCAGAGAGCCAGATGGGCTCAATCCCAGGACCCTGAGATCATGACCTGAGCTGAAGGCAGAGGCTTTAACCCACTGAGCCACCCAGGCACCCCATCCCTCCCTTTTTTTAATCACTTCTCTAAAGGGCTAAAAGCAAAACCTCTATCTCTTCCTTTAGGAAAAATGAAACACATTCATATGTGATAATGTATTTCATCTGTGAAAGGTGAAATGAAATGGGTCACTTATGTCAAGGGGTTTTAAAATGGAATCAACAGGCCACTAAGGAGATAGGCCTTATGCACATTCTTACAGGTGGAAACATGAACTTTTAAACTGGGTCAAACCACAAGTATTCCAAGGACTCTGCCCAAACACCTGCAACTTACTACAGTAAGAAACTGCTTTGCAACCAATTATTTTCAGTCAAGATTTTTTTCTCTGCCACCAACACCAATCAAAATCTCTTTGTAAACAATATATACAAGCAATCCTTTTTACTTTAGAAACTCCTGACTTTTGCTCCCTAGTGGAACACTATTTGGGTTGCTACATAAATCTGCATACCACAAATTGCAGTTCTTTGACCCCAGATAACCATTCTTGCTTAATTATTGCCCCCTCATTATTTAGATTGACAGGTCCTATGGAAAAGTAATCAGTTTTATTATTCTGACTGTTTTTGATGATTAAAAATACTTTGCTGGGACCTTCACTGTGGCCCTCAATTTTAGCAAAGTGCATTTACTACATCTCTACAAGAACTTTTTTCCCATTGTGTATTAACCTACTGAGATCCCCGCCTGTGTCACTGACATTTCCCACTTCCAGTGCATTCTTTTTTCCTTATTTGTAATTTTTAAATCATGCTGTTTGAATATTTTAAGATATTTTTATCCAAATGGATATCTATAAATAACTAAAACAAAACATTAAATTGTTACATTGACAAAAGGTTCATGATTCTTAGAAAAAATTTACATCTGAACTCATATCTTACAAACCTAACTTATGTTTAATCTTATTTAAATGGTGAATATAGTAAACCATAGAATGAAGATTCAGAGTGGAAATATTAACTCTGCCTCAATTATTGATGCTCTGCTACACTGTTTTCATATTGATACATGATTCTCTTCACTGAAATAATGGATGTTTTGGGTGGGAAAGTAGACACATTCTAATATTTTCCTTTGTGGATTTCATGAAATATAAAACTTTTATACTCTGGTTTTATCTGAATTAATAAACTCATTAATAGCTAATTGCTTTTTAAAAACAGGTTCTCCTGGGTATGAATTTTTTAACCATTGATAAATAATAAATGATAAGCAAACCTAATATTAGTAAGCCTTTATTATGTGCCAAATACTGTGCTAAGTGCTTACATGCATTAGTCCATCTGATCTTTAAAATTGTCCCCATGACATGGATGTGTTATTCACCTCTCTTGAAGAAACAGATACCTAGAGAGATTTAAAAAATTGTCCAGGCAACTAAACAAGTAACAAGTCAAATTTAAGATTTATTCTGTCAGCCTAAATACATACAGCCTCAAAATAGCATCCCAGCAACTTTTAGATAATTTTTCCTTTGAGAAAATGGAAGCATGATTTCATTTAAATATATATTTACAGATATATACATATCTGTATATTTTATTTGGCCGGGTGGACAATATGATTTTGTGAACTTTGCCATCAGTCACAAAATTCAATAGGAATTTTATTTCCATTATCCCTGTTAATACATGCTTCCAAAGTTATTTACAAGGAAAAAGAATCTCAGGATACCAAATAGATTTTAGTTTCCAATCTATCTTTAAACAGTTTTAGACATAAAGCAAGGTACAGTGACTTTTGTACTCGGAGATAGATTCACTATAAAATGAAATTTAAAAAATAACCATAAGCCATCAATTTAAGTAAAAACAGAGACTACCTGAGTAACTATCTTCTCTATACAGTTAATCCATTTGTGGGTCCAGGAAGGTAAACTGTATCACCTATCCAAATGAAGGCTTTCTTCCCTACTGTGAATATTAACAAGGAAACCAAACCATCTTACATATTGTATCTCAAATGCCCCATATGTTTTTATCATAGAAGGTAATATTCCCTGGACACAAATGTATAACCGAACTTCTTTAAATAGAAATGTTTAATACAGATTTCTTCAAAATCCTTTTTTTTATCTTACCCTTTTGATAATTGGCTGATGTTTAGCAACTCTGCTAATAAGGGTTATTTGAATGGATTTGTGGAAAGGTTAGAAAGTACATATAACAGGTTATCATTCTGTTGAGATATGTTGCTAACTAGCTTTTTGTATTAATCTCTCATAAATTAAATAAGGTACACAAATAATAGTAATCCTTATATTCATGAGATTTAGCAGACAAAAATTAATTCATTGCATACTTGTGATCTAAACATTAATGTACTTCTGACTTTGGCTTCGATAAGTTCTGTCATTAAACAGCCTTATTTTATAGGACAGGTGGCCCATCCCACAATCTTATGCTCATTTTCCAATTGCTCTGTCTGTAGTGCTTGTCATTGGCACTAACATGACTTTAAAGTGGTTTTAGAGGAAGAGCTTTTTTTAAAGGTGGAGGAGGGGATGAGGAAAAGTTATTTTGAAATTGCTACATTGCTGGGGCACCTGGATGGCTCAGTCAGTTAAGCCTCTGGCTCTTAATTTTGTCTCAGGTCATGAACTCAGGGTTGTGAAATGGAGCCCTGGGTCAGACTACAGGTTCAGGGGGGAGTCTGCTTCTTTCCTTCTTTCTCTTCCTCTGCCCTTCCCCCACTTGCACTCTCTCTCTAAAACAAAAAAAAATCTTAAAAAGAAAGAAAGAAATTGGCACACTGCTTCATTTAACCTGCTAACTTATCTTATTTGGAGAAGGAAGTTAATGATATCTGCCTTACATACCCCTCACTTGAAAGGATTTTATAACAAAAGAAAGTAGAGTAGGAGTTTGATACAAAGGTAGGGGAATATTTGTAACAGATCTAAACAGGGTCTCCTGAGCTATGTCCTAAACAGATACAATGAACACTCAATTACATGTAATTGATTTTACTGCCCAGGAAGAGAAAGGAGAGAAGGAAGAGGAGAAACGGGGAAAAGGAAAATCTATTGTGTTAGGGAATCTTTCAAACAGACCAAAAAAAAAAAAAAAAGAAACGGTGGAGAGACGATGGCCTTCCAAAGGTGCTAACTCCAGTTTAACTTTTACTATACCTTGATTTCAGTGTCTCTCCATCTCTCTGAACCTCACTTTCTCCTGTAAAACACAATCCAAATTAATTTTCCTCGATTTATTTTAATATTTTTAAATCAAGATACATGTGCAAATCTGGTGTGCTTTTAATACAGTGTTAATTCTCACTCTTCCCAAAAGTTTATTAATTATGACAAGAAGGTTGGGGCACCTGGGTGGCTCAGCTGTTAAGCGTCAGCCTTCGGCTCAGGTCATGATCCCACGGTGGTGGGATCGAGCCCCGCATCAGGCTTCACTGCTCAGAGAGAAGCCTGCTTCTCCTTTCTCCCACTCCCCCTGCTTGTGTTCCCTCTCTTGCTATCTTTCTCTCTCTGTGTTAAATAAATAAAAATATTTAAAAAAAAAAAAGAAGGTGATGTGGTCTCAAGAAAATAAAATGCCATCTCAAAGCAAGAAGGAGAAATGAATCTGTTTTATGAGTGATACATCCCAAACACCCTGAACAGAATCTAGAAACTACTGGTTGAATGAATAAATGTATGACTGGGTCATTATTATGATCAAATAAAATAACAGAACACAGATAATACTTAAAATGGTACCAGGCAGGGGCACCTGGGTGGCTCAGTGGGTTAAGCCTCTGCCTTTGGCTCAGGTCATGATCCCAGGGTCCTGGGATCGAGCCCCGCATCGGGCTCTCTGCTCCACAGGGAGCCTGCTTCCCCCTCTCTCTCTCTCTGCCTGCCTCTCTGCCTACTTGTGATCTCTCTCTATCAAATAAATAAAATCTTAAAAAAAAAAATGGTACCAGGCATTTAGCAACTGACCAATAACTAATAGAGTCCCAAATCCAAGTTCAAGGACCAATTGCACTCTAAAACTTTTTATCCACTTATTCCTTTAGAAAAAAAGCATAGAGTATGTAATGTATTTTTACACTATCCCCACAGGGGCCTAGGTCAGCACCCTAAAATCAAACACAGCTTTCTGTCTGCGGTGAAATAGATGAAGGTTCCTACCAAGCATGATAAATTAAGTCATGCAGCAGTTCAGTCACATTTTATGGCAAATGAGTTGTGAAAATGTTTTCTATAATCATGGATTTCTAAATTTTAGAACTTGGACAAATGGTTGTGAATAATAATATTAACATTTATTGGGTGTTGGGCACCTGGTGGTTCAGTCAGTTAAGCGTCTGCCTTTGGCTCAGGTCATCATGATCCCAGGGTCCTGGGATCTAGTACCATGTCTGGTTCCCTGCTTAGTGGGGAGTCTGCTGCTCCCTCTGCCCTCCCCCATTCGTGCATGTGTGTGTGCGCACACACGCGCTCTCTCCCTCTCAAAAATAAATAAATAAAATCTTAAAAAACAAAAACATGTTGAGTGTCTACTACTTATCGGGGTCTGCTTTAAGCACATCACATTAATTAACTTAATTAAACCTCACAGCAATCTTCTAAGGTAGGTACAATCTTTATTTTATTTTATATAATAAAAATCTGGTGCACAAGTCAAATTACTTGCTTTATTTGGTTTATGAACCATAGTAAGTCTAGACAGATTTGTGTTAAACATTTAAAATAAATAAGAAGAATATACACATTTATGTCAATAGAAAAGGAATTTCTAAGAGAAATAATGAAAGAAATAAAAAATAAAGACAGTAATATATTTTATTAAACAATAAATTTCTTTAATATCAAAAATACCATATTAAAATGTAAAGCTTAATAACCTGGATTAAATGTTTTCAGCAGACATTGTTGGCATATTCAATATATATAGAGTTCATATAAATCAATAAAAAGCACTTAAATCTCAGTAGATAGAAGAAATGTGACATAAAGAAATCAAAAAAAGTTTTACCATTGGTAAAAAAAAGTCTGAAAATTCAACTAAAATTAAAACTAAAAAATTGAGATACAATTTTTTGATATCAAGTAAATATTTTTATAACTTAACAATATATGCCAAATGCTTTAGGAATTCTTACAGCATTTGAGGCAATGTTTTGATTTTTTTTTAATTTACCATAGAGAAATAACCAGAAATTTAGGGAAAAAATATTTATCTTCAAAGATGTTCATTAAAGAGTAAGTTATAATACCAAAAAAAAAAAAAAGGAAACCAATGCTTTTAAGACCCAGGATTATGGGGGTTAATAAAACTTCAAAAAAATAAAGTGAAAAAAATTGTTTGGGCCTCCCAATATCCCATTTTTCAACAGAATGCTGAGCTTAACAGAACTGTCAATGTTATAAAATCATAGTTTGGTTTCCTGATATCACATTAATAAGCTCTCTGGAGTTGTTGCCAGGGAGCCTGAGACCCTGAAGCCATTTATCTAGACAGGAGAGTTTTCTCTGCAGTTGTCCTCAACAAGTGGGAGGGTAATTTTCACTGCAGAGATATTTTTTCCACAGTAAATGATGACTAGCTATGAAATTGTTATGTTCCACTATAGACCTGTATGCTGTAACTTGCTCCAAACAAGATGCTAAGACTGCAACTTTAGAGCTGTATTAACTTTGAAGTCTTTGGGAACTTGATTAACCAACTAGAGTCTAATAAATGAGTGATTTCAACCATTAAAAATGAACCGCACATATGAGACTATTTACTCCATTCTATTTTCCAATTGATTGTAAATAATGATTAGGAAAGCTGTTGATCATTATATGTTGGTACTGTAACCAGCCACTTTATTATACTCTTTTACTCTAGTAGTTTTGAATTTTATTTTCTTGAATTTCCTAAGCAGGTATATTACTTATTAATGGTAAAAAATTATCTTAACTGCCATTGTCTATAGTTTTTATTTAATTATTCTTATCTTACTACATTGGCTAGAAGCTCCAACATACCACTAAATAACATTGGTAAAAAACAAAATGAGGGCACCTATGTGACTCCGTAGTTTAAGCCTCCAACTATTGATTTCAGCTCAGGTCATGATCTCAAAGTTGTGAGATTGAACCCTGCGTTGGGTGAGTTCCATGCTGTGTATGGAGCATCCTTAAGATTCTCTCCCTCTCCCTGACACTCCCCATTCTCTCTCTCTCTTAAAAATAAAATTAAATTAAATTTAAAGAATGTACCCCATGGAATTTATTGAATTCCTTTTCTTAGCTCCAACTGAAGGCCCTCTTTCTCCTTATTCTCTTTTTTGTAATCCTTTTTTGGTAAATAATTCCACCATTCATCCAAGTTTTCAAGTAAGAAATCTAAACATCACTGCAAGAACTTTCCTCTCACTTGTACCCTACTGGAATAATCAATATCTCATATATACACATACAACTATTTTTTAAAAGATATTATTTATTTATTTGACAGAGAGAGAGAGATCACAAGTAGGCAGAGAGGCAGGCAGAGAGGGGGTGGGAAGCAGGCTCTCTGCTGAGCAGAGAGCCAGATGCGGGGCTCGATCCCAGGACCCTGAGACCATGACCTGAGCTGAAGGCAGAGGCTTTAACCCACTGAGCCACCCAGGTGCCCCCACATACAACTATTTTTTAAGCAAATTATTCTACTTTGATTAATTAAATGCCAGTTCTTTTAAAACATGACTGACATCATACCATTCTGTCATTATATGTTTTCCAGTCAAGTAACTATCGATAAGTCTATCAAATATCATATGTATTCGTAGAGTCTTACAGGATATGATATAGTCATTAAGTCCAATGAATCCTACTACATAAAAATTTCTTGTAGTTATTCCCCTTTCTCCATGCTCATTGCCACTCTTCTTATACAGATCCTTTCATCTTGTGCTGGTTAGTCTCTGCCTATCCCCTAGATCTGTTCAGCTGTGTTTTTCTCAGTTCTCCAGAGAGTTGACCTCCTTGGGGTTTTCTTTGTTCCCTAGCTTCTGGTGAGGGCTGATTTGGAGGTACCAGAAGGAATTGGAGAGTGGGAAGAGAAAGAGTTGAGTTTATATTTCACCCCATTCCCTCTCAGCTTCATGGTGGTTCTAATGGGCACCACACTTCATGATTACAGCTTCTCCCATGATTCCAGCCCTCAACCGGGCTCTCATGGTATCTTAAGAGTAGTAAACCTATTAAGACTTTAGGGTAGTAATGGCTTCCCACTCCTACTAGTCCTAACCTATTGGTTATGTTAACCCAATAGTCTGCCCACATATCAGCAATTATTTCCTTTACTCAAATGTCTTTTAATAAATCCCAGGAGAGTGTGCCCCTTGTTTCCTACCGAGACACAGACACGGTATTGATACATAACTCTTCTCTAAACCATTGAAATGGACTCTAATTGATTTTATGTCTACAGTCTCATCCTCTCTGCTACCTTTTACAACACATGAACAGAGTACCCTTTATTAAAATGCAAACCTGATGACGTCATTCCCTAGGCAAAATCTTCAGTGTTTCATCATAATCAGTAGTAGTTTCCAACCACAGTTACGGCAAATGATCTATAAATCCTTATGTACCCAAGAATTTTCAGTAGAATGATAAGCTTTGTTTATACACATACTACTTTTAAAAAAATATATGTTACCATGATTAATTAATACTAGCTCATGTAAAACACAATTGACTTCATAATGACTTTGTCATTATGTATTTCCCCAGAAATCAAATATTCCATAATGTACATTAAAAGAATATTCACATTCAAAATAAAATCTAGACTCTTTCTAATTTTCCAGTATATTTTTCAACTGCTCACCCACATGCACTTACATTTTACTTAAGTACCATACTCTCCCTGCATCTTTGCTTTAGGTAATCTTCCTATTTGTGAAAGGTACTCAACCACACTCAGTAATGATTTCATGGTAAATTTTTTGTGATTTTTCATAATAAAAACATTATATGAAAACCAATAAGCTAGAGTTTGAGTTAAATTACTTTATATGCACTATCTCATTTAATAACTTATTACACTAGATGAGATGAAACTTAAGGGATTTGCACTAGTTCACACAACCATAAAGTGTAAAATTAAGACTTGAAACCTGACTTCAAACCAACACCTTAAAAACTAAGCTGTTCTTTCTGACAGGGTCCTAGTCCAGAAGGTCAAAAACTTATACTCTTTGAAATCTCCCTCATATGCCTCTCCTCATTTTTATTTCTATGCTCCTCGATATATATATGTGAGTGTGTGTGTGTGTGTGTGTGTGTGTCTTTTAATACTGTACTGTCATTATTTGCTTACTTGTTTACCTTTCCCATTGACTTTGAAATTTTTAAGGATAAAACTCAATCTTGCATTTTGTTTTTTTCTTTGTTTGTATACCAAAATTTCATAAGGTATCTAGGTATTAAACACAGAATAATCTTTAATCATATTAACGCTTTATAAATGAATGTCACTTCTTTTAATATTAAAATGAAACTATATTGACTAGAAATTGTTGCACTGCAACATTTCCAAAAATGACTATTCCTGATTCAATCCTGGCAAGAAATTTATATAGTGTGTCTCAATTGACCATCTCTTTGTAACAACTGCCTACTTTTTTCTTACTTGCCTAATAATGATTAACTAACCACATGTGCCAAGAAACATCAATCTTCGGTTAACTCTAATTGACTTGGTTCATATATGAATACTGTTAGTGGTTACCTTTATGTTATCAATATCATATATTATAAATTAGCTGTGCAATGAAAAACACTGCTTATCTGCATGTCTTCATTTTTAACTTATATTGTTTCTTACTTACTGAGCTACACAGACCAAATTTAGAAGATGTATATGGGGAGGGAAATACTGTCAAATGTCTATATTTAAACCATAAAATCAAAGCATAAGAAATAAAATTAAATATTTAAGCCATGTCCTTTGGCTACAAATTTCTTATGAACATAATAAAATTTATCGAAAATCTGATTAGAGTTCCGTTAATTCCATGAAAACATGCAATAATGATAGCTAATATTTATTGAGGTCGATTATATATCAGGTGTTTTTCTGAATACATGCATTAACTCATTTAATCCTCACAACAACTTTATGCAACAAGCATCATTATTTTACCCGTTTTATAGATGGGAAAATTGAGATGCAGAAATGGAAAGCGACTTGCAAAGGCCATGCAACTATTGATGTCCCAAGTAGTATTTAGAGCCCAAGTAATCTATCCTCTTAGCCTCCTTAATCACTGTGCAATATTGCCTCTATTTAAGTAAATACCAAATAGAATTGATTATTATTATTTTTTTATTTTTTTAATATTTTTTAAAAGATTTTATTTATTTATTTATTTATTAGGAAAGAAAGAGTGAGAGAGAGCATTGAGAAGGGAGAAGGTCAGAGTGAGAAGCGGACTCCCCATGGAGCTGGGCGCCCAATGTGGGACTCAATCTCGGGACTTCAGGATCATGACCTGAGCCGAAGGCAGTTGCTTAACCAACTGAGCCACCCAGGTGCCCTAGAATTGATTATTATTAATGAGCACACACGCCACAGCATTAGAAATAAGGGAGTACTTTGGCCCATATTCTTGACCTGACTGGTTCCTGACACAATATTCTGGTTCTACCACTTTCTAGCTGTGTATTTCAAGTTACTAATCTATAAAATGAGAGTAATAACAGTATTGATTTTATAAGGTTGTTGTGATGATTGCATATATATGAAGTGCTTCAAACAGTGCCTGGAATAGACTAAATGTTAGTTATTAGAATCTTCAAACTAAAAGCGGATTACTTATCCTTTTGGTAAACATTCACTTAGGTACAATTTATATAAAAATTAATAAACTATGATTCCAGTTTATAGATCAGTCCAT
The DNA here is from genome assembly GCA_028533885.1 of Nasua narica. Lineage (NCBI taxonomy): Eukaryota > Metazoa > Chordata > Mammalia > Carnivora > Procyonidae > Nasua > Nasua narica. The sequence goes on along the minus strand of CM052800.1, from coordinate 140,447,449 downwards.
TGTGTACTTATTAAAATGAGTTCTCTTTCAAAATTTCTGAAGTATATGCAAGGCTGAGGCATGGTATTAGACTTAGGACTGACTAACAGGTTTTAATTTGTGAGACATCCATAAAAAAATGGATGGAAGTTTTTTTACTGTGCAGTTGAGATTCCTATAGTCACATAAGTGTACAACGGTAAAGAGTGCTTTACTGGATTCATAGTTAGGCTATGGACTTGAGTCAGAAAGGCTGGTTTCAGCACCCTGGATAGTGCCAGATCACGTGGGCAACTGCTTGATTATTTGGACTTCAGGGCTAAAGAGGCATGATGAGAAAAGACCTGGTATTTTCCAGAAAATTGAGCAAGAATATATACATGTGCATATTCTTTCATTAATGGCTTGTATATATAGCAGTATTTATTACTCTGCTCGCAAGAAATCAAGATCACTATAGCAGCTAAATGTGTCAAGAAAAACTAAATGAGGAAAAAGTGAAAAGAATAGCTAAAATTTCAGAAGCACTGTATCATTCCCACATTTTAGTTACCAAAAGAATGCATATTGGCAATTTTTTAAGTTTTCTAAAAGCATTGATTTATACGTTTTTAGTGCAGTGGAGCATATTTAAAGTGGCAAGATTCATGAGATTGGTAAGAGTTCATAATAATATTTTATAAGTCTAATTTTACTTAATGTCAACTTATGTGCTGTATGAAGTTTATATTTAAGGGATATTTTAAGAATAACTTCATAATCTTATCCTCTGGAAGGTAATTCCATGGTCAATATATGCTTTCTAACCCAAGATGTTTGCACTTATGTTTTTCAATATTTTACCATAGAATTATAAACTTTCAGGGTCCTTTTACTGTAGTAGTAGAATTATTAAATTTGCTTCTGCTTCCTTGCATTTAAAAATAAGACAAATTAACTTCTGAACTGACCTTACCACTTTGTAAATTCTAAGATAATGGTATTGTATAAGTTCCCATTGCAGGCAGTCAGCTTTCCTTGGGAAATATTTATCTTTACATGTGACTTCCACTCCTAGATTCATAAAGCCTTTCTAGATTTGCTTTTTAAAAATGACATCTCTCCTTCTTCTGGATCCTTCCTCTAGATTTCTGTTTTTCTGTTGTACTCTAACACTGCATGTTTTTATATTTTACATTTTTAATTCTATTTTGCTATGAACATTCCTTGCTCTGTTAGACATCAGGTCCTTAAAAACACAGATTATATCCCCTCCACATTTGCAATTGTCACATTATCTAATATAATGCATTATGCATTGAAGGCCCTTAAACAAAGTTTATGAAAGAGCCACAAAGTATTTTGGATACCAACTTGTTTGAAGGAGTGTACAATGGAGGATGGTTTGTGGTATTCGGTACATTCTTTTTTGGGTAACTTTTCAGAAAAATAAGATAAATACACATTTCTACAAATATATTTCAAAGATTATATAGCAGAATTAATAATCATCAAATATAGCAGCCAAAGTAGTATTGTAATAATGTCTACTAATCCTGCCTTAGAATAAAATATTTCCTATTATAAAGAAACAGAAAACATCATTTGTCATGATGCAAATTATTTTGATGCAGAGGATTCCTCCAAATATACTGGCAAGAAAGATCTCAAAGGCCACAAAAGATAAAGGCACACAGAATAAATCAAAATACTCAAATACTTTATTTAATCAGTTAAGAAAAGTCGTGAGAATAGGGCGCCTGGGTGGCTCAGTGGGTTATAGCCTCTGCCTTCGGCTCAGGTCATGATCTCAGGGTCCTGGGATCAGGCCCCGCATCGGGCTCTCTGCTCAGTGGGGAGCCTGCTTCCCCCTCTCTCTCTGCCTGCCTCTCTGTCTACTTGTAATCTCTCTCTGTCAAATAAATAAAATAAATAAAATCTTAAAAAAAGAAAAGAAAAATCGTGAGAAGCAAAGGGGAAAGATGGCATAGGTTAATGCACTTGAGATAGGACGCAAGCAGAGTGGAAGACCATACTGCCAAACTTCTGGGTTATGCAATTTGCCCTCTCTGTCTCTTTGTCTCTGTCGCTGTCTGTCTCTCTGTGTGTGTACACACACATACACACACACACACACACACACACACACACACATAAATATACATACACACAGAGTAATATCATCTGTCTCATCTGTCTCTCATTCTTCTAAGCTGCACTGTCCACTAATGGTATAGTTACAAGCATCAGAATTGAGGTTTGAGTAAATAGGTTCCACAAAGAGAAGAAGCCTATGACCAGCACACATAGTTGTTTTACCAGAGAGATACGGGGCAAGTATGCTTGAGCAGTCATGGGACTCATCACGTGAAAATCTCGCTGGACTCAGTCTATGAGAAGCTATGGATTTTATTTGTGTTTCTTTAGTAGAAGACCTATGAGGCCTGAATGGACATTACCAGTGAGTGACCAAATCAAAACTTTGAAAATACTTAAGGGCTTACATATATTTAGTGCCTCATGAATACTATGTGTCTCCCATATATTTACAGTCCCACAAATATTAGGTGTCTTTTGATCTATCTTTTTATATCTATGTTCATCTTGCACAGGTCCTGCTTACTGTCCTACTTATCTTACTTAGCTTATCTTATGGAATCTGCCTACATCTCACTAGCTACTTCCTTACACACTATATATATACAACCTAACACATCTTATGAGTTTTGCCTATGTGTTCCTCTTCTTATTCCTCTTCTATGGGATATTCAAATATTTTCAAATAATGAGTTCAAAAAAAACCCTCTGTAACAATACTAAAAATTAGGCCATTAAACTAAAAATATATTGTATATTTAAAATGTTCAGAAAAAAGTTAATAGACAATAAGTTTAGCAAACACAAACCTTCCACAAAGCCATATGAATGAAAAAATAAAAATTATTTCTACAGAATGGAATAGCATTAGAAGGGCTCAGGATATAAAGACAGAAAGGAAGTAGGATTCAACAATTTAAAAGATCCTGGTAAGTAAGGTGCCTGGGTAGCTCAGTCATTTAAGCATCTGCCTTTGGCTCAGGTCATGATCCCAGGATCCTGGGATTGAGCCCCAAGTCAGGCTCTCTGCTCTGCTCAGTGGGAGCCTGTTTCTCCCTCTCCCTGCTGCTCCCCCTACTTGTACCTCTCTCTCTCTCTGTCAAATAAATAAAAGAGCCTGGTAAGGGCTGCCGTAATGGTTGGGATAAGCTAGGTTATGTTGTGCCCATAAACACACCAAATCTCATTCTTAAAATTCTCATTCACTCTTCATGTCCAACACAGATTCTGTTAGGAACAGAATTCTACTATTTTTTTTTAAGATTTTATTTATTTATTTGAGAGAGAGAGTATGAGCAGGGAGGGACAGAGGGAGAAGCAGACTCCCCACTGAGCAAGAAGCCCAATGTGGGGCTCGATCCCACGACCCTGGGATCATGACCTGAGCCAAAGGCAGACACTTAACAACCGAGCCTCCCAGGTGCCCCTGGATGTCTACCATCTTATAATGTCACCATTTCAATACAAGGCTTTATGTTTTATCATGGCAGGAGATAAGTGAAGGAAGCAGCTGCAGTGGTTTTTAAGTGCTTCTACGAGAAGTGACACACATCACCTTCATTCACATTTCCTCACCCACGAAAAGTCACCTTGCCACACCTAGTTTCATGTGGCAAGAAAGAAAGGAAAACTGGAAGTTTTGGAAAATACTGGCAAAGTCTTTCATGGTGATTATTAACATGAAAACAATAATCAGAGATTTATCAAATTGAAAGGCAACATGAAATACTGAAAATTAAATATCAATATCTATATATACATCACATATCTATACATTCATATACATATACACATATAATATATATGCATGTATTTGTATGTTTACACCTATATTTATATACATACACACATCACTGGGGTGAACTGCATGCAATGCCACCCCTAGACAGCAGAAAATTTTATATCAAAATAATCTACTTTGGGGTCACTTCTCCTATACCAGATGGTTCAGAGTTATTCATGGCTAATGAGTTGGTCCTTGTGATATAAAAAGGAGACCCTGCAATTTTTCAGTTGTTTCTTAGAACAATGAGGTCAGGATTATTCATTCAAATATGACATAGGATAGCCCAAGTCATAATATTAGTATAAATAAGCTTTCTTCATATGATACTACCATGGCAGCCTTTGAAAGAAAATCAACATTCACCTTTTGAAACATCATAGTTTAGGTCCCTTGTGAGAAACACAGCATCAACATTTGCTGGGATGTGCGGGGAAGACTGAAACAGCCTGAGAAAGCCCACTGACTTTGGAGAACAGAACCTATCCTGCTCCCTGCACTATCAGGAAGGAGTGAGCAGAATAAGTTCCAATGAGCCTGCAGGCTACAGTTGAAATTCTTGAATTAACAAGACCTCGGAAGAATGCCTTTCTTCTGGGAAGAAGAGCCCTAGGAAGAGAAGAAAAGGTGGGGGTGTGGTAAGACTCCGGAAGTGAGATTTAGACAGGCCGCTTGTGAGAAGCAGAGAGAAGTAAGGAGCCATAGCCGAGAGGGAGGGTCCACAGGTCCACACTCTTGGGTCTGTTTTATACATTTTTATTGTATGTTTTTGTGTAATATAAATCAGATCCTTTAAGAAAAGAACGGTGTGATTTATTCTAGGTCAAAGTAGACGGTGTCTGATTTTGTATCTTCCTGCAGTTTTCCAAGCAAGAAGAGACAGAGAGACCTCTAAGCCGCCATCTTTGAGGATGAGAGAATGAAGCTACCCTCATTTCTCAGCAACTGCCGAGACAACTGCTGACCTATGCGAGGCTCCCCTAGCTTACATGACCCCAAGACTGAATTCCCTGTTCCTGAACCTTGCCCCAGCATGGCACACAGAGCCCATGAACACCCTGCAGGGACTGGCAGGAGGGGAGTTGGTATCTCCGCATTCCTCATAAGTCCTTGGAAAAGGCACCTCACCTCTCTCACTCTTTTTCCTCCTCTGTGAGATAGAAACGGTAATAGCTGTGCTGTTTCTCTCGCGAACACATTGTAAGGATCGGATAAGTAAATGCATAAGAAAATTTTCTGAAACCGTTAAGAGCTGGTTTTGTTATTAACAATCCGTTTGTTTTTAGTATTTAAATTAGGAAGTCTTTGTATTTACACCGTTCTTTTTTTAAAAAGTCATTTTCTGAAGGAAAAACTAGCGAATCTGCTATGTGCATTATGTATTTTGTCCTTAAAGTAAACATACCTTGTGTAAGCATACTTCTTTCAGATTCCCCTGTGTAGCAAGCTATTCCCCCTGTGGATTTAAGAAGATGAGAGCATTTATGTTAAATATCAAATCCTCTGAAGTGGAATATATAACACTAACTTTTTGGTGGTCAGCATACCCGTCACTAAAAAAACTTCTGCTGATAAATGTGTATACTTTATTATTACAGCTATTCATAACACAACTGACATAACACTGTAATTACATTGTTATCTATTTTTCCTAAAAATCTTGACACAGCTTGATGATTTCATAGAATTTTAGAATATTAAGCTGAAATGGATCTCAGAAATCATTTAGACCATGTCTAGATAAAGTGACTAAGACCAAGAAAGGTTAAATGGCTTTTGTAAGATTCCACAGTTAACCCTTGGCAGAATTATGACTCTGACTTAGAGTCATAATTTACAAAATAGTGAATTTTAAAAATCTTTAAGGAGTCTCCTCAATTTTATGGAGTAGAGAGAATATATACTATGGTGATATGTAAGCAAAAGAAAAAATATTTTAAGACTCAGCAATACATTAAATTGAAATATATATACCCATAATTAGTCAAGCAGTGTTGCATTAAGCTTTAAATATTGATTAATTTCACAATGTATAAAAAACACACTATTTCTTAAAATAAAACATGTAGACTATGTAATGTATCAAATCTTACCTGAAGCAGTTGAATATGCTACATAAAGTATTTCTCTTCTAAATCAAATATTCATTCTAAAAAAGAATTAAGGGGTGCCTGGGTGGCTTAGTGGATTAAAGCCTCTGCCTTCAGCTTAGGTCATGATCTCAGGGTCCTGGGATTAAGCCCCGCATCGGGCTCTCTGCTCAGCAGGGAGCCTGCTTCCCCCTCTCACTCTGCCTTCCTATCTGCCTACTTGTGATCTCTCTCTGTCAAATAAATAAATAAAATCTTTAAAAAAAAAGAATTAATAAAAATTGACCACTAGCACCTTTGTCCAAAAAATATCAACAATTATCAACAATATAAATTTGTGCATATGCACACACATATTCTGTAAAATAGCTGAGTCAAGAGCTTTTAAACATGACTCTTTACAATTTAAAATGTAACTATCTTTTCTTTTGGCCACTATATTTTTATGGCCAAATTCTTTGGTTCCTAACTTGTCTCATGACTATCTAATGCTTTTGATAAACAAAATAATTCTTTTTCTTCTTTTGGGAAGTAGTGGCATCCAACCGCCACTAAATCATGTTGGTGGAGAAAAAAAGGTTAGTAAGATATTTAATAAAAGCATAGTTAAATAAGATTTGAGTTCAATGGCACTAACATGGGAATTGAGCATTCTATGTAGCAAATTATACAGGATAAGACCATTATAATAAATAAACAAAAAGAGGCAAAAAGAAGAAGAAATATTTTTATCCAGTCTTTATTCCTTGACATAGAACACATAGAAAAACCCTTCTTAACAGAAATTTACAGTGTGCAAATCAATTTCACGATGGTGATCTAAGAAGCCATAAAATACTGAGTTGAAATTTATCAATTCTACTATATAAAGAGCTCATCATTCAGCAAGACATTTATTGACAAAGAAACAGAAAATTACATGAGAGTTACCATCTCCTTTGAGGGACTAGTGTGAGCATCATTAATGAGGTCTTGACCTCTAAGACTAAATGGAGGTCTGTTATAGAGCTGTGGCAATCCCTCACACCTTACACGGCTTGGCAGTGTGACATCATGTCTGTATCATATCTGTCCTTCCTCCTGCGGAGCATTTAAAGCACCAGGCTTTGCTGTAATCAAGAGTGCAAAATATCTGTCCTCTTAGAAGCTCTCCTAGGATTTGAACACAAATTGAATGAGCCCCAATATCTGCACAAAACTCATTTATAATACTTGATATTTGAAACCTGTTTCATAATGAGTGTGTTAATTACCCACTTAATAGAGAGGTGTCATGTTCTGACATTGCTTTGAGCTTGACCATTAGGAAAAAGTTTCTGCACAACTTCATCTTCACTCCTCACAACTTTGCCTTTTACTGGTTACAATTCTAAGTCAAGCCCTCTATTTTTATGGAGAATTTATTAAAAAAAAAGACAGACTGTACAGCCTTTTCTTACTGATTGTAAGACTATGCTTGAAGATACTGTACCCTCTGTCATTCAATATCCTCTATCCAAGGACACATATGATCAATTTGTGCTTTAGTTTAGTTCAACAACAACAAAAAATCATCTTTATAGATGGATGTGCATGCTTTCCCTTGTCACAAGATGAAGACTGTGTTTCTTTCTTTTTTAAATCTTGCTGCATGGAAACAGCATCAAATATACTCAGCAAACTCTATAATTCAATTCTGGTCCTGAAAACATTTCACTTTTTCTGCTAACTTTAGAGACACCATTCAGTTTTATACCTCCAATAGATAACTTTGAACTCTTATGAAATCTATAAACTTCCTCAAAATTCTCTTTTCAATCCTGCCTTTCTATTTACCTACCATGATCTTGGTTATTCCTTGGAGGCCCAATCCCACATGGACACTGAGCCTAACCTGATCAGAAAAATATGTTAGGAGGCCCTACATAGTCAGATTTGGTGTCTGAGACAAGATATAATGTATTATATTCAGGATCCAGTGAGCTGGGTAGATCATCGATACTTGGAACCCCACTTAGCAATACATTTCTTTTATCTTCATTCCTTCTCATTGTAAAGATTGAGTTTCTGCCTCAGTTTCGGGAATTAACACCCCATGTTTCTTGTTTGGAACAGAAGCCTACTCTAAACACTAATTGGCTTTGTTAGAATACTGATAACAAGTATAATATCAGATCATGTCTTTCATACAAGAAAGATACTGTGGTGTGTATCCCTATGTGAGTGCTGGTGTCCTCCAAACCCCAAATTACTCAGAAAACTAATATAGTCATTTACTCCAACTTAAGTATGATCACTACTTAGAAACCACAGCTGCCAGACTCCTCACCTACTATATTGGATTTGCTGGTATATTGGTGTTTGACCAAATCAAAATCAAGTTTATCATTTGTACTTTTGTTCCAGACCATTCCAACCTCAGTGAACTTCCATCACTGCACTCCTACTGCCTTAGTCAAATCATCCTGACTTTCTCAGGCAATTATTTCCTACCTGCTATTCTCTCCTAACCCCCTCAATAACCTGCCCCCCTTCTCACATGCAGATGAGGACTTTCTCATTAGATAGCTTCCTTATCCTCACATATTAAACCATCTGTACAACAGACAAAATACACCTGCTTCTACTAAGGTATCAACTCTCCTTATTCCCTAGATCCAATTTCCTCTCACCTGCCCAAGTTATCCTCTTCAAGCACTCTGATTCTATTTTGCATTATTAATTTTTCTCTTTTTACTGGAACTTATGGTCAGCATACAATTGTAGTGTTATTTCTTCTGCCTTAAAAAAATCAAACTTTAAGGAAAATTTTGAGTTGTCCACAGTTTCTGATTCTATTTTCATGCTCACTGGTTCTGTCTAGAAGTCACTCCAATCAGGGTTTCATTCCATCCACACTACCAAAACAGCTTTTGTCAAGTTAATCGATGACCTCCACAATACTTCTTCCAATGTTTTATTTTCAGTCTTCATCTTATTTGACTTCTTGGGAACATTTGAAGCATTTAATCATGTCCCTCTTGAAATGCCTTAGATGGTCATTTGGTTTCTGGAGCACCATACTCCCTCGTATTTCTCATACCTGACCATTCTCTGTATCTCCTGCGATGGATTTCTTTCCTTCTCCAACATGTAATTACTGGAGTGCTCCCAGGGATTTATTCATTCTACCTTGTCCCTATCTGCATTAATTCTCTGGGTGATGTCATCAATTTTCATTGGCTTTAAATGTGATCTTTATGCTATGAACTTTAAAAATCTCAATTCATACTTAACTCCTTTGAACTTCAGATTAATTTATACAAAAGTCCACCTGAATAAGCTTCTCAAGCCAAACTCTTAGTACCAACACTCCTCCCTCAGGCTTCCCCCTTTCAGTAAATAGCACTGTCATTTATGTGCCATCAATCTTGGTGTCTCATTTCATATCAATTCCCACATCAAATCCACCAACAAATTCTGTTAAAGCATAATGTAAATCTTACCACTCTGTGTTTCCTCCACTGCTATCACTCCATTTCAAGCCATCATCATCCTCACCTAGAACCTGGTCAAATCATCCCGATTCTCTGTTTTTATTCTGTCTTTCCTCCACAGAGTATTTCATAGTATTTCCTTTAAGATCTTAAAGTTGATAAATTCCTTGTTTATTACCCTTCTGTAGCTTTCCATCATTACTTAGAAAAAATTCAGTCTTTACCTAAATTTACAAAGTTCAGTTATATGACCTGGCACTGACTAACTGTCCATTAGCATCTCTTACCACCCTCGCTCTGATTCATTAATTGCAACCACACTGGTTTCTGGCTCTTTCTCCAACCAGACAGACACACTCCTACCTCAGAGACTTTACATTGGATATTTTCTCTTTTTCTAATGTTCTTTCTGCAGGTGTCTTCTTCTTGACTTCATCAAGGCCTCCGTTCGAATGTTACTTCCTCCAAGAAGTCTTTGCTGATAAAACCATTGTAAATATCACAATTTATTTCCTTCAATTCTTTATTTTATGTCAATTATCATTACCTGTCACAGAAACAACCAGTGAATTCAGTCCATTTTGCTTCAAAAATATCCAATTTCATCCGAACTTAAGACTTTCATTCCTAGCTTCATAAAAATAAAAACGCAAACTAATGGATTGATTTTAAAAGTTTATTTGGGCATTGAAAAGACCCAGAATGTGATCGACATTACCTCCAAACTCTCTCTTCTAAAAAATATTATGTGGAAATGTTAAAAAGTCTATTATGTGATATTGATAGTGGTATTATCTAGAAAACTCCACGAGATAACAGAGAGAATAATGGTGCATTTCTCACATATTCTGACACAGAACTAACACTATTTTATAAATGCTAAGTGTGCTTACACTACATGCTAAAGAGCTCATTTCTGACATACTCATTCTGTTCATACCATTGAAAAACAATTAGTTGAAAATTCTTGCACTTTATGGTTGAATTCATAAACAACTTGAACAGTATATTAAAATATTCATATCCTTTTGATTTGATAGGAGTATTAGAGAAATATGTGAAGTCCAGAAACCAGAGCCTGAGTCTTGTTTCCACCATTTACTATGTCTGTGGTCTTGAGTGAGATAGTCAATGCCATATTTTTTTGTTCTCATTGTTACAAAAAGAAAAAAAAATAAGTTTTTTAAAATTTATTTATTTATTTTTAATTTTTTTCAAAGATTTCACTCATTTGACAGAGAGAGAGATCACAAGCATGCAGAGAGGCAGGGAGAGAGAGAGGGGGAAGCAGGCTCCCCGCCAAGCAGAGAGCCCAATACAGGGATCGATCCCAGGTCCCTGAGATCATGACCTGAGTCGAAGGCAGAGGCCCTAACCCACTGAGCCACCCAGATGCCCAAGTTTTTTTTTTATTATATGTTAGTCACCATACACTACATCACTAGTTTTTGATGTAGTGTTCCATGACTCATTGTTTGCGTATAACACCCAGTGCTCCATGCAATATGTGCCTCCTTAATACACGTCACTGGGCTCACCTGTCCCCCCACCCCATCCCATCTGAAACCCTCAGCTTATTTCCCGGAGTCCATGCTCTTTCATGGTTCATCTATCCCTCTGACTTCCTCCCCTTCATTTTTCCCTTCCTTGTCCTAATGTCCTCCATGCTATTCCTTATGTTCCACATATAAGCGAAACCATATGATAATTGTCTTTCTCTGCTTGACTTATTTCACCTAGCATAATCCCCTCCAGTTCCATCCATGTCAATGCAAATGCTGGGTATTCATTATTTTTGAGATACTTAAATATATATAATGAAATTGTCTGAAAACTGGGAGGTTATTAGTAATCTAAATTAAACCTTGACAAATTTTATACCATATTGGTTGTATAGAAATGATGGCATACAACTGGCAATGATTATTTAGGCACAAAGTCATATACTGAGTATTTTACCATAACAAGATTTTGGAAGGACTAATATGTTTATCAAGTCCTTACAATACTACCATATGTGGATGGAATGATTATGAAAGGAAGAATCTTTGCATATCCAAAGAATATAAGCTGGTACAGTAAGATAAATATATATGTTATTTATTTGCATAAGACTTTCTTTAGAGTAGCTTCAAAATCCTTATATTCATGCAGCAGTTACACCAGGGAGATTTCAAACTAGTGAAGGAGTTATTCTTGTTTTATGCATTTCACCATTTATAGTCCAGCTGATATCTATCAACTCATATGATAAATCAATGATAAGATTAAAAATAAAAAGGGAGAATACAATTGCAGCTCAACATAAGTCTTAGAAATTAATTTTTCAATTACTTTTAACACTAATTCTTTGCAACCATTTCTATGATGTGAGGATATTAATGTGTTCTTCCAATCTTGAGTTATTGGAAAAAAGATCTCAAATGGCCTCAATGAGGGGATTCTACTTAATTAGCTGAGAAGCAACAAAATCATCTTATCACTAAAAGAAAATGGGTAAATACTTAAAGTTTACTAAACATAGTATTAATTTTTGAGGTATACCATCATAAAGTTAATGTGCATGTGATATATAAAAGAAATTACCTCCTTCTAGAATGGTTCTTTCAAATGTCTTATGGCACACATAGTATGGCATGTCCTCTTAGATAACATTCTATCTCTTTCTCTTCACAAGGTAGTCAAGCCATTATAAAGTCACTCTCAGCACTTTTGATACTATGGTCCTCCGTTTAGCTATATTTCATATAAATATGAAATGTTTACAATAAAACAGCATCAATTCTCTTTTTATTCTACCATTAGATAAGTTGATTATAAAGTTTATATGAAAGAAAAAACAAGGAAGAATAATAAGGAAAATACTAAAGATAAAAGCAGCTGGGGATTGGGAAGTATTTGGCTATGCTAAATATTAAGACACATAAAACAGTGTGGCATTAGAGCATGAATAAACTGTTAGACCAATGGAACTGAATTGAAAAATACAGAATAGAATTAACCTGGTATGAAAATTTAGCATGTGATAAAGGATCATCTTAAATCGCCAGGGAAAATAGGACATTTTAATAAATTGAATTGAAATAACTGGATAGCAGAATAATAAAACATAAAATTGAATCTGTTCTTGTACACTATGATAGATTCTAAATAGATCAAATATTTAAGTGTAAAAAATAAAATCATTTAAGGATTGAAAGAAAACATGACTATAATTTTCTATAACGTGGGGCTGGAAAAAACATTTCTAATTATACTCAAAATCAAGATGCAATAAGAGAATGATAAATTAGATGAAATAAATAAATTTGAATTTTTAAATTCCATACTCTTGTGTGTGGAAAAAATTTAAATTATAATTATCAAGATAAAAAAATTTAAAAACAGAAAAATATTTTTCACTCATATCATTTCCAATTATATATCATGTTTTCCAAATTATATTATACTTTATTGTTGACAGAGTATTAATGATTCTAGTATTTAAATAGCTTTTTATACTAGAAGAAAAAGACCAACAATTAAAAATAAGCAGTATATCTGAACAAACAGTTCATGGAAAAAGAAAGGCAAATGGTCCTTAAACATCTAACAAGATGCTTAGTTGATCTAGAACATTGATAATGGAAAATAAAATTTTAAAACTACTCTGATAGGGGTACCTGGATTGCTCAGTCAGAGAAGCACCAGACTCGGCTTTGGCTATGTCATGATCTCAGGGTCATGAGATTGAGCCTGTGTCAGGCTCTGTGCTGAGCATGAAGTCTGTTTTAGATTCTCTCTCTCCCTCTGCTCCTCCTCCCATTCATGCTCTCTCTCTCTCCCTCAAATAAATAGGTCTTTAAAAAAAAAAAAGCTACTCTGAGATACCATTTCTCTTCTATCACTCAGAAAAATCTGAAAGTTGGACAACAGATTTTTGTTAAAAAAAACTCACATTGACAGGAATCCATCAAAATCCTAGAGAAGAAATAGGCAACAACCTCTGTGACCTTGGCCACAGCAACTTCTTGCCAGACACATCTCCAAGGGAAACAGGCAAAAATGAACTATTGGGACTTCATCAACATAAAAAGCTTTTTGCGCAGCAAAGGAAACAGTTGATAAAACCAAAAGACAACGACAGAATGGGAGAAAATATTTGCAAATGACATATCAGATAAAGGACTAGTAACCAAAATCTATAAAGAACTTCTCAAACTCAATACCCAAAGGACAAGTAATCTAACCAAGAAATGGATAGAAGACAAGAACAGACATTTCTCCAAAGAAGACATTCAAATGGCCAGCAGATACATGAAAAAGTGCTCAACATCATTCGGCATCAGGGAAATACAAATCAAAACCACAATGAGATACCACCTCACACCAGTCAGAATGGCTAAAATTAATAAATCTGGAAACAACAGAGAAAGGAGAACCCTCTTATAGTGTTGATGGGAATGCAAGCTGGTGCAGCCACTTGGGAATACAGTATGGAAGTTCCTCAAAAAGTTGAAAATAGAGCTATCCTAGTATCCAGTAGTTGCTCTACTGGGTATTTACCCCAAAGATACAAATGTAGTGATCCAAAGAGTCACCTGAACCCCAAAATTTATAGCAGTAATGTCCACATAGCCAAACTATGGGAAGAGCCTAGATGTCCATCGGCAGATGAATGGATAAAGAAGAGTGGTATATATATATATATATATATATACATACACACAATGGAATACTACTCAGCCATCCAAATGAAATCTTGCCATTTACAATGATGTGGATGGAACTAGAGAGTATAATGCTAAGTGAAATAAATCAGAGAAAGACAATTATCATACGAGCTCACTTATCTATGGAGTTTAAGAAACAAAACAGGATCATAGGGGAAGAGAGAAGAAAATAAAACAAGATGAAATCAGAGAAGGAGACAAACCATAAGAGACTCTTAATCATGGAAAACAAACTGAGGGTTGTAGGAAAGGAGAGAGGTGGGGGATGGGATAACTAGGTGATGGACATTAAGGAATGCATGCGATGTAATGAGCACTGGGTATTATATAAAACTGATGAATCCCAGGCCTGTACCTCTGAAACCAATAATACATTACATGTTAATTAACTGAATTTAAATTTTAAAAAAATTGCTGATAATAGCAAAAACTTGGAGGCAATACAAAGGTCTTTTAGTCAAGATCTAGTTAAAGTATGATCCATTCAGGGGTCCCTGGGTGGCCCTGTTGGCCTCCAGCTCAGGTCATGATCCTAGAGTTCTGGGATCAAGCCCTGCATCAATCTCCCTGCTCAGTGGGGAGTCTGCTTCTCCTTCTGCCTCTCCCCGGCTTGTGCTCTCTCTCTCTGTGTCAAATAAATAAATAAATTCTTTAAAAATACTATGATCCATTCATTCAATGGAATTGTATGTGACTATTTAAAGAATGTAATAAAAATAAACAAAATCATTGGATTTCTAACTTCTAATAAGTGCTATTTTTTTTAAGATTTTATTTATTTATTTGACAGAGAGAGAGAGAGAGAGAGGTCACAAGTAGGCAGAGAGGCAGGCAGAGAGAGGGAGAAGCGGACTTCCCACTGAGCAGAGAGTCTGATGCGGGGCTCAATCCCAGGACCCTGAGATCATGACCTGAGCCAAAGGCAGAGGCTTTAACCCTGAGGCACTCAGGCGCCCCTCTAATAAGTGCTATTTTAACCAGAATTTTCTGTTTAATTATCTGCTCTAACCCAGAAAACGGCATCGTTTTCAAATGGGTATTTTGAACAAAATTGATAGTCACCATTAAGAAAATCAATATATGTTTTGTTTTTAGTCTTCTTAAAAACCACCTATCACTATAGAATTTTCTAAATAACCACTGCATTTAAACTGAGGTATATAAGACCATGTATAGAGCCTCCAAAGAAACTTAACTAAATGCAGTGAAAAGTGTAAGCTGACAAAGTTATTCATGATGTGGAAATTTAAATCAGATAAAAAAGAATCTTGATTTGGCTACTGACTTGAATCTATAATTCACATTCAACAAGATGAAAATCACCAATGCCAGGAGTATTATAATCAGTAACCGAAGGATTCAGTAACTAGCTTAGGGGTGAGGGGAAGGAGAGAAGTAATCAAGTCATCAACAGTTGTCTTATTAATGTCAATCTTACAAGCACATTTTCTTGAAAGGAAACACTAAATAAGAAGGATTCATATTTCTATTACAAAGTCATACATTTTCATTTCAGTGTGAAAATTTATGTTAGAAATATGACAAGGAATATAACAGTCTGGCACAAGAAAATCAAGTGCTATCATCCATTCATTCATAAACCATAGGATTGGGGTATACATAACTATCATACCAAGGGGCAAGTCATATGCTGGGGACTGGATATTTGAAGTTCACTGTTGTTGACAAATAAATGATTGTGATTCAATACAATAAGTCAAATGTAAAAGTACTTATAAAATACTATGAGGAAAAATTGAAACTGTCAAGAAGGACTTAGCACAAACAGCATGTGAGCTGTGTCTTAAGGACTGTTTCATTCCTTATTCTATTTCATAACCAGATGGACGAGAACACCCATGCAAATGGATTAGCAAGTACAAAGATATGGAGTATAATATTACATGATCTATTCAGGAAATGCAAAAGAGTTCTGTGGTAGCAGTATTAATTGAAAGTGGCTACAAATGAGACTAAAATGGACCAAGAAGCCATAATGTGAAAAGTTTCACTTTTACCAAGCTAAAACTGATTTGTAAACCTTCTGATGGAAAATAAGATACCACCAAAGGTACTTAAGCTGCATGATTAGATTTGGGTTTTACAAAGAAAACTCTGATGGCAATGTTATAATTGGATTGGGGAAGTGAGAGACTAAACATATTTTCCTAATTATCTAAAGCTGATACTAGTCAACAGGTCTTGGTAACTAATTGGGTGTTTAAGGTAACAGACAAAAAAGTCAGGGATGACTCTAAAATTTTTATCCTATACGACAAGACAAATTCCACTTTGGCACAAAGTGGAAGTGGGAGGAGAGCAAGTTTGGGGAAATAAAACTATTAGTGTCAGATGCCAGGAACTTCTAGGAGAGGCTCAGATGACAGTTGACTTACAAGTTTTAAGCTGAGATAAAAGTAAAGACTAAAGACACAGATCTTGGAGTAAACAACTTGCTGGTGATAGAAAAACTATGGAAGAGGGCAGATAGTATTGACATGAAAACTGTGGGAAATAAAAAGAGTTCCAACCACAAAATAGAACCTTGGACCACTGGCGTTTAATGGGAGAACCTGGGTCAAAGGTATCACGGGAAGAGAGAGTTTTATGAAGTGCACATTGTTGTTCAACCCTTTACATGAGACATGAAAAATAAAAACTAAAATGTTTCCGTTGCAAACTTACGGATCTTTTAAGAGGAGTCAGTGATTGATGTGGAGTAAAAAATTGTTCGCAGTGAACAAAGCAACTGGAAGACAAGCAAGCAAAGATAGCGTGTCTATATATTTCCCAATAAATTGCATTTTAAGGAAATGAGAGCTTATCTATATTTTAAGATTGAGTTCTTCTGTAGTTTTACAACAAAATATTGTCAAACTAAAATACAGTTAAAATACTTAACCTGTTTGCTTATTGTAAATAAGTTTATGAAGTGGAAAAATAGAGACAATCAAAGTGAGATGCCAATTTGACATGAGTCTGAGTAAGTTTACCAGAAAATGATAAACTTACCACACTATGATTTCTACAAAGATTCCTAGACCTTTGAGAAGCCCTCCCTGGTTTCCCCTCAAGGGCTGTAAGGAGCTTTAATTCTTCAGCTAATAAACCCTTTGCAGGTTCTGCTTCAGACTTTTGGAAAGATTCCAATTTGACCACAGAAAGTTTATTCGTTTGTTCTTTCCTTCCTTCCTTCTTCCTTCCTTCCCTGCCTCCCTCCTTCCCTCTCTCCCAACCTCCTTCCCTCTCTCCCAACCTCCTTCCCTTTCTCCCTCCCTCCCTCCATTGTTTCTTCTTTCAGATTTTAGAGCAAAATACATTTAAATATCCATCTTTTACCCTTTCTCGAAGTTCTCAACCCCTAAAATTCCTACATTTTCACCTTTCCTGTTTTCTTCAAGTCTTGTTTTCAAGAACACGGCTTACCTCAGAGCTGTTCCCTAAGTTCCTGGATCTAATTTGGGATTACTTCTTGTTCCTATGGCATTTGCAAAGCAGAAATGATTGGCATTCCCTGAGACAAAGTATCTTTAAACCTTTCTTGGTTCAGGTTCCAATTTTTCCTGATTCCTTAAATGTTTCAACTGCCAAGGAAAATGGCCCTTCAGAATTCTAACTATTAAAACTTCACTACATATTCTACTTAACTTTTACAATATCAGTGCAAAGAATCCTCCTCACTAGATTTCAAGCAGATACCTACAAAACACATACGCATCTTGTTCTTTCTTAGATCACGTGGTTTATTGTCTGTATACTGCAAATTCCCATCTTTCAAAGAAAAATCTCTCCCATCCGAGTGGTCACTTAGCAAGCATAAGTGGAAACATCTAGTCCTAGGATCCAGCATGTGTGTTTTAAAGAAATATGCGCAAGCACAACTCTGGGCCTTTAAAGTGTGTACGTAGAGAGAGTCTATAGAGGAAAACAAACAGTAAAAGCGGATCAGTTGACTATTGCTGCATAACAAACCACCAACTATTGCTGCAAAACTTTGTGGCTTAAAACTGAAACAGTTTACTTGCGCATAAGCAATTTGGGTTGAGGTCAGAGGGTGGTTCCCTCTGCCAATTGCAGTAGGTAGATCCTACTGCGATTACTTACGTGCCTACAGTCTTCTCATGGGTCAGCAGGGACTGGATGATCCAAGATGGCCTCATGCATCTATCTGGCATTTGGCATGGGATGTTGCCTGGAGTGCCTTGGTTTTCTTCCACTCAGTCTCTTACCCTCCAGGAAGCTAGACCATAATTCTTCATGTAATGGCTAAAGTGTTCCAAAAGATCAAAAGTGGAAGTAATAAGAACTAAGGTCTAGTCTTGGAAGTCATACAACAATGCTTTCCCCAGAGCAAACCTCAAGGCCAGCCATATACAAGGAATATAGAGGTAGGTTTACTTCTTACAGGAGAAATTCTGGTATGACATTGCATGGAGGCATGAATACAAGGCAGTGTGATTCACTGGAGGCCTTTATTTGTAATTCATTGGAAGTCACAGCAACAAAAACAAAATGATTTCTGCCTTAATAAGAAGCATTATACTTTTTCTATCAGACGTGATTATAACTGGTTAAATGTATTCTCCCAAACTACACTGTGAGCACGTTAAGGGTTAATATCTTACCTTACCTCCCTTAGAATTGAGACTTTAGATAAAATCGTCACAAAGTAAGAATAGAAATAATAGTAATAATAATATAGTATAATAGCAAATGTTTATTGCGTTCATTATGGTCTAAAATCTTTGTATGAATTATCTCAGGTGATGCTCACAACACTACTAGGAAAAGTGTTGTTACTTCCTTCCATCAAAAGATGAAACTGAACCTCAACAGGAACAAATAATGTAGCCAAAATTATATAAGTGGGTAAAGGTGAGATTCGAAACCAGTTCTGCCTGACTCCCGAGCCTACCATCTCCATCACGAAAGCCACGGTGGCTTCCACGGCTGTGCGTGGGAGGAACGTGACACAAATGGTTTTGTCTCCTCCAGGCAGGAATATTCACCCTGTAAAGTATAGCTGAGTCTTTTATTTACTGTTTCATACATTTCATACATTTTTTCTTAGTTATTAGGGTTTTTTGTAAGCCCTGAAGGTGTGAGTGTGATTTATTTTCATCTCAATTCTAACACATTTTGAACTATTTTATCAGCCTGTGGGGAAAACAGATTGTTATTTTTATTTTTATTTGGTTTGTTTAAAAAAAAAAAAACACCAAAAAGCTGGTTTCCTGGTAAAACTATTGGAAACAGCTGCCTGGGGACATCTCCTTTGGCAGACAACCTGTTTGTAGAGTCCAATTCCCATCAGCTCAGTAGTTGAGATTAATGATATGGGAAGAGTCTGAACACCATAGGTGGCAGAATGGGTGATTTAACAGCCAAGCTGTGCAAATCAATCTACCCCACATCTCACAGTCCTCTTGTAAGTTTACAGAAAAAGAAAAAAAGGAAGAAAGAAGGAAAGCGAGGGAGGGGAGAAAAAAGAATATTCCCCACTTCGACAATTGGATTTATATGTGATTTATGCTCATTTTTTATGTTTATCTTTTTCTTTACTTTACATAACATGTATATGCTACCAAAAACTTTGTTGTAATGTACCTCTCATTGGTAGGACTTTGTATGTTATGCAAATAACACCCTGCTTCCTCTGATCCCCTGTTCTAAATGAAAGATGGGCTAAAGTTGTCCCCTTGGATGAGGGATGAGGGGCATGTGGAAAGGGAATGATGCTGGGGAGGGAACTGCAGGCAACTGCAGACAAGGACAGGATGGCTTCCCATGTTTACAGGATCTTACCAGCCTGATCTTCCCCAATGGTATCAACAAAAGGGCTACCATTTGATCTGGTTATTCCTTAAATTGTCTCTGACATGCTGGCAAGCCCAAGTAGCAGAGAATGCAGAACTATCCCTGGGTAGCACCAGGCTGAATCTGGATCATATGGCCTGACCCTAGAACTCCCTTACATTGCCACATAGTCTCACCTTGGTCATTTTATTAACTGCACAGTAGCATGGTTCTGTATTTTACCAGATAGAATTTTTTAGATACTACTTCAAGTTATAACTGACATTTACTCTGTTCACATAATCACAAGAAAAGGTGTGCTAAAAATATGTATGCAAAACAACACGTTTATAATAGCAGCAAAAACCAAGAAGTATTTACCGTGGTGGGGTCTGCTGGTTGTCCCCCAATGTCCATTTGCCCCTTTTACATACTAATAGAATGCTGGACTTTTTGTTCACTAAGAGTGTCCCAGAATAAAGGAAATAGTTCTCGGACTCCCTTTCCACTAAGGGGCGGCCATGTGACTTCTTATTCTGGCCATGGGATACAAGTGGAATATGTGGAAGCATTCTGTTTCCAGAAGCCTACCTTGTAAGATGCTTGGATGTTTGCCTTGCCTCCTTCCTGGGTATCTTTTCCTCAGTCTTCCCACCTGGAATACAGACATGTTGGCTGCCATTCTTGCAATTATGTTGAATCATGAGGACCAGACCTGATATCTGAAAGATGACAGGGCAATGTGGAAGGAACATGGGGCCCTGAAGACTGTATGCAGCAGAGCTATGTTACCAACATTTTGTAAGATGCTTGCATGTGAGAAAGAAAGAAACTTCTTTCATATTTAAGCTGCTATTACTTTGAGTCTTTTTTACTTTCAGCCAAACCTAGTCCTAGATGATATACCTACCAATAAAATTCAGAAAAAAAGGTACAAAACCTATGTAAAGCACACTTTACTTAATGAAGGACATAAATGAACACTTGAATCAGTAGAGAATCATGCTAATTTTCTGGTTGAGAAGGCTCAATATTATAAAGACATAAATTCTCCCCAAATTGACCTATAAATTAAATGCAAACATAATCAAAATCTCAATTGGATTTTTAAATGGATCTTAAGGTGATTCTGAGGTTCATCTGGAAAATTAAATGTACAAGAGTATATGCAAAAAAAATGTTGAGTAAGAGGATCATAATTAGTGATTTGCCTTCCAATATGTCAAAATATATAATAAAATACATTAATTAAAATAATGTGTTATTAGTATAGAAAGAGCAATATACATCAATGAAATAAAAATACCCAAATATACATGTATATATACACTTAGAGTATAAATGAATATAAACATGTAGCATGTATATATATAAATATATATATACACACATATGCATGGACTATATATATTTAAGTGCAACCTGCTTACATTCATATATATGTATAAATAGATACTGTAGGTATGTAAAGATATGTAAGTATATGAAAATATCTGTACGTTAGTTGTTTTTAAAGTAGGGATGTTAAATGAGTGATGTTCAAGAAATTCGATATACCTCTGGGGAAGAACTAACAGACTTTGTTTTGTATAATTTGTAAAAATAAATTCTGAATAGATTTAAAATATCTAAATGTAAAAAAAACAAATCTAAAACAAATAATCAGAATGCAATACAGCAAGGTTTTTAAATATAATTCTAGGTTGGAAGAACATTTCTAAACAGTTCTCAGTAGTCATAAGAGAAAATTAAATGTCTTCATTACATACAAATTTAGAGCTTCTTTTCAAAAAATGGTATAACAAAGTTAAAACACAAGAAACAATTTGATGAAAATATTTTCAACATATAAATGGTATGTGCAACAGGGAAATGGTAAATTCCATAATATGTAAAGAGTTCTTACAAAATCAGTAAAAATTGGTTAAAGATTCCAAAGAATTTAACAGAAAAAAATAAATGCAAATAACCTGCAAATATAAAACCTACAAATATATTTAACATTTTAATAATAAAAGAAATTAAAAATAAGATAAAGATACTAACATTTTGGGCATTCAGTTGCAAAATTTTTAAAGAAAATTTTGTTTTGAAATGGGTGTAGTATACAGAAACTCTCATACGCTATGAATGGAATTAAAAGAAAGCAATCTGGCGATATCTTTTAATATTTAGAATGTGCATATCTTTCAGCCAAATGGTTCTACTTCTAAGAATATATCTCACAAAAAGTACAGCCCATGAATACTGTACATATGTATACGGATGTCCATTGTTCATAACAATCTGAATAAAGAATGAGATCAATCCATATTTGTAAAGATTTCCAAAAAAGGGAAGAAAATAAAAACAACAACAAAAGACAACAAAGTTTGAATAAAATGTCTCATATTCATAAAAAAGAAAACCAAACCTACACAACAAGTGCATAAATAGAAAACGGCTTAACAGGGACGAAAAAGAACAAATGAGTTTAAAGGGACACAAGCAGGCTATTCCCATGGACTTTTGTCTTATATTGAATTGTTCTGATACTTATTTCCTACAAAAATACATACATAAATATAAACACTAACATTGTTTAAGTTTGAACAATGTAAACTCATTAGGTCATGAGGATAAAAGGAAAATCTACAATTTTAGAAAGGAAAGGTGGTGCATCTCAAAGAGGTGACACAGGGTCACCTTGGTGGCTCTGTGGATTAAGCGACCAACTCTTGGTTTCAGCTCAGGCCATAATCTCAGAGCCCCTTGTGAGGCTCTGTGCTCAGTTCAGAGTCTGCATGAGATTCTCTCTCCCACTCCCTCTACCCCTCCTGTTCATGTTTTCCATCTCTCTCAAATAAGTAAATATACATACATACATACAAATGATTATATATACATATATATTAAAGATATACATATCTTTATATATAAACATACACACACACACATATATTAAAGAGGCATCACAAACGTATAAGCAAAAGGGTGGCTTTTACTATTGTAAACAAGTGGGGATGTGAACGTCCCAGCGGCCATGCCAGTCCATCACCAGGTCCCATCCTCGCTATTTCCTGTAGGTCCAAACCCATTTTCCTCCAAATTCAACAGTTTCTTTATTTACATTTTTCCTAGTGTATGTCATCTTAACAAGAGAAATACTCTCAGCCCTGACAATGTTTTGAATTCAAAAGAGAAGCTTGGTTAAGATTTTGAAATGTCTTATATTAAAATAAATCTGAATGACAACAAAATCACAGTTTTAACTGCATAATATTGACAAGATAGTTATCAGTGAATTTAGATTTCAGAAAAACTGCAAATTCTAATAGTACAAGTCTAGGATTGCATGTTTATAATGTAAATTTGGATAAGTGGCTTAATTTATTCCTATGTAACAAAATATTGCTTATTCTATATACCAGGAAATTACAAAACAGAAATGTCCAGTAGTTAAGATTTCAAAATTCCCTAAGTAAAATGACAAACAGAAATTATTTTTTTCTTTACTATTCTCATAAGATATTGCCTTTTTCTTTAGACTGTTTTATCAAATTGGTCTATAATTATTGATCATTAAAATATTTACCATCTGTTATTTCAGTCACAAATATTTTTTCTCTTTTAACGCCTGGGTTCCAATGATATGAAAAGATAATCACTTACTCACTATATACATGGAAATAATTGCTTGAAAGGGAAAGTGTTTATCCAATTAATTGTTATCTTTCTATGAATCCAAAATAATTCCTTTAGGATAGTATGACATAATAGAAATAATTGGAAGCCAACTCTTATCTACCTATGTAAGCTATGTAAACATACAGCTATGTAAACATACATTGTTTATATAACTGCTCTGACAACTAGATAAAATTTTTAAAATGCAAGTAAATTGGTTGGCATGCAGTTGACCCTTGCTAAATATTATGCTTCCTTTCCACTAAGTGTGACAATGGGCTTTGGGGAGCTTGAGCTCAAGTCATACTTTATGAAACCCTTTTTTAATTATTTATAGAAGCAATAATTTAGAAACCTATTTGATTTAACAACCGTAAAATAATCTGGATTGAGATTTCAGAACTCTGACACAAAGTTACTGAATTAGAATGATAAGGAATAAATTCAAAAACTACACAAACATCTTTCCAGGTAATTCTGATGATCCTCCAGGAACAACACTATTCTAGAAATTTTAGTAAATGCAAAGAGAAGAATATTTAAAGTAACTGGCAACAAAATTCTACAGAATTAAAATGGCAAGAATGAGCTATGAGAAATGGTGCACATTTACTCACATCTTCTAAAATCTAAAGTTTCTTCATTTTAGCCATCTTGTCTAATTTTTTACAGTATATGCTAATATCCATATAGTAAAGAGCAAATAAATGTCATTCTTGCCAAGTATTGACAGCATCTTACTTATTATTCAAACAGATCATCTTTGCAATCTAGTATCATCATTATAAACTCCTAGGGAGCTATCATTGTTTCTACATGGTCAAAAGCATTGCTTGCTGAATAAATCTACATTTTGCTTTACAAAATTGCTTTGCTCTTTGCTTCATCCTGCTTAGAACTTCCTAATCATTTATGAAATACAACATCGTGATGGAAAGACACACACACACACAGAGCCACACACTGTGCTCCATTAATTTTATTTGTTTACTTAGTGAAAGTTCCAGCCACTGCATCTAAATAGCTTCTCCTTTTTCTGGGTCAAGAACATGAAATGACAAATGGAGTGTGATGCTTCTGGAAATTGTTCCAAGAGTTACTTCTTCTACCTATCTCAGGTTGCTAAATAACCTTAAGAATCAGAGTTCTGGAAAGGTCCTGCTGAGGTATTTTAGTTCCTGCTTCTGCCTCTGGGCTAGGTTTTTGTATCCCCCTACCTAGTAAAATGCAAAGCTCAATGACAGCTTCTGAGACTGTCCATATGTAGAAAACTAGATGTGTGCAGTGAAAATGTGAGTGTATAAAATGAAATATGACCCTTAAATGTTAATGTTTTTAAACCAACTGTAGCATATTAAACAGACTTCATAATATAGAGAAATTATCTCTGGTTTTACTGATTTTGTAACTACATACATTTCATGCAGTGGTCTGGAATCATCCAGTTGCTTGGATCATTCTGTTTCTCAGCTTATCAGCACAGAACTTAGATTACCCAAGGTCAGAGCAGAAAGTAGACGAAATGATAGGATTTTAAGGGTACCAAAAGCTTGGGTCCCTCATAACATCTTCTCTGTCTACACCGTTGTAAGTCTATCTTCTCGCCTTTTAGTAGATTAAATTCAAAGAAGACTCTGGAGCCTGACTCCCTGTATTCAAAACCTGTCTCTTCCACTTCCTAGCACTGACATCACAGGCAAGTTCCCCAACCTCCCTGTGCCTCTCAACCGACTATCTGCTAAAAAATAAAATAAGCACCTTTTCAAACTGTTGAGATAAAGTGAGGTCATCTATCTACGTAAAGCACATGGAACAATGCTTGGCCCATTTTAACTTCTCCATGTTGACTATTATCTTTAATATTATGATTATTAGAAATCACTGTGAAAAAGTTTAGCTGCAATGAATTCTCTCTTTCCAAACATTACAAATTGATAGTAGGTGCTAATAGCTTTTACCTGGAATTCTGATCAGATGAGACACCAAAAAGACAAAATTAGTTTTAGCATTCTAATGAAAAACACTATGCACTTTTTCACACATAGTGTTCTAGTGTCTTGATTTAAAAGTTCCTTCCATTCAAATCTTAACTTTTTGTGCAAACCCAACACAAGCCATTTCCCTTTTCGTAGCAGCTCCCCTGATAACAGCAACCCAAGATTCCTCCATCTTCTGGAACAATAGTGGTAGCCTAACACATCATTCTGTGCTGTCAAGAACTGTTGTATACATTTTAATTGTATTATTTTTTCCTCGTCATATCCTCTGAGTTGTATACTAATATTTTCCCATTTATAGGAAAACTAATGTCTTGTTAGGAAAACTAGCAAGTGGTGGAACAGGATTGAAATCTTGGTCTTGAGCTCCAGAAGCTGGTTCTTTACCTCTTTTCTTCTTCTGAATGCTTCTGGAACTCATATTGACCTTATGACTACTTTAATTTATAAAATACTTGAATTTTCCCACTGGGGTACCTCCTGTGACAGGAACAGAGCCTTGTATGGTCTTGCCCCATAGTCGGTTGGCAGAGGAGAGGGCCCATTTTCTCCCTGGCCCTAAGGCCTCTCACAATGACTTGGGCTCCTGCACCTTCATTCTGAAAAGCCCCTGTGTCACTGGTTGCCTCCATTCCCTCCTTTCCTAGACACTGTGGGGGTTGGCCAGGAGGGTGGTATTGGCAGTAGGTGCTGCTGCCCTTGTAGGGGAGGAAAAATAATTTTTTCCACCCTTCTAGGTTCTTGGCTGAGGATCCACTATAATAAAGATAGACTAACAGGAGAAAAAAACACAAAAGTTTGATAACATGTATACCTCTTGTGTACATAGGAGAGACCCAGGAAAACCATGTAACAACTGAAATGGCCTAAGCCATCACCTTAAATAATAAACCTAGCTAAAGACAAAAGAGGGTGTTGGTGAGTGGAGGAAAGCCAGTGATGGGTGGGGGGCTATCAGGAAAAGGACAGTAAACAAGAGTAAAATTGTTATGTGGATTTAGGTCATTGAGTTCTCCACTGATACAAGTTTCTAGACTTTTAATCACCCCTCTTTTCCCGGTACAGAGAGGAAGACACCCTTCCAAATGGAGATTTCCCTTATAGATATAAATTTTTCTTACAAAAAGGTAACTTCTACTTGGTTTTTTGAGCTTTCCCTATGTCTGCTGTTTCTTAAAAAGAATCAGCCTAAAATAATCCTTACGCCAAAGAGATATTTGGGGATGGCAAATTCTGCTTTCCTTCATCCTCACTGCAGCCCCCACTGTTCCCCCTACCTTAAGCACCTGAGCTCAGGGACCACAGAAAGGCAACTGCACTTTGTGACACATTGGTTTGGTCTGGTCCTTGAAGACCCCTGTCCATAGGCTGGGGGAGGCCTTCTCTGCCTAAGAGCACAGGAGGGCAGCCTGGGTAGTCAGGCTGCACAGTGAGAGGGTCCAGGTGTGTCTTGTCAGTATTTTTCCAGCCATCCAACTACACAGCCTCATCCCGTCAATGCCAACACCCACAGTGCCACCTAACCCAACACATGCCTCCTTGTGTCAGTTGCCTTCCCCTGTGTGGTGTCTCATGTCACTCTGACACCAAACTCCCTTGGGCATTTCCTTGCTGATTTTTAAAAAAGATTTATTTATTTCAGAGAGAGAAAGAGAGAGTGTGTGTGAGCAGGGAGAGGAGAAGAAAGAGGGAAACAAGCAGACTCCCCTCTGAGCAGGGAGCCTGATGTGGGGTTCAATCCCAGGACCCTTGATCATGAGCTGAGGCAAAATCAAGAGTTGGAGGCTTAACCAACTGAGCCACCCAGGCATCCCCTCCTTGCTGATTATAAATGTGATTTTAAAGAGTGGAAAATGAGACTGAGTCTTTATTTTTTAAAAAATGTTGTCTGAAAAAAAAGCTTTGGTGAATATTTTATGCTACTTATTTTCCCCACAAGTTTATGTAATTACTCTGCAATTAGATTATAAGCTCATTGAGGGAAAAGACAATATTTTATAAATTTTGGGTTTTCCCCAAATACCTACCACAGCAGTGGTAGTTCCAAAATTCCTCTGTAGCAAGGAATTAGCAGCACCTTATATTGAGGGGGAAGGTAGGGATGAACTAGGGGATTTACTTAAAGCTTCATTTTCAAAGCAAATGTTTTTTACTTATATATTTCTCTAGGGAACTTAAGGTGGTAGAGAGGCTGATAGAATTTTGGGTTGATAAAGACCTCAATTACCCCTTGGCCCCAATACCATACAATAGTGGGGCACCTGGGTGGCTCAGTAGGTTGAGCCTCTGCCTTCGGCTCAGTTCATGATCTCAGGGTCCTGGGATCAAGCCCCGCATTGGGCTCTCTGCTCAGCAGGGAGCCCGCTTCCCCCTCTCTCACTGTCTGCCTCTCTGCCTACTGTGATCTCTCTCTGTCAAATAAATAAATAAAATCCTTAAAAAAATATATCGTACAATAGTGCTCTGTACTGTTACGGAGGAAAAATTTTCCTCTACCCTTCAAAGTTTCTTTCAGGTGGACTAAGAATTAAACTGAGACAGATTAATAGAAGAATATCAAATTTAATTTTGTATGTGTGGGAAATCTACATACATGAGAGATTCAAAGACAAAAAGATAAAATGAAGTATATATGCCTTTCTTGGCTAAAGAGTGGGATAAGGGCTTGGGCTTCAACATGAGGAGGACAATAAGAAGAGCAGATGTTTGGTATTTAAATGTTTGCCCTGCTATACAGATGGGTAACTCAGATAAAATTTATCTCTGGTAATAATTCTACTTCTGGGAAGGACTCCCAATTTAGATTCTTCTGAGAAATTAAGAGAGGGGCATAAAGTTTCTCTTGAGTTCACAGGATCTCAATAGCCTTCAGCTCAAAATCATCCACATGCCAAAGTGGCACATCTCAGGGAGACTTGCTCTGAACTCCTTTAGAACATAGGAAGCATTTAATGAATATTTGATGTGTAATTTTATAAATATGATAACATTAAATGACCGAAAATGCCATGATGCCTTCATAGGTTGTGAAGGGCAATATTCTTAGGGAAAAAATGTATAGTCCTATAGTCTGCCCGACCCACAAACTAGGTATCAATTTCCCCCCTGCTCCAGTTCTCTTTCCAGAATGCCCCACTGTACAAGCCCAGTGATCTATGGCCACTCTGAACCAGTAGCAGACAGATGGTAACCTTAAAAAGAAAGTCTAATCTTAGGAATTAGAATCAAGATTTTATAGCACAATAAAGTCCAAGACCATATCTTTTTCCTCTATAAAACTTGCAGAAAAGATCCAGAATTTAATTAAACTGCCATTACTCCTGAATTACGTATTCTGTTTTCTACTTTTTCCCAAAGTTCTTCATTATCTTTTAGTTTTCAGACCAAAACCAAGGAGTATGAAGAGAAGGATACAGAGGAGAAGGAGGGCAGGGTGAGGGAGACAAAATGACTACCAGAGGAAAAGGGAACTACTGGTAGGAAAGAAAAACCCTCCCCTCTTCCTATTTAGGTTCTTTGGCTGGCCTAGTAATTCAAACTGACATAAGACAGATTAACAGGAGAAAAACAAAGAAATGCTTTATAACATAAATACTTCCTGTATGTATACGAGAGATCTAGGAAAACTGAGTAAGTCTCTGAAATGGCCAACACCATCACCTTTAACACCATCTTCAGTTAAAGACAAAAGAAGGATGTTGGGGGTGGGGACTTTGTTGTGGGAGCTTATGAGGAAAAGTACAATAAATGAGAGTAAATTATTATGCAGAGCTTTAAGTCCTTAGAAAGAAAACCACAGGCCCCAAATGGAATTACTGATGTTAGGCCAAGTCACCAGACTGGGGCTTAGTATCTACTGGAATTTTACTTCCAACCTCCCCCAGAACAGTAGTCTTAACCAGTCAATCAGGAATTTTCTGCTCTGTCACATGGGCCCTCTCCATCTGCCAAAGGAAGATGAGTTAATCCACCTAATAAACCTCCCTGCTTTTTCCCCTAAGGGAAGGTGACCTTGCCTGAAACAATCCTTTCTTGACTTTTGCTAATTGTTCTGCCCCATTTCTACCTATAAAACACTTATACTTCATATAGCTCCTCAGAACTCCTTTCTACTTGCTAGATGGGATGCTGCCTGATTCATAAATCATTAAATAAAGTCAGTTAGATCTTTAAATCTACTCGGTTGAATTTTGGTTTTTCTGTTTTTTTTTTTTTTGTTTTTTTTTTTTTTAGCAAACTCCATGTTTTTTCCATTTCTAGAGATTTGGATATCCTCTTATTCCTGGTACAGAGAGGGAGACACTCTTACAAATGGATATGTTCCTTATAAATGTAAATGTTTCTTGGGCACCTGGGTGGCTCAGTTGGTTAAGCATCTGCCTTTGGCTGGGGTCATGATCTTAGGGTTCGTGGATGGACCCCCCCATCAGGCTCTCTGCTCAGCAGGGAGTCTGCTTCTCCCTCAACCTCTGCTCATCCCCCTGCTTGTGCTCTCTCTCTCTCTCTCTCTCCCCCTCTCAATTAAATAAGTAAAACCTTAAAAAAATATAAATGTTTCTTACAAAAGGTAAACTTCTACTCAGTTTTCAGAGTTTCACCTGTATCTGCTAAAAATAATCAGCTTAAAATATCAATATGCCAAAGAGACATATTTTGGGGTGGTATATTTGCTCCCCTTCAGAACATTTGCAATTGTTTAATCTATTTTCCACTGTGGGGAAGCAAAAATAATTTTCTTCTACCCTTCAGGTTCTTGGCTGAGACCCCACTGCAATAAAATAGATTAACAGGGGCACCTGGGTGGTGCAGGTGGTTGAGTATCCAACTCTTGGCTTCAGCTCAGGTCCTGATCTTAGAGAGGTGAGATCGGGCCCTGCCTGGCTCTGCACTCGGCACAGAGTCTGCTTGAGATTCCCTCCCTCTCCCTCTGCCCCTGCTGCTCACATGCTTGCTCTCTCTCTTTCTTAAATTAATTAATTAAGTAATCTCTAAAAACAAAAATAGATTAACAGATGAAAAACAAACAGAAGTTTAGTAGCATGTATACCTCCTGCGTACATGGGAGA
Organism: Nasua narica; assembly: GCA_028533885.1. NCBI lineage: Eukaryota > Metazoa > Chordata > Mammalia > Carnivora > Procyonidae > Nasua > Nasua narica. Next base: position 140,416,829 of record CM052800.1, on the reverse strand, counting down.
GACCCAGGAAAACTGAATAACTCCCTGAAATGATCCAAACCACCACTTTAAACATCATCTCTGATTAAAGACAAAAGATTATTGGGGAAGGTGGGGGAGCCCAGTTATGGGAGGCTACCAGGCAAAGAACAGTAATCAAGGGTACGGTTGTTACACAGATTTAAGTTCCTGTCTTCTCCATTGATAAGAGTTTATAAAACTATAGTCCTCTTCCTCTTCCTGATACACAAAAGAAGACAATGGATATTCCCCTTGCAAATGTCTTTTTTTTTAAATTTAAATTCAATTAGCCAACATATAGTACGTCATTGGTTTCAGATGTAGTGTTCAATGATTCATCAGTTGTGTATAACACCCAGTGCTCATCACATCACGTGCCCTCTTAATCCCCATCACCCAGTTACCCCAGCTCCCCACCCGCCTCCCGTAAATGTCTCTTACAAAAGGGTAACTTCTTGGTTTTCAGAGCTTTTCCCATGTCTGCTTGTTCCTTAAAAATAATCAGCCTAAAATAATCCTTATGCCAGCAAGACATATTAGGGTGACAAATTCTGCTCTCTTTCACCATCTCAATGCAAGGGAACATCATGGGAGGGGATCACATGAGAGGACAGGAATTTAAAGTACAGTATTTGAAATCAGGCAGAATAGCTTTACTTCCTGGTTTTACTACTTAACCAGTTGTGTCAATGAAGTTAAATTACTTAACCATTCTCAGCTTCAGCTTTCTCATCTATTAAATGTAGATACAACAGCTACATATCCTAGTAAATTAAATGAAATAATGTATCCAAATGCTCAGCACAGGGGCTGGCACTTTAGAACCCAGTCACTACTAGTTGTTATCACCGTTAGGGTTCCCAGGGCTGGTGCTACCTACTGATGGTAAGGGAGAAGGCACAATCTAGAAAATTGAAATAGACATTCTTGGTTACAATGTGCTACTCTAAGGCAAAGCATCTTAAGCTGGTGTTTATTGTGACAGAATTAAACAATATTCTTTTTAACAGCATTATTGAGATGTAATTCACATACCGTATAATTCACCTTTTGAAAGCATACAGTTCAGTGATTTGTAGTCTGCTTAGTTGTGGGACCATCAAAACAATTTGTGAACATTTTCTTCACCTTAAAAAGGAGCCCCAAACAATACATTTTTTGTTAATAGTTTTTAGGATTTTAGAATAGTGCCATAAAAACATTCTCTTCCAGATTACAAGTAATCACCAGATACATGATATAAAAGTGATAAACAAAGTAGAATAAGCCTTATTTATGGATTATCAGTTTATTCAAATATATTATGGTGTATAATACTGTAATAACTTTGTAAATAAGTTCAATGAAACACTAGTCACATTAAAACCCAGAATAATGCTAATACCATTGATTTAGCAACAGCCATAAAATGGAACATGTACATCCCTTCTGTATTTTCTTTTAATTCTTCAAATTTGTAAGTGATCAAATATACATTAAAGATTTTTTTAAACCTTAAAAAATATGCAATTACTATACAGAAATAGCGGTCAGGTATTCAAAAATTTCAAAAACATAAAAAATAAAATAATTTCTCAGGGTGCCTGGGTGGCTTGGTAGGTTAAAACCTCTGCCTTTGGCTCAGGCCATGATCTCAGGGTCCTGGGATCAAGCCCCACATCAGGCTCTCTGCTCATTAGGGAGCCTGCTTCCCCCTCTCTCTTTTTGCCTGCCTCTCTGCCTACTTGTGATCTCTCTCTCTCTGTCAAATAAATAAATAAAATCTTTTAAAAAATAATAATAATAATTTCTCTATTCTTATTCTCCATGGTATTGGATAGGAAACCAGAAGTCTTCAGTCTTTTCATAATTAATTTTCCAGGTTGTTTTTATTAATCAGGATCTATGGGAAACAATATAGTATTAGGGAAGAAAAAACTGCTGCATAGAAATAGATGGTCCTTATCAAATCTAACTAGGTAACCTTAAGAAAGTTAAATGACCTCCTTATGCATCCTTTTTCTCATCTGTAAATTCAGGATATGGTAGCAGCCCATGTAGCCCATAAGCTTGTAATGAGGATTAAATATACAATATGCATAGAGCAATGTCCAATAATTCCTAAGATACATAAATAACCCCTTCCAGGAAGTGGAGCTTAATTTTTCTCCCCTTGAATGTGGGCTGGACTTAATGGCCTGCTGACAAAGACTAGGGTATGAAAAGGGAAAAGTGATAACTTTACAGTGGAGAAACCTGGACAATCTCCCTTGCTCCACCAAAAAGAGTTAAAAAAAAAAAAAAGATGACACAGTCATATTACTGCTTACAACCTTCTGATAGCTTCTCTCTGTATTAGAATACAATTTTGATTCCTTGCCATCACTTTCTAGGCTCCATGGTCTCATTCATATATACTTCATAACAGATGCCTTTGCCTTATCTCAATGTGGTCTGGTCTCACAAGCCTTTTCAATATAACTCAGCTCATCCAAGATTTTCCTGCCTTGAGTGCTTGCTTGTGGTGTCTCTGATCTTGCCGTGGCCAATCCCTCCTTATCATCGACACTTCTGCTCAACAGTTGCCCCTTCACAAATGCCTTCCCTGACCATCCTACCTAGAGTTCTCTCCACTTGGCCACTCTCTGTCAGTGTACCTCTTTTATTTCCTTCATAGAGTCTATCATACCATGAACTTTTCTTGATTATTTGCTTACTTACTTGCTTGCACTCTCTCCCATCATGAGAAACATTGTTCAGGGAAGGCAGGAATTCTGCCTGTTTTGTTAAGCTGCATATCCTCACTCCCATAACCTTGTGGAAGCCCAATAATAATCTGTGGAATGAATAAATCACAGAGAAAATAGTAGGGATGTTCACCAAGGTTTTTAGGTATTTTAGTAATGACAAAGAATGTCAACTGTAAAGAGGACTAGAGGAATAGAAGAATATCTGTTTTTTAAACATCTGTGCTTATTGTCTATATAGTATATTGTCTATAAAGTCAGGCACCAGTCTTTGTCAGCTGTAAGCATTTACTATATCTTCAACTTTAATGCTTGGTACCACTCATTTCTGATTCAGTACTGACCAGAGACTCCTTCATGCTAGCCAATGAGCTGTAGAACTCATCTCTCTGCCAAGGCTGGGACCACGTTGAGGGAGTGTGTCCTAAACACTTCTTTCTCTCAGACCACAACCTTCCTTTAACCATTACCATATCTTCTCATCTCTGGTAAAATTATCAGGGATTTTCTTGTCCCCCACCGGGATTCCAGACCTTTCTGACCCCAGTGTAACTAATCAGGACTTTACATCTCATCTAGCTGTCAAGAATCCTCTACCTAAGACACAGATTCCCAAACCTCTGTGATTTTTTTTGTCTCTTCTTTCCTGTGTCTTATTTGTGTCTCTCACCTAACTTCAGATATGGCTCACCCTATACTCTTACAGCCCCCAAAGAACCAAGTTAGAACCCCTTGGTTCATGCAAAACTGAGTTCCTATGCCTCCTTGGACCCAGAACATTGAATAATAGCTATTAAACTGAAGTTTTCTTCTTTTTGCACCAGCCCCTACAGCTGAGGCCAGAGTATTCCACAGGAAAAAGCCCATTTACATCACAAACCCTACTTAATACATGTTGTAAAATATTCTAAAACCACCAACTATAGCAGAACCTATTCCAATTTCAGAGATATTTAAAAATAATAAGTAAATCATCACTATATATATCACTATTTATAATTATAAATATAATTATATTATTATATGTGTAATATAATATTTATAATTATATATACAATGTAGTAATAGACATTAGTAGACTATATAACATTCACTTGAAAGTGAAGACCCATTGGCATAGTTTGATAATTGCACTTCACCATGAAACAGCCCCAAAATCCCTTGGGCTGTTTAATCACTTTGAAGGTAATATTACGTTAAGAAAATATATACCTAAATAAAATGCTTATAAAGTTCTATATTTTTGTAAAAGATTTACTGCAACCTTTCACAGAACTCAAAATTTTATATTTCAAGTGGTAGAACCTATAGAACATTGATTTATTTTCATTTGTTCAGATTCAACTGTCAGTAAAACTTAAAGAGGAAAGAATTCAGTCCCATTTAGTAGAGACTCACAATATATAAATGTAGCAATATAAAATCATAATGGTCAAGTGATCAAGGAAATATGGTCACTATCAGAATGTAACTGGAATCATGTTTTCAAAATATTAAACCAATGTATTTTCTCTTCTTATTAATATAGTTCTCTTCTCTATAACACTTTCTGTTCCCATGGCTATACCATGAAGGTTATTATGTAGAAAAAGTATGAATGCACTTTGCCAGACTCCAGCATATCGCATAAGTACAAAAGAAAGCAAAATAACATAGAAAAGGAGTTCTCTACAGAATAAGGGAAAATCTAAAAAAAAAAATGGTATTTAGAGAAGATGGGAAGATGCTACTGAAAAAAATTATGTTCAGGATCCCTTCATCCCTCACTTGTCTTGAAAAGAGAGACCTCACTGAATGTCTGATTCAGAGGGCTCTTATACTCTGCTCCCATCTCATTAAGGACATCTCTTTGAATTGCACTTCACATCAGCACAAGTGGTAATATAAAGGAGTTGTACAGCATTTGGGGACAGAGGGTGGGCTGGAGGTAGCATTGCAAAATCTTCCTAGACTTGTGTGTGGTATGAAAGGTATCCAAGATCCCATGTGCTGTGGGTAGAACACTAGAAGGAACAGATGTTACTCACCTGGCAAGCTTGCTAATGGGCGAGGCTAGTGAGGGTCACTATGGCAGAGATAAAATGTTCATGTAAGATCTGCTGGGTGGATCACCAGGCCCAGGACTAAATGAAAAGTCACAGCCAGAACTAGAGGGATCTTTGGTGCTGGTCAGAACAAAAATGGGATCTTATTCAATGGAAGGCAAGGTTCTAAGTTCCCAGGCTTTCACAAAATCAGAAAGGATAGGTCATGATTTTTATTACAGAAATTCCTTCCTTCTTTCCTTCCTTCCTTCCTTCCTTCCTTCCTTCCTTCCTTCCTTCCTTCCTTCCTTCCTTCCGTCCTTCCTTCCTTCCTTCCTCCCTTCCTTTATTAGAAAGAACTGGCTCATGTGATTATGGAGGCTGACAAATCCAAAATCTGAAAGGTAAACCAACAGGTTGGAAACCCAGGAGAGCCAGTATTGCAATTTGAGTCTGAAGGCAGTCAGCTATACAACCAGGAAGAGCCAATGTCGCAGATGAAGGCAATCGGCTGGAGAATTCTCTCTTGCTTGGGAGAGGCTCATCCTTTTGTATTATTCAAGCTTTCAACTGATTGAATGAGGCCCACTCACTTTATGAGGGCATCTGCTTTATTAAAAAGTCCATTGGTTTAAATGTTATGCTCACCCAAAAACACCCTCATAGGAACAATGTTTGATCAAACACCTGAGTACTTCATGGCCCAACCGAGTTGACCCATAAAATTAACCATCATACCACTGTAAAGTACTTTGTTGATACAGTTACTGTATTAGAAGAGGAAAGTTAACTAGATCGTAACAGAAGGGAAATAAGCAAGTATCTGTTACGCATATTTTGGACCTATGTAATTATGGGATAGCCCTGCAGGGAATCAGATTAATGGGATTGAGAGCCTCGACATGGCCTCACACAGAATGAGAATGCTTTGGGTGAGGAGGTAACAGATATTTGCTCTAGGGAACTTCTGCAGATATTCAACCAAAAATAATTCTTTAATCACACATTCCCTTCAGTCATCATTATTCTTTTCAAATACAATGGAAGTTTTAAATTAGGGAAAGATAGTGTTAATAAAACAGTAAAGGCTTAGAGAAATGTTTTCATCTCATTTTTGTAGTTGACACAGGCAGTCTTTCCTTTCTTCACCCTTTCATTATTATTGCTCTTAAATTGGGTTTCTCACACCACAGGACTTTGTTAATATCCAGTGGTCAATCAGGTAGCTCATTCGGTAAAGGTTTTTTAAAAAAGAAATCTTTTTCCTACTTGCTGTAACCAATTCTACGGCATCAAGAGGCATACTAATTAAAATTAACTTTTTTTAGAGTCAGTTCACAGAAGGTGTTAGGCTAGTGAAGTTCTGATTATTATCTAAAGTTGTGCCATTAATAAAAGAAAGTTTAAGCAAAGATAGTGTGCCCTAAATCTGGAGGGACTAGAAAAGAAGAAAGGAAAATTGGCATATCTGTGATACCAAAAGGGAAATGATTTGGAAGAAAAGACTAGAAGGAAGAGTCATCCCCCTTAATATCAGCAATGTTAGCCCCCTCATTAATACACTCTTCTTCCTAACATTCTATTTAAGCAATTCACAGTTAAAACAGGTTTAGTCTAAAAAATGTGCAATTCTTACACTAGACAAATTGATGATACATTAAGGTAAATGCCCCAGAAGAGGAGAAAGGGTCAACTATTCCCCCAGGGTTAGATTGACAAGGCCACTCTGAGTATAGTCTGTACCTTTCATGAATGCATCTTCACTGGCCATAGAAGGCTCACGCTCACATATGTAGGATCACATCTGAGGCTTTGCCACATACTCAGATCAGGAAAGTATTACAGAACTGTGGATGTGTTTCCCTATTCCTGTATTTAGGTTGAACTTACGACAAAAAGTAAATGGCTCTTGTGAGATTTACAGGCAACAGGATAGCTGGAAATCAACTTACTGCTCTTGCATATTTATTATTTATCATAAAAGTAAAATACCAACATGAACAATAAAACTGAATGTTAAATAAAAATAGGTCATTCTCACCAACTTGGTTGTAGTCATTTGTAACTGAGATGTATAGTAGTATTTTCGCAATTGACCTAGCTGGTTGATTCTGTTTCAGAGGAAGGTACAATCTGCCTAGAGGTCTGACCTTAGAGTTCAGTGTCATTGTCATTTTTTTTTATTTTGTTCTTGCTTTTGTTTTCTTTCTTTTTTTTTTTTAAGATTTTGTTTATTTATTTGACAGAGAGACAGCGAGAGAGGGAACACAAGCAGGAGGAGTGGGAAAGGGAGAAGCAGGCTTCCCGCTGAGCAAGGAGCCAGATGCAGGGCTGGATCCCAGGACCTTGGGATCATGACCTGAGCCAAAGGCAGACACTTAAATGACTGAGCCACCTAGGCATCCCATTGCTTTTGTTTTCATATTGAGGTGATCTCCTCCATCCGCCTCCAATCTATTTAAACATGAATAAGCCCAAGTCACACTAGACAGATACCTATGTATATATCAGGCCTCCAAAAGTCCGGGTCAGAGAAGGAGGTAGGTTTGGGAACTTTGCCTTAGGTCTGAGGTACCAGGACGAAAGAAGTACCGTGGATGAGGTTCCGTGGAGGTGAAGACCTGGGAAGAGAGTGGGGCCTATTTGCAAATGTTAACCTTTGTCCCAAATGTCATTCATATACCCTGGTGATGATGTCTCGGGAAATGGTGATCATTGCACAAGCTACCGCTTATCTAAACCACAAAGTCATCATTTCGAGAAGCCATTCCTAAATCCTCACATCTAGAAAATAGCAACATTCCACTCGTTTGATTACCAGATTCAGTATTCTCGGTTTGAGCTCACTTTTAGCTTCCTCAGGTAAGGCTTCTTATTCATCACAAAGTTGTGGTGAAGGACAGACAAGGAATCTCAGCAACCATGGGGAAAAAAAAAAATCAACCCACTTCATGCCTGTAAGGGCAGAAAAGAGGATAGACTTTACACAGGGATGAAAGAGGCTTCAGGAAAGGGAGAGAAACAGCTTTTGGTTGATTCTGTACTTTATTATGGGATTTCCCTCCGATACGCTTTACCATTAGTACAGGATGTCTGAGTATTCCCAGTGAAGGCGTAAAGGTCATTGACCTCAACCAAGGGGAGAGAAGGCTAGCGTCACCATGAGGTTCCGTTCCCTGTACACTGGAGTGACATGAGTAAACAGCTCCTACAAATAAGGCTTGTGGTGCTTTGCATAGCTGCAGAGTGGTTATGGAGCACTAGACAGGCCCTAGCGTAGGACAAAGCACAGGGAGCAGAGTTAGCTCTTCCAGAAGGTGCTGTCCCCACTAGAGGGACAGGCAAAAGATGCTGGTCTTTTGAAATGATGAGGTAAAGCACCATTACCAATATCTGAGTCCAGATTCACTTTTAAAAATAACCTGCTAAATTAAGAGTGACCGAAAGTTCTGACAGTCTTCTAAATAAGTGGGGTCTGTATCCCCTCTCCTGACTTGGGTGGGTTTGTCACAGAGAGACCCCAAGACTTGACATTTACTGCCCACCTGCTTGTACTTATTAACCTTTGTCTTAGGATTTCCCCTAGATTCTTATTTCTGGCTTACCTCTTAACTCAGACAAATGAAACACAAAACTGCCCCTCAGGTGACGCTGACCGTCCTGATAAGACCTCTTGTAGGCCCAGAAGACCCAGACTTTTTGAACTAAATCCCTGACTCACACTTATGCAGATGGACCAAAGAAGGATCTTTGGAATGACCTACCATTTCCTTTATTTCATTTTAATGCTAAAATCTCCACCCAAGGAAGAGCCTCAGCCTCATTTACATACAATATATGTGTAGGCATGTTTCCTTAAGGCCATGTGTGACCTTTTCCCCACCTTTACATAGAAATGACAAGGCTTCCCTATCTAAATATTCATTCAGACCCGAAACAAAAGGAACCCTTTCTTTCTTTCTCTCTGTGAACGTTTTACTAATAAGGTGTGGGAGAAAGGATGCCCAGAAATTAAAGGACCAGTTGGTTCTCTTCCTGTCTCATGGAATAGTCACTCTTAGAACCCTGCATCCAAGCTATGAGGAAGCCCAGGCAGCCTACGGTGAGACTCACATGGAAAGTAAACTAGGCTCCTGGCCAATTGCCTGGTTGGACCTCCAGCCGCCAGCCAGCACCTGATTGGGCAGCCATGAGTGAGCGTCGTAGAAGCAGATCCTCCAGCCCCAGTCAGGCCGCCTGCAGATACCACACAGGGCGGAGCTGCTGTAATAAATAATCAAATCAGATATACTGACCTGGCAATTTTGGAAAGACCAGTGAGTGAAGCACAGCTGGAAAAGAGTTTCAAAAATCTATATACACGATAAGCATTGTTCAAAATTGGTCTAAATAAAAAATGTATCAGGTGAGGGGTGACTTAAAATTATTTGATAATAAAAATTAATTTCCGTCTTTGAAATGACTGAAAACTACTGTTTTGTCTGAAAAAATACATTTTAATTCAAATTGCTAATCAAATAAAACATAGTTATAACAATTAGATCTATATACATACACATACATGTATGTATAAGCCACACGCATTATTACTGTCATCTTCTAAAACAGCAAATGTTTGCAAACTAAACTCTGAGAAAAAACAATTGTTTAGTTTCCACTTAGCCTTCTTGAGAAAGAGACTGCAGGAAGCCTAAAAGGCCTCATTGGAAGTCAGGAGCACCAAGACCACATAGGGTTTTAAAGATCAAAGTAACATATGCAAACTCCACTGACTTCAGATGTTAAATCAAAACACGAAAGCCTTTTCATTCTTGAAAAACTCTACTGGATTTTGTCAGAGAATTTGTGTACGAATTGTACTTCCCTATTTCTCTGTTTTAATTATTAGAGGTATTTGCACGAAAACAGGATCTTTATTTTTAAGAGTTCATCTGCTCCTGCTGTGTTTCCCTCACTTGAAGTCATAATCCAGTATAAGATAAATAGCAGCAGGAGGAGATAAACTCTTAAAAGACAAAGATTTTGTTTTCATGCAAATGATTCAAATAGTGTTTTTGAAGTCAAACCGTAAGATTGATGGTATGCAAATAACATTGTCTCTAATATAGTTTCTGTATATACTAGGTTATTTTTTTCCAAAGTGTTAGCTGTACAAAGAAACTTAGTGTTCAGAAGAAATGATAAACATTTTACTAATCAAATGCCAAGATATATTAGTAAGAAATTCAATTATAATTGAAATGTAGCAAGGTAGATCAAACGTCACTTTGAATAAGATTCATATCATGTTTAACCAATACTTTTAACTCAAAATTCTATTATGACTAAAAAGTCCCTAAATTGGACACAGGATCTTTTATGATAATGTGTCATTTCCTCATGCTTTTATTTTTCCAAATTTAAAGTTTTTAAATTTCTCCTCAATAATATTCTTTTTTTAAAAAATAAAAGACTTATTTATTTATTTTAGAGAGAGAGAGGGACAGTGGAGTGGGGGAAAGGGCAGAGGGAGAGAGAGAGAATCCTTAAGCAGATTCCCTGCTAAGCACAGAGCCCGACCAGGGGCTCAATCTCAGGATCCTGAGATCATGACCAGAACAAATCAAGAGTTGGACGCTTAACCTACTGAGCCACCCAGGTGCCCCTTCTCAACAATATTCTGTCAAATACATTGAGAGCAGGTTATTTCTTAGTCCACTGTCCATATAGGATTATCTTCAATGTACTGGGTCAAAATTTTATAATGTATATATACTTAAGAACTATCAAGAAAATTTTAAGGAAGTATCTTTCAGTTATAATTTCAGATATTTTATTACTTACTCTAAATTATAAGGTATTATTAATATCAATTAGTACCTTTGCCTATGTGATCTTGCTTGATTTTTCAAAAAATCTTTTGAAGGAAACAGAGAAGATATTCTTAAGCCCCATTTGTTTTGTAAATGATAAGGACAGTTAGTTTATAACTGGAATGGAGATTTTGAAATTATGGAACAAATACTGCAAATATAAATGGTATTTATATTTTGTTTCCATATGCCCTAAAAAGACTTCAAGACATAGCATTTAGAAAACATTGGTCTAGAGAGCAGATTCCATCACAATAGAAAAGCAAATGGGAACTTGATTCTGCCTGGATTGCAAATTAATTCCATACCTAGTAGCTTCCAACCACTCTTTCACTAACAGAATAAACACACAAAGGGATATCTTAGAAAATAGGCAAATAGTGTAGTGTGTTATATTTGTTCCTCAGTCATTTGCTTCTTAAAAATATAGTCAGGGGCGCCTGGGTGGCTCAGTGGGTTAGGCCTCTGCCTTTGGCTTGGGTCATGATCTCAGGGTCCTGGGATCGAGCCCCGCATTGGGCTCCCTGCTTGGCGGGGAGCCTGCTTCCACTTCTCTCTCTGCCCAGGCTCTATGCCTACTTGTGACCTCTCCCTCTCTCTCTCTCTCTCTCTCTCTCTCTCTCTCTGTGTCAAATAAATAAAATCTTTAAAAAATATTTATATATAGTCAGAATGACAATCTCATTCTTTTTTTCTCTCTCCCTCTTCCTCTCTTTCTCTCTCCCATCTTGAGTTTTAGCTTCCACTAAAGTTTCTCAAATTTAAATACAAAATACTTAAAAGTTATTATGATACATTATTCTATAATCTAAAAAGTGTTGTTGTGGATAGGCAGCTAACCAAAGTGTCAGTCTCTGGTCAGAGCTTACACAATGCACAAGTTGTTAATGGCTTCCTTTCATTTCTGTCAAACACATGAAAGATGAGGTAAGTTTATTTACTAAAGTGATATCAATGTATAATGCATCTCTTCTTATGAAACACATATAAACATCTTACACATAAAAGAAGTTTGTGTGTGTGAATGTATCTGTTAGCTATAGATGAGTAACAAATCACCCCAGATTTTACTTGTGTTAAACAATAATGATATATTATTTCTTATGAGTCTGGTTCTTCTGCTGATCCTACCCAGACTCACATAAATAGCTGTCTTCAACTGGAGGGTTACTGAGGGCTGGGCTCAGCAGGAGAGGTAGGACAGCTAGACTCCTCTCCATGTGATCTTTCATCCTTAAGGAAGCTAGTCCAAGCCTCATCAAGTGGTGGCAGCAACATTCTAAAAGCCTAAGCTCCAATGTGTAAATATATACCAAGCTCTGGCTTGCCATGTGTTTGCCGATGTTCCATTGACCAAACCAAATCACCTGGCCAAGTTCAGTGTCAGTGTTGGAGGGCACAATCACCACATGAGGGCATTGCTTCCAAGAGGTAGGATTCATTGAGTTTCCCACTATGTACCACAGTGGGAAAAAATTGCTACTTTGAAGCAAAGCAGTTTTTATGCTTAGAAAAAAAATTTTCTAAAGGAGTGTAACTAGATTATCTGAATACTTTTACAGTGAGGCAGCTTTAAGGTCAGGGCAAGTCACTATTCTACTATTTTGCAATGAGATTTATAATAAAAATAAATAGCAAGAGCTTTATAGAGGAAATCCAGTGCCTTTGATTAGAAGGAGGAAAATATAATTCTTACTGAGCAATCACTATGTACTTGGTATTTAGTCAGGTGAACTATTTAATTTTAATTTTATCTAAGACAACACTGAATAATATTTTGTTAAATTTAATTTGTTAGTGACAATTATAATCCTGAATGCTCACTTATTAAATATCATGCTCAACTATTTTCATCATTTTGACTAATATTCTAAAGACATTAGTTCTAAATTAAAGCAATAGTAATTTATTGAGATATTGACAGTTTTTCCCTTTTAGTGGTCACTTCAGCAGCACATATATGAAATTTGGATACACTCTTTACCTTACAATAAAATCACTTAGTATTGATTCACTCTTTGGTAACAGAGACCCAGAATAACATTGACTTCAATAAGATAGAAGTTAACCTATAATTAGGAATAAAAACACTTGGCCTTCTTAGCACTGTATTCTAAATATCCCATGCTATGAGAAAGTTGGTGCACTTGCAACTACAGAATTAGCTGCACTGTACATTGTTACAATAGGCACAGTTACTGTGACAAACTGAAATTTATGGGAACAGGCAAGAAGCATCAAATAGAAAGTCAGTCAGACAAACAGTATCTTAGGGGATGAGAATGCTCTAAGATGGTGGGGGAGGGGCCAACAGTCAGCAGGGGGTTAGCTTTGAAAGGAAAGTACTGCCTTTCATTTGTGCATTGTAAAGAAGAAATTTAAAAAGAGAGAGGAAATTTTCCAGTAAATTTAAACTAAGGGAAAATATTATTACTCTACCTTTGGGGTGAAGGTGGTTCATTGGTTTTTAGATATTCATTTTCCACTGACTAAAGTACCACATGATTTATTAACGTTTCTTACCACCTTCCTTATACATTTCTTCAGAAATTCCTACCAACATATACACATTGGTTTCTCCTTAACATTGTATCCAGGACAAACCCGGCACCATCATTCTTTCTGAGCATCCAAAATATAGCAGTGCCACCAAAGGAAAACAGCTGGCGCTGTTTCTGGCCGTCATTTCAGGGGCCTACCTCAGGGAAGGCAGCCACAAAATTCTGAAAGGTTAAGGTAGACCACATCTTCAAGAAGTACCTGCCAGGGCCCCTGGGTGGTGCAGTTGGTTGAGCGACTGCCTTCGGCTCGGGTCATGATCCTGGAGTCCCGGGATCGGGTCCCACGTCGGGCTCCCGGCTCCATGGGGAGTCCGCTTCTCACTCTGACCTGCTCTCTCTCACTCTCTCTTTCCTAATAAATAAATAAATAAAATCTTAAAAAAAAAAAAAAAGAAGTACCTGCCAAAACATTACAATGGCAGCATTTCCCCAATTCATTCCAGCTACTTCCAAACTTTCTCAGGTAAATTTGATTTATTCAATCACTTTATTGGATCAAACTAGTTTTACCATGGAAACTATTTTATTTATTCAAATTTTCTCCATAGCTTTATGAGTACTGAATGCAGGTCTCTGTCTAAATAGCATTATTCAACCAGTTAGTGACATAACCAGACCCTGAATGAAGGAAATTGAGCTGCTGACTCCAGACCCACGCAGTGACTGATTCTAAAGAAAATGCTTAGTTTCCACTATAAATCTCAGTTCTTCTGTCAACTGCAATGACTGAAACTCTTGTATATTTCTTCAAAACAGCCCTGCCACACTCCCTGTTGTGCTGATTGTTCCAAATTAGAGATCTGCTGCTTCCCTGTGGGCATTCTGTTGGAACATATAGATTTTCTATTGAGCTGCTGGGGCTTCGCATCAGTTTTGCACAGTAGCCAATTTAAGCAGATTGAAGCAATATATGCAATCCTACTGCATAGTCAGCATTGGAATTGTCTTACTAGGATGAATATGATGAGGAAGCAGTCATATCCCCCGTCTCTCACAGTGAACCAGTGTGACCTGTAAGGAACGGCACAGGCTGGGGAGCTTACTATTACCTGGCCATTCTAGCTCTCTCTTTCTTCATCTGTAAAACTCGGAGGATAATGCCTAACTTTCAGGATTACATGAATTAGAGATAATGCATGTAAAATACCTACCATAATATCTGAAATATAATACTACTCATTTATTATTGTAAAAAGGAAAAGATCGTTGGTTTAGAAAATGTAGACAATCACACATTTTGCTTCAATAGCAATATTCAAAATTGAGTCATGTTAAGGCCTTTAGTAATCCTGATATTATGGGTCCTCTTGTATAATTAAAAGTAAAATCAATGCTAAAGATGAGTTTTAGAAAGTTCAACAAATTTCTGACTTTTTTCATCAGCGTTACTTTTTTCTTCTCAAGAAATGTCAATATTCAAAATCTTTCGCCTGAAGCACACTTTTAATTTGCCTTAGGATAATCCAGCATTATTTAAAATGTGCTTTAATCACTTTCACTCAAAAGCATCCATTCCTTTCTGATCTTTTTTACTAAGGATTAAAAAAAAAACCTGAGAAGTATATTACTATGAAAAACTGAGATATTGGCTAAAATAGAAAACAAAATGTAAATATCTGTAATTGCATGTATTGAGTATTCATATTGGAGCCCTGTGGCAAATATTTAAATTTTATGATATGAAAATCTAAATGGAAATGTACCTAAGAGCAGAATAGCATAGTATAAAGAGCCCAGGCTTGGAACTGGAGGACCCATGTAGAATTCATTCATTCATGCATTCATTCATACATTCATTCAAAAAATATTTATGAAGTCACTTGCACTATGCTATACGATCTAAATATTATGGTGAACATGCCTGTATTTCCTGTCTTCATGTGTTCTGTGTCTTATGAGGAATTGTGGGATGTTAAAAGAAAAGTGAAATACATTGCTTGCTTATGATTGATGTACTGAAATGATTGTAAGGAATCAAGGAAATCCTTCTGAAGTAGTGTTTTCTTTTTTTTATTATTATTAACATATAATGTATTATTTACCCCAGGGTACATGTCTGTGAATCATCAGGCTTACACATTTCACAGCATTTGCCATAGCACATACCCTCCCCAATGTCCATATCCCTACCCCCCCCACCTCCCAGCAACCCTTAGTTTGTTTCGTGAGTTTAGAAGTCTCTTATGGTTTGTCTCCTTCTCCATCCCATCTTGTTTCATTTCTCTTCTCCACCCCCCCCCCCATAACCCCCTGCCCTGCCTCTCAAATTCTTCATATCAGAGCCATCATGTGATAATTGTCTTTCTCGGACTGACTTATTTCACTTAGCATAATACCCTCTAGTTCCATCCACGTCGTTGCAAATGGCAAGATTGCCATTTGCAAATGAAGTAGTGTTTTCTAAACTAAGACCTGTATATTCAGAAATGCTGACACATGGAGTAGGGGCAGAGATAGCAGATGAGGCAGGATGGAAAGGTAAATGGTTTTTTCTATAGAAGCGTGTTTCATAAGGAAGTGGCATGAGCATATTGACATTTCAAACTGGCTGTAGAGTGGAGCGCAGGTCAGAGGGCAGCAAGGGTGGATGTAAGGAGATCCATGAAAAGCCTTTTGCTTTTAGAGCAAAAGAGGGCCCCACCAAGGGGCACCTGGGTGGCTCAGTGGATTAAAGCCTCTGCCTTCAGCTCAGGTCATGATCTCAGGGTCCTGGGATCAAGCCTGGCATCCGGCTGTCTGTTCGGTGGGAAGCCTGCTTCCCCCTCTCTACCTGCCTGCCTCTTTGCCTACTTATAATCTCTCTCTCTCTCTGTCAAATAAATAAATAAAATCTTAAAAAAAAAAGTGCCTCTTGCAGTCCACAGAACAGGTAAGGTAGAAACCAGGTGACGGCCACAGAGATGAGGAAAGGGAGGTGTGCTGCAACACTAGAATTGACTTCTTTTATAAAGGGATCAGTGGGATGGAATGAAAGAACAACAGGCCAATATGATGCCGGAACCAAGACTGAGGGGTTGAGTGGAAAAAGACACCATTTACTAACCTAGAAAACACAGAATAATGGAACATTTGAAGTTCAAGAGGATAAGATACCTTCAAAATACTCAAGAGAAGATGTCCAGGATGCAGTCAGATATGCAAGTTTGGTTTTCTGTTCAGGAGTCTGGACTGAGAAAAAGTCTTAAAAAAAATGCTTATAAGAATACATGCCACTTAGTCAATATTCATAAGTATCAGCTATATTTATTAGTAATAGTATTATGAGTAATATTACTATCGGTACATAGAAATGTAACCATTACCAACATACAAAAGACTCCAAGGGAACTAAAGCAAATCAGTTATAAAGTTCTCTTCCTCATTTTGAGATGCTGGCAAATTCATACTCAATGAAAATACAAACATAATCCACTTTTTTTTTCCACTTTTTTTTAATAAGCAAAAATCCTATACTCTTACGTCTCTGAAGGAAACATCAGTACTGATAAGCTAGTGTTCACCTTTGGACTCCCAAGTCAAAATTTCCATTAATCACTCAATCTCTGGTCACATACTTTTCCCCCTATGGTTCATCAGTTGCTTTTCAAAGTTTACCAGGCCTTTGCTTAAATCTCTACCAGTAATGGAGAGTGACATCATCAACCTAACTTACAAAAATGATATTCTGGTCTGTAGTTTAAAAAAAATAACATTTTTAAATGTTTTGCCATAAAATTCAGTATTTATGTGCATTTTTTTCATTAGTTCTGCCCTAATACCATGACTTTTCTACAAAGTGATTCTATATTACTTGTAAAATATTTGAACTATTAGGAACACTGTAGTTTAATTTTTCCTAACCATGCGACATCTATTCCCCTCTTATGATAATAATTTGCTAAATTTTATTTGAAGACCTACAAGTCCATCATTAGTCCACATGGTTGCTCAGATCCACCCACTGCCCTCAACCCATTATGCAGAGTGGACATATGATCCGGACTTGGACAAGGAAAGCATAACATTTCCATAAGCACAGTGATTAGCTTAAGAATGGCCACATGACAAAATCAGATTCAGTAAAATTAGCACCGGGCTGTGCATGGATCTCCTGGGGAGAAAAGGCAAGTTCTCCGTTATGCTTGTCCTCAGCACATGAAGACTTGATACCGATGGCAGCCAAGATTACCACTTATCAGAAATATGATCCTGATGACATCTCTAGAGCCTCTGGATCAAGCTGTCCCTCATACTGTCCCTGGGCTTTTGTTATACAAGACAATATTTTGCTCCTATTCTTTCTGTTTAAGCCAATGTAAGTACTTTCTGCCTCTTGTAACTGAAAGAACCCTAACTGATACTAAGTAATTTATCTTAAGACAGACATAAGAAGAAACTTTAGGGAGCAAAACAAATTCAATAATACAATCCTCTGCTATGAAAAAAAAAACGCAGCCTCTAAACTCTTAGATGGAAGAACACAATACCCATTTATAGCAAATATACTCATAATTTCTTACACATTTCCTTGAGAATCAATTAATGTAGATGATAGATAGATAGATAGATCATAAATTGATAGATAAAGACAGATAAATTATTCACTGGCTACTGGCTATCATCTGGATTGCCAGATTTGTGGCAGATTTCTGGGTTTTGAAAAGCCTTCTTTCAAATCTTAACTCTACCACTACTAGGCCTCAGTTTCCTTATCTGTGAAATAAACATGACAAAAATAGAACCTACTTCATAAGGTTTCATGAGCTTAAAGAAGATAATGCTTGTAGAACTCTACATTAAGGGGCGCTTGGGTGGCTCAGTGGGTTAAAGCATGATCTCAAGGTCCTGGGAGTCACAAGTCACGATCTCAGGATCCTGGGATCAAGCCCCGCATCGGGCTCTCTGCTCAGCAGGGAGCTTGCTTTCACCTCTCTCTCTGCCTACTTGTGATCTCTCTCTCTCTGTCAAATAAATAAAATTTAAAAAAAAAAAGAACTCTACATGAAATGAGTGTTCAGTAGACATTAGCTGTTAGCTAGATGGCATTAAGGTAAGGATACATTTATCTTCATTGGAGCTCAAGAAAAATAGAATGTTAAATCATAGGTAAATTTCTGTGAGACTTCTGGTCTTGGATCATTTTGCTTGGACAAAGAGCCAAATCATACTAGATAAATGTTAAGTTTTTAAAAAATTAAATATAATCTAATTCCAACCTAGGTATATACCTTAAATAATTGAATTTGTTTAGTACTCCTACAGAATAAATTACTTATAGCATTTGGTCAAACTAAGAATGACTAGAACTGTTTGGGCAATCCTGGACAGTTCCCATATTCTCCTTGATTTAATCCATTTGGTGTATTAAATAGCCAACCTGTATCTGTAGCAAGATTGCATTTTTTCCTATTGCGAAGGGAAAGATAGCCACGACAAGAGCATTTGTCAGTTTAGCGGGAGCCAGTGCCCTGGCACAGGGAAGGGGAGATGGCTTAGCTGTGGGTCTTCTTGCAGTTGCCCCTGACAAGTTTCACCACCAACCTCCCAGTGCCTATAAAATAAGAAACCAACTCTACATGTCCTCCTTATCTCATCTATGAGCCAGTATTCATCATAACTCATCCTATATAAAACTCACTTAGATCTAGGAGAAGGCTAATTGATACTTTGAAAAAGACAAAATAAAATCCAATTCCATTCTGATATTTTAAACATGAAAAACCCATTATTAAAATTCTGAGAGTTTAACAGATTCAGTAAAATTATCCCTAGTGCAAAAGCACTCTCAACTCTCATCAGGTCAATTTCCACTTTAAGACAATTCGTAACGGAGGAAACACTTAAATCCAGATGATACAAAAGGAGGTTTCCCATTTGACACATTAGTATGGAAGTGGAGACTTAAAGTTTTGATGGTTACAGTCCCAACTAAGAAGTACATGAACTATAATAAAAATAAAAACAAAATTAGGAGCTTAGAAATACAGAAATATTTCACTAAAATAAAAGGAATGAAAGCTTTTTCTTGGATTTACTTTCCTTCTTATGCACCTATGATTTGCATCTCTCCATGTTTCTAATTCTCACCAGGAGCGAGTTGAAGATCTGAGATATGCAGCTTTATGAAGAAATCTGAACAGTCAGATGACAATGTGCTGCTTGGTATTTTTCCCCCAGTCCAATTCATTTTTAGTTCTTATTTCCCCAGGAGAATGAAAACAGAAGTTTCTTCCTTTCATCCTCAGCTAGAATCTCATGGCTGGTGCTGCCAGTATTTTTGCAATGAAGATTTGTAACAAAGATGAATTAACTCCAACCCTGGTCTCCTTGATTTTTTCTCTCATTATCTGCTCCTTTGCTAAGCCTAGAATCTTTCTGACCATTGATCTGAGAGAGAGTGCATGATTCACAAAGTGCTGTGTATTCGCCTTTAGTATATATAATGAGGCTTAGTTTCCAGAACAGCTAGTGACAGGATGAAAACTCTGGCTCATCTGGTCTGTTTAATACATAGTCGCTGAAGCAGTGACTTAAGTCTGTATATTTACCTGTGCATCAGATGTGACAGGCATGTTGCAGTTTCCATTCTGTTATTAAGCAAAGTGAGGAAGGGGAGAGACAAGGTAAAATGTACTATAAAATGTAGATGGGCAAAAAGCAAAATATCTTGTCTTTCAATGCCAATATTCTGTGGGCAGACTACCACAGAAGGGAAAGAAGATTTCCCCCTGTAGTTTTGAATTAGATTTTCAATTCATTATTACAACTGTTATAATAATAAATGCAATTAAGTATTATAAGGTTTATTTGTACTAAACATATACAAATAGCATCTTTATATAAAGTAGAAAGTAATGACATTGACTATTGAGATATAATTTTTTTTAAAGATTTTATTTATTTATTTGACAGAGGGAGATCACAAGTAGGCGGAGAGGCAGGCAGAGAGAGAGGAGGAGGCAGGCTCCCTGCCGAGCAGAGAGCCCGATGTGGGGCTCGATCCCAGGACCTGAGATCATGACCTGAGCTCATGACCTGAGCTGAAGGCAGAGGCTTTAACCCGCTGAGCCACCCAGGCGCCCTGACTATTGAGATATAATTGATATATAAGGGGCACCTGGGTGGCTCAGTGGGTTACAGCCTCTGCCTTCAGCTCAGGTCTAGATCTCAGGGTCTTGTGATCGAGCCCCGCATCAGGCTCAGCGGGGAGCCTGCTTTCCCACCTCTCTGCCTACTTGTGATCTCTCTCTCTCTGTCAAATAAATAAATAAAATCTTTCTAAAAATAATTGACATATAACATTATATTAGTTTAAGGCATACAATACAACAATTCAATATTTGTACATATTGTGAAATGATCACCACAATAATTCTGGTTAAGGTGTGTCACCATACAAAGGTACAAAATTTTTTTCTTGTGATGGGAACTTTTAAGATCTACTCCCTTAGCAACTTTCAAGTATGCAATACAGTATTATTAACTATACTCCTCGTACTGTGGGTTACATCCCAAGGCTTATTTATTTTATAACTGGAATTTTGCACCTTGACCTCCTTAACTGATTTTACCCTCCTCCTTCCACTTGCCTCTGGCAACCATCAGCCTATTCTCTTTACCTACAAGCTGGAATTTTTGTTTTCCTTTGGTTCAAAAACCCAAGATCTCACCATAAGTAAAATCATATGGTATTTGATGATCTATGTCTGACTTATTTCACTTAGCATAATGTCCTCCAATACCATCCATGTCATTGGAAATGGCAAGATTTTATTCTTTTTTTATGGCTGAATAATATCTTATTGTATGTATACACTTTTACTTTATCCATTCACCCATGGATGGACACTTAAGTTATTTCCGTATCTTGGCCATTGTAAATAATGCTGTGCTGAACATGGGATGTGTTTATCTTTTCAAATTAGTGTTTTCATTTTTTCTTCAGACAAATATCCAGAAGTGAAATGGCTGGATCACATGGTATTATTATTTTTAATTTTTATAGGACCCTCCCTACAGTTTTATACAGAAGCTATACCAATACACACTCCCAATGATGCACTAGGGTTTTCTTTTCTTCATATCCTTGCCTTGCAAATGACATATTTGCTCTACACTTTGTCCTTTCTGGAATATTTGACATGTATTATTGCCAAGAGCACTCCTGACCGTAATTCCACTCCCTTTGATGTATGATGAGGTCTATAACTAAGAAGGTTCTGGGTAAAAAATAAACCGCCAAGAAATCTTGGGCCTGACTGAATATAGACTTTGGGTTTCCATTGGCATGTGGCCCAGAAAGTCGAGATTTAACATAAAAATTGGCCCCAGAATAATGATATACATAAGATACCTGACAGAAGCAACCTGTAAACCCCTTCAGAGGAATTTCTTCTTGTCATGAGAGATTAGCACAGGAAAAAATAAATCTTAACTAAAGATGGAACATACAACAAAAACTTATGAGACAAATGAAATTATGAGAGTCATCAAATAAACATTAATATTATTAAAAACTTAGTGATAACAGAACATAGTCTGAAGGAATATGAACACATTTAAAGACATAAGAAAGTAAACACAATCTTAGGAATAGAATAAGACTTCAATGGAACTTCAGGACAAAAATTTAACATTGATGGAATGATTTCCCAGCAAATTAAACATTCAGAAGGAGAAACTAATAAACTAGAATATAAATCTGAAAAAAATTACCCAGATTGCTGCATGTAGAAATAGAACATGGAAGGAAAGAGCAAAGTCCTACAACTAATAGGCATTTTTAAAAAATAGAATAGAGGGCAATTCAACCAGTATGGCATTGGCACAAAGACAAACAAACCAATGGAACAGCATAGAAAGTCTTGAAAAATACCCATATATGGTCCATGATTTATGAAAAAAAGGATATTATAAAACAGTGGTGAAAGGCCAATCTTTTCAAGAAATTACACTGAAAAACTAGGAAACCTTTATGAGAAAAAAATTAATATCAATCCTCTACCCTATATTATGCACATAAAAGCAATTTCAGGGAGCTTATAGATGTAATATCAAAGGCGTAACAATAAATCAACTAACCAATAGCGTGGGAGAATATCTTCCAAGTCTTTTTTTTTATCCTCCAAATCTTGAAGGTAAGCACATATTTTTAAATGGAGCACACACAAAAAAACACTAACTACAAGGAAAACTTCTTATATTGGACTACACTAAAACTAAGAATATCTTTTCATCAAAACTCAAAACACTATTTAGAGAGTAAAAAGTCCAAAACATACTTATAATGTGTTTAACTGATAAAGAATTCCTCCAGAAGGCTAAAGAACTCTTACCAACCAATTAGAAAAAGGTAAACAAATCAAGAGAAAATTGTGCAAAAGAGAAAATACAAAAAGGCCAATAAATAATATGAAAAAGTATTCAAAATATTTGGCAATCAGGAAAATGAAAATCAAAATCACAGTAAGACCCCACTACTCATGTTCTGGAATAGATAACATTAAAAATGCAGGTAACACAAAGTTTTGGTCTGAGTATTAGCCAGTTATATTCTGCTGTCAGGTGTGTATACTGGCACAACCACTTGGAAAGCTGAAATACATCTACTAAACATATGCATATTTCGTTATCTTATTTCACTTCTAAGAATACATCTAACATATGGTACATATGTGCATCTAAACACATGAGCAAGAATGTTCATAGAAATATTATTTGCAATTGTCCCAAACTGGAAACAATCCAATTAATCATCAGTATTGGCACAGATAAACAAATGGTGGCATATTCATATAAAGAATGACCACACAACAATAAAAAGGAACAAAGTGTGTGAAACAACATTTATATATTTTACAAATAAAATCTTGAAGGAATAGAATCCAGACCAGAAGAATATACTTACATATAAAGTTCAAAAACAGGCAAAAGTCAATATATGGTGACAGAAATCAGGACTGTGATTGTCTCTGGGGAGGAGGTAAGAGTAATGACTGAGAAAAAACCAAGGGGAAGCTTCTTGGTTGCAGGCAATATTCTATTTCTTTGAGTATTGGCTCCAAAGCATCACTCTGAGATACTTCATCAAACAATACATGAATTATTTGACACCTTTATACATTTATATCATACTTCAGTAAAGATTTACTTAAAATAAAATATGAATAAAATAAAATAAATTCTAATTAGGACTTTTTTGGAGAATGAGCTTTGTGAAGACCCTCTTTCTAAAGGAAGTATTTCCAGTAGCTCATTGAGATAACATTAACAAAGAGTACAAAATTGGGAAGCAGGATACCAAGGTTCTAGCTCCACTCTGACATAGTAGTTCTTTTACTAGAACATTCATGTCTCCTTTGGTAAAAGAGGGTACTTAAGCTAATTTTTAACATTCCTCTGAATTCTAAAAGTCTCATAGTTCCAATGATTTCCCCAAATCAGATCGATATCAGTTGCTAAGCCATACGAGGCATACTCTTTCCTTCTAACCTAGTTACAATAAAATCCAGATTACAGAGGGAGAATTACTGTTAGGAAAAGCTCATTATATGGTATGTTGGCAAAGGACTCATTTACTAAAGCACATGATATGTCTGAGACACATGAAATACAAAGATGAATTTTTTCTTCCTTCTCATATGACCTTTTAAAATCAGAAATATTATTTATAGGATGCCCCCCATGCTATTTATGTGCAACACATTCCTGACCTTTGCAAATGCAAGGCATGGAACTCTGAATGTGACTTTAAAAAATCAATTAATAAAAACTACAAAGATATTTACCCATGTAGTTAAAAAGAAAAGTTTCTGGAAAAACTTTTTAAAGCAGCCAGATAAACAACCTAATAAATGAAAAAGGTCATGTTGACTATAGAACAGACTCCCTTTCTAATTCTTCTAAACAATCATTGCAGTCTGGCTATTGTCTGATAAGAGAGTTAATTATCCCATATTTCATTTTTAAAAGCAACCTAAGATCTCAATTAAATGCTCAAGATGGGAAAAAAGTGCCATTTTTGTTGTTTTCATCCATTTTCTTTGTGACATGAACATGACAATTTGGTGAGAGAAAAATACTTTCCCTTCTTGTTTCCTTCTGAAGTCTATGCCCCCTGCTGGGGTGCTCCTCTGAGCTCTAACTCTTGCTGGAGCCCTCACACAGTTGGAGGAGAGAGCTAATTAATTTCACTACTGTCATAAGTTTTCACAATGGGATTATTGTCTGCCACTGCAGTGTTCTAAAGACCAGGTTATTACTCCTCATACACACAGTGACTTGCCCTTTCAAATCTTTGAGCCAGTTTCTTGAGACCCAGTAATGGTGTGAAATGAATTTTACACTTTGCCAACTTACCTCACACATTTCCTTTTCAGCCCAAGTCTTCTAGAAATACTACTAATAAAGAGATATTCAAAGACAATTAGACTTTCAGCAACTGGCTTACCTCTCTGTCAGATTGTAGGACACAGAACATATTCAGACAGTCCTATATTCAAAAGACTACAGCCCTTTTGTTCCTTTCTCATCATACAAATTCCTCATTAATTTTCTGTTCCTCCCTCTTCTTCCTAATCCCATTTTTCTTTGCCTCATCAGCATGTCCTGTCCTAAGTGCTTTCAGTCTAAATATTGCAAAAATGAACCTAGGCAGAAAAGACTTCTGCCACAGTTACTCCAACTTTCCCTTACTAGGTCATTCCAACATTTAGAAGGCAATTTTAGCAATTTCATCCAATGGTGCTGGTCGGGGAGGGAGGGGGAATTCCAATATTTAACATTGCAGTTTTCAAGTGCACTTTTTTTTTTTTTTTGGAGAATAAGACTTGAAAACTGGGATGAACGATATTAAGCCAACAACAGGCAAATGAAATATCCAATGAGTGTCTGAGTAGGAGTTTCTCAGGGCTTTCTATCTATTCACACAGTGTGACAATAGAAAAGTTCATATTGTTAGACAACAGAAAAGCACTCTCACCCAGAGCCTAATGCTGCTTCTAAAAAATAACTCATTTACACACTATTCAGCTGACTATTCCCCTGTTTTGTTCTGAGGAGGCAAATTAATACTCAGACTGAGTTTGTCTCTGCCAGTAATTTATTTAATGCAGATTCACTGCAAGAATTTCAAAAGCTAAAAGCGTAAGAGCATAAAAGCAAAAGTCTTTTAATAAGCCAATAAAGAAATAACATATTTCAAATCAATGATAGATTAATCACATTATTGTTCCAGGCAAGAAGAGAGAAATGGAACAAAGTCCAAATTTAGTTGAGGTATACATTTGCACTAGTTGGTACTAGGACAGAAGGTTAGCCAAGGAAGAGCTGATGTCCTGCTGCCTATGCAAAAATAAAAGTCCCCTGTTGCTAGAGCATTTTGCTAGGAAACAATGGGCAAGATGACCTGGGGATCCACTAAGGGGCTTTTGTCACTGCTAGTAAAAAAGTTACCTTTACTGTGGCAGGAGCTAATGTCCCAAGATCTTTGGAGAGCTACTTTAGATCAGCAAAGTGCTGCCTGGCCCAAATGAAACACTTTGTACAGTGTTCACAAACTCTCAGTAATTATGATCTAAATGCCCCCTTACCAGAATTGCTTCTTCATTTGTTTTTATTGATAAGCTCCACGTGGGGCACTTTAGGAGCTCGACTACTAAGTTTTATCAATGAGAATAGATGAGATAATGATGTCCTGAATCAATTTACTTCATTTTATTATCAAAACAGCTTGCTTCTAAAAACAACCCAATTTTTTTGTCTTTGTCATAACTTGGTGGATTAAAACACCTTCGCTTAAGTCAAGTGGATTTGAAATCATATCAAGTCAATACACAGCAATCCCACTCTGAATTCTCATGCTAATGAGAAGTTAAAACAGACTTACTTGAAATCCACAGACATCCATAGTTCCATAACCAATTGTATGAATAGAAAATGCTAGCAAAATATAACACTACAATAACTATTGATGGTATAACTGGTTGTAATAAACTGGATTTCGATGTTTTGAAAAACAAGCCAGTTTTTTGTCAAAGTTATATTTTTGGCAAAGACTATGACAGTTAAAGAAAAACAGACTTCTAGGAAGAAATAGAAAACTCCTGGTGGCCACAACTTACACAGAGCAGATCATTCAAGAATGTAAACCAAGCCTTCCGTCATTGAAGCATGAAAAGTGAGGGAAGTCTGATCTTTTCATGCCCTTGAAGACACTAGGTATATTGGATCCTAGGATATCAATGTGTATGACAGGTTTCTACAAAATTTGAAATTTCTTTGAGATGCCAAGTCCTAGGAAACAGATGTGGAATGAGATTAGGTAAGTGAATCTGCATACAGACCAGGATGAGGCAAACAGCTACATGGACACCCATGCTCACTAGTCAAAGTTCAAGACAATTACTCAAGTATGCTTGATGGCCTGGGTATCTAATGGATATCACTGTAGTAATGAGGACCAATCAACTATTTCAAGAATAAAATGAGTTTAACTAGCTGACCAGCTCTGTGTGGATTATAGTGAAATCAAATAGTGAGTATAATTCTGTCATTAAGATCCTTACAGCCAACCCCATGGGTTTTCTTTCATCCCTGAAGGTCTGTTTTACGTTACATAGGTACTGCCTGAGTTTGAGTTTCATCTTCCTTTATTTCCATTGCCCATCCTCTGAGAGAGGCACTAATGAGCTATAAAAATAGCCAAGGGGCAGACAAAAAAGGGTAGAGAATTGAAGGACAAGGATAATCTGCAAACTAAAAAAATTACTGCCACAAAAATCAAGAGTTAGTTAATGATTCAGTGAAATGATGAGATCATCTCCAAAAATACCATTTTTGTTTTGCTTGTTTTTTCACATACTGAAAAATAGAAAGAATTCTTTAGCCACTGGGTGGCTCAGTCACTTAAGCGGCTGATGTCAGCTCAGGTCATGATCCCAGGCTCCTGGATCAGTCCCACATTGGGCTCCCACCTCAGCAGGGAGCCTGCTTCTCCCTCTGCCTGCTGCTTTCCCTGCTTGTGCTCACTTGCTCTCTCTCTCTCTGAGAAATAAATAAATAAAATCTTAAAAAAAAAGAAGAAGAAAGAATTCTTTAAGGTCTTTACCCCCCGAAACTCCTGTGTTTTATATAACTTTGATTTTGTTTTCTCTGACAAAGGAAACTTCTCCATAAAGGAATAGCTGAGTCTAGCTTGGTTAAGGGATCTTGCATTATTGGGCTATATTTTCTGATAGATCTAAATTGCCTAAGGAGTAAGATGTGTAAGATATTGTGTACTAGACTGAAGACAAAGACATTACAAAGACCTTAACTAAATGTTGACTGGAATGTGGGAAACCTGGACAGGAGAGTAAAAAGTAGACTGGAAAAGGAACATTATTTTCAAGATTACATTATATACTTAGCCAATGTGGGGCACTGTCACATATGTTATCTAGTTCAATCTTCTAAACATTTGACAAATTGAAATTAAGTAAACAACCAGCTTGCTCAACATCACAATTAAAAAATATTAGAAAGAGAGATCTGACAGCAGAGCCCCCACTCATTTTATCTCAGATTATCCTCTCAAAATAAAGAACAAATAAAGAAGGAGGGTGGTTGAGGAGGAGGCAGATGGCAAAGGCAAGGTGAGTTCCCTTGTACATTTTAGTTATTTTACCCAACAAAATAAATTGGAAAAATCTTTTGCACAGTGAATTAGGTTTCATTAAAATTAATTTATGAAAACTAAAAACCAGCTTTAAAAATGGGCTGAGGATTTGAATAAATATTTCTTCAAAGAACACGTACAGTGGCCAACAGATACATGAAAAATGCTCAACATTATTAATTAGCAGGGAAATGCAAATCAAAACCACAATGCAATATCACACCTGGTAGGATGGCGATTATCAAGAAAACCAAAAGATAACAAGTAATGATAAGGATATGGAAAAACTTGAAGGCTTTCACACTTTTGGTGGGAAGAAAAATGGTATATAGCTGCTACGAGAAACACTACGAACGTTCCTCAAAAAGTTTTATAGAATTGAGGCACTTGGGTTGCTCAGTCAGTTGTGTGTCCAACTCTTGATTTCATCTCAGGTTTTAATCTCCGGGTAGTGATCTCAGGGATGTGGGATTGTGTCCTGTGTCAGGCTTCACTCTGAGCATGGAGCCTGCTGGGGATTCCCTCTCCCTCTCCCCCTACCCCAACCCCTTTGCTCATGCATGCTAGGTCTCTCTCTCTCTCTCTCTCTCAAAAAAAAAAAAAATTATAGAATCACCATAGGAACTAGTAATTTCACTTCAAGATATTTATCTAAAAGAACTGAAATCAAGATTTAAAAGAGATATTACCACTTCTATCTCATTGTAGCATTATTTACAATAGCCAAGATTCAGGAACAATTTAACTGTTCATTGGCAGATGAATAAATAAAGAAAACATGGCATATTCATACATACAATATATATCATTGTATATATTTGACTTTAAAAAGAGTATTTAGCACTGGGGCTCCTGGGTGGCTCAGTCTGCTAAGCCTCTGACTTTTGATTTTGGCTCAGGACATGACCTCAGGGCCATGGGATGGTGCCCTGCTTCAGGATCCACACTCAGCTGGGAGTCTGCTTGTGATTCTCTCCCTCTCCTTCTGCCCCTGCCCCCAGCTCACATGCATGTGCTCTCTTTCTGTCTAAAATAAATAAATCTTAAAAAATAAATAAACGAAAGAGAAAAAAGGAGTATTTAGCCTTAAAAAAGAAGAAAATTCTGAAATATAGGACAGCATGGATGGAACTTTAGATATTATGCTGAGTAAAATAAGCCATAGAAAGACAAATAGTGCATGATTCTACTTACATGAGGTATGTCGTGTAGTCAAATTCATAGATTCAAAGAGTACAGTGGTAGTTACCAGCGGCTAATGGAAGGAGAAAATGGGGAGTTACTAATCAAGGAACATAAAGTTTCAGTTAAACAAGTTGAATAAACTCTAGAGATCTCGTTTACAACATTGTACCTATAGTCAATAATAATGTATTGTTATACTTGAAAATTTAAGAGAGTAAATTTCATATTGTGTTCTTACCATAATAAAATAAAATGTGCTTACATTCAGAAAAAAAAGCTTTTTGAAAGTGGAAATTATATTAAATTTTTGTTATACATGAGGTAGATTTTGTCATTTGTGTATATTATTGTTATTATGAATTATTGCTGTTATTATTAGACTCCCTTGTAAAGTATCTGCACAAAGTATTTGCTAATTAATGAGGAGACAGAAACTAGATCATGTCTGTGAGAAAAGATCTTTCTTAAAATCCCCTGAGGAATTAGCCAAATTACTCTTTATGTCATGGTACTCTGTCATGGTTAGAACTTCCACAGAATTCTGCTGACTTGCATTTTGGATAGGGCACCATAGTACTGCTTTTCTTGTACTTCAAAAGCTCAGATTATTCTCATTAAAAAAAAGCTCAACATGTAAGCATATTCAGCAGGATAACATTCTGTTTAGAATGATATTATATAAAAACAATATTTTATATCAATGCATTATCACACATACCTATCTTAATATAGAAATGAATTTCGTGTTCACACCTGTCTCAATTCCACTCCAAATTTTAGTTATATAAATAATGCGCTGAAGTTAATTTTACTGCCCATTTAATGTAATGTAAAAGGCCATTTAATTTGGTATCATATAAGCCAAAACCTAAATGATTCAATAATTTTCATTTGAAATTCATTTCATTTGAATTCACTTGAATTCATATTCATTCATTCATTCATTTCATCTGAAGCATGTTTATTTAAAAATCATATTCATTTGAATAGGTACATTGTTGTCAACAATGATCTCTGAAATCTTTTCTGATTATGCACTCTTATAAATAAAAATATTTTGAACACATATAAATCTATATATATTTATAACATTTATATATAAAGATTCCTTTTCCAATGGCTCCCCCAAATTGTTTAAATTCATGACCTAAACAAAGAAACCAAAGCACAAAAATTTAGAAGCTTTTCTCTAAGTAAACTAAAATTATGGGGTGCCTAGGTGGCTCAGTGGGTTAAAGCCTCTGCCTTTGGCTCAGGTCATGATCTCGGGGTCCTGGGATCGAGCCCTACATCGGGCTCTCTGCTCAGCCTGCTTCCCCTTCTCTCTCTGCCTGCCTCTCTGCCTACTTGTGATCTCTTTCTCTCTCTGTCTGTCAAATAAATAAATAAAATCTTTAAAAAAATTTAAAAATCAAAAAAAATTAAATGAATATTCTGTCTTCCAATTGTATCTAAGCAACATGGTCCCAATATTGTCATTATCATTTACCAAACATCTTAAAGTGATGCCATCATCAAAAGGCAAGCTCAATATACCAGTCTCAAACTAGCTTTTATTTTGTTTCAATCATACACAGGACAACGAAGAAGTAGTAAATGTTTAAGAAGCACCTTGAATATAAAACAGGAATTTCAAACTCAAAAAAAAAAAAAAAGACTCAAGGAGACAGGGCAATTAAGGGAACAGAAGAGAGCTTAAAAAAATTAATATTATATACTTTTAATATATAATTATATATTTTAATTATATAATTTAATAATAATATATACTTTATATTAAATTATATAATTTAATAATAATATATACTTTATCTTAATAAGATAAAGTATACATAGAACAAGAACAGTGTTTGTTCAGTGAATAAGAAAAAAATTCTTAAATAAAATGACGATTGCAGAAATTAACATAAATCTCACAGTAAAATTGAAGATAAAGAAGAAAGGCAAAATAATTATGGCCATATATACTTGACTGATTAAATTCAAAAAATATGAAGAAAGATAAAGTACACACATAAATGAAATAGTCTATCCTCCAATTCTAGAAATTCTAGAGAGCAAGACTAAAGAAAATGTGGAAAAGGAAACCATAAAATAAATGATATAAGAGAATTTCCTAGAACCGAAAGATCTAAGCCTTCATATTTAAAGGCCTACAACTACTCAGTATAATAACCAAACAAACATACAAATACCAAATAGAGGATATGTAATTGTAAAATTTCAGAATATTGATAATAAAAAGATTTGAAATGCATCCAAAGAGGAAACTAAAGAGTTTATTTTAAAAGAACAAAAACTAGACTTATATAAGATTTCTCATCAACAACAGATCTTATAAGACAATGAAGACAATTTCTTTATCCACTCCTTTGTTGATGGACATTTAGATTATTTCTACATTTTTGGCTATTATGACTAATGCTGCAAAGAATATGGGACTGCATATATCTCTTTGAGATCCTGATTTCAATTATTTTGGACATATACTTCTATGGGATTGCCGGATCTTATGTTAATTCAATTTTTAAGTTTTTGAGGAACCACCAAACCCTTTTCCATAATGGCCCACCATTTAAATTTTCATCAAAAGCATGTAAGAGTCTAATCTCTCCACATCATTGACAATACTTATATTTTTTAAATAATAGCCATCATAACAGGTATGATGCAATGTGATTTTGATTAACTCTTCCCCTATTACTCACCATTGAACAATTTATCATATTCCTGTTAACCCTGTCTATTCCCTTATCAGATAGATGGTTTGCAAATATTTTCTCCTATTCTGTAGTTTGCCTTTTAACCCTTTGATTGATTCCTTTGTTGTGCAGTGTGTGGAAGCTTTTTAATTTGATGTTCTCCCACTGTTTTTTTGTTTTTGTTTTTTTTTTGTATTTTTGCTTTTGTTGCTTGGGCTTTTGATGTAATAGTCAAGAAACCATTTCCAGGAACAAGGTCATGAAGTTTCTCCTTATGTTTTCTTCTAGGAGTTTTACAGTTCCTCATGTTTAAATCTTAATCTATTCTGAGTTTATCTTTGAGTATAATATAAATTTCTAGTTTCATACTTTTGCATGTAGGTATCCATTTTTCTCAGAACCATTTGTTAAAAAGACTATCTTCCTATTGTGTATTCTTGGCAGCTCTGTCCAAGATAAGTTGACCATACATGTGTGGCCTTATCCTTGGACTCTCTACTTTGCTCCATTGGGCTATCTATCTGTTTTTATGATAGTACAATATGATTTTGATTATTGTAGCTATGTAATATATTTTGAAATCAGGAAGCATGATGCTTCCAGCTTTGTTCTTTCCACTCAAGATTGATTTGACTAGTGGGGTCTTTTGTGGTTCCATGTGAATTTTAGGATAGTCTTTCTATGTCTGTAAAGAACTACATTGAGATTTTAATGGGGATTGCATTGAATCTGTAGATCTCTTTGTGTAGTATGGACATTTTGACAAATTTTATTTTGAATTTTTTATTACTGCTATTAAAGACAGCCAAGTGTTAATACACTTAATTTTTATACAGATCAATTTATTATTTGTTTCTTCATCGTTTTTTTAAGATTTTATTTATTTATTTAAGAGCTAGTAATGAAAGAGAGAGCACAGGAGCAGGGGCAGAGGGAGAGAGAGAAGCTCTCTCTCTCCCCTACTGAGCAGAGAGCCTGACATGGGATCGATCCCAGGACTCTGGGATCATGACCTGAGTCAAAGACAGAAGTTTAACTGACTGAGCCACTCAGGCGCCTTCTTCGCCTTTTATATATTGACTTAGTTTTAAGTTGTGATTAGAATTTCATGTTCTGGATTCAGAGAAAGGAAAGTTATGGGAACTAATGTGTTGAGTGCCTACAGTATGCTGTGCCCTCTGCTGTTTCTTTTACATCCATCCCTTACTTACTTCTTACAACCACTTTGAAAAGCTCATAATATTACTACATTATGTTAGTTTATATTGCTGCACAAGTAACTACAAATCTAGTCACTTAATGTACATTTATTATTTTACCATTTCTGTGGATCTGATTTCTGGGAACAGCTTAGCTGGGTCTCTGGCTCTTGCCATCCTGCATATTTAGGTTCTGGCTATGTGTGTGATCTCAACAGATGCTTGACTATGGAAGGATCTGCTTCTTATCTTCCTTGGATTGTTGGCAGAATTCATTTCCTTGTGGCTGCATGACAGAGATGCTTCAGTTTATTGCTAGTGACAGCCTTTAACTTCTAGAGGTGACTCACAGTTCCTTGCTACGTGGGTTTTTCCAAGATAGCAACTTATTCATGACCACTTCCTTCTTAAGATCCAGTGAGGGGCAGCCTCTCTAACATGTCTGCCAGCAAGACAAAGTTTTATATATATTGTAATGTTATCAAAATAATGACATCCCATTACCTGTGCCATATTTGATTGTTGGAAGCAAGTAGCAGGTTCCAGCCATTCTCAAAGGAAGGGATTATCCAAATAATATGATATCTACTCCACCAAAATGTAAGCAGTTTGTGGCATGAACATATATGTGTATTATCTTTTCTTTTTCAGAACTAGCATCTGTTATGAGCTAAATTGTGTCTGCCAAAAAAAAAAAAAAAGTTGAAATTCTAACCTCTGTTACTTGGGTATGTGATCTTATTTGGAAATAGAGTGTTTGTAGGTATAATAATTTAATATGAGGTCACTAAGGTAGGCCCTAATCCAATATGAGTGGTATCCTCATAATAAATCCAATATGAATGGAAGATCCAGATGCAGAGGGAGAGCAACATGTGACCAACAACAAAGGCAGAAACTGAAGTGGTGCAGCTTCAAACCAAGGAACACCAAGGACTGACAGCAGTACAATGAGCTAGAAAGAGGCAAGGAAAGACTCTCCCCTACGGGGTCCAGTGGGAGCATGGCCCTGCCAACACTTTGAATTTGGGCTTCTAGCCTCCAGAGCTGAAGGGCAATAGAGTTCTGTTGTTTTAAGCTACCAGCTTTGTAGTACTTTTGTGGCAGCCCTAGGAAACTAATCTAGCATTTAATTCATTTATTGTCTTACAATGGGAAGCAGCGAAGCAATATATTTTGAAAAAATTTAAAATCCATTGCACTTAGTGGCCAAACACAAAATACTTTATCTTTTATCTCTAAGATAAAATAATCTAAGAGGACACTGAATGTATGATATAACGTTATTTTATGCACTGTTTATTAAAAGAACTAATGAAATACTACGAATTACTCTATGATACCATGCTTTCTTTTCACTTAAAAACATTTTTTACATCATATGTTTCGAAATACCTCTTTCATATCAGTCATCACTCTGAAATTTTATGAAGCCTAATGTGAAGATTTTAACAATTTATCTTGCTTTTGTAGTGGAAGATACAATCAATCTGAAAATAGTTTGGTAACAAAATGTAACACAACTTAATCTTCTTGTGAGTCTACTCTTGTGAGTTTCCATAAAGCACTTGTATTTACTTTCAAAGAAAATAATACAATTGTGATTATTATTGTAATGACAAATACTTGTTTCATTAATATCAAAATTAGGCCTCACCGTTTTGTTTCCATTGCTTTCCTTTATAGCTTTTATTAAAAAAGCCCAAATCATAGATTAATATATTTTAGACATTTTAAATCACAATTAAACTCAAAGTGCATAGTATCGGCAATGCACATAAATCCAGTGACAGTATGTACAGTTGTGACTAAATTCATGTACACACATGGGTTGCCTGGATGGCTCAGTCGATTAAGTGACCAACTCTTGATTTCAGCTTGGGTCATGATCTCAGGGTGGTGAGGCCAACATAGTCAGGGCTCATTGTTCAGTGCGGGGTCTGCTTGAGATTTTCTGTCTCCCTTTTTCTCTGCTCCCCGCCCCGACCCTTTCTAAAATAAATAAATAAATCTTTAAAAAAATAAATTCATGTATGCACAATGACAGCCACTCTATGATGCATGGAGCATCTCTATGATGGTGGCTACTAGACTCTATAGATTGTAAAATATATCCCAGTTTCGGAGATGTTGAAGAGTGAAACAAATATGTCTTAAAATAAATCAAGTAAAGTAGTAAGGGTAATAATGTGATAGCTGCCAGAGTCCTCTTCAGCATGGAAATAAAAAGAGGAAAACAAAATAAATCAAATCTTAATTTAAACATCATCTAGGTATAACTAACCATTTATCTCCTCATTTAAGTTTGTTGTATCTTTCCTAAAGGCTATATGTTCCCATTTTATAGTCCCTCCAAAAAACACTATGGGAGAGGAAAAATAATTTTCCCTCTATCCTTTTAGGTTCTTGGGTGAGACTGATCTGTAATAAAAAGACAGATTAACAGGAGAAAAGCAAACAAGTTGAATAATATGTATACCTCTGTATATATGGACGATACTTAGGAAAACTGAGTAACTCCCTGAAATTGCCCAAGCCACCACCTTAAACACCAACTCCAGCTAAAAACAAATGGTGCTGGGGGTGAGGGGGTTGATAGGCAGAGACCAGTTACGGGAAGCTACCAGGAAAAGCACACTAAACCAGGGTAAGGTTGCTATGCATTAAGTCATTACCTTCTGCATTGATAAGAGTTTCTTGAGAAACTCAAGAAACTCTTGAGAGAACTTTACAGACATCCTCTTCTTTCCCATACAGAGAGAAAGACATCCTTACCAATAGAGAGTTCCCTTATAATGTGATTTATAAAAGGGTAACCTACTTCTCCAGTGTCTGTTGTTTCTTAAAAATAATCAGCCTAAAATAATCCTTTTGCCAAAGAGGCAGATTTGAAGTGATACATTCTGCTCCAGCAATTGCTGCAGCAATTAAGGGGAGACCACTTTGAAAGAGAGAAGGAAGGAAGGAAGGAGCAAAGGAAGGGAGGGAGGGACGGGAGAAGGAAGGGAGGGGAAAAAAGGAAGGGAGGGAGGGAGGGAGGGAGGAAGGAAGGAAGGAAGGACGGGAGAAACAGTAAGGGCCACCTGCGTGGCTCAATGGGCTCCCTCCTCAATGGGAAGTCTGCTTCTCCCTTTCT
Source organism: Nasua narica (assembly GCA_028533885.1). Lineage (NCBI taxonomy): Eukaryota > Metazoa > Chordata > Mammalia > Carnivora > Procyonidae > Nasua > Nasua narica. Next base: position 140,380,809 of record CM052800.1, on the reverse strand, counting down.
CATTCCCCCTACTTGTGTTCCCTCTCTCACTGTGTCTCTCTTTAATAAAATCTTATATATATATATATATATACCCACATATAGCAATATATATTTTTAAAAAAAGAAAGAGAAAGAGGGAGGGAGCTAGGAGGTTTAGATATATTAAATAACACTAGGGACTGGAGACATTATCATCCCCATTTTCCAAGTGGGGAAAGGAAGCAATGAGAGTTACGCAGCTTATCCAAAGATGAATGACTTGAGAGGTACAGAGTAGAGATTTGCACTCAGCTTGGCTTCAGAGCTCACCCTCTTAGACCTCTGTGTCAATCTGCCTTTCACTAGGGGAGGAGAGAGGAGTGTGGCACTTGTGTATTAACATCAATATTGCAAAATTGCAATTTTGCAAATTTTGCAAAAATTTCATCTACCTTTACCCAAATGATGACAGGTTACTCCTAAACTCTTTTTGACCAATAATTAGTATTCTGATGTGAGTAGCAAACATAAATTTCAACCATTACCAAAATAATTCAAATTAGGCCTCACTGCTCTGTTCCTTTGCTTTTTTCCATAACTTTTAATTTTAATATCAACTCATCATTAGACATTTTGGTTATGTGACTATGATTAATACCAAATCATAGTAACAATGCTTAAAATGACTGAAACTGTGGTTTTAATTTTTTTTAAATACTGGGCAACTAAACAGACATTAAGGCCCTTATTTCCTTATCTAAAAATGAATTAAGAGTGATTTAGTCATTTTTATTTTTTGAATCTTAAAAGTTGTGTTCGTTCACTTACTTATTCTACTAACATTTATTGAAACTCTACCATGTACCAGACATTGTGCCAAGTGATAAGCAAATGACAGGAAACAACACCTGTCTTCACATAGCTTATAGTCTCACTTAGTAGTGAAGACAGACTCAAGACCCCACAAGTAAGGTACTCATAAAAACAATGGTTTTCAACATTACCTTTGCAGAGATTTTGACTCATAAGAGTAATACTGAAGGGGCGCCTGAGTGGCTCAGTGGGTTAAAACCTCTGCCTTCAGCTCAGGTCATGATCCCAGGGTCCTGGGATCGAGCCCCACATCAGGCTCTCTGTTCAACAAGGAGCCTGCTTCTCCCTCTCTCTCTGCCTGCCTCTCAGCCTGCTTGTGCTCTCTCTCTCTGTCAAATAAATAAATAAAATCTTAAAAAAAAAAAAGAGTAATACGGAAAAAGCTAAAAGAATAAAGTTTCTCAATGAAGCATTAAACAGATGGCTGTAACAAGTGCCGTATCTTAGTTTTGATCTTACAACAACTGCAAATATATTGAATAACATCTGCAAGTGATTTCAAAGTAATAAAAACTGTTTATTGTTAAAGATGTTCCATAAATAGCTAAATTGCCTCCCCAAATTGACAATACCAAGAACTTTCTGTAGGATTCCATTATTTAGTTATTGAATTTTATGAAAGAAGATCTCTAAAAAAAGAAATTTATTAATTAGAGCCAAATCACTTTTGTAATACCTGCCACTAATACTCCTAGACTAATTGAATCTTAAGAATCTGATACTTTTAATGAGGGAAACTCCTTAGAGGAATTTTGGTGCTTTTGCTTCTGGAAGAGAGGAAAAAGACCAGAAAAGAGAGGTGACAAAGACACATACCTGAATGTAGAGAAAACATTCTGTTTTTTAAAAAAATTTTAAACAGATTTATTAATTTATTTATTTGAGAGAGAGAGACAGAGAGAGAGAGAGAGAATGTAAGCATATGGAAGATGCAGAGGGAGAGGGAAAAGTAGACTCCCCACTGTGCAAGGGGCCCATGGGGCTCCATCCCAAGACTCTGAGATCATGACCTGAGTTGAAGGCAGATGCCCCACCAACTGAGCCATCCAGGTGTCCCTAGAGAAAATATTTTAGAATGAAGAGGAGAATCTCAGTCTAAAATCCTTTGGCAAAAGGATTATTTTAGGCTGATTATTTCTAAGAAACAGCAGACAGGAAAAGTTTTGACAACTAAATAGAAGTTACCCTTTTGTAAGAGACTTTTTTTGTTTTTATTTTGTTTTGTTTTGTTTTCAATTAATTTTATTTTATTTTTGCAGTGTTCCCAGATTCATTGTTCATGTACCACACCCAGTGCTCCATGCAATATGTGTCCTCCTCAATACCCACCACCAGACTCAGCCAATCCTTCACCCCCCTGCCCCCCAAAACCCTCAGTTTGTTGCTCAGAGTCCACAGTCTGTCATGGTTCATCTCCCCCTCCGATTTCCCCCAATTCATCCTTCCTTTCCTTCTCCTAATGTCCTCCATGTTTTTCCTTATGCTCCACACCTTAAGTGAAACCATGTGATAACTGACTCTCTCTGCTGTAAGAGACTTTTACATTTAAAAAACGATCTCCATTTGGAAGAGCGTCTCCCTCTCTGTACCTGGAAGATGAGGATGCCTCTAAACCTCAAGAAACTCTTATCAATGGAGAAGATAATGACTTAATGCATAGCAACCTTATCTATTATGATTTTCCTGGTAGCCTCCCATAACTGGTCTCTGCCCACCAGCCCTCCCATCCCCAGCATCTTTTATTTTTAGCTGGGGATGGTATTTAGGGTGGTGGCTTGAGCCATTTCAGGGAGTTACTGTTTTCCTGGGTATCTCCTATATATATAGGAGGTATACATACATATTATTCAACTTATTTGCTTTTCTCCTGTTAATCTGTCTTTTTATTACAGATCAGTCTCAGCCAAGAACTTAGAAGGATAGAAGAAAAACTATTTTTCCTTCCTCACAAGAACAAAGATGCCAGATATTCAATTTAAGTTTTTATATGCTGCAAAGAAAAGCATTTTTAATTTCTCAAACCTTTATTAATGTTGCTATATATTCAGAGACTTGATGTGAGTGTATATATGTGTATATGGATAAGTGTATGTAATTGATGGGGAGGAAAAACTTTATTCTACCTTTCAAAGATTCTTCTGCCTGATCTAAAAATTAAATTGATATGATACAGATTAACAGAAGAAAATCTAATTTTGTATATATATGGGAACCCCACAAACATGAGAGGTTCAAAGACAGAGTATATGTGCTATTCTGAGCTAAGCAATGGGATAGGAGCCTGGAGCTTCAAAGGGAGGAAGGTAACTCACAGGGCAATAAGAAAAGCAGATGTTTGATAATTAGACATTTGCCCTGCCATGAGATGGGACATTCAGATAAAATTTATCTCTGGTAATAACTCTAATGCTGGGAAAGAACTCTAACTTAGATTCTTCTAGAATTTGTTTTTTTTAAAGATTTTATTTATTTATTTGACAGAGAGAAAGAGATGACAAGTAGGCAGAGAGGCAGGCAGAGAGAGAGGAGGAAGCAGGCTCCCTGCTGAATAGAGAACCCGATGTGGGGCTCGATCCCAGGACCCTTGAGATCATGACCTGAGCCAGAGGCAGATGGTTTAACCCACTGAGCCACCCAGGTGGCTCCAGAATTTCTTAGAGAGGGGAAAAGTTTCTCTTGAGTCCACTGGGTCTTGGTTGCCTTTGGCTGAAAATAGTCTACCGAATGTCCCCAAAGTGGTACATTTTGGGGAAACTTGTTCTGAACCCCTTTAAAATCAAAAAGTGTCAGAATTTCTCATTTAGATTGACTCCAGGAGAAAAAAAGGAAGTAACAATACCCACAAAATGAAAAGCAAGAACTCAATGGAGATAAAGTCCCAGAGCATGAGATGCCAGAGACATGCAATTGCATTACCCAAACACTCCCCTCCTCCCTCCCTTCCTCATTCTGTCTCTCTCTCAACCTCCACTCCCAGAAACTTGGAGAAATTAAACATCGACCTTTTTTCAAAGAAATGGATTCAAGTCAAACTTAATTAGATCCATTCTAGCTCTTAAGGATTTAAATTAGACAAGGAGTGGTTGAAGAGAATAAAAATAATTAAGAACAGATGAGAGTATGGGCTGGTATTTAATCCTTAGAGATGTACAAGGTCAGTTGCTTCTTAACTATTTTATAAGCAACGAAACTAAAATTTAAAAAGGTTCGATAAATGTCACAAAACTAGGAAGAGGCAAAGAGGAGTTTTATCTCAGCTGGTTTCCAAAACTTATGTGTATAACTCGGCTTAACCTAAGCAAGAAAAGATTGAAAATAGCAAAATAGTTTTCCTAAAGCTATTATAACTTTTTTATTATATAAAATGACATCAGTAAATAAAAGGAAAAAAATCTTCTCTCCTATTCTGAGACAGATCAAGTAATAATTAGTGAGCATTTCAAGGAGGAGTCTCATCTCCATGTAAGTGATTTCAGCAACAAGAAGTGTCCAACAGTAGAACTGTTGGAACATCAGGGCAGAGGCTGAATGATCATATGACAAAAATACCAATACCGTGGCAAATATGGGAGATGGTCTTTTACTGGGGCAGTGTGGGTAGACTGAATGATGTCTGGGCTCCACTAATGTGTAAGATGCTATGAATTAAAAAATCTCCATACAGAGTAAATTTTCTTTGTCTTTTTCCCTCCGGTTTTTTGGAACCAAGACTAGAGCTTTGAGACTATTAAAAATTTGGTGGTAACCCAGATTTCAACTTCTTATTTTCTCCAAGTTGCAAATGGTTTTATTGAAATCCTACTTTATTATTTTAACTCCATTAGGAAATAATTTCTGATGAATAATATACTCAAAATTTTTTTTGCAGAAGCTATTGCAAAGAACGATTGCTCGATCACTAAATATGTTCAATTTTGCATTTGTCCTTAGAATTTTAGAAAACATTCCCTATGACTTTTGGAAAAAAAATCAAATGCCTAAATAACCAATAGAAATTTTTATCTGTCCTTAAGGTATAAGGATTCTTCTTAAGTAACTACGATCTGTGTAGTTGAAGGTGGCTTTAAAATTAATGAAGCATGGGATAGCTCCTGGAAGAAATCCCAGTCTCTCTTGGACTGTTGCAAAGGAACATAAAATTTTGCTCAACCATAAAATGATTATGTAGAGATCCAACCTACTCAGACTTCCTCTCAACTAAAAAGTAAATAAATAAGGGAAAATTTCAGGATCACTAGAAGTATCAAGAAGGAGGGTAAGGTCATGATTTTCTTTAAAATACACATTTTCATCATTTTCAGTCATTTTTGAATGAAGAGTTATACACTGAAGACCCTTCTGTATGTCTTTCTGGCAATACAACAACGAAAATACCTCCAGGTATGTACATGCGTGCATATGTGCATGCATATGTATATTCCTTGTTAGGTTTTTAATTGTGGATTCTATTAGCATTTAATGGATTTTCTACCTTTTACTTTTTATAAGCAGATTATAAATCCCATTGATGGATTTGGAATTGAGGTCACCCTTGCTGCTCTGTGTAGCAAAGTCAACCATACTTTGAGGGTCAGCTAATGCTGTTCTTCATGGCTTGTTCAGGAGAACTTTGAAATAAGACATCCATCTCTCTGGAATGTCAGCATTTTAAGCATAAAGGCTTACTATTTCATCACTGGAAAGGATAAAGCCCTGGAATGTTATGGTTTTTTGTTAAGTACAGTAAACTCTTCATGGTCTACTGCATTTTTATGTAGCATCTTTTCATAATAACATTTTCTGTAGGTCATCCATTCACTGCCTTCTGTAAATATTCAGAAAATAGTTGTCAGCAATCAACTGAGTCAATTGAAGTTTCTGATTAATGGGGAAATTTGAGTCATCTATGACTGGTCTATTCATCTTTTACTGTTGCGCTAACAGAAAAAGAAAAACGGCTTTAATACTGGATTCGTTTTTTTGCTAAAGTTATTGCCATATCTTTTGGTTGATAGTATTACTCACGGACTTCAAGTCATCTGATGTTGATTTAACTATATATCGATCATTTAAAATATGTTAATCATTTTAATAAGTATTTGCTAATAATATTTTTATTAATAAACGTATACATATAATATTTATTGAGCATATACTATATACTGATAAATAGTCTAAGGGGTTAAAATGGCTTATGGTGTTTAGCCCTCATTACACTCTAGGAAAAAGTGGATGAGTTATTTGAACCCACTTTATAAATGAGAAAAATGAGGCATAGTTAAGCTCTAAACTTACTCAGTCACAAAGCTAGAAAGTAACAGAATGCTTACAGCTATATGTGAGTATTTTCATACTACTTTTCCTAGTAAGCTGAGAATTTTAAACCCAACTTCTTACTTATGAGTAAGAAAAAAAATCAGCTATCAATGGGAATGAATAATGATATACATACTTGCAGTTTTTGACAAGGCTAATGATAAAGACCACCTAGTCACAAGGAAAACATCCACATCAATGTCAATTTTTTAAACGTGGGATTTAAAAGGGTATGTGCAATACAAATATAACTGTTCAAATTAGGTATTCATATAGAAAATAAGTGGGAAAGAATATTAATAAGCAAAACTATATGGGCAAAATTATTTTGATGACTTTATTTTTTTGAAGTTTCCCTTAATATTTTTACTGCATTATTCATATGATGAAAATTATTCATGTTAAAATTAGTCAGATGCACCCCTCAAAAGGAAATACTTAGGTACAAATATAACAAATACATATAGCATCTATATGAAGAAAATTACAAAACTCTGATGAAAGAAATCCTAGAAAAACTAAATAAATGGAGAGGTATTCCACGTTCATTGACAGAAAAATTCATTACTGTCAAGATGTCAGCTGTTCCCAATCTGAGATAGAGATGCAATGCAGTCCTATCACCCAGGTGATAACTGGGTGATAATTTGCAAATATCAGCAAGTTATCTTGGGGATATCAACAAACTGATTCTAAGAGTTATATGGAGAGGCAAGATACTCAGAATAATCAACACAATATTGAAGAGAAGAACAAAGTTGGAGGACTGACACTACTTGACTTCAAGATGAACGGGAAAAGAGTAATCCAGAGAATGTTCTATTAGTGAAATAAGATAATGGGAATGAACAGAGAGCTCAAAAATACATCCATATAAATATAGCAAACTGATCTTTGACAAAGGCAATGGCACTACAACGGATAAATAATAGTCTTTTCAACAAGTAGAGCTGGAACTGGGCATGAACATGCAAAAAAAAAAAATTCTAGACATAGACCTTATGCCCCTCATAAAAATTAACTCAAAATGGATCACAGACCTAAATGCAAAGTGAAAAACTATATAATTCCTGGAAGATAATATAAGAGAAAAATCAAAATGACCTTGGGAGTGGCAAAAAATTTTAAATGCAACACTGAAGGCATGATCCATGAAAGGAAAAATTGATAACCTGGATTTCATTAAAAGCAAAAATTTCTGTTCTGTGAAAGACAATGTTAAGAGAATAAGACAAGAAACACACTGGGAGAAAATATTTGCAAAAGACATCTCTGATAAAGAACTGTTATCCACCTCACGTCAGGCAGAGTGGTTAAAATGAACAAGTCAGGAAACGACAGATGTTGGTGAGGATGCGAAGAAAAGGGAACCCTCCTACACTGTTGATGGAAATACAAGCTGATGCAGCCACTCTGGAAAACAGTAGGGAGGTTCCTCAAAAAGTTGACAATGGAGCTACCCTATGACCCAGCAATTGCACTACTGGGTATTTACCTTAAAGATACAAATGTAGTGATCCGAAGGGGCACCTGCACTCGAATGTTTATAGCAGCCATGTCCACAACTGTCAAACTGTGGAAAGAGCCCAGATGTCCAACAGATAAATGGATAAAGAAGGTGAACCTATGTACATAGGTATATAGGTACATATTCTTTATGTATCAAAAAATGAAATCTTCCATTTGCAATGACATAGATGGAACTAGAAGGTATTATGCTAAGTAAAATAAGTCAATCAGAGAAAAGCATGATCTCACTGATCTGTAACATTTGAGAAATAAGCCAGAAGATCATAGGGGAAGAGAGGAAAAAAATAAAACAAGATGAAATCAGAGAAGGGGCAAACCATAAGAGACTCTTAATCTCAGGAAACAAACTGATGGTTTCTGGAGTGGAGGGGGGAGGAAGGGATAAGGAGGCTGGGTGATAGACATTGGGGAGGGTATGTGCTATGGTGAGTGCTGTGTATTGTGTAAGACTGATGATTCACAGACCTGTATCCCTGAAACAAATACTACACTTGATCTTAGCCAAAAGGCTGAGAAGCGATTGAAACAAATACTACAATAAAAAAAGAACTGTATCCAAAAAAAAAATTTTTAAACTCCTAAAATTCAACAATAAGAATAGAAATAACCTAATTTAAAAATGGGGGCAATTCCTGAACAGACACTGAGACAAAGAAGGTATACAAATGGCAAATAAGCATATGAAAAGATGTTCCACATGAAATGTCACCAGGGAAATTCAAATTAAAACAAAAATCAATCTTGTAACACTGAAAAAATAAACATATTTGGGAAAAAAAATGAGATACCACTACATGCCTATGAGAATGGCCAAAATCCAGAACACTGACAACACCAAATGCTGATGAGGATGTGGAACAACAGTAACTCTCATTCGCTGCTGGTGGGAATGTAAGATAAGTACAGCCACTTTGGAAGACAGTTGGGCAGTCTACATGCATTCTTACCATACAAAATTCAGCAATTTGTCTACCTTACCCAAAGGAATTAACACCTATGCTGACACAAAAACCTTCACGTGGATGTTTATAGCAGCTTTATTCATAATTGCCAAAACTTGGAAGCAACCAGGATGTTCTTTGGTAGGTGAATGAACAAACTGTGGTATATCCAGACAATGGAATGTTATTCAGAGCTAAAAAGACATGTGCTACCAAGGTATGAAAAGACATAGAAGAAACCTAAACACTTATTATTAAGTGAAGGAAGTCAATCTGAAAAGACTACATACTGTATGATTCCAACTACATGAAATTCTGGAAAAACAAAACTCTAGAGATAGTTAAAAGATCAGTATGTTTTAGAGAGAGAGAGGGATGAATAAATGAAACAGAGAATTTTCAGAGAAGTTGAACCACTTTGTATGATACCACAGTGTTGGATACATGTAATTCTAAGTTTGTCCAAACCCATAGAATGTACAAGACCAAGAATGAATCCCTTTAAACTATGAACTCTGAGAGATAATTATGTGTCAATATACACTCATTAATTGAAATAAATGTTCCATCCTGGTAGGGGATGTTGATAGTGGGGAAGCTTATGCATGTGAGGGAGCAGGAGAAATATGGGAAATCTCTGTACCTCCTACCCAATTTTGCTGTGAACCTACAGTGCTTTAAAAAAATAAAATCTGGGTGCCTGGGTGGCTAAGTTGGTTGAGCAACTGCCTTCAGCTCAGGTCATGATCCTTGAGTTCCGGGATCGAGTCCCACATCGGGCTCCCAGTTCCACGGGGAGTCTGCTTCTTCCTCTAACCTTCTCTCCTCTCATGCTCTCTCACTTTCTCTGTCTCTCAAGTAAATAAGTAAATAAATCTTTAAAAAATAAATAAATAAAAATAAAAAAATAAAATCTATTTAAAAAAATTATTGCAGTGAAAAATTACAGTGCTTTATAATTGTTATTTTAGGATTAAAATTGTTATATATATTCAAATGTTTTTACATATACTATGTGTGTGTGTGTGTATATATATTTCATCTATTTTATATATATATGTATGTATGCATACCTATGACACTATGGACTGAATTGTGTCCCCCATCCCATATTTATATGTTAAGTCTTACCCAATGGGATGATATTTGGAGATGAGACCTTTGGATGGGTGGTCCCTCACGATGAGATTAGTGGATTTATGGGAAGAAGAAAAAGAGATCCCTCTCTCCACCATTTCAGGACTCAGTGAGAAGGCAGCCAGCCATCTCCAAGCCAGGAAGAGAGTTTTCACCAGAAACCAAAATGACTAGCACCTTCATCTTATACTTCCCAGCCTCCAGAACTGTGATAAATAAATGTCTTAAATGTCTGCTGTTTAATGCACTCAGTCTATGCTCTTTTGTTATAGCAGACGAATACTGAACAAATACTAAACACACACATGCATACCTTCTGAAAGGATACACAACAGACTGTTAAGAGTGGCTACTTCAAGGAGTGTTAATGGGAAGTTTGGAGGGAGGAAAGAGATCTTTACTTTCCACATATGTCAATCTTGTGTAATGTTTGAAATTTTAATGAAGTAAGTGTGTTAATTTTTACTTTAAAGCCCAAAGACAATCAAATATATTAATGAGGGGCTAATGACTATCTCATTTCCTTTTGTTGAATAGTTATGATGTGATATTAACAATTTAAAACTTTTGACATATAGATGGCATTCAAAAAATATTTCTGGACTGAACAGAAATATGTTTTGATGTAGTGACTTATACCTATGTAGGATTTCTGATGACTTTTTTAATATAAGATCCTGTACATTATATGCTGTATTCCCATTGGCAAAACACATTTGAGGAAACATCCTGTCATTCCCTCATTTAATAAAATCAGACTACCAAAAAAAAAAAAAATCAGGCTACCTTTGCAGAAGAAGGCCACGGAAAGACAAATGAGCTCCAGGATATAGAAAGATAGTTATAAGCAAGGCAGCCCTGTTGGAAAAAAACAAATGAAGAAAAAACAATGTTGGTTCAAGTAATACAATGAAAGGGTTTCTCATATAATTTCACATATATGGCCAGACATGACTCAATACAAATAGCATTTCTTAACTAAAAATAAGAAAAAAAAAAGCAAGGGGAAAATAAGAAGGATCACTAGAATTTGCACATATATGAATACATGAGCAAGAGTACATTATATAAAAACCAAAAAGTCCTCAACAAATGTATGCAAATGTACATATTTTAAATTCAGAGGTACACAGTCACTTAGCAAATGAATCTGGTAAAAAGACATGCATGATTGCACACTCTATGATGGACAAAGTTCAAATTCACAGAAATTTATTGACTTGAGCCACAGTCACTATGCCCTTCCAAGCTGTCCAAGCTGTTTGTGGTTGAAGTAATGATGAAATCTTGATAGTAATAATTTGCCTCATTTTCCCCACAAAATGCCTAATAACCTCTCAAAATCAGTCTGTTCTGTTTCCTAGATTTGATAATATAACAAAACAAAACAAAACAAGAAAACAAAAAACCAAAAAACTTGATACCAGTATAAACTTTGTTAAGTTTACAAACTGTTTTCATGTACACCTTCTCATTTGGAGATTACAACAACCTCCTGAAGAAGTTTGTTATAGACCAAAACATCAAATCTAAGGGGAGTTAGGGATGCCATTTTTGCACAACTGGCGAGTAGCAGAGCTGCGGTATAAATGTAGATATGTGGGCTTTAGATGCAGCCTTTTAAAATTGTTATGCTGGAAATTCCATAATTGTTTTAGAAAACTAGAGAATAAAAAGGCTCCAGGAAGAGGAGTATTTCCTGGGTCTTTTGCTGGGTCTTTTGCTACGTTCTTTAATTTCTCAACAGCTAGCCAACTGAAGCTGTGAATACCTTTATCTTATTCTACGAAAGCAGGGTTTCATCTTTTTTTTTTTTCTATATATACTGTAGGCACTTGGTAATTAGAAACTTCATATTTGAGCCAATTAACACAATAAAAACCATTTTAGCATTAGTTTAAAGTTTAGAAACCATAGAATGGGGTACTAAAATTATTTTTGCATGTTTAAAAGTTCACAGAATTGACTTTAAATGACCTAAATGAATCTCCTAGCACATAGAGATCTAGGAGAGCTCATTAGAGCAGGAACGTATAACAGTTACTGAAGCAACATTTTTTAATAGCTGAAGCTTATATGATTACAAGTCACTTTCTTTTTATTAAAATGACCAATTAGAAAGCAGTAGTCTATTTTATCAAGCTGGAAACATAGGCTGGATTTTTCCTTTTTAATGAAAAAGACAAGATGGTGCTTAAGTTTCAGCTTAATGGTCTGCAAATGTCCACCTTTATTTTGCAGCACTAAAATTGAGGCCAAGAAAGGATATGTGTATTTGTAAAAACTGGTTTCACTCTCTTCATGCAACCAGAAGGCCCTGGGAGGATGCGCAATAATAGCAGTTCTCCAAAAAAAGACTGAAGTATGCTACATTTTCTCTTTAATTCTTACATTTCTAGTGATAAATTAGAGGTCAGAATGAAAGCCAAAGCTTAAGGTGAACTTTAAAGCTCTACAATGGCATTTGGGCTCTGACTTCAGGAAATAAATGCTGAGACAGACTTTGGAAGAAAGTTTTCAGGGGAGGGACATTTGTGAAATCAAAAGAGAAGAGGGAGGATTAGGCTGGAAGAGCTATGAGTTACAATGCAGATCTAACAAAGTGTCTGCCTGCCCCAGGGCGAGCACAGGAGCAAGGACTGCCAGTTAAAGGAATTGCACTTGCGGAGAAATGGCTAGGTCCATGTTCCACTGTCTTGTTCCATCATTGATGTCTCACCCCAAGAATAGTATGGTCTTGACTCAAAAACTAAGATGGACCCAAAGGGGTTAACAAGGACCTATCAGCTGACCAACCTCCTTTCTTGAAAGGGTATCTGTGTGGCAAATCTCCATGTTTGCCGCACGTGGTTCACATTTGTTACACAGATGGATATAGATATGTTATGCTTGATACTGGTTATATGTTTATTATGTGCAATATACAAGGACAAGAGTCTTCCTGAATTGAAGAAAGACAAGTATCCATTCAGTTAATTGTAAGAAATCACTTAATTTCTTATCATAAAAGATTACAAATATATAGTAACATGTATCTTGTTCTAAATATGACAAACCGTTTAAAAATGAAAACATCACAGAGAAAAAGAATGAGAATGTATGTATTTAGTACATGTCTAAATATACTCAATACTTACAGACAAAGTTAGAATTCAGCCTATATAAAGAATCACACAGTGAAAAGACTTGCAGGATAAGAAAGCTGACCTTTCTGAAAAGCCCCACTGCAGCGGGTGGCATTTAACCTGTTCACATGCTGTTTGGATGACCCTGTTCCATGAACAGGAACCTCCTCAAACTCTCCTCTGACATAAATATTATTCAGGTGTTGGTCATTGTCAATTGCAAAGGACTCCATAGAAGTCATTTCTCAGGGGCTTTTGTATGGTTAATTTATACACTACAAATTATTAAATGTGTAAAATAACAATCATTAACATTTGGTGGCTAGCTGATGAACTGGCTTGAAAAGAAATTTTAGTAAATGATATTTCAAGATGAGAACTCACTGGGTTCCTACTGGGAAGCTGAAAAAAATGTTTTTAAAGCTAAACTTTAATGAACAAAGAATTAAAGAGGGCAGGAAAAAAAAAAAAGGTAAATAACTACCAGGGAAATTCAGGGGCAAGAGAAACACTGTTTGGGTTTAGGATATGTAGAAATATCTAAGGAGAGTTAAAGATCGGGATTATAGCACAGACCCCTGGAATTCATCCAAGAACAGATTTTGTGTGGTAAAACTTTGAACTCAACATCATCCAGGCTTCCATTTTTGTCTTTCATTGTCACCTCTTCCTCTGACCATCTCACCACCCCAGACAGTTACTGTCTCTAAACTACACACTGAAGCACCCTATTTTCTCAAATCTGAACAGCCCTTCTCTCCCTTACCAAAATCCTCTCCCATTGCTTCCATGACTTGACACACTAATTGCATACCAGTGTACCACACAAGGGAACGACTAGGTGTTTGATAGCAGAAAACCCTGTTAAAAGGGCCCCTTCGATTATAATTACAGAGAAGTACCTAGACTGAGGACATCATATGATAATTGCAGGCAATCTTCTGGGGCTAAGAGGTACACTTCCAGGTAGGTCTAAAGAGTAATATCTGAAATCATCTTTTCACAGCTGGCTCTGACACCAGGACTTCAGTGTTATTTATCTCAAAATGCAAAATGATTACACATCATTTCCTGCTCACTCCTTTTAGTTCTAATATATTAACATTAGAATGTATTAGATCAAGAATGTATTAGATCAAGTGTTTTAAGCATGAGGGTCCATTGAAATAAGATTATCAATGTATTTGGAGTGCCTAGCTGGCTCAGTCAGTTGGGTGACCCACTCTTTATTTCAGCTCAGATCATGATCTTGGGGTTTTGGAATTGAGACCCTGTCAGAAAAGGTGTTCAGCCTGAAGCCAGCTTGTCCCTCTCCCTCCCTTCTGCCTCTCCCCCGACTTGTGCATGTGTGATGCTCTCATAAATAGATAAGTAAGTAAATAAATAAATAAATAAATAAAATTTGAATGTAAAAAAAAGATTAGCGACATATTTGAAAAAAACTTTTCTTAGGGTGCTGGCTCAGTCAGTAAAGCAGGTGACTCTTGGTCTCCTATTTGTGAGTTCAAGCCCCACACAGCATAGGGCCTACTCAAAAAATAAATAAATAAATAAATAAAAAGAAAAATATTTCTTGATACGTTATTGTGCCTAGAATTAGGCACACTGGGACAAATTTAAGCAGATTAATGTTTATGATACTTTGAAGAGAAAAAGATACCAATACATGGCACTCCTACACAAAAATATTATCTTTATAATCTTTAAGTACAATAGACTAATATCCAAATATCCAGCATTATCAAGAAATGTAAGTATGTACATACATTTGTGTGCATATATATATATAGGAAAATATATGAAAGGTCAAAAAATAAAAGAAAAATAATGAAATCACTTGTACAGTCAGTGTGATGTTTAAAAATACCCAGTGGTGAGGAGTAAGATGGCAGAGTAGACCTAAATATCATGGGGTCCCAGGAGTTCAGCTAGATAGTTATCAAACCATTCTGAACACCTACAAACTCAACAGGAGATGGAAGAGAAGAGCAGCAATTCTAATAACAGAAGAGTGACCACTTTCTAGAAGGTAGGATGTGTGGAGAAATGAATCTGAGGCGATATATAGGAAGACAGACTGCCGGGGGAGGGGCTGGCCCCTGGCAAGTGAGAGAGCAGTGGACCGCAAAATCAGAACTTTTACAAGTCAGCTCCACTTCTCTCCAGAAGCTAAGCTGTGAGTGGAGCCCTCATGGGGACAGTGTGGTCTCAGGTCCCTTGGGGTCACAGAAAGACCAGGGGTGCCTGAGTGTGGTAGAGCTCCCAGGTATCAGAGTGGGGAAGCTGGCTGCAGAGATGGAGCCAAGGAGGGCACTCTCAGCTCAGCTTACCTTAAACTGTGATATAAGGCACAGTTGGGCCACTGCTCTTCAAGTAGGGACCCAACAAGTGGTGGATCTGGGGAGACTCAATTTCCTCTTCCCAGAAGAAGCACAGGAGCATCCTGAATGAATCAGCTGGGTTTGGAGACTCCAAACAGGGCCGTGTGCCAGAGACAGAAATACTCAGTCACAGGCTGGGTGAGCTCGGAGTGCAACTGGAGACCAGGGAGACGGGAAGGGTTGATGGCTTTTCTCCGAGGGTGCACTGAGGAGCAGGGCCCAGAGCTCTCAGCTTCTATGCAGCCAGAGATTGGGAAGCCACCATCTTTATTCTCCACCTCCAAACAGTATGGAAAGCATTCAGGGAACAAAAGCTCCTGATAGCAAACCCAAGCAGATTACTCAGCCTGGCCCCTGGCAAGGGCAGTGCAATTCCACCTTGAGCAAAGACATTTGAGAATCACTGCAAGGGGCCCCACCCTCAGAATAGCAACAAGAACATCCAGCCAAAACCAAGTTCACATATCAATGAGAACTACAAAACTTCAGAGCTACAGGAATACAGCACATAGAATTAATCGCTTTTTTTCCCATTATTCTTTAGTCTTTCGAAGTTAAATTTTTTAAATTTTTTTTTCTTGTGCTATTGTTTAAATTTTCCTCTTTCCTATTTTAACTTTTTAAAACAATTTTATCTTATCAATACCTTTTAAAAAAATCTTTTTTAATTTTCATTGTTATAGTCATATTCTATCCCTACGCTGTATTTAACCTTATTTTTTGTATACATATTGGTTTTTCTTTCTTTAAAATTTTGGGATACAGTTTCTTCTAACAGATCAAAATATAGCCTAAATCTAGCACATGGCTTTGTTCTAGTCTCCAGCCTGATCACATGCTTTCCTCTTTTTTTTTTTTCTTTTTTCAACCAACTTCTTATCACTTCATTTTTTAGAATTTTTTTAATTTGGGGATTTTGGAATTTTAGAATCTTTTTTAATTTACATTCATATCCTATTTCTTCATCGTGTTTACCCTTATTTTTGTGTATATATAAGTTTTTCTTTCTTTAAAATTTTAGAAGGCAGTTTCTTCTAAGAGACCAAAATACACCCAAAATCAAGTGTATGGTTCTGTTCTATTCACTATATATATATATATATATGTATATATAACTTAAATATATAATATGTAATATTATTTATTAATATAATTATATTTTATATTTATATATGGTATAAATGATAATTAATATTATATATTATATATCATAATTATATATAACATGAATTATATATAATTTATATATAATATATATATATTTTTCTTCTTTCTTCTCCCTCTGGTTTCAGGTTGTGTAACCAAACCTCTTCTGATTTGGTTAGTGTATATTTTTCTGGGGTCCTTGCTACCTTTTTAGTATTTTGTTCTCTCATTCATCTATTCTTATCTGGATAAAATGACAAGGTGGAAAAACTCACCTCAAAAAAAAAAGAACAAGAGGCAGTACTGACAGCTATAGACCTAATCATTAGTAAGGTGTTAGAACTGGAGTTCAGAATGATGATTATTAAGGTGCTAGCTGGGCTCAAAAAAAGCATGGAAGATACTAGAGAATCCCTTTCTGGAGAAATAAAATCCTTTTCTGGAGAAATAAAAGAGCTAAAATCTAACCAAGTTGAAATAAAATAGCTATTAATGAGGTGCAATCAACAATGGAGGCTCTTACTGCTAGGATAAATGAGGCAGAAGAGAGAATTAGTGATAAAGAAGACCAAATGATCGAGAATAAAGAATCTGAGAAAAAGAGAGATAAACAACTACTGGGCCATGAGGATAGAATTTGAGAGATAATGATACCATAAGACACAACAATATTAGAATAATTAGGACCCCAGAAGAAGAAAAAACAGAGAGGGGGCAGAAGGTATATTGGAGAAAACTGTAGCAGAAAATTGCTCTAATTTGGTGAAGGGAAAAGCATCAAAATCCAGGAGGCACAGAGAACACCCTTCAAAATCAATAAAAATAGGTTTAATCTAATAGAGAAACTTATAAGGTTCAGTGAGAAAGAGAAAATCCTGAAAGTAGTAGCTTGGGACAAGAGGTCTGTAACATACAATGGTAGAGATATTAGATTGGCAGCAGGTTTACTGACAGAGACCTAACAGGCCAGAAAGGACTGGCATGATATATTCAGAGCACTAAACAAGAAAAATATGCAGCCAAGAATACTATATCCAGCTAGGCTGTCATTGAAAATAGGTGGAGAGATAAAAAGCTTCCAGGACAAACAAAAACTAAAAGAATTTGCAAACACCAAGCCAGTCCTACAGGACATATTGAAAGGGGTCCTCTAAGCAAAGAGAGAGCCCAAAAGTAACAGACTAGAAAGGAACAGAGACAATATACAATAACAGTCACCTTTCAGGCAATAAAATGGCACTAAATTCATATGTGTCAATAGTTACCTTGAATGTAAATGGGCTAACTGCCCCAACCAAAAGACACAGGGTATCAGAATGGATTAAAAAAACAAGAGCCATCCATATGCTTTCTGCAAGAAACTCATTTTAGACCCAAAGACACCTCCAGATTTAAAGTGAAGGGGTGAAAAACAATTTACAATGCTAATGGACATCAAAAGAAAGCTGAGGTGGCAATCCTTATATCAGATAAATAAGATTTTAAGCCAAAGACTATAATAAGAGATGAGGAGCTATATCATACTTAAAGGGGCTGTCCAGCAAGAAGATCTAACAACTGTAAATATTCATGCCCCAAACATGGGAGTAGTCAATTATATAAACCAATTAATAGCAAAATCAAAGGAATACATCAACAATAATATAGTAATAGTAGGGGACTTCAACACTCCCCCCTCACTGAAATGGACAGATCATCTAAGCAAAAGATCAACAAGGAAATAAAGGCTTTAAATGACACACCGGACCAGATAGACATCACAAATATATCTAGAACATTCCATCCCAAAGCAACAGAATACACATTCTCCTCTAGTACACATGGAACATTCTCCAGAATAAATCACATCCTGGGTCACAATTCAGGTCTCAACTGGTACCAGAAGACTGGGATCATTCCCTGCATATTTCAGACCACAAGGCTTTGAAACTAGAACTCAACCACAAGAGGAAAGTTGGAAAGAACTCAAATACATGGAGGCTAAAGAGCATCCTACTAAAGAATGAATGGTTCAACTAGGAAATTAAAGAAGAATTTTAAAAATTCATGGAAACAAATGAAAATGAAAACACAACTGTTCAAAATCTTTGGGACACAGCAAAGGCCATCCTGAGAGGAAAGTATAAAACAACACAAGCCTTTCCCAAGAAACAAGAAAGATCTCAAGTACACAACCTAACCCTACCCCTAAAGGAGCTAGAGAGAGAACAGCAAAGAAAGCCTAAACCCAGCAGGAGAAGAGAAATAATAAAGATCAGAGCAGAAATCAATGAAATAGAAGTCAAAAGAACAGTAGAACAAATCAATGAAACTAGGAGATAGTTCTTTGAAAGAATTAATAAGATTGCTAAACCCCTGGCCAGACTTACCAAAAACAAAAGAGAAAGGACCCAAATTTTAAAAAAATCATAGCGAAAGAGGAAAGATCACGACCAACACCAAAGAAATGCAAACAATTATAAGAACATATTATGAGCAACTACACTCCAGCAAATTTGACAATCTGGAAGAAATGGATGCCTTCTTAGAGATGTATAAAATACCAAAACTGAACCAAAACAGGAAGGAATAGAAAACCTAAACAGACCCATAACCAGTAAGGAGATTGAAGCAGTCATCAAAAATTTCCCAACAAACAAGAGCCCAAGGCCAGAGAGCTTCCCAGGGGAATTCTACCAAACATTTAAAGAAGAATCAATACCTATACTCCTAAAACTGTTCCAAAAAATAGAAATAGAAGGAAAACTCCCAAACTCATTTTATGAGGCCAGAATGACCTTGATCCCCAACCAGACAAAGATCCTATCAAAAGGAGAATTACAGACCAATATTCTTGATGAAAATGGATGCAAAAATTCTCACCAAAATAATAGCCAATACAATCCAACAGTACATTAAGAGGATTATTCACCACGACCAAGTGGGATTTATTCCTGGGATGCAAGGTTGGTTCAACATCTGCAAATTAATCAATTTGATACAATACATTAATAAAAGAACAAGAACTGTATGATACTTCAATAGATGCTGAAAAAGCATTTGACAAAGATTTGACAGCATCCTCTCTTTTTTTTTAAGCATATTTTCTTGATCAAAACTCTTCACAGTGTAGGGATAGAGGGTACATACCTCAGTATCATCAAAGCCATCTATGAAAACCCCACAGCAAATATCATTCTCAATGGGGAAAAACTGTGAGCTTTTCCCCGAAAATCAGGAACACAGCAGGGATGTCCACTATCTCCACTGCTATTCAACATAGTACTAGAAGTCCTAGCCTCAGCAATCAGACAACAAAAAGAAATAAAAG
Source organism: Nasua narica (assembly GCA_028533885.1). Classification (NCBI taxonomy): domain Eukaryota; kingdom Metazoa; phylum Chordata; class Mammalia; order Carnivora; family Procyonidae; genus Nasua; species Nasua narica. Next base: position 140,361,110 of record CM052800.1, on the reverse strand, counting down.
GCATCTGAATAGGCAAAGAAGTCAAAGTCTCACTCTTTGCAGATGATATGATACTTTATGTGGAAATCACAAAAGACTTCACCCCAAAACTTCTAGAACTCATACAGGAATTCAGTAAAGTGTCAGGATGTAAAATCAATGCACAGAAATGCACAGTTGCATTTCTATACACCAACAACAAGACAGAAGAAAGAGAAATTAAGGAATTGATCCTTAACCATAAGATACCTAGGAACAACCCTAACCAAAGAGGCAAAAAAAATCTGTACTCAGAAAACTATAAAGTATTCATGAAAGAAATTGAGGAAGACACAAAGAAATGGAAAAATGTTCCATTTTTACAAAATGGAACAAATATTGTGAAACAAATGTTGTGAAAATGTCTATGATACCTAAAGCAATCTACACATTTAGTTCAATCCCTATCAAAATACCATCATTCTGAAAGAAATGGAACAAATAATACTAAAATTTAAATGGAACCAGAAAATACCCTGGTAGCCAGAGGAATGTTGAAAAAGAAAACCAATGTTGGCAGCATCACAATTCCAGACTTCAAGCTCTATTACAAAGCTGTAATCATCAAGACAGTGTAGTACTGGCACAAACACACACACATAGATCAATGGAACAGAATAGAGAGCCCAGAAATGGACCTTCATCTCTATTGTCAACTGATCTTCAACAAAGCAGGAAGAATGTCCAATGGAAAAAAGACAGTCTGTTCAACAAATGGTATTGGGAAAATTGCACAGCCACATGCAGAAGAAGGAAACTGGTCCATTTCCTTACACCACACACAAAAGAAGACTCAAAAGGGATGAAAGACCTCAATGTGAGACAGGAATCCATCAAAATCCTTGAGGAGAACACAGGCAGCAATCTCTTCGACCTCAGTGGCAGCAAATTCTTCCTAGAAATATCACCAAAGGCAAGGGAAGCAAGGGAAAAAATGAACTATTGGGACTTCATCAAGATCAAAAGCTTTTGCTCAGCAAGGGAAATAGTCAACAAAACAGAAAGACAACTGACAGAATGGGAGAAGATATTTGCAAATGATATATCAGATAAAAGGCTAGTATCCAAAATCTATAAAGAACTTCTCAAACTCAACACCCAAAGAACAAATAATCCAATCAAGAAATGGGCAGAAGACATGAACAGATATTTCTGCAAAGATGACATCCAAATGACCAACAGACACATGAAAAAGTGTTCAACATCACTTGGCATCAGGGAAATACAAGTCATAACCATAGTGAGATACCACTTTACCCCAGTCAGAATGGCTAAATTTAACAAATCAGGAAATGATTTGTTTCCTGATGTTGGTGATCAGGAAATCACCAACAGATGTTGGTGAGGATGCGGAGAAAGGGGAACCCTCCTACACTGTTGGTGGGAATGAAAGCTGTTGCAGCCACTCTGGAAAACAGAATGGAGATTCCTTAAAAAGTTGAAAATAGAGCTACCCTATGATCCAGCAATCACACTACTGGATATTTACCCTAAAGATACAAATGTAGTGATCCAAAGGGGCACATGCAACTGAATGTTTATAGCAGCAACGTCTACAATAGCCCAACTGTGGAAAGAGCTTAGATATCCATGAACAGGTGAATGGATAAATAAGAAGTTGTGGTGTGTGTGTGTGTATATATATATATATATATATATATATATATATATATACACAATGTAATACTATGCAGCCATCAGGAAAATGAAATCTTGCCATTTGCAATGACATGTATGGAACTAGAAGGTAGTATGCTAAGCAAAATAAGTCAATCAAAAGAAGACAATTATCATATGATCCCACTGATATGAGGAATTCAATAGGCAGGGCAGGGGGGTCATTGGGGAAGGGAGGGAAAAAATGAAATAAGATGGGACCAGGGAGAGAGACAATTCATAAGAGACTCTTAATCTCAGAAAACAAACTGATGGTTGCTAGAGGGTGGGGGGATAGGGTGGCTGGATTATGGACATTGGGGAGGGTATGTGCTATAGTGAGTGCTGTGAATTGTGTAAGACTGATGATTCACAGACCTGTACCCCCAAAGCAAACAATATATTATATTATATGTTAATTAAAAAAAAAACCCAGTAGTTTTATTGAATCTTCAATCTTCATCCAGATATTTAGCTTACGTAGCTCCTTCCACAATCTGATAATTTTTAAAAAAAATTTATAATTTTACTTATAATTTTTACGGTTTTCATTTTAATTCTTATTGGTTAGCATACCATGTGGTATTAGTTTCAGATGTACAATATAGTGATTCAACAATTCCATACATCACCCAGCGCTCATTATGGCAAGCACACTTCTTAATCTCCATCCCCTCTTTCACCCATGCTCCCACACACCTCCCCTCTGGTAACCATCAATTTGTTCTCTACAGTTAAGAATCTGCCTTTTGGTTTGTCTCTGTATTTTTTTTTCCTTTGCTCATTTGTTTTGTTTCTTAAATTCCACATATGGGTGACTATAATTTTTTAAAGGACAATCAAATAATAAAGACACATCAAAAATTTATGCATAAATGTTCACGATGGGGGTCAAAATTATAATCAACTTAAATCTTTATAGAGATTATTTCCTCTTTCGAGTTTTAAAGCATCATAGCAAGACTAACATAGCTCTGGTCCTGGCTCCTCCCCTTTCTACCTTCAGTAACTCAGGCAAGTCGTGGGATGAAAATATGAATGTTTCTAATGCAAAAAGTTATTGTGAGAATTAGATAGGATAACACATGTAAGCACTTAAAACAATGGATCATTATTTATTCAGGAAAATAAACTACACAATCTAGATCTAGGAAATGGCCCATCTACTGATACATATTGATTTTCAAAAATAGGGTTAATTATCCATGGTTAATAGAGACTAGAAATTTTATAATGTATTTATTGAAAGCTTCTCTGGTATCAATTTTCTAAAAGTACCTGGGCAACTTGACTTGTTGGTGGAAATACCACCTATCCTCTTTCAGTACCTAATTTGTATACTTTAATATTTTGTAATGCAGAAGGAGGGAGTCGCTTAGTTAGGTCAAGGTTCCCTTGGGAGGAAAGGAAAAAGGATAATTATTTTTTTTAAAGATTTTATTTATTTATTTGTCAGAGAGAGATAGATCACAAGGAGGCAGAGAGGCAGGCAGAGAGAGAGGGGGAAGCAGGCTCCCCTCTGAGCAAAGAGCCCGATGCAGGGCTCGATCCCAGGACCCTGAGAACATGACCTGAGCCGAAGGCAGAGGCTTAACCCACTCAGCCACCCACGCACCCCTGGAAAAAGGATAATTAAGTAAATTTATTATATCTATTACCCTTCAGGCTCCCTTAGACTAGTTTGAATCACACTCATTAGAGAAGTAAAGGGTAGAAGTTGATAGAATTATTTTTCATAAAATACTTGGTGAGATTCTATGTGAAGAATAAATGCCAGAAATTGACCTATTTTAAGAGTGACCTTGGGAGAAATTCCAAGCACATTCTCTACAGAAACCAACACTGTGCTATTACTCTAAGAATCATGAAATGGTGCTCTTGGCAAGGACTTTGATATTTTTATCATGAATGCCATCAGCCATATCAGCAGAGAGTCTTCATGGAGTGACTTTATATACAGTGGATATCAAAAATGGTTGATGCTATATGATAAACTGCAGGTGATTCATTGGTTATAAGATTGGAGTATAGGTATTATGAGTGGTTCTCACGTATAGCTGAGAAATGCTTTGAGACACTGCTTGAGCATGAAGGGTATTATTGAGAATCACCAGAATTGGAATATAAAAATAAACGTGATTTCACTTGTGTCCCAAATCTAGTATTTCCTGGAGAACTTTAGAATTATATATGGTTACACACAATTGATTGAGACATCCTGTTTAGAGACTGTAACTATATACTATCAATCAAATCATAAATCAATAGCTTTAATGGTTTAGAATATAAAGAATATGACTAGTACCTAAAGGAAAACTTACTAATAAAAATAACACAACTAATTAAAAATTTTTAAATAATGGAATTCTTAAAATATAGAATTCCTGCTTCCAAATATGAAGCAGGAAAAAATAACATTATCTTCAGTTCTTCAATTAATAACAAACACAATAATGCTAAAACAGAAAATTATAGTTACCTAATGAGGCAAATAACTGCCAGTTGAAATCTTAACAATTCACTTAAGGTATGACAGTCAAGAATTGATGTATTTGAAAAACATATTAAAACTGATTTTACTTTTATGGTAAATTGCATTATAGTACAACCTTATCTCATATCCTAGATATAAAATTATATCACAAGAAAATCTCCTCCCACATCCTATCAAAACCTCTGCCCCAGAATTTTTATTTTCATTCATTAGGGAGTAACTGGGACTACACACATCCTCCCACCTAAAAGACTAGACAAAATATACAAACCAACAGGCAGCATTGAGAGAGAAAAATGAAACCAAGTGAGACCTAAATATGCCCCAGCTTACTGTCAGGAGAGAGTTTTCAAGTTGCAGTACAGGGAGGGGGAACCCAAATAGAACCCAGTGGTTTTCTTGAGTTGAGAAGGCAGAGTTCAGAGTTCAGGAAGATCAAGGTAGCTAGAATTGTGAAGGCAGAGAACTGAAGAGGAGAGAGTTACACAGAAAGAGAGAATTGTGGAGATATGCAAAGAGTCTTCCTTGCGTCTTCACCTGATTACTGATCTGTATATGCCATGAGAAAACCACTACCTCTAAGGAAGTACCACTCAAAAAGGAGGAGAAATCCCTAGAGCTTGAAAAGGACCAAGAATAGTTCATGTTCTAACCAGTTACAGTTACATAATAGATATGCAAAAAGCAGGAAACTACAATGTGCAATGAGTGAATAATAGTAGAAGGAGATGCAAAAATGATACAGATGATGAATTAATAAAGAAGAAAGCTGAAATAGTTACTATAAACAAGCTCTGTATGTTCAAGAAGGTAGAGGAAAGTATGAGCATAGTAAGAGACAGGGAAGACAGGTAAAAGATCCAGATCAAACTTTCTGGAAATGGAAAAGAAATGCATGGGGGAAAAATACACTGAATGAAACTAACAGTAGATTAAACATTGCATAAGAAAATATTAATTATTATGAAGACATTGCAGTAGAAACTATCCAAAATGAAGCACAGACTAAAAAAAAGAATGAACTGTAACATGAGCTATGGAATGAGAAAAAAAGAGCTGTGGAAGTTGGAATGGAGAGCAAACTAAAAGCTGAAGAAATAATGACTGACATCTTCCCAAATCTGATGAAAATGTTCTGCCCTCAGATCCAGAATCTCAACAACCCCCAAGCACAAGGTATATGAAAAATGCTACATCAAGACACATCATATACAAATTTTTAAAAACCACTGAAGAAAAGTAATCTTAAAAGTATTCTTTCTGCCTCCCAAAAAACACATTATACAGACAGAAATAAAGATAAGTGTGACAATTGAATTTTTGTCAGAAACGACAATCACTGAAGCACTGAAGGGAAAAAAAATCATTCTAGAATTCAGTGCATGGTAGTATAACTTTAAAGAGAACAGGAAAGTAAAAACTGCTCTTTGACATGCAAAAGTTGAAGAATATATCACTAGCAGACCAGCACTACAAGAAATATAAAAAAGGAAGTCCTTCTGGTAGAGGGAAAATGATACCAGATAGATATTTGGATTCACACAAAGTAATAAAGAGCTGTACAAATTTACCTAGAACAGTATCCAGAAAATAATAAGCCCTCAATAATTATTTGGTGAATGAATGAACCAAACTTCTTGGCAACAGTACTGGAAGCTAAAATACAGTGAAAAAATAACTTTCCAACTCTGAGGAAAAATTATTTTGAACCTTGAGTTCTATAACAAGCCAAGAAGTCAATCTAACATGAAGATAGAATAAAGGCATTTTCAGAGATACAAGGTATGAAAAATTATACTTCACGTTTACCTTTTCCAGGATAACACTGAAAGGTATATTTTTCCCCAAAGAAAGATTGAATTAAGAAAGAGAAATACAGAGAATCCAGATGCAGGAGATTCAATTCAGGAGAAAAACCAAGGACAAGTGGAAAGAAAAGCCATATACCAATAAATTTGGTAACAAAGAAGACTTGATAAATTCCTAGAATTTACATACAACTTATCAAGACAGAATCATAAAGAAATAAGTTTGAACCGACCAATAATGAGTAAGGAGATTGAATTAGTAATCCAAAACCTCCCAACAAAGAAAAACTCATAACTAGTCCATGGTTTCCCTGGTGAATTCTTCCAAACATTTTAAGAAGAATTAACCCAACTCTACTCAAAATCTTCCCAAAAACTGAAGAGGAAAGAATATTCCCAAACTCATTTTATAAGGCCACCATTATCCTGATACTAAAGCCTGATAAGGGTAGTACAAAAAAAATAAGTAAAAGAAACTACAAGCCAATATCCCTAATGAATACAGATATAAAAACTCTCAGCAAAATCCTAACAGTTTGAACTTAGCAGAATATTAAAAGGATCCATGATCCATCACCAAGCCAGATTTATTCCTGGGATGCAAGAATGGTTCAAAATCTGCAAATCCATAAATGTGATACACCACATTAACTAAATTAAGGATAAAAACCATATGATCATCCCAATATACACAAAACAAAAACAAAAACAAAAAGAATTTGATGAAATCCAACACCCTTTCATGTTAAAAAATATTAACAAACTGGATGTAAGAGAAATGTACCTCAACATAATAAAGACCATATGTAGGGCACCTGTGTGGTCAAGTGTCTGACTCCTGATTTCAGCTCAGGTCATGATCTCAGGGTTATGAGATCGAGTCCCATGTTGTGCTCCCTGTGCAGGGCAGGGTCTGCTAAAGCTCTCTCTCCCTCTCTCTCTGCCCCTCCTCCCATGCTTGCTCTCACTCTCTCTCTCTCTCTCAAATAAATAAATTAATTAATCTTTTAAAAAAGTAAAATAAATACAGGCCATATTTGACAGATAAAGTTATACTTAGTGGTAAAAAGCCGAATGCTTTTTCTCTAAGACCAGGAACAAAACAAGGATGCTCACTCTTGTCACCTCTATTCAGTGGCTAGAAGTTTTAGCCAGAGCAATATATCAAGAAAAAGAAATAAAAGGCATTCAGATCAGAAAAGAAGTGGTAAAATTGTCTCTGCAGATAACATGATCTTATATACATAGAAAATCCTAAAGACTCCACCAAAAACTGTTAGAACTAATAAATGATTGTAGTAAAGTTGCAGGAAACAAAATCAACATACAAAAATCAGTTGCATTTCAATACACTAAAAATGAACAATCCAAAAAAAAGAAATTAAGAAAACAAGTACTTGACAATTCATAAATAAAATTAAAATAAAATAAAATAAAATAAAATAAAATAAAATAAAATAAAATAAAATAAAATAAAATACTTGGGAATAGATTTAACCAAGGAGGTGAAAGATCGGGGTGCCTGATTGGCTCAGTGGGTTAAAGCCTCTGCCTTTGGCTTAGGTCATGATCTCAGGGTCCTGGGATCGAGCCCCACATCGGGCTCTCTGCTCAGCAGTGAGCCTGCTTCCTCCGCTCTCTCTCTCTCTGCCTGCCTCTCTGCCTACTTGTGATCACTCTCTCTCTGTCAAATAAATAAATAAAATCTTTAAAAAAAAAAGGAGGTGAAAGGTCTGCACATTGAAAACTATAAAACACTGATTAAAGTAATTAAAGAAGACATAAATAAATGCAAAGATACATCAGAAAATTAGAAGACTAAATATTGTTAAAATGTCCCTACTACGCCAAGCAATCTGCAGATTCAGAGCAATCCTTATCAAAATTCCAGTGGCATTTTTCACAGACATAGAGAAAATACTTTGGTTTTTTTTTAAATATTTTATTCATTTATTTGACAGAGAGAGACACAGTAAGAGAGGGAACACAAGCCGAGGGAGTGGGAGAGGGAGAAGCAGACCCGATGTGGGGCTCCATCCCAGGACCCTGGGATCATGACCTGAGCTGAAAGCAGACTCTTAACCCACTGAGCCACCCAGGCGCTCCCCATTTAATTTCTTAAATGTGTAATTGGTGAGCACTAGTTTTAAAATTTGATGAAATCTAAGTACCTATTTTTGTATGATCATTAATTTCTGTGTGCTACCTAAAAATGTCTTGTTTTTTCTCAAGTTGCAAAGATACTCTTCTATGGTTTATCTAGAGGTCTTATCATTTTAGCTTTTATTTTTAGTTCTAAAACTGTGTTTGTATTTGGTGTGAAGCAAGAGTGGAAGTTCTTTGCTTTCTTTTTTAATGAATATCTAGTTTAATGAATATCTATCTTCGAACAAATATCCAGGTGCCCCTAGAGAAAATAATGTTAAAACTTACATGGAACCACAAAAAACTATAAATAGCCAAAATGAATTTGAACAAGTTGAGGACATCACAGTACCTGACTACAAAATACACTACAAAGCTATGGCAATCAAGCAGGATGCTACCAGCATAAAAACAGAGACCAATAAAATAGAATAGAAAGCCCAAAAATAAATCCACGCATTTATGGTCAATTGATCCTCCACAAGGTGCCAAGAACACACAATGGCTAAAAGGCAGTCTCTTCAATAATAGTTTTGGGAAAACTGGTTTCCTACATGCAGAAGAATGAAATTTGAACCTTATCTCACCTTATATACAAAAATAAGACTCAAAGTGGATTGAAGACTTAAAGAACTAAAGCCATAAAAATATTGGAAGAAAAGAGAAAAAAACTTAACAACAGTCTGGAAATGTTTATAATAGCTAATAAGAGAAAAACCTATGGTATGGGAGAAAATATTTTCAAACTATACATTTGATAAGGAGTTAACATCCATAATACATAAGAACCTCAAACAACTCAATAGTAGAAAACAAATAACCTAATTTAAAATTGGGCAAAAGCCATGAGTAGATATTTCTCAAAAGAAGACCTTTAAATGGCCAAGAGGTATATGAAAAAAATGCTTACTATCACTAATCACCAAGAAAATGTAAATGAAAATGATAGACAATATTACCTCAGACTTGTTAGAATGGCTATCATTCAAAAGACAAAAGATAACAAATGTTGGCAAGGATGTCAAGAAAAGAGAACCTCTGTACACTGTTAGTGGGAAGGTAAACTGGTACAGCCACTATGGAAAATAGTGTAAAGGCTCTTCAAAATCTTAAAAATAGAATTACCATATGATCCAGCAATCCCGCCTTTGAGAATATATCTAAAAGAAATGAAATCAGCGTCTTAAAGAAATATCTGCTCTCTCGTGTTCACTATAACATTATTTACAATAGCTAAGACATGGAAAACACCCAAATTTCCGTCAACAGAGGAACAGATAAAGAAAATGTCCATATACATATACACACAATGGAATATTATTCAGGCATGAGAAAAAAGGAAATCCTGTCATTTGTGACAACATGAACCTAGAGGACATTATGCTAAGTTAAATAAGCCAGACATAGAAAGACAAATACTGTATTATCTTTCTTATATGTGGAATTGAATTTTAAAAAGTCAAACTCATAGAAGCAGAGAATTAAACAATGGCTATTAGGGGGTAGGAATGGGAGATTTGGGTCAAAGCGTACAAATTTGCAGTTCTGTAGGGTGAATAAGTCTAGATATCACAGAGTTCACAGTACAGCATGGTGACTATAGTCAATCATGCTATATGGAATACTGGAAATAGCTAAGGAAGTATATTTCAGGTACTCTTATCACACACACAAAATAGTATGAGGAGAGGATATGTTAATTAGCTTGACATAGTAATCATTTCACTACATGTATGTATATCAAATTATCATGTTGTACACCTAAAACACATATCTTAAAAATAAATAAGCCATCTAAGAGAAAGCAAATCAGATGTCAAAATGTCTTTTATAATCTAGCCTCAAAAATCACATATCATTATTTCTTGCACATTCTTATGGGTCTCACAGGTCAGTCAGAATTTATTCACTGTGGTAGGCAACTGAACAAAGGGACTGAATACCAGAATGAAGGAACACTGAGGCCGTATTGATTAAATCACGAGATGATTAAATCAAGTTTTACATGCCTGCTTATCATGTTCATATTTTAATAAAAAGTTTCTATTAATTTTTTACTCATCATTGAACCTATAATAAGCTTATTTAAGTTCTCAATCATATTGGTTCTATTATTTTCATCATACTCTATAACTTCATTCTTGATCCTAACACCTTCTTAGCCCTTGTCAGTCTACTGGTTATGTAAGTTATAAAAACACAAGTACAGTGTATCTAGAAACAATAGTCTCATAGCTTCTGCTCCCTAAATGGATGCTAAAAATCAAATGAAATATTCATAAAAACAGCATGTAGACTACATCAAACTTTTCCTATACTTGAAATTTTTTAATGTGGCCGACTGCCTGGTTTTCCTCAAGCAACTTTCTTGGCCAATGCTTATTTATTTACCCAGTGGTATTATAAATTCTTAACAGCAAATCCAGATAACAAAACATATGTCTCAAAAATAGGAATTATCATTAGTTGTTTTTTTTTTTTTCAGGATCTAAGAGGTCAATTCTAATGGCAAGTTACCCTTCTCTTGACCAAAATACAAAGAAGAGTATCAATAACTAGAGAAGTCCTCACAACACAAGCCAATTCTTAAATTAATGGGCTGGATAATTCATTCTGTTTAGTAGACTTCCAGACTGTAGTGATCTAAATTGATTACTTCTACCTTTTGGCATTGACAAATCAGTTACATTTATTTTGTAATCTCTGCAAGAGTTAGTCTTATACTCCCTTATAATTTGTTAAATGAAAAGAATAATGGTAGATATTTTTTCCTTTTACTTCCCACTGACTAATCTTAATATGTCTTCACATATCCCATGAGTTGAAATAAAATTACAAAGAGCTGATTGGCAAAACTCATTCCATAGAATCCCTCTCCCAGGAGTTTAGCAAAGAGACTTTTAAAGCTTAGGAATTTTTTTAGGAAGAGTTTTCTTACTCTGGATATTATGTTACTATACTTAAAACTCATCGGCCAAATCCAACCCACCACTTGATTTTGTGGGTAAAGTTGTATTGGAATACAGTTGTCTTCATTCATTTACCTACTTCACGTGGCTCCTTTTGCACCATAATAGCAGAGTTGAGTGGTTGTGACAGAGACCCCATGGCCCGTAAAACCCAAAATATTTACTATCTTGCCCGTTATAGTAAAAGTTTGCCAACCCCTCCACATCACAAAGTAAATAGGGAGAACTACTACCCAGCTGAGGTAAGATACAGGTACCCAGTTTGAAGATCTGGGTGTATTCTCTTTGTATTGTACCCAGTGACAATACCAAGGTGACCAAATTGAGAGGAAAAAGTCCCACCAAAACTTACTCATTAAAATTTTTTTCTAGATTTAAAAACCACAAAAATACTGCAAACAAAAATATTTGAAGGTTTCCCAACCACTGATTCCTTGATGATATATTACTTTAGCCTTCCTTCATGCTTCTAACTATGATCAGAATCATATTAAATAGTAAGTATGGATTCATAGTTACTGGGCATGCAAGTCACTAAAAATGGCAAGTTATAGTTAGACAGCAGCTGAGATCTGCAGCTTGCCCTGAGGATGTCAAAGCCATATTCTGGTTCCCAGCAAGCAGGTCCTCTAAGAACTTCTCTTTATCGAGAAGGCAAAGTGTAAGTTCAATATCATTCTTGCTAACCAACTTTCATGTGCTGGATTTGTCTCAGTCTATCTGACAAGGCAAGTTTGAATTCAGGTTCTATCAGATAATGGGTTTGTGATTTCAGGGAAAATCCAGGCTGGAATCCTTGACAGTAGCACTTACCCAGTGAGCTTCTAGTGACCATGGGCTATTATGTAATTCTGGTGTGCACTTGCAAACTCTTTTAAGTATATTTAAAATCCACTGGCTTCTGCATCGTTACAGAAACAATTCACTGACAAGACACTGACATCTGCCCAAACGCATTTCTTGTTTCATTTTATATATGCTGACCTCAATAAAGGATGTCTAAATCACTGCTCAATCTTCTTGGGATTTCTCTACAGTGTAGTATCTATGGGAATATGAAAAATGATCAAACTATGGAAATTAGTAACCAGTCACATCCAAGTGGAGAACGTAGATTCACAACTTTCGCCATAGTTCAGCTCATCATTTCTCTAATAAAACTTTTTAAACCACTTTCTGTTGTATTTTTTTTCATGGAGATACTGACAGCTTGTGTACTGATGTTGGCACTCACAGTGGAAGCAGGAAAAATTTATAAAGAATGAAAATGTTTTCATTTATTTAAAAGCAGCAGGTGTTAACTTCAACTTCCAAAATCATTTGGAAAACATGTTCTGTGGAAGTCCCACAAAGAGTCCTGAAAATCACAGTATAATCCTTTTATACTTGCTTCCCACAATTAAAACAAATTCTGATGCTTTGGTAGTGTGCTGTGAGTTCACTGAATGAAGAACCAGGAAATCTTCCCCTTAGTCTCGGCTCCAATACTATCTGTCTTCGTGACCTGAAGCAAATAACTTTATCTCTCTGAGTCTCGGGTCAGTTGTTGGTTGATTGCTAAGGTACATTTCAACTAAAAAATGTTACATTTGCATTTGTATTTATGAGTGGGGGGGTGAAAAATACAAATCAAGGGTCATCTCTGTTCATCTTCCACAGAGCAAAACAAGGCAGAGAGGAAGAGTCTGTTAACATGACAAGTGCGAAGTGACAAGCCACATGAAATCATTTGGCCAGTGAAAAGGATTAGGAGAATCTCTAATCTTGTATTTGAAACTTCATCATTTTAATTGTCCATTTGTATTGAAAATATTTTGGGGAACAGTTTCACAGGTAGCAGAGTATGTGGGAAAAGGTTATAAAGGACATACTTACTAACTTTTAGAATAGGCTGCCTAGGAAACTTGATTGATGAAATCTTATTTCTAAGTTCTATAACCACTAAATACGCAGGTCATGTTTATGACTTGATATCGGGTCCAAAGTAATTAAATGATTTCCAAATAATCTCACGACAACTACTTCAATTTCATACAGTTTTTATTTTCAAAAAAAATTTTAAAGATTTATTTACTTATTTTAGAGGAAGAGGAGGGCCAGAGAGAGAGGGAAAGAGAGACCCAAACAGACTTTGTGCTAAGAGGGAGCAAACGGCGCTGGTTCCCAGGATCCTGAGATCCTGACCTGCAACGAAACCAAGAATGGAATGCTTAACCTACCCAGGCGGCCTTCCAATGGTTTTTTAGAGAAGAAAAATATTTGTGGGTGGTCTAGAATTAAATTTAATTTGACATTGGAAGACATATTTTTCTCAAACTCAGCAGACTTTCTTGAATTGTTTTCTAGAATTATATCTAATCTTTAATTCTCTTTTCCAGTTTATGAAATTACTTCTCCCTGAGCGTGATGCGTAGGCTGTGAATCGATGTGAAATAGCAAGTAGATGGACTATTGGTAAATAAATGTGATGAGTCAGCTCTCCGCTCTAAGCCATTATACTCTACTATATGCAGACAGAGCAGGCTAACCACAGTTAAGTGTTTCCAATTATTCTTACTTTTTCTGCCCATTTCATTTACTGTCTTGATGCTTTTTATCTTACTGCAACATGGAAACTTATGAGGCAGAGACTGTAGGTAGATATTTTTAAATTAGCCTGTCAGGTTTACTTTTGAAGAAGAGCTTAAAAACAGCTAAGCTTTACCGATATGCAACCATGTCAAACTGTGTGGTTTAAACTTTTTTTTCTTACACTATAAATACTAAGAAAGTATCTAGTGCTATTATAACATATTAGGTTGTCCATAACTTAGAATAATATTAGCATTTTGTCCTTCTAGCTTCTAACAAAAATAATTGTTTCTTCAGTCATCAGTAGAGTAATATTGAAAATTGGGGAACACAATGGCCTATTTGCTTTTTTCAAACCCTTATCCTTCTCATATTCCCTAGATAAAATTTTCCATATAATTTGAAGTAATTCACACATCTGGCCTCAAGTAATGTTTCTTTTGTAGGCAGATGCAGAATTTAAAATGGCTGTCTTTAGAAAGCTATAAATTTAAACCCTATTGAGATTGAATGATAATTAGAAATCTACTTCACATAGTTCTTTCTTAGTATGATATAAATGACGATGGCAAAATAGTGATTCAAACCACTATTTTAAATATCACATTTTAACTCTTTCAAGTTGAACTGAAGAATGCATTTTTTATTCCATATCTATTTGAATTATATTTATGATCCTCAGGGTAAGATTGGTTTAAACTGTGGCTGCGGTCATTTGAGAAGTTTTCCAAGAGTGAATTTAACAGCTTGAATTAACAAGCTTTAATGTCACCACAATAATGAATAAAATATTGCTTCATGAGCACACAAGTAGGCTTACAGAGCAAAGACGTATGAAAGAAACTTTCCAGACAAAAAGAAGAAATAAAATAGTTATTCCCTTTATTAGGTAACTATCTGCAGTTCATATTGTAGCAAGTACCCTGCAAGGCCCTGCGGACCCAGAACTTGGGTTTTGGATAACTCAGGTTCCTGAATCCACACTCCTCTCCCCAGCCTCTTGATGATCATGGGCCTTTTGAAGGAGTAGGTGAAAGCAATCTTCAATAGTAAGGAAGAGAAGACATAGGAAGAGAAGAGGAGAGGAAAGGAGAGGAGAGGAGAAGGGAGGGGAGGGGAGGGGAGGGGAGGGGAAAGGGAAGGGAAGGGAAGGGAAGGGAAGAAAAGAGAAGAGAAAAGAAGAGAAGAGAAGAGAAGAGAAGAGAAGAGAAGAGAAGAGAAGAGAAGAGAAGAGAAGAGAAGAGAGGAGAGGAGAGGAGAAGAGAAGACATAAAATCCACTTTGGGATATTTTCTCTACAGAGAGGAATTAGAGGCATACAGACGACCCACAGGCCAACCAAAATAATATTCGCCTCAGTTTCCAGATGCCTTTTCTCTTCATTTTTAGATTTTAAGTGAGGGTCATAACCCAGGGTCATGTTATCAGACATACACCATTGTTATGTAACAATATTTCTGTAGGTGAGAACATTCTAGTTACTATCTCCTCTTTGCCCTGTCCCATCTCACCTCCACACTTTCTCAAGTAAAATATCCCCAGAAAATCCCTAAGAGATACCAACCAGTAGTTCTCCTGGGCCTCAAGAGATGGGGGCAGGCAGTCTGGCCCAGCAGGAGGAGGCTTGTACTCCTGGAGCCTCCTCACCCCAACATGAGAGGAGGAAGCCTCTTCCCACGCCATGAAGAAGACTTGCGTCTACAGGGTCAGTGTTTTGAGTTGAACTGCTTCAAACTATTTTAGCTAAGATTCCTGACACCTGAAAATAGAACTGCGTTTTTAAAAGCATGACTTGAACCACAGTATCTCTACAAGAATGTGATCATTTAAGCAATAATATGAAAAGCTGCTGACATACAAAGCATGAGTACTAAAAAAATGCTATGGGACTCTTTCTTGACTTAGTGCCCAGGCACAATCTGGACAGAAGGAGAGGAGCCCAGACCCTCTTAGCCAGGCCATTCTGGAATGGGTTTTTGTTACCCTGCCCGGTATCCCTTCAGCTTCTCATGTTTTTCCAAGACCCAAAGATTGCACCGACTTCAAAAAGAAGTTTCAATACAAAAATAGCAGGGGAAAAGGGGGGTAAATCTTGAATTGAACCCCTGAGAATAAAATCTTTTTGGTAAGATACAAGATAATGGATTTTTTTTTTCATTTGAGAGGATTGATATTTTTTTCTTTGTTTATTCTCACTAACATAAAGCACAATCTCTGTTCCTACGGTGAAGAGTCTTGAATATGTCTCTTTTCTAAATAAGCACAGCAAAAGGTTGTGGTTTCCCTAGCAACAGATGACTTTTTTCTATTTTTCTTTTTGAGAAAAAAATGTACTTTGGCTTTATAAAGAGCCTTTCATCATGGGTATCAAAGCATTCTATGGCCAAATTGTCACCCTGCCCCAGCAAAGTAGATAAATAATATTCTCTCCACTTAAATGGGGGGGGGGGGTGATGGCAGCTGGAACCAGCAGCTGCAGCAAGAACTTTCTCTCTTGTTCTCTGGGCTATGCCTTTCTAACCTTCATCACAGCCCTTTGAGAATTTTGATAAGGGAGTGTGACAGAAACACCCTCATGGGACCCCCGATAAGATCCTCCCACATAGAATCCCCTCCACTCAATCTAATCAATGGAATATGGCAAAGATATGGGATATGACTCCTCTAATTATGTTAAGTTTCTAAGACTTAGCACACTGCAGAGTGAGATTCTCCTGCTGCTCTTCAAATAGTGACAGCCATATTTTACCAATGGAAGTGGGGGTGACCTTTAGAAGATGAGGGTGACCCCCAGTCAAGAGCCAGTAAAGCCAGAGCTGTCAGCCATACAGCTGCAAAGAAATGGATTTTGCTGACAGCTTGGAAGAAAACACCAAGCTGCTGAAAGTTAAGAAGCCCAGCTGATAGATACCTTGCTTGCATTTTTTGAGACCTTGAGCAAAGAAGCCAGCTAAGTCATGGCCAGCCTTCTGACCAACAGAAACTGAGATAATAAATGTGTGTCATTTCAAGTCACTATGCAGCAAGAGATAACTAACATGGGGGACTCTGTAAATGGACAGTTGCTAGTCTGAGGTGAGTGGGTTGGATGACAATAAAAAGAGAGACAAAAAAGAGAGACAGGCTTGGAAATCAGACACACCCAAATTTTTCACTTACTGTCTGACCTTAACCCCTGTCAACCACAACTTCATTTGCAGAATGGAGATAACGTTTACCTCTGCACAAAGCAATAAGGATTAAAAATAATGATTCTAGAAGCATCTGGCACAGTGCTTGTCACATAGTAGGTGTGCAATAAGAGACAGTGATCAGTAGATGTAGTCATAATAGAAAAAGAGTCTTGATCCTGTTCCTAGAGCTCTAGTAATTGTAACAGGGGCAGAGGGCGTTCTGTAAGCTAGCATCCCCCTAGTGAGAAACCTGACTGATGGGATGAGGTCAATGCAGAGGTTCAAGAAATCAGCTCATCTTCCAGCCCACTGGGATTTCTCAGAATTTGGGGCAAAGGTAGTAGAATCTCAGAGCTTTATCTGGAGCTTGGCGTTGGTTGTTTGGTGACTTCCCTTGTGTTTTATTTGTCTCATTTATTGCAAGGGATCCATTGACAACATTGTCAAAGACACTATGAGGCAATGGTATGACTGAAGAATGAGTCCGTACAGGGGCACTTATCCTGGAAGATGCCCAAGTGGATGGTCCTCCATAGGAGCTCCTGTAAGGAGGCAGGGAAGGGGGGAAGTAAAGGAGAAACAGAGAATCAAACCAAGTGAATCCAAACACCAAGATAAAGAGTGAAGGTCCAGACTCTGATCAGAGATGAAGTGTAAAATCCTCCAATCAGGGAGGAACCATAGAAGATGCAGAAAGAGAACAAGGAAGGTGTTAATTTTATGGGTAGAACATGCGCCTTACGTGGATGAATCTAGCTGCTTTAAATGTGAGATGTGAACATAGACAGACACGACTTTGGGTGTAGAAAACTAAAGAGGTATGGCCCAGATAGTAAGAGGATCACCTCCATTTGAAGAGTTCCATGGTCAATCAGGAGCCTCCTGCCATTGAAGGAGACATTCTTTTGGCTTTTTCTGTGTTTGAGATAGATTTCTAAACAGGATGCCCAGCAAAATAAGCTCACAGTTTTGACAGGAAGTGGTCTGACCTCCTCTAATACAAAGAAAATTCCAGAACCTCCTCCCACACCTCCCTGGACCAGCGTTTGCTCCTGGAGTAGCCATGTGCAAAACCTCTGCAGTAAGCATCACCACCTGGTAACTCGTCAGTGCTTTCCTTTGGGAAGATTCCTTCATAGTTATGAGATTTGCACGTGGTTAAATTTGTGAATTCTACACTTTATATACAATTTTCCTTTCATGGATCCACAGAGACATGCGCTTTTGAAAGAAGGAAAAACAGAAGTGTGCGATAGATTCCCTTTCTTGCTGCCAATGTTTGACTATGACATACAGAGTAACTAAGCACTCAAGAGATTATGCATCCAAGGGGCGCCTGGGTGGCTCAGTGGGTTAAAGCCTCTGCCTTCAACTCAGGTCATGATCTCAGGGTCCCAGGATCAAGCCCCACATTGGGCTCTCTCCTCAGTGAGGAGCCTGCTTCCCGCCCTCCCCACACCTGCCTCTCTGCCTACTTGTGATCTCTCTCTCCGTCAAATAAATACATAAAATCTTTTAAAAAAAGAGAGAGAGATTATGCATCCTGCCCCGTGTAATTCAAAGTAAAAGCAATACAAGTCTCTCACAAAAATTCAAAATTCTGATTTTCTCCATGATGAGTGCTTCAGTGCTATTTTTTAAAATTTGAAATACCAATAATTTTCTGCAAAATGTGTCCCTCCTCTCTTTCAGGTCCCATGCTTTGCTAATTCCCAAAGCTTATGTTTGGAGCCTTTAGCCAAGTCCCCTAGAAGCAAGAGTCTAAAGTGTGTTCTTGTGCAACTGATTTTGAGACAGTGTTCTTAGGATAATTCAAGAAGGAAGTGAAGGAAACGGAATAGGGATAGGTAGTATCCTTAGCAAAGATATGAGTTAGCGGAAACCAGCTAACTGGTTTGTTAGAAGTTCTAGCTTTAGGTGAGGTGGCTGGGATTTTCTCAGTCAGCCACTGCTGACTGTGTCTCAGTCAGCCATTGCCCAGATCTGTGGGCTATGCCAGAGGTGGGCATAACTGCCCAGAAATTTTCAAGCTAGATGGCTTCATCTGGTGAGAGGAAATTCTTTTGCAAGGGTGCAGCTGTGAACCATCAGCCACTAACACTGTAGGCAACTAGGGAAGGACTACACCAGCATGGCTGGGTGGGCAGAATGGGAAACCAGAAGCTTCCATTACATTTGTTATTCTTATCAGGAATCCAGCCCAATCCACTTCACAACGAGACTTTCTTTAAAGACTCCCAGACAAGTAGAGTGCATAATTACCTATATAATGTGGTTGAAAGGACATGCTATCTGTCCACCCCAGGAGCCTGGATATTCAACCCTTGTTGCTTTGGGTTGAATATTGCTCTTTTCATATGGCACTCATAGATAATGGAAATAAGAGGTAACATATGTGTAGTCCCATTGCAGCAGACTCTAAGCCAAGAAAAGACCTGGAGACAGGGATGGAGACAGAGGTTTACTGGGGGAAGAAACAAACAGGGAGTTGAGGAGCTACCAATTGGACAAAGCACCTGCTTTGGGATCTACGTGCAGCAAGTTTTTATATCATAGCAACTTAACCTGAAAGCTATCCTGGCCCTTCTTCCCTTCCTTGCATTACCGGTGTTTTCAAGGATATCAAGATTGCCATCTAGGCATTTTTTTTTTTAAAGATTTTATTTATTTATTTATCAGGAAAGAGAGAGAGTGAGATAGAGCACGAGAAGGGAGAAGGTCAGAGTGAGAAGCAGACTCCCCATGGAGCTGGGAGCCCGATGTGGGACTCGATCCCGGGACTCCGGGATCATGACCTGAGCCGAAGGCAGTCACTCAACCAACTGCGCCACCCAGGGGCCCTAGGCATTTTTAATTACAAGGGAGATGCTCTTAGTTGGCCATCCCCAAAGCCTCTGACCTTAAACGCTGAACAAACATTCTTCTGCACATTCTGCATGGTGGGAATATAAAGGGAAGATAGGATCTCTACATTCTCAACAGTGATTAACAGAGGCATTCAGGATGTGCTTGCACAAGATGAACCAGCATGTACCTTGCAACGTGAGATCTTTACCTCCCAAATGAAAATTAGCTTCTCCGAGACTGAAGGATCTTCAAGTAAAGGAAGAGCTCTAGCTGGGTGAATGGAAAGGGAGGAGCACCCAAGAGGAGGGGCAAAGGGCACTACAACACCATTGCCTGATTTTCTCAATTCACCTGGTTGAGCGCTATTCCAGCTGCCCCTGCCTCAGGTCTGGCCAGCTGACTGACACCAGTACCCACCTAGGACGATGGCAATTGCCAAGTGAGCAGAGGCCTTTGTAAGATCAACTATTAACAAGGCTGAGAAACAAAGAATGTAGGTCAAAAGAAAAGCAGCAGAATAATGCTTTTTCATACCCAATGTAGCAAAACGATCTACACATGGAATGAACTCCCAGGTGACATGAGAAGGGAAAGAAAGCCTTTCAAAGTCTGGGGGGAGGGGGCAGAAAAAGAGCCAAGGGTGTTTATATTAAAAGGTGGTAATTTAGGTGCTATGATGAGTGCTGTGAATGGTGTAAGACTGATGATTCAGAGACCTGTACCCCTGAAACGAATAATACAGTCTACGTTAATTTAAAAAAAAAGGTAGTAATTTCAAACCATCTTGAAACACATGGAAAGTCAGAAGAGTTGTGTGAGGAAAGAGATGATTTATTAAGGAATCTGAGTATAGAGTTTTTGACAAATTATAATAAAAAGAAGCTTTGACAGAATTCACAATTAATGAAGAAAGGGAAACCATCATCACTGTCAGAGCAAGAAAGTGCTGATGTCTAAACTTTGGGCTTCCGTGGTTGGATCAGCATGTGGGCAGGGGGAGCCCCTGCTGTAAAGGATCCTGCAATGAAACAGGCACAAGGAGGGAAGGCAAGGCCTTGACCCTGTGCATTTGTGAGTGATTTATTTGGCAGAAGGCCAAACAAATCCTCCCAGGAACCGCATATCTTTCGTAACTTTTCTAGTTGTAATGAACTTCTCCATTTGAACTAAGTGTGAATAATGTAAGTCGGCTGCTGCCTCAGATTTTATGAGCTGGGCCATTATTTTCTACTGATTTCCCAGCAGTAGCAAAAGGGAGAGAGAAAGATGAAGAACAAATTTTAGCTTTAAATGGGAGCAAGCTACTTTTCCTGATCAGATTTGAGGAATTGAGCTTTTACTGGGAAAGAAAGAGTTGTATCGCTAAAAGTGCCAAAGAAAGCCATGTAAAAGAAATTTTTTCCCTAGTGTATTTACTTTGGGATAGATACAGAAATGTATTTCTTTTCACAAAGGTTCTATTTGAATGAGAACATCCGACAATTTACTGGGAAGCTCTTATCTACATCATGTTTGCTATTTTTCACGATCACTCAAAATGCCTCTCTCTTATCATTCTTTCACAAGCTCTAAAACAGGAGTCATTTTTTTTCAGTACTATTCTAAGTAACTACTTCAATATTAATAACAATGAAATAATAGGAGTTAATATTCAATGAATGTTAGATGCCACGTCCAAAATGCTTCACGTGTGTTAAATCATTTAATGCTTGGAACATTCTTTTGAGAGGGTATATATGATGGCTAATTTTACATGGCAACCTGACTGGTAGTCATGGCACCCAGATATTTGATCAAACATTATTCTGGATGTTTCTGTGAAAGTTTTTTTTTTTCCTTTGATGAGATTAACATTTAAATCAGTGAGGAAAGCAGAATGCCCTTGGTAATGTGGACAGGCCTCATCAACCAGTTGAAAACCTTAATAGAAAGAAACTGACCTCCCCAGCAAGAAGGAATCCTACCAGTTGACTGACTACCTTTGGGCTCAAATTGCAGATCTTTCTGCAACACATTCTATTGATGCTGTTTCTCTGGAGTACACTGCCTAATACAGCCAGGTACTGTTATTATTTATCCTTAGAGAGGAAACGGGAGATTTTCAGCCGAAATTGTCTTGAATCAACTTGCAACCCCTGACTCAGTTTTCACAATTTCTTCAACTCATTTTTTATACTACAGTTTAAAGCAACTGAACCACAAGGTGCTCAAAGAATCAGGCACATCGCAGAGCTGAGAACACCAATAAGACAAGTTTACTTACTCTGTGGACAAGAAAGTTACTAAGAGCAACTCAGACCTAAAACAGCCATCAGTTTGATCCTGCATCATCATGAAAACCTAGGTTCTGCAAATCTTTTCTTTTACCGAAGTCGTCCCTAAAGTGGTCCCCTCCCAAATGTGCCAAGATTAAAACATCTTGTTAAGTATTTGAATCATACAATTCAAAATTGTACAGCTTTGGGGAAAAAGACTTTGTTTTAGAGTTCCATCGACAAAGCTTCATTTAGTTAAGTAAAAGATTGCTACATGAAATTTAAGAGTGATTTTCTTATCTATAGATTCATGTCCAGGTAAAAGGCAGAAAAAGTCTCAGCTTCATCTTACTTTTTATTAGAAAATAGATATATTAAACAGTATATTAAATTTAAAATACACGAAAAAAATTTAAATGATTCCAGTACTAACCAAGGCTTTGATCTTATTAAAATTTATTTAAATTCTATTAACTTTTTCCTATCTGCATAATTTTTACAGCTTATTTCCCATCATCCTATAAATAAAATGAGAGAGAGAGTCCTAGACAAATTACTTAGGATCAGCAAGCCTATTCAGAAATAAAGACAGTTGTATTAATAGATTTTTTAAAGTACATTTTCTCCCCCCTCCCTTAGGGATTTAGACTAACTCAGAGATATTACTTGATCATTAGTAATAGTATTTCCAAAAAGAAGGTAAGATGTACTGTTCTAGCAGTTTTGTCAAGAGAAGAAAAAGAAACATTGCCAAAGTTAAATGTGTCCCAGGACACGTGGTGCCACATTAAAATTAGTGTTGTGCCCGAGAATTCCCCGTCGGGCTCTTCAGGGCCTTTGGGTGATCAAGAAGGCGGTCCCTTTCCTCTAGGGAGCCCGACGTGACCCATGCAAGGGAATGCAGCTTGGAGGCTGGCCCGGGCATGAAAGTTAACAGAGACCAATGCTTCATTCTTGAGTTTTCTCCTTCCCCGCTTGTGTGCCCTTGGGCTAATAGCTTTTCTGCCATCCCCTCCTCATCTTTCCTGCCATCTGTTCTCCCACTGGGCTACGCGGGTCCACAGCAAACCCCGCCATTCCTCTCCGTGATCTCCTCACTGCCTTCCCACTCCAGTTTTTTTGTTTGTTTGTTTGTTTTTTAAAGATTTTATTTATTTATTTATTTATTTATTTATTTATTTATTTATTTGGAAAGAGAGAGAGTGAGAGAGAGCAGGAGGAGGGAGAAGGTCAGAGTGAGAAGCAGACTCCCCATGGAGTTGGGAGCCCGATGTGGGACTCGATCCTGGGACTCCAGGATCATGACCTGAGCCAAAGGCAGTCGCTCAACCAACTGAGCCACCCAGGTGCCCCCCCACTCCAGTTTTTACCCTTTTAATCCTCCCTTGGTCTGCTTCAGGGAGATATATATATACATACACATACATATGTGTATGTATATGTATATGCATATATATATATTTTTTTTTTTAATTGGGAAGGAAAAAAAAACACCCAAAAACAAAAGTTAAGGGAGACCAGCCCGCCAACAGGAAACTCCCCTTAATAGCTTTCCCACTGGTTTTGATTATAAGAACTCCACACTGCAGTCCTTGCTTTCCCCCATGATTTCCACACCTGAACTCATGTCTGCTCACCTGGACCCCCTCTCTCCAGCCCTTCCATCCCCCCAACCCCTGCCTGCTCCTTCCTCCCAGCCATGCACCAAGACAGCTAGATTGCCTGCTATTTTGCCAACACATCGCGTTTTGTGATTCCTCCATATTTTTGCTTATGTTGTTCTTTTATTTGGGATATTCTCTTTCAGGGTCACCTACACCCTTGTACACACACACACACACACACACACACACACACACGAAACTTTTCATCAAAATCAGTCAGTGTCTCCTTTTTCAGAAATCTACCCTGACCTCTCTGGACCCTTTTTTAGCATTACGGCTGAGCTTTTTTAAAAAACATACTTCTATTAAGCACATATCTGAGTTTATTGCAGCTCTTTCCAGACACATTTATTCCTCTATTACTTTGTGGTTGCTTGTGGGAAATGGTGGTGCTTTATTTACCCTTATCTTTAAATTCCCTCTGCCTATCAAATATTCAACCATGTTTGTTGTTTGGAAGAACCCACATAAAATAGCTGACACAGGGCCCACAAAGTCAATAAGCACCGGTTTTATCCCTAACCTAAGAGAAGTAAGGAAGAATGGAAGAATAAAAAGTTTACCATTAGGAGAGATTCAGAGCACCTGAGCCCAGAGTCCTGTTCTAATTAGTCGTGAGCCATTACTTTGTCCTTATTGGTTTCTCCAGTCTCTGTGCCTTAAGTTTCTTTAGTCATAATACAAAAGAGTAGATCACCTCTTTAAGGTTCTTTGCTTAATCACTTAACTAAATTCACACATAATTGGTGTCTGGCTGCTTGGATGGTTCTACACAATGCCAAATAGAGGAAAGAAAACTTGAAGCTCAATTGCCCAGATGCTCTGATACATGGTTCCATACAATTCCAATGCAGAAGTGATAATGTGTAAAATGTAAAGCATCTTACTTTTGCATAGTTTATAAAATTTATAGTTTTTAACATACTGTTGGAGGCATTATTTTATTTTGATGATCACGACATTCTTGAATTATTATTTTCTTCTTATATATGAGGAATCTGAGGTTTGGAGATGTTAAGCGATTTGCTCAAGATTACACAAGCAGCAGAAGGCTAGATCAAAGGGATACATGCACCCCTGTGTTTGTAGCAGCATTATTTACAATAGGCAAGATATGGTAGCAGCCCAAGTGTCCCTCACTTGATGAATGGATAAAAATGGATAAGGGAGATGTGGCATAAGAAAATGCAATCTTGCTGTTTGTAACAACCTGGATGGAACTAGAAAGTATAAGTGAAATAAGTCAATCAAAGAAGGATATACCATATGATTTCATTCATACATGGAATTTAAGAAACAAAATAAACAAGCAAAGGGAAAAAATAAGACAGAGAGACAGAGCAAGAAAAAGACTTTAAATTATAGAGAAAAATCTGATAGTTCCTAGATGGGAGGTGGGTGGGTATGGGGAAAGAGGTTAGGGGGATTAAGGAGTGCCCTTGCTGGGACGAGCACAGTGAGAGGTATCACTGTTGGATTACTATATTATATACCTGAAAGCAATCCAATACTGTATGTTAACTAACTGGAATTAAAATAAAACTTAAATTAAATTTTTAATTTAATTTAATTTAATTTTAATTAAATTTAAAAAAGATTACACAGGTAGCAAGGAGCAGCTAGAATGAAAAAGTCAGTTTTCTAAAAAGATGATTCTACTTTCAGAGATATCAACTATAATCAAGATATTGAAGTCAAAGATTGACTTTGTCACTTTTTATGGGTAACATGGAATCAAATTAGGAAGTTCTATAGTGTTCATTATAGTCATCTTTATCAGGATTTGATTTTTGCTTTTTCGAAATGAAGGAAGAAAGGAGAGGTGAAGAAAGATGCAAGGTATTTAAAATTATTAGGTAAAACACAGTTGACTATGTGTTATAGAAAATACTTTTTAGGATATTAAAAATGTTATTTTTTCCAAAATGCACTTCTAGGCAGTCTGTTCTAAACTTAAATGTCAAGAATTCTATTTCTTATTCATACATAAATTGTTCATGCCAAAGTTCTCGTACATTATTATTCAGTCCATTGGCAATTGGTCCTCTTCCAGGTTGTCAAGTTCATTTATTTTTGGTTATTACAATCTGTTCATATTTTTCTAATTCATCCTTTTATTAAATGAGAAAAGCTATCAAATAAATCTATTTAGGAAATGAGCAGCTAGTCCAAAAGAAGTATCTGTGATACTTACTGTTCCCGTTCAAAAGTGTTTTTATGTCCTGCTGTTCATTCAAAGCACTGTATCAATTTACAAATTGAACATAAGACAATACGTCATTTTTTAAGATCAATTTTAAAACATGTACTTTCAGAATTCAAACATTTTTCTGATTCATTCTAGAGAAGAAGATATCACCTTATGGGGGGAAAATAGTAGAGCAAAGCCAATCCAAAAGGACTATCGAATAATTCTCTACAAACTTTTCAATATCTTCCCTGCCATTCCCTCTTAACATTTGGTACACATTTAATTGTTTTCCTTTCCTGGTTTCTGCTTCTGAGTTTATTTTTACAAGTGCTCTCTGTAGGTATTTTAGAGAACAATATTATATAAAAAGAACCCTTCTAAGGAAGTCAATAAAGTCTTTGGACGCTTAAAAACCTAGATTATAAATTACAATACCTTGAAGACATATGGTTGTTATAGGAAAAGTTAGCATTTCCATAGGTTCTCTGTTTGATTTCATTTGATGCTAGTTGGAAACTAGTATAGATTGCCTCCCTTTCACAGATGAGAGAACAGACACAGAGAAAGTGAGTAAGTCGGAGAGAAGAGGTTGTGGATACAGTGAAAGGGAGAAAGTGCCTTTGGTACTAAGGGTACAGCACCAAGTTCATAAAAGGCAGGTGGGACGTGTCATCCTCTAGCCTGGAGACGCAAAGCAACAGATGGGAGCAGATGCTGGCATCCGAGTTCACTCCTACTTGGTGTCCTCCCAGGGTCAGGTCTCCGGACAAGAATTAGAAAGCAAGGTTGAAAGAAATCAGGGTGAAGGGTGGGGAGATATGGAATGGGCACTATTGGAAGTAGGACAGAGAGTTGCCAAGGAAACTGCCAATAAAAACGCGTGGATGCCCATTGACTTGTAACAGGACTTGATCTCTATTTTTAAAATACAATGAGAGCTTCTGCTACCAGAGTTTCTTCATTAGTGAGGCAGGCCAGAAAAAAAATGGCCCCTGGAAAAGGTGAAGATAGAAGAGTAAACATTTTTTGAGTGACCTATGGAATGATATATCCTATATTTTAACTTACCCCCTTAAGTTTCTTATTCTTATGCCTAAATTTTATCTTTATTTTGTTTTATAAAATATGTCATATGGAAAAACTATAGAATAATATACTTAACACAGGCTTTCTCAACCTTAATATTACACTATATTTGCATTTTTTGGAAATTAGACATTTAAGATAAAGCCTACTGTATACCTTTTCTGTTCCATTCTCCTTCTTTTCCCACATATAACTTCCATCCTGAATTTGGTATTTATCATTTTTGTGCATAATTTTACAATTTTGCTACATATGCATGTATCCATAAACAATATTTTATGTTGTTACTATACATATTTTTATCTGTAAAATGGTATCAAACTGTACCTATTATTTTTCAACTCACAATTTTGATTCTCTGTATTATGTATAACATTGTCAGTGTTGATACATACGGTGCTATTCATTCATTTTAACTGCCTTCTAGTGTTCTATTATATGAAAATACCGCAACTAATACATCTGTTATCCAACTGATGAATATTTAAGTTGTTTCCAGTTTTTTGCTCCCTTAAAAACAATGCTTCATTGAAGATCCTTGCCATGTATTTCCTTATGCATATGTTCCCAGAAGTGAGATTTCCAGGTTGAAATCTAGAGCATCCTGTAAATACATGCAAGTAATTTTCCAACATGGTTGTACTGAGTTACACTCTCCTTCATGATATGTATGAAAGTTCTTGTTCCTCCACATCTTCAATGGCATTTAGCATTTTCAGAGTTTTTAAAAATTCCAATCTGATGACCATAAAATTGTATGGTCATATTTTAACTTGCATCCCTCTGGCTAATAGTGATGTCATTTCATATTGGTATTGCCAGTTTGGGCTCGCCCATCTATGAATTGTGTGTGATGTCTTCTTTCTTATTGCTTTGCCGTTCTTTAAACATTCTGGATTCGAATCCTTTGTTGGAAACATTTTTTCTTAAGAAATGACAGTGCTGTGAATTGTGTAAGACTGATGATTCACAGACCTGTACCTTTGAAACAAATAATACATTCTATGTTAATTAAAAAAAAGACATGGCTTTGATTATTGTGTCTTTCGAAATGCAGAAATTTATAATGATGATGTAAGCCAAATGATCAATTCTTTTAACTCTTGGTTTGTGCTTTGGCATCTTATTTAAGAAGTCCTCCTCTGTGCTCACGCAATATTTTCTCCAACATTTTTGCTAGATATTTGGAAGTGTTGCTTTTTCACATTTAGGCCTTTAATCTGTCTGAAATTAATTTATGCATACTGTGAGATAGGAATTTAATTTTATTGTCCCAATTGTCTCAGCACCATGCATTGCACAGACCATCTGTCCTTCCTGGAATTGTAATGACACCTCTATGTAATTTACAAAGTGGCTTCATACAAAGGAGTCTCATTCTTAGCTCTTGGTTACATTACTTTAGTCTGGTATTCAAACCTGTATCAGTGTGTTACTTTTTAAATTTTTACAGCTCCATGGTAAGTCTTCATATCCGCCAAAGTATATCCATACTGTCTGTACTCTTTAAATTTTTAGGGTTATTCTTGACCCTTTACTGATAGAGGAGAATATTTGAATTGCCTTCTAAATTTCCAGTAAAAAATCAAAAAAACCCTATTGGGACTTTAAGTAGGATTGTAATAAAAATAAAATTAGTTAAGAGCTAAGTGACATATTTGTCCTTTTGAATTTTCCAAACTGTGAACTTTCTTTTATCCGGGTATATCTTTCCAAGGAGTATTATATTTTTTTCTGTAAAAGTCTAAAACTTCATTTACTAGATTTTACCTAAGTACTTACATTTCCTCTATCTTTGAAAGACTATTCAATTTTTAAAAAAAAAAATGTTGCTGATGCATAAAGTTGCAATTAGCTTTTGTAGGGACGCCTGGGTGGCTCAGGTGGTTGGGCAGCTGCCTTCGGCTCAGGTCATGATCATGATCCCGGAGTCCTGGAATCGAGTCCCGCATCGGGCTCCTTGCTCGGCAGTAGTCTGCTCTTCTCTCTGCCTCTGCCTGCCTCTCTGCCTGCTTGTGTTCTCTCTCTGTTAAATAAATAAATAAATAAAATCTTTAAAAAAAAATTAGCTTTTGTATATGCACTGTGCAATCAGTGTGCTTAGTTTTCTTAGATAGTTTTAATCATTTGCCTGTAGATTCTCTTGGATTTTCCTGGTAGACCATATTTTTATATAAAGAGTGAAAGCTATGTTTATTTTTCTTTTATTTCATATTCCCACCTACTGAGATGATTAAAGCTCCTAGTACAGTTTGATTAGTGCTAGAGATTGTGGGCATCTTTTCATTGTTCTTGACATGAATTGGAATGTTCCCAATGATAAATATAAGTTTAATTTTGATATTTAGTAGATAAATATGATGTTTAGTCTTGATATTTGGTAGGAATATAGGTTATCCCTACTTTTCTATTTCTAGTTTTCTGTGACTTTCTCTCTCTCTCTTTCTTTTTTCTGAGAGAGAGAGTGTGCAGGCACAAGAGGTAAGGAGAGGGGCAGAGGAAGGGGGAGACAATCTTAAGTAGGCTCCATGCCCAGCACCGAATCCAACCTGGGCTCTATCTCACAGCCCTGAGATCATGACCTGAGCCAAAATCAAAAGTCACACACTGAACTGACTGAGCCACTTGGGCAACCCATCTGTGAGTTTTTTCTCTTAAATAGATATGGTGAATTTAATCAGATGCCCCTTCTACTTGATATATTTTTTTCTTTGTGTCTTTTGATTAATTGCATTAACAGATTTCTTAAGGTTAAGAAAATCCTTACATTCCTAGTATAAATTCAACTTGTTCAAGATGTTTATTTTTAAATATTTTAATACTATTTTAATATTTTAAAATATTAAAATAGTATTTTAATACTATTTTTAAATATTTTAATAACTTAATATAAATACTGTAATAGAAAATAAATTGCTTGATATGGTTTCCTAATATCTGTGAAAAAAACAGACAACTATAGAGAACAAACTGGTGGTTACCAGAGGGGAGGTGGGTGGGGGATAGGTGAAATAGGTGATGGGGATGAAGGAGGGCACTTGGGACGAGCCCCAGGTGAGGTATGGAAGTGTCAAATCACTATATCGTGCACCTGAAACTAGTGTAACACTGTGTGTTAACTATACTGGAATTAAAATAAAAACTTCATAAAAATGATAAAAATATTAATAAATTAACAGAGCTGTAAAAAAAAATTCTATACCCTAAGCAGGAGATTATAAGAAGCTTGTCCATAGGGTTGTCGGATAAAATACAGGATGCTCAATTAAATTTGCATTTTAGATAGAGAATAAATAATTTTTCAATATAAGTATGTTCCCATGTGATAATTGGGCCATATTTATACTATAAAATTACTCTTTGCTAAAGGAAATAAAATTTAATTGACCATTTTTATTTTTATTTGCTAAAAATGGCAACCTCCTTGTTTGAAGAATCTGACCAGCCCTTGAGACCTAAAGATACTAACATTCAGGGTCTACCTAACAGTCTAAATTCTAAAAGCCCCATCCATATACAAAAAGCTGCCAATCAGCTTTTTAGTGTCCCACTTTTTAAAAAAGAATTTAATAAATGAGAGACCTCTTTATTCATGAACAGCAAGTGTTAATACTTTGAGTCCATTTGACCCCAGCTACACTTTCTGCAGAGTATACAACTTATAGAGCAAATCTCTAAATATCAGTGCGATATGCTCTTATTTCTCTTCCATGCAAATCTAATATTTCTCACCATAGAATTTTTTTTCCCAGGAAATCTAAGGAGACAGAGACTGTTATGGAAGGCTGTGGAGTTGTGTCATGCAACCCTGCTGACTTTATTATTATTGTGCTCTTCAGGGTTGCTACTAATTCTGCTGCTAATTGCCTTTTTTTTTGATGAAACTCACATGAAAATAAAATTAACCATGTTAAAGTGAACAATTCAGGGGCAGTTCGTGTATTCATAATGTGTGCAAACTTTATCAAATTCTAATTTTGGGTTATAGCAGAACACAGCTTCATTAATTAATTTATTTTGTGGCTCTCTTTGTTCCAACTTTTGACACTGAGAACTCTTTCAGTTGGCTTCTTTTTTTTTTCTGTTGTGCCCCTTTGATATAACCCATCAATGTGTGTTTTTACTAATTCTGTTTTTGATTGACTTTTGAGTCATTTATTTATTTGTTTGATTATCGTTATAATAAATCGTGTTGCTAAGTACATTTTTGTATATCTCTGGTCTAGAAGTTTATCTAGAAAATTGATTTTAAATGAGAATTTACCCTAAAGATACAACTGTAGTTATCCGAAGGGGCATGTGCACCCGAATGTTTATAGCACCAATGTCCACAACAGCCAAACTATGGAAAGAACCTAGATGTCCATCAACAAATGAAAGGATAAAGAAGATGTGGTATATATATATATATATATATATATATATATATATATATATATACATACATACATACATACAATGGGATACTATGCAGCCATCAAGAGAAATGAAATCTTGCCATTTGTAAAGACGTGGATGGAACTAGAGGGTATTATGCTAAGCGAAATAAATCAGTCAGAGAAAGACAATTATCACATGATCTCTCTGATATGAAGAATTTGAGAGGCAGGACAGGGGGTCATGGGGGATGTGGGGGGGAAATGAAACAAGATGGGATCAGGAAGGAGACAAACCATAAGAGATTCCTAAACTCACAAAACAAACTGAGGGTTGCTGGAGGGTAGGGAGGGTAGGGATAGGGTGGCTGGGTTATAGACATTGGGGAGGGTATGTGCTATGGTAAGTGCAGTGAAATGTGTAAGCCTGATGACTCACAGACATGTACCCCTGGGGCAAATAATACATTACATAATAAAAAAAATAAAGGAGGAAGGGAACTTCCTTCAATTAAAAAATTTAAAAAATAAATAAGTAAATGGGAATATCTATATAATATGATAATGCCAAATACTTTCCCAATCTGTTAGCACTAATTTATACTCCTACCAATGGTGTAGCTAAGCTGTCCTACTGAGTCAGACATATTCTCTGCAACACTTGATATTAACAGGCTTCAATTTCTAAAAATCTAGTAGCTGTAAACAATACTATGTTTCATTTATCTATTTATTGATTAGGTTGAGCATATTTTAAAATGCTTATTTGTCTTCATGTTTTCTTCCTATGAAGGACTTCTTCACAAATTTCGTCCATTTTTCCATTTTGATTTTGTGTCTATTTTCTTACTGATTTATAGGAATTCTTGGGCAGTTGTATGTATCACAAGTATTTTTTATCTTTCTATCTTGCCACTTTCTGTCAAGCATCTTTAATAAAGAAATAAGTCCTTAACTTCAATGTAGTAATGTTATCTTTTGTTATTCCCGATAGTAAAATCATGAAGACTTTTCTCTCAATAGTATTCCTCAATAAGAAGTATTAGAAAGAACTTATTATAGGATTTACACTTGTGTTAGAGGGTTTAAGGAAGGAGGATTTGTTTTGATGGAGGTATTTCTGTGATTGTTTATCTTAGTAAATTTTATCTAGAAAGAGAAAAGACTACACACAGTAAGGCTAGAGTTTTAACTGGTACAGAAAGAAGCAACAGTCATTCCTAGTAGCCAGAATATAGGGATGTTTGGCCATTTTGTGGTTTGGGAAATATTCATGTTTCATCTGTGTTCAAACCCTAACCCAGCCAGTTCATAACAACATCAAGGCCTATGTGGTAATACCAAGCTAAATCCTAGATCAGGAGCTATTTTCCCTCACTCATAGGATATTTGCATAGTTTTACAGTATCTCTTACATAAGATTCTTACTAATTTCAAACATAAAAATAGTAAATCTACAGTGGAAAAACTTAGCAAATGACACTTTAACCAAGTGGTCAAAGTTAACTCACCAGTAAAGGGCGATAAATGCCATATGCTTCCTGATAGAAGCCACAGATAGAGACACAGCATTGTTCTCATGGCATTCTAGCCCCAAATGCATGACTTGAATCTAATCATGAAGAAACATCCGATAAATCCAAGTTGAGGGACAAAATAAATAACTTGTCCTCTTAAAAAATATCAAGTTCAGGGGCACCTGGGTGGCTCAGTCGGTTGAGTACTACCTCTTGATTTCAGCTCAGGTCGTGATCTCTGGGTTGTGAGATGGAGCCCCACATCAGGCTCCTCACTGAGTGTGGAGTCTGCTTGAGATTCTCTATCTTCCTTTCCTGCCCCTCTCCCTGCTTGCTTGAGTACGCTCTCTCTCTCAAATAAATAAATAAAATCTTAAAAAATATAGCAAGATCACAAGAGACAAAGACTGCGAAACTATTCCATCAAAGGACACTAAAAAGACATGACATAAATGCAATGCATGATTCTAGATAGACTCTGAATTACTACTTTTCTTTGCTCTAATTTGTGGGACAGTTATCAATTTTAATAAGATCCATGCAATTTAGTATTGCTATGGTTTTGTACTATAATTTTCCTGATTCTGATTACTGTGGTCATGTAAGAAAATATCCATCTTCAGGAAATTCACACCAAAACATTCAGGGTAAAATATCATAGTCTGCAATTTATTCTCAAATTTCTCAGAAAAAAATAATAATAGTAACAAAAAATTATATAAGAAGAGAAAATGAAAGAAAAAGAACGATGGAGCAAATACGGCATAGTATTAATATTTAAGGAATCTGGGTAAAGTATGTACAGGAATTCTTTGGATTATTGCAACTTTCCTATAAATCTGGAATTATCTCTAAAGAAGCTTTTTTTAAAACACTAAGAAAGTTATGTGCTCAACAATATTCACTGATACATTATTTGTAATAGTGAAAATTTAAAAACTTAGTGTTTATGACAAAGTCAGTTATGGTGTAAATGGTTAAGGAATATTACTCAGACATTAAAATTAGCCTAAAACTTAGGTAAGAACTAACCAACTAACCAAATAAATAAAAAAATCCTAAGTAAGAACAGCTCAACTTGCTCCCAGAAAACTACAAAATATATCTCGTGATAATTTGGGCATGTCAATGTTTTTTTTTAAGTGTTTTATAACAAACTTCCTCATTTAAGTTTAAGTGCTTGTTTCTTTGATCTGCCCTAATCACTTCTGAAAACTAGCAGAAGCAAGACTAGAATTCAGTACCATGGCAGAGTATTCTGACATGTAAAATAGCTTTTTTAGCTTTGTGTTTATCTCTCGATAAAATCCTTTCATTATCTCTACTCAGATTTTGAAAGAGTTTGTCTAGGTCACTGTGATGGTCAATGTTACATGTCAACTTGGCTAGGCTATAGTACTCAATTATTCAATCGAGTACTAATCTCGTTGTTGTTATGAAGGTATTTTGTAGCCATGATTAAAGTCAGCAATCTATTGACTTTTAAGTAAGAGAGATTATCCTAGATGATCTGGATGGCCAGAGTCCATCAGTTTCAAATGATTTAGGAGCAGGGCTGAAGCTTCTTTGACTAATAAATCCCACCTGTGGACTGCCACTTGCGCCCCACACAATTTCCAGCCTGCTTTTCCTGAAGGCGTGGGCTATGAATTTCAGGCTTGCCTAGCTAGCCTCCACAATCACATAAGCCAATTATTTGAAATAAATCTCTTTATATCTCCTACTGGCTCTGCTTTTCTGGTTAAACAGTGATATAGTCATCATCCATATGAGTAACCCCCAGTCACTGATCTCCCATTAGCTTTAAAAAGTCATTGCTCTAGGGGCACCTGAGTGGCTCAGTGGGTTAAAGCCTCTGCCTTAGGCTCAGGTCATGATTTCAGGGTCCTGGGATCGAGCCCCGCATCAGGCTCTCTGCTCGGCAGGGAGCCTGCTTCCTCCTCTCTCTCTGCCTGCCTCTCTGCCTGCTTGTGATTTCTCTGTCAAATAAATAAATAAAATCTTTAAAAAAAAAAAAGTCATTGCTCTAAAAGCCACTGAGTTGTATACTTTAGATGAGTGAGTTTTACTGCCATCTTGGAGCCTGTGGAGGCCGCTGGGAACAGGGATCCTAAAACAACAAATATTTCTGGAAGGCTGTGGCCCAAAGGCCATTTTTGCTAGTTATAAGTGGGGTCTCTGGAACCAGAGGGAGCACATAGTTCTTCTTAAAATGGAAGGTGTTTATGCTTGAAATAAAATTGAATTCTATCTAGGAAAGAGATGTGCTCCTATTAGTTATTTTTTTTTAGATTTTATTTTTTGACAGAGAGAGACAGTGAGAGAGGAAATACAAGCAGGGGGAGTGGGAGAGGAAGAAGCAGGCTTCCTGCTGAGCAGAGAACCTGAGATGGGGCTCGATTCCAGGACCCTGGGATCATGACCCGAGCCAAAGGCAAATGCTTAACGACTGAGCCACCCAGACACCCTTCTATTAGTTATTTACCCAAAGGAAAGAAAAGTGATTTGAAGGGGCACACACACCTCAATGTTTATAGCAGCAATGTCCACAATAGTCAAAATATGGAAAGAGCCCAGATGTCCATCAACAGATGAATAGATAAAGAAGACGTGGTGTATGTATGTGTGTGTGTAATGGAACATTACTCAGTCACCAAAAAGAATGAAATTTTGACATTTGCAATGATGTGGATGGAACTAGAAGGTATTATGCTATGTGAAATAAGTCAGAGAAAGACACATACTATATGATTTCACTCATGTGAAATTTAAGAAACAAAACAGATGAACATGGGGAAGGGAAGGAAAAATAAAATAAGACGCAAATAGAAAAAGAAGCAAATCATGAGTTGCTGAACTCTAGAAAACAAACTGAGGGTCACTGGTGGGGGGGGAAGGATAATTGGGTGATAGGCATTAAGAAAGGCACTTGATGTATGAGCACTGGGTGTTGTATGCAACTGATGAATCACTAAATTCTACCTCTGAACTAATACTACAGTATATGTTAACTAAGTTGAATTTAAATATAAAAATAAAAGAGATTTGCTTATGTGGACAAATCATAACAACACAGTGACTCCTGGAGACAAACCCAAGAAAACCAGAGTGATCTGAGGAAAAGAAACTTGTGCTCATGGGAACAATGTCTTGGTTTGAGCCAAATTCTGAAGCAACCTTCTTGCTAAGGCCACTGGCTACAGAAGCTGTGTGATGCTGTACCCCTCAAGGATCTAAACTGATAGAAAAGTAAATAAATGAAGGTATAGACTTTTTCTCTTGTTAAAAAAAAGAAGATAAGGGAGTTTCATAGTGCATGAATTATATCTCAATAAAATTGTTACCAAAAAGAAAGACAGGAAAGAAGGAAGGGAAGAAAGAAGGAAGGAAGAAAGAAAAGGGAAAGCAAAAGTCAATTCTTCATGTCAGCATTTGGCAGATAAAGATGGTCTTTGCCCCCAAACCTCTGGCCTCCATCTGGCAGCTTTAGTGGCTTCTGCACACCACCAGCAGGCCAACTGGAGGACCCACAAGCTGGACTCATATAAGATTGCTTATTTTTGACAATTTGGACCAACAAAAAATACATTTTATATGATTCACCTAACATTTTCATCCTTTTCTTGCTTTTGTGACCTGCAGAAGTTTTTGCTGTGTTAAAACAAGGAAATATAAGTAAAACAAAAACTTTTCAAACTGCCAAGGAATAGTTAACTATACATAACACTTCAGGAACAACTATCATTGTTTTATTTTGATTAAGAAAAAGAGTAATTGCAGGGTCATAGGTTTGCTCTATTTTTAATTTCTTGAGGAATCTCCACACTGTTTTCCAAAGTGGCTGCACCAACTTGCATTCCCACCAACAGTGAAAGAGGGTTCCCCTTTCTTCACATTCTCTCCAACATTTGTTGTTTACTGTCTTATTGATTTTGGCCATTCTAACTGGTGTAAGGTGGTATCTTAGTGTGGTTTTGATTTGAATCTCCCTGATGGCTAATGATGATGAACATTTTTTCATATGTCTTCTAGCCATTTGTATGTCTTCTTTGGAGAAGTGTTTGTTCATGTCTTCTGTCCATTTTTTGACATGATTTATCTGTTTTGGGGGTGTTGAGTTTGAGGAATTCTTTATAGATCTTGGGTATCATCTCTTTGTGCATAGTGTTGTTTGCGAATATCTTCTCCCATTCCGTGGGTTGCCTGTTTGTTTTGTTGACTGTTTCCTTTGCTGTGCAGAAGCTTTTTATCTTGATGAAGTCCAAAAAGTTCATTTTCGATTTTGTTTCCTTTGCCTTTGGAGATGTGTCTTGAAAGAAATTGCTGTGGCCGATGTCAAAGAGGTTACTGTCTATGTTCTCCTCTAGAATTTCAATAGATTCCTGCCTCACATTGAGGTCTTTCATCCATTTCAAGTTCATCTTTGTGTATGGTGTGAGAGAATGGTTGAGTTCCATTCTTCTATCCCCATTGTTCACAGAAGCAATGGCCACCATCACCAAACTGTGAAAAGGGCCAAGATGCCCTTCAATAGATAAATGGATAAAGAAGATATGGTCCATATATACAATGGAATATTATGCAGCCATCAGAAAGGATGAATACCCAACTTTTGTATCAACATGAATGGGATTGGAGGAGATTATGCTGAGTGAAATAAGTCAAGCTGAGAAAGTCAATTATCATATGGTTTCACTTACTTGTGGACATAAAGAATAACATGGAGGACATTAGGAGAAGGAAAGGAAAAGTGAATTGGGGAAAACTGGAGTGGGGAATGAAGTATGAGAGACTGTGGACTCTGAGAAACATGCTGAGAGTTTTGGGGGGCGAGGGGATGGGTGACGAGCCTGGTGGTGGGTATTGAGGAGGACACATATTGCGTGGAGCACTGGGTGTGATGCATAAACAATGAGTCTTGGAACACTGAAAAAAGAAAATTAAATTTAAAAAAAGAATAACTCACATTATCAGAGGAAAGAGTATACTAATATTAGCTTTCTTTGATATCTCATAAAGACTAATGTTTAGGTAGAAGGAAGATATAATGATAGGATTCTTTTTCTTTTTTTTTTTTTTTACCAGTAATGAAATTTAATCTGTAATAAAAAAAAAAACTCCTAAACAAAAGTCCAGAATCAGATGGCTTCACAGATGAATTCTACCACATACTTAGAGAATAGTTCATATATAGTCTTCTCAAATTGATGACAGGATTCTTGCACTCTTTTTCCTAAATTTAAAAACTAAAATTTAAAAATACTAAACAAATCAAGCTATATTTATATGAATCAGAAAAAGACAATCGGCACAATCTTTTAAATTGGGGATAGGCACGCTTACTTTCCAATCCAATACATTTAAGAAACACTGAAGTTCTGAAAGTTCTTTCACCTTCTCATGTTCCCAGATATAACACCTTAGAGCCAATTGCCATGAAGTAGTATAATAATTGTAGGTTATGTTAAAGAGCCCTTGGCAAAAAAAGAGTTACAGATACTACCAAAAATAACTTATTGAAGTATAAGCATCTATAATCTTTTAAGTGGAAATTTTTGCTGTATGTCCTATTGAATATAAATCCTGTGCATTTTGGTAACATAAGAGAACACAATGTTCCAGATTCTGAATGAGGACATAAATATATGACATAACAGGGCAAAGCTCTATTACATTAGATAATGTATAATATCTAATGCTACAATACACAATGTGGTCCCATCTTTAAAGTATCTTGTACACCTTTAAAGATTTTATTTATTTATTTGTCAGAGAGAGAGAGAGATAGAGAAAGTACAAGGGAGAAGCAGACTCCCTGTTGAGCAAGGATCCCGATGCAGGGCTCCATCCTAGGATCTCCAGATCATGACCCAAGCCGAAGGCAGATGCTTAGCCAAGTGAGCCACCCAGGTGCCTCTCTTGTACACTTTTAATTAGTCAATTCTTATTATTCATTGGTCATTATGTTACACAAAGTCACCATGAATACCAAATAGTTAGATTCCTGCAAGCCTCTGGTCACAGCATTTCCATCAACTAATCATTACATGACATTGTTTTGTATGTGTGTCTGTTTTAAAGACACTTTATTCAATATATATAGTTGATTCATTACTACTGAAATCACAGCCAACAGCACTATAACTCATGCCTGAAGGAAGCTTACCTAATACACCTATTTTCTCCATAAAGCACATCACAGCCGTCTTGAGATCAGGAACACCAGACAGCGCCTCAGCACTATGCTGGGGACCATTTAAAACAGGGGGAAGTCTAACTGGGAAACATGGCACTACCCAGATCGCGAAAAGTACATTTGTTGACAGTACAGAAGCTAAAACAAGAAGGCCGAGCATTGCCTTGTTCCACCTCAGCTGGAAACAGACACAGGCACTACACATTTTTTGTGCCTCAAAATGTGTCTGCAAATGACCACAAAAGTTAATTTTAGCAAGTAAATGAATTCCCAAATATGGAATCCACAAATAATGAAAATTGACTACGCTGGATCAATGTCTGTTTTCCCTCATAAAATTATAGGACTAGTAAGAACAGTGAATTACTTCCTCTGTATCCTTAATATTTAGCACAGATAGTAGGCTCTTAATAAAAATATGTTAAACTAATGAATTAAAGAAATACCCTGGAATAATTCTTACGCAACAGAGCCTGGAACATTTAAATAGTAAATCCTAAGGTTATCAATTGAGTCATTTATTTATTTAAAAAAGTATCAAAATACAATACACTATATTAATTTCAGAGGTAGACTTTAGTGATTCATCAGTTGTATACAACACCCAGTGCTCATTATATCAAGTGCCCTCCTTAATGCCCATCACCCAGTTACCCCATTCCCCAACAACCACCTCTCCAGCAACCCTGTTTATTTCCTAGAGTTAAGAGTTTATGGTTTGCCTCCTTCTTTATTCTCACCTTATTTTATTTTTCCTTTCCTCCTCTATATTCATTTGTTTTGTTTCTTAAATTCCACATATGAATGAAATCATAATGTATTTGTCTTTCTCTGACTTATTTCTCATAGTTAGTAGGGTCATCCATTTAAAAAAGCCATGCTTACAAGTAAAAAGTTTCAGTTTATATTATTTAACTGAAGAAAATCTTTTTTTTTAAGATTTTATTTATTTGACAGAGAGAGAGAGATCACAAGTAGGCAGAGAGGTAGGCAGAGAGAGAGGGGGGGAAGCAGGCTCCCTGCAGAGCAGAGAGCCCAATGCAGGGCTCCATGCAGGACTCGATCCCAGGACCCTGAGATCATGACCTGGGCCAAAGGCAGACGCTTTAACCCACCAAGCCACCCAGGTGCCCCGCTTAACTGAAGAAAATCTTTCAGCTTCTCTTATTATAACACATTCTCATTTTAACATAATTTACCTTTTTCACCAAATTGCTACTATTCCCAGCAAAATTTTTTCAAATTTTAATACTTTACCACTTATTTAGTATAACTCAGCTGTTACTCTTTAAGAGTTCCTTAAAATGAATTTGAAATTTAAATTTTTGCTTTGAACCTGCTTGATCAAAGAGTATAGTACATCACTATCATGCAAGATGAAACAAAGAAATGGAATAAAAAACAAAAGTGATATCTATATAGTCAGCAAATTAGTTGACAAGACATTTTAAATATGTCACATTTCTACTAAGCACAAGTAAGAATAAGCTGGTTCTGAGGGACCACAATATGTGGCATTTTTACTGCAAGCTTTAAATTAGAGTGTTAGTCTTCTCCAACAAGTCATCTCTAAGAAAATGGCAGTGTTTATAAGTACCAGGACTGTTAGATCTAGTAGATGGTATTCTACATTTTAAGATAAAGAAACTCTTTATAAAATTTTGTTTAAAAAAATAAAAAATGGGACGCCTGGGTGGCTCAGTTGGTTGAGCGACTGCCTTCAGCTCGGGTCATGATCCTGGAATCCCGGGATCGAGTTCCATATCGGACTCCCGGCTCTGCGGGAGGTCTGCTTCTCCCTCTGACCTTCTCCCCTCTCATTCTCAGTCTCTCTCTCTCTAATAAACAAATAAAATCTTTAAAAAAAAAAAAATAAAATAAAATAAAATAAAATAAAATAAAAAATGTTGGGGCACCTGCTGGCTCAGTAGGTTAAATGTCTGACTTGATTTTGGCTCTGGTCATGATCTCAGAGTCATGAGATCAAGTCCCGTGTGGGGCTCCACGTTCAGCAGGGAGGCTGCTTAAGAGTCTCTCTCCCCTTCTCTCTCTGCCCCTCTCACACACTCTCTCACTCTCAAATAAATAAATAAATAAATAAATAAATAAAATGAAAGAAAGACAACATTTACTAATGTCTCAAAGGCTAAAATCAGAAAAACACAAAAAGTAGAAGTACTCACTCTTAAATGATTTGGCTTCGAAAAAGCCAGAAATGATTCTGTTCCAGCAAATTAGCCAAAATGATAAAAGATATGAGGAATCTACTGTATTTCTCTGAAAGCAAAGCACATGTCGTCAGAGACGACAGGGATGACTTTTTCATTCTTAATTTCCTTCATTCCCAGAACAGGATCCCATTGTAAACCATTATTGCAATAGAATCCCTAATCTAAAGTCATTTTTCTCCATACGATGTTTTCACGTTGGTACATAAACTGTAAAATGGCAAAAGTCTAAGTCAAATGATAAAGAATTTTTAACATAAAAAACGCTAATGTACAATGTCTGTCAACAGACCTGAACTGGCTTCTACTCCTAAGCCTAGTCACTTCAGTACTGAAGGTAGAACTAACGATGTTTCTGTATGCTTGGACTTCATTTCCCAACTAATATTTCCATAAAATCCGAAGAAGAAACCTCAGTGAGTTCTTCCAGAGCTTCCTAATTTGCCAAATGATTTTGGTCTGGTGGCAGAGCCAGTCTGGTCCTTCAACTCTGTTTTGGTTGTTTAGAATTTGCAATATTTACTTGATGTTTTTGTTTCGTCCTTTGCTCTTTTTCTCTGGCCTCTGTGTTCCGGGCCAGTTTCTAGGACCCCTCCCACTGGCTAGGCTCTGACAGAAGGGCTGTAGGAAGCCATGGGAGTCTTCCATACCCCATCCCATAACATACTCAGTAAACCTTTCCACCAAGCATCTCTGTAGCCACATTAAGAAAATTTAGGCTGGAGTAGGCCTTAGCTTTGTCCTGGGATTATTAGTCAGCCAATCACAATTTCGGATGCCCCTTGCTTGGATGTCTTTTTCCTTCTGGAAGAGGCCGGAGGGCTAGATCTTGGGCCCAGACCTGCGCATTGCTTGAGCTACAGTGGGTGGCACCTTCTCCTTTGTGTGTCCCTCCCTTGCTCACTCTTTTTTTTTTTTTTTGAGATAGAGACAGTGAGAGAGAGCATGAGAAGGGAGAAGGTCAGAGGGAGAAGCAGACTCCTCGCAGAGCCGGGAGCCCGATGTGGAACTGGATCCCCGGACTCCGGGATCATGACCTGAGCTGAAGGCCGTCATTTAACCAACTGAGCCACTCAGGTACCCCTCCCTTGCTCACTCTTAATTTCTTGCCCCAACAGGGCCACCGGCCGACGGGAGCCACATTCACCGCTGTCTCTCGGCCTTGGCAAGCACAGGCCCCTTGTCCCGCCCTGGTCTTGCAGGGCTGGCAGAGCAGAGGGTCCTCAAGAAGCCTGGGCTGCCTGCTACACTTTTCATGGCCTCCAAGTGGCTGCTTCCATGGGGCACTGGGCAACAACACCACCGTAGCCACTACCCCTCCCCCCATGTTGCTCCCGGGACCAGGGGCTAGGAACCCCACTCCCAATTCACTGAGTCATTTACTTTTTGTCCCAGCTACTACAGTCAGGAGCACATTTAGTAATGGGAAACCAACATTTCCTCTGCTGGCTTTCTTTAAATCCCAAAGTTCCTTCAAAAATTTGTCAAAAAATAAAATAAATAAAATTTACTGAAACTAAAAAAAAAACAGAACAAACAAAACACTGAACCTGCCATTTTCAGGGAAGATTCTAAAACCCAGATTGGACAATCCCAGAAAACACCGTCTGTAATGCACTCTAGTAGGAC
This sequence comes from Nasua narica, assembly GCA_028533885.1. NCBI lineage: Eukaryota > Metazoa > Chordata > Mammalia > Carnivora > Procyonidae > Nasua > Nasua narica. The sequence continues at coordinate 140,318,287 of CM052800.1, read as the reverse complement.
TGATTCCTTTTCGGGCCATAAACATTCACTAAGCATTGAATTAACCATGATTTATATGGTCCAGGTATTCATTAAGTTATATTAGGAAGCAGAAGCCGATGGCATATTCTCCCTTAATGAATTTCCTTGCTGTAAGCCAGGGGCAATTCAAATTCATTCCCGAAATCTTGAAGCTACAACAAATAGTAGGTGTTTAAAGACATGATTGTGTTGTTCATGATGGTAGTGATATTTCTTACAGTGACAAACATCTTTCAAATGTAATAGCTGACCCTTTCAACCTCCCTTAGCACCTCAGTTTACTCATAGCTGTAGGTGTGCTATCTGACCAAAACAGCAGCACCAAAACACAGTGTCACTATTAAGTCACTCTTTCTTGTCCTTGGAAACTGGTGGGATTTTCTCAATACTGTTCTGCCAAAAACATTTTGATAGTACCATCAACCATTTGCTATAGAAAATGCTGCTTATAGAAACCAAACAGAAATCCAGAAGTCTTACACCTTTCTCCCTGATTTGCTCACTTCTCCCCACATTTGGCAGTCCCATATTACTCTTGTTTTAAATAAACAATACTAAAAGATTAATTGTTTCTATGTAAGTGTACTGAGCATAATGCAAAGCAGAAGACAAAATATTTGTTACTAGGTTGGATTCGTGGCTATTACATATCTAGATACTCTTATTTCACTATGAAGTTTAAATAACTATCAGAACATTAGTATAACGTGATTTTTGATCTTTCCTCTTTTCTCCCCTCATAACTGGCAGTTTCCAACTTCTCCACTTTGTAGTATCAAAATCTCTCCCCATCTGTTCCCATTCTAGCAACAACCTACTCCAGACTTCAGTCAGTGGTCACAACACTTTGAACATTAGAAAATTTAAAATGTCATTAAAATTGTGTCCTCCTCCTACAAAAAGGAACTTATATTTTTAGTGTCTAATGTTTGAGAAAATCTATAATGGCAAAAGTCACTACTGATTTATTGACACATTTAGATGGATCTCTACTTTATTAATCATAGTAATATCTAAATCTGTTTCCCAAATATTGCTGTGTATGTGTCGTGGTTTCTGCCTACCTAGCACCTCTCCCTTATTTAGGAAGGAGGCTGCCTTCTTTCAATTCTGGTTGTGTTTTCTTTACCATAGTGGTTGGCCTTGGGTCTTGGAGCAATCACTTCCCACATGTCTGTGAACACCATTCCTTATGTTAGGGATTGGTGCAGGGTTTTGACAAATGACACAAGTTGGAACAATCAGAGTTCCTTTGTGTGACTTGGGGATGAAGAGCCCTTCTGTGCCTAATGGGAAAGCCATGAGGATGTGAGTTTCGATGCTGGCAGTGGCCATCTCCTTCACAACATTGTAACGTTGGAATGGGGCCAACTCCTAAAAACAGCAGAAAGAAAAGATGGTAAATGAAAAAAATATCTTCCACTTTTTGCACAAGCTAGTGTAAGTGGAGTTTCTGTTATTTTATTTTTATTTTATTTTCTATTTTTATATTTCTGTTATTTTCTGTTAGCAGTGCACTGCTAGAATACAACATTGAGAAAGTAGGGTCTGAGAAAAACCATCTGATCTTCAAAATAATATACATGCAAAACATCAACAAGAATAAAAAAAAAACATTCATAAGAATACAAAAGTAGGGATACCTGGGTGGCTCAGTGGGTTAAGCCTCTGCCTTCGGCTCAGGTCATGATCTCAGGGTCCTGGATCAAACCCCTCATCAGGCTCTATGCTCAGCAGGGAGCCTGCTTCCCCCTCTCTCTCTGCCTGCCTCTCTGCCTACTTGTGATCTCTCTCCTCTCTGTCAAATAAATAAATAAAAATCTTAAAAAAAAAAAAGAATACAAAAGTAAACATTTTCCCACTCAAATCCATAGCCCGACTTTTCACTGGAGATTTCTAGACTTCCTTCTAGGAAACTGTTAGCCAACACAAAGATAAAAGACGACAGAAGGGAGTCTTTTAAAACTTTGTTTAAGCAATTCGTACTATATAATACATGACTTTCATCCTGGAAATATGGATCTACTCCATTATTTTTAATGAGGTACAGAACATTCCATTGCAATGATATGCCATAATTTATTTGACCAGTTCTCTATTAATAATTAGAAAACTAGGAGTGCCTGGGTGGCTCAGTCAGTTAAACGTCCAACTCTTGGTTGCAGCTTAGGTCATGACATCAGGTGAGATGGAGCCCTGCATGGGGCTCTGTGTTCAGCACGGAGTCTGCTTGAGATTCTTTCTCCCTCCTTCTCCCTCCTTCTCAGCTCCTCTCCCTCTCTCCCTCTTTCAAATAAATAAATAAAATCTTCAAAAAATAGTTACACTCAATCTCAGGAAACAAACTGAGAGTTACTGGAGGGGTTGGGGGAGGGGGATGGGTGGCTGGGTGATGGACAGTAGGGAGGCTATGTGTTGTGGTGAGCGCTGTGTATTGTGTAAGACTGATGAATCACAGACCTATACCCGTGAAACAAATAATACATCAAATGTTCATAATAAATAAATAAATAGATAAAAGGTTAAAAATTAGAAAAATAAATAGAATTTCAAAGCATTTGGCATCAGAGAAGGAGTAATTTTTCTCCATATCATTTGGAGGCTAGGAGAAAAATGTTTTTGCTTGTTTCAAATGGACTTATGGTCAGAATGTTAAGTGATGATTCCTATTTTAACATGGTCTTTTTTTTTTTTTAAAGATTTTATTTATTTATTTATTAGGAAAGAGAGAGAGTGATAGAGAGCATGAGAAGGGAGAAGATCAGAGTGAGATGCGGACTCCCCATGGAGCTGGGAGCCCGATGTGGGACTTGATCCCGGGACTCTGGGATCATGACCTGAGCCGAAGGCAGTTGCTTAACCAACTGCGCCACCCAGGCGCCCTGATGATTCCTATTTTAAATGATGGAGTTAACCATATCTCAACTACGAAACTTTAAAACTTCATTTAAAATTCAAAAATAAATATAGGAATTGTCTTCATTTTTGTACCTTTAAAAAATATCTGCTAAGTATTTAAGCATAGTGAATCTTTGTATGTGACTCCAAAGTGGATCCATATATTTAAGGAATTTCTTTCCTCATTCTGGATGAATATAGTATAAGTACTGCAGACAATAAGGACCAAACAGAAATTCAAAATATTTCTGCACCCTATGGCAAGTGGAAGAACTATTAGGACCATAATAACATGTTTGATACTTTTAAGGAATATGCCCATATTTCTTTAATATGTATATAATTGATGCTATATTATAGAGTCATTCAATCAAATAGTCACTTTTTTTCCCATTTAAGTATGATGGTATCACTCCTATATTTTGTTTGATTTCCCATATTGCTGTTAGTCCTGTACATTTTATCTCATCCCTGCTGTGCACAAGTGGATAAATAGAATTTCTTGATGCTTAGTCTGACTATAAGCCAACCACTTGGAAAAAAAAAAAAAGTACTAAGTACTTGATGACCTTTTGCAAACTGATCAAGTTGCTTCAAAAAGCTGTATCTTAACTTATCTCCCTGATCTGAAATATATCATTTTACCAAGTAACGTGGGCAAAAATATTCAGTGATGTGTGTTACAAAAGCTGGGATCTATGACCTCTGAAAAAGCAGTCACTGAAGACAAATTTTAATATAATTCCATTGAATATCAAATCAACAACTGATAAGCAAATTTAATTTTCTGGGATTTTCCATAAGATACTTCTACAGTGTGGTAGACACAGAACCTAGTATTAATAAAACAAATATTTAGAAAGCAGAGAGGTTAATGTGAATTACGAAAAAAAAAGGAAGAAGAAGAAAGAAATTGCATGAATCAGAGGATCAACATCACCAGTTAATTGAAATTCTTTAAAAACAGCCAAATGTGAACTTCTCAGTAGATAACAGTAAATTCTCTGCAGTAGAATAAGAGTCAAAGAAAAGTGTTTAAATGGTCCCACTATAATGAATATTTCACATTTTCTTTGTGCCTTCCTGGAAAAACTCTGAAGTCTTCATGTATGATTGTTTTTCTTAGTAAGGGAGTTTTCACTGCAGAGCAAAGAAAGGTACTAACTACACCTGAAGACTTATTTCCTATACAAGCCATATAAAAATATAAGTAATGAGACAAAGCTCTTTGAAAAGATAAACACATATCCAAAAATGTGGATTAATGTGGTAGCAGTTATGAATTTAGCAAAAAGTGTCTTTTCACTAGAAAAACCAGTTCCAAATTTTCTTCATGTGCAACTAAGTGCTCTTAATTGCCAATATCTTTTACAGCTTGTAAGATATATTTAAATAAATAACTAAAAATGAATACTTAATCCAGTTCTTGGTTTCCTCCTATAAAGAGAAAAATGAAATGGTTCAAAAGTGAGGGGAGTATGTTTTTCTCAATTCAATTTAGATACTTCAAATTCTGCACAATGTTCTGTTATTGAACAGCGATGATAGTAGCACATTTAGGAACATTAACAAGTAATAGTTCTGGAGAAAAGCCAGTTGGCAAAGGCTGCTGCCATATGAGATTAGCAAGCTCTTTTATTTCTTCCTGCATTGGAAGTGGAAAAATCTTTACAATTTCAATTATGTTACATTACATATAATTACTTTATTTTTAATGTTTATACGTACAAAGTATATGCATTTACAAAATACTTAATTTTTAATTAAAATTCAGAAAGTGCTTTGAGACACTAATGGATTGATTTGTTGTTCTGTGTCACATGGCTATCCACATGTAGAATGAGAGGAGTTCTTCAGAAACAAATGATCTTGTCAAAAAATCCATGCCAACCAAGTTGTCTCCATATTGCGCTATGGGGGGCCCTAATGTTCCCTAAATGCTAATTTTATTTCTGAATATCTTTATTTATATGTTTGGGGATCTAGTTCAGCCTAACTAGGAAATCAGTCTTGCTATGGTATATCCACATTAGAAAAAATTACCCAAAACTTGAAAATAAGGCAAGAAGTTTACAGCAGGCTCTTTCAAAATCATGTCAGCACGTTGGATAAGAAGTCCACCCAAGGGATATCTGATTCCCTGAAGGTCGTTTGACTCCCTCGGAAATGTAACTTTATTTGAATTGCTATTTACTGGTTATTAGGGCTCAGACTCTGAAAAATAAGATGCTGTCTTATAGAAAATGGAGAAGTTGCAAATTATTTTTTGTCCAGGAGAGATGAAAATGATTTCTATCAGGAAAGACAAGATAACTCAAAGGTTACCATTATATTTCCCTGTAGAGCATTATCCAGTCTTTACACTGTGTTAGCATTCTTGCTATAATTCATTTTTCATACACCACAATTGTGATTTTCAAACTTAGAGTTTTTCTTTCAGCTACCATGCTTACAACAGATAAATGATGGCAGACCTGGCAATTGTTTTATTTTTGAAAGATTTTGTAAATAAAGTCAGAGCACTTATTTCTTTTTTTTAATTAACATATAATGTATTATTTGTTTCAGGGGTACGAGTCTGTGATTCAACAGTCTTACACAATTCATAGCACTCACCAAAATAAAATTGTTCTATAAACTGAATTAATAAAAGATGACTAGTAGAAGAAGAAGAAACAAAAGGACCTTAGGAAAGCAAAACAATTTATATCCAACCAGGACACTTTTAAGAGCAAAAGGGGAACTATTAATAATTACCCTGGAGGCCCCTGGGTGCCTCAGTCGGTTAAGCATCTGCCTTCAGCTGAGATCAAGCCCCGCATCGGGCTCCCTGCTTAGCAGAGAAGCCAGTTTCTCCCTCTCCTTCTGCCTTCAGCTCCCCCTGCTTGTGCTCTCTCTCTCTCTCCGTGTCAAATAAATGAATAAAATATTTTTAAAAAAGTAATTACCCTGGAAATAAAATTGTAAACCATAACTGTGTTGAGCAAATTGGGATTTAAGATCACACTTTATGAAGGAACAGGAATAGTGGACTAAATCCTAATTAATACTTTTTAGATACTTTCAGAAATTATGAGCGTACTTGTAATGGGTTTAGAGATGTACTGCTTGGATAAAATCCCCCTTAAGAAAGTTCTCCAGGAGTGCCTGGATGGCATCCCTCGGGTTGTGATCTCGGGGTTGTGGGATGGAGCCCCATGTTGGGCTCCATGGTCAGCTCAGAGTCTGCTTATCCCTCTCCCTCCCCTTCTGCCTCTCCTACACTCAAATAAATAAATAATTTTTTTTTAAAGGAAGTTCTCCAGCTCCTAGGAACAGTGTCCATGGGCAGCCTTCACTGTACGCTCCTTCATAAACGCCTCAGCTGCCGAGGGCTCTCTTGTCCCAAGATCATGCCCTTCCTGGGGTAGCCTATGGAAGGGCTATCTTTATCAGATAAAGATAGAATTGACCTCTTAGGGTTGCTTTGAGAGTTAAATGAGTTAATACATGTAAGGAGCCTAGAACAGTGCTTAGAGTATAGAAATTCCAGTAAGTCTTAGCTACTATGAGTAGCAGTGATATTTTTAGTCTGGTTTTAATCGAAATTGGGAATAATTGAACATCTTCTTCAGAGCAAGGAAGCCCACAGTGTTCTGGATTGGCTGAGTTCCCTATGATCGGGGCCCTTCCTCACATCCCAGTGCAATGTGAGCTTCCTGACCAGTACCCAGGTCCTCAGTGACTTAACCCTTGCATTACCTAGATTCCGGACTAAGCATACTCCTTCCAGTGATGAAATTCCCTGTCTGGGGTCTAGGTCTACCAAGTGTCTAGATTCCTGGTTGCTATATCCCAATATTCCCACAAGCAGCCCCCTGATAGTCACTCCTGGATCTTCCCAACACCCCCACCCTGCCCATCTAGACCTCCGACTGTATGTGGTGAAGCAGCGAGTGGGACTCCTCTCAGTCTGACCCTGTCTAGCAGTGTGCTCTTGCTGCCTTTTTCCCTCAACATCAGATTGCCTGGCTTCAAACGGCTTTGATTCGCACCCAGAACAACAGTCTCCTGTTTCTTTCTCCTGTGTTTACATACTCAGCCCTGTCAGACAGCATAGACCTCAGTCCTTCTGCTCCATGATGGGTTGATCAGGCCTTTGTTGATGCCCCCCAAATCCTCAGTCCCAGTAAGTGTGACACAGAAGGAAATCTCTCGTAGCAACAAACCCCAAGTGACACAGGAATGTTATAAATATGGTTTCTAATACCAACCACAGTGAACTTCAGGAGGCTGGGGAGGTTTTAAAGAGTATCTCCCCAAGTGACCTCACAGAAAGACACTGGAATCTTGGGTCATCAGATGCCATTAAAAATCATCCAGTTTGTAATAGTAGTAATTGCTTCTGCAGTTAAAAAATGAATATTTCTTTTTCATATATTACACATTCACTCTAAATGAAGAAGCTATGAGATGAAAAGGCAGAATATTTTGTCTTGCTTTTTTAAACTTTAAATAAGACAGGAATAGTGAAGACTAAACTGTCTGTGTAATCCCTTACTTCAACATATTGTGCAATTTTTTTTGTTGTTGTTAATAAAAAGCACATTTTGGGAACCTGGCTGGCTCAGTTGGTAGAGCACAGGACTCTTAATCTCAGGGTCATTGAGTTCAAGTCCCACATTGGACATTTAAAATACTTAAAGTATTTAAGTATTTAAATAGTCCCACATTTAAAATACTTAAAGTATTTTAAAATTTTAACCGAAATATTGATATTCAAAAAACAGAAATATTAATACAAAATAAACATTTTTATTGCTAAGAAAAAATATTCATAATAAGATACTTTTAGTGTGAGTGTATTAGTTTTGGTGATAATGGCTATTTGCCCTGATGTTTAAAAATACACCACAAAAGACCCCAAACAGACAAAGCAATCCTGAGAAAGAAGATCAAAGCTGAAGGCATCACAATTCCTAATTTCAAGCTATGTTATAAGGCTACAGTTATCCAAACAATATGGTAGTGGCATAAAAACAAACACATAGAGCAATGGAACAGAATCAAGAGTCTAGATCATGTGCTTGCATGATCAAGTAATATTTGAGAAGGGAGCCAATACTACTCAAAAAAAAATCTGTTCGATAAGTGGTACTGGGAAATTTGGATCTTTGCATGTAAAACAATGAAACTAGATCTTATATCACTCACAAAAATTAAATTGAAATGGATCAAAGACTTAAATGTAAGACCATAAAACTTCTAGAAGAATATAACAGGGGAAAATTCCCTTGACAAGATTTTGGCACAGATATTTTGGATATAACCCTTAACGCACAAGCAACAAAATGAAAAATAAGCGATTATTCTATGTATTCCAGCTTGGGTTATGCTATCACTCCCATGACCCAGAGGAGGAAATAAAATAATTCAAGGGGAAGGAAATGCAGCTCTCCAAAAGAAGGGGAAAACTGTAACAAGACAGGAAGGGACAAAACATTAGCCAATCATTATGAAAACACCACTGTTTTCAATTCAACTCGAATAGCTTTTCCTAAGAACCTCTGGATTCCTTCTGTGTTGTAAGCCCAATCTATGCCTGGTCCATCATCTCCACATAGTGCTACTCTCTGTTGTGGTTCCAAGAGTTGGGAATGGGCTGCTGAAGGGAAAGAAGAAGACCATAAAGAGAGGAGGTTTTTATCTAAAAAAATACAATAACCAGAGAGGTACCTGGGCGGCTCAGTCAGCTGACCATCCAGCTCTTGATTTTGGCTCAGGTCATGGTCTCAGAGTTCTGGGATTGAGCCCCATGTTGGGGCTTCCAGCTCAGCAGGAGTCCGGGGATTCTCTCTCTCTCTCTCTCTCTCTCCCTCCCCCCGCCCTTCCCCCCACTTGTACACACTCTCTTCCCCCTCTCTCGCCAATAAATGAATAAATCTTTAAAAAAATATAATAACTGGAGATATCAGGTTATATGTACTACAAAACAAGGAGAAAGGCAGAAGGCTGAGATGAATTTGGGTCCTTTCCATTTTAAAAGCAATGAGTCATTGGCCATTATTCCATGGGGCCTAACGGCTAGAGAGATTTAGAAGAAAAATGGAAAAGCAATCCAGGGTGGGCAACAGAGACACAATTCATTGAGCATATCCTGCTACTGTTCGTTATATAAACTCCCGAGGAGAATAACCATCCTGGCAACAGCAGAAGAGTCCTGAGGTGATAGTCCATCTCATTTCTAAAATATTCAAGTTCCTATTAAGATGATAAATCACAATGTTATTAAAGAACTGTGACTCATTCACTGTCTAGCAGGTGAGTAGTCAGTGGATTAAGAGTTTCTGATAATGTTTAGAAGTAGTAATGTATTATAGCTCTTTTTAATAAAAGTCAAGAATTTTGAACCTCACCTTATAATCCATATTGCTTTAAAAAGCTATTATAATCTAAGTACATGAAAACTAAATTAACTTCTCTAGGAGATTAGTGAAGAGAATTTATTATTGAATTTAGTTTCAGAAATATGGCCACAATGGTAACTCAAAACAAACAAAAAACCCATCAGGATCAGTATCCACTCCAAAAAAACAACGGGGGGTGGCGTCTGAATTATAGCATTCCCAAAGGCCTCATCAATTTAAATTATTTTTTAATAGCCCAGAAACTCAGTTACTAGTGCTTGACATGCAGGAAATTGACTATGTGAAAGATGAAGTTAAAACTTTCACTATTTACGTTCGATGCCACATACAAAATAGAACATAAAATAAATGGAAATAAATATGTCTTCTAAATTTAAATAGAGGACAATCTGATGAAGTGGACTCAACTTTAAAAATATAATGACTCTGTAAAATAGTTGGTTTTTCTTCTCTTAAAAGGTTTTGTTTATTTGAGAGAGAGCATGAGTTGTGGGGGAGGGGCAAAGGGAGAGAAATAAGCAGACCTCCATTGAGCAGGGCACCAACGGGGGCCCGAGGTGGGGTGTGTGTGGAGTGTGGGGTTCCATCCAGCGACCCTGGGATTATGACCTGGGCCAAGGGCAGACACTTAACTGACTGAGCCACCCAAGTGCCCCTTGAGCTCTGGTTGTTAAATTTGATGGTCATAATCCAATCTAACCTTAAATTGCTAATCCATCCAGGGATTGCACATCAGTGGCTCTGTCCCTCCTGGCGGATTGTGTTTTTCATCAGCCAGTGAATTTATTTGAGATGAAGTCAATAGGTATGCCAGCTCACTCCATTTCCTTTTAAATAGATTCGACTTTTCATACAGCAAGAAAATAGAGGCTGCTATGAGATTAAATCAAACTAAGGTTCAAGGCTCATGGCGGAGAGAAACTGAGATTTCATACCTCCTGGGGAAAGCTGATAGAGGTGGAGAGGGTTTTTTTTCCCATCTCAGGGGGATAGCAGAGGGATTGTTTTACTGCAGGTGATACGTTGCATGTTACTTACCCATCACTCCTGCCAACCTTGAGATGGTCTCTTTGTCATTACTTATAACCGCCAATTTACAAGATGGTCCAGTAGGGAATGAAAGAGCCAACTGGAACAAATAGAGGTTTTACCACATCTACAGTCTGTCAGTGAAAGTTGTGAATCCTAAGGAGGAAGGAGCTCCCCAAATATTTCTCCTGTCGGAGGGCGGAGGCTGGAGACAGGGGCCTGGGGCCTCAGGAGTCAAGTTCCTCAGAGCGCTGTGGACCAGGTGTTCAGGCTGATGGCTGGGAGAAGGGCTTGATTTGACCCCGTAAAGCATTTCCTTTCTATATTAACTGGTATATATAAGGTCTTTCGTGGTAACTTCACCTTGAGTCCAAACTCTGGGGAAGATCCGGCCAGTGTGGGAAGTACACGAGATTACCTCTGACAACCAGACTAAAACTGAAGTAAGAGCAGCTGAAATTGAGAAAAGACTTGTCTGTCTCGAATATTTCTCTTGTGTCATTTATCTCCCTCTGGTCATGTGTGTCTGTTTAGGCATTTCAGGCGAGAGCTGTTCTGGGCATAGTCTAAAGCTCCTCCTTAGGAGGTCTTACTTTGATTTGACCTTTCAGTTAAATTGGCAGTTCGTACTTGTTCGGAAATGGTGCCTGGGGGAGGGAGTTTGTGGTGGTGAGCGGGAAGGTTACCGAAGCAAAAGAACACAATTTATAACCATTTCAGTAGCCTGTTGACAGTGGAAGGTTGTGCTACAGTTTTTTGAATGCATTTCTGAGGACTATCTCAGCCCCCTAATGTGACTGCAAGTTAAAACTTGGTTTGGATATGGCTTTAAAGCGTAACAGAATGATCTAGGGAACTTTTCTAAAGCACCCATGCCTGGGTCTCATCCCTGGAGATTGTGATTTAATTGGACCAGGATGGGGCTCAATGGTCAGATTTTTTAAAGAACTCCTCAGATATTAAATAATGTGCCCCTGTTTCCAGCACGTGGCTAGGACACAGCACCTTTGCTTTATGTCCTAGAAAAGCAGGAGAAAAGCGGCACAGAAAGGCAGGCTATGCTCTGGTCAGCAAGGGCATGTCTGCTCTTTGAAAAAGACCCACCAAATCCTTAGAGGCACTTCCTCTGTCATTTGATGAGATGGATCAGCCTCAGAAATGCCTCTGTTTCTTTACCAGCTGCCTCCTCAATCAGAAATGCTTCCCAAAAGTTATGCAGTTTGGGATCTTAGCAAGTTGGTGAATATACACCTAGCCTGACATTCATGTGGCATGTATAGCCATTCACAGCCTAAAAGAATAGTGGAGACTGGCGAAAACTCAAACTTAAAGAAATCTTGTTGAAGGCATGCCACAGTGATCATCGGAACACTAATGGCCTTTCAAAACTATAAATCTTTTCTAATTTGGCCTTAAATTTTCTTTTAAATAGGCATTAAAGAGATCCTTCTGTACCTAAAATTTGATATTCAACCCCAGTAAGGGAGGCTACAGTTTTTAAATTGACACAGTTTCTTTGATAAAGTAAAGGCTGTCAAAATTATACGTAGAAGCCCTAAGGCAGGAGGAAAGAGACTTTCCATCTCCATGGTAAATAAAGTTCCTGACAGTGTCTGAGTGAAGGAGAGTGGTCCAGCTGGCAATCTCCTGATAGTCATTCTTTGGCCTGACGGAAGAAGGATTACGGAAGGGGAAACGTAATTAGCTTTCATCACCGTGTCATGACAGAATCCTCCCCTCTGTGGAACTAGCCTTATGGAAAAGATTATTATACCCACTGCCATTCCATAAATGGGCTGCATTATGCAAGCCATGATAAAGAATGTTTGACATTCCATGAAGCCTAAATTTAAAAAGCACAGCATATGAATTATGATTTAAGTGGGAAAGCAACCTCCTGGGAAGTCTAAGTCTAGTCCATGACAAGCCATCCAGGCTTTGCAATTCCTCTGTATTCCAAGTTTCAATGGGCTGAAAAATAGGAAGCAATGACTGATTAACTTTGTGGCAAAGTCTACAACTCCGTGTGAGAATTAGAATTCATACTGGATAATACTCAATATTTCCCCAAATAATATTTGCCTTTCAGTGTAGTGGGGTAAGCATAAAACATAGTACTAGTAGTTCTGTATTCTGATCTCATATTTTCAAATAGGTAACTGGGAGCAATTCAAAGATCTCTGATTTTGCTTTTGATCACCTGTAAACAATAGGATTCTATTCATGCATTTGTTCATTCAAGAATACTCATTATTGGAATTTGAGGGGCAGGGTGGGGGGGTAGTTATGGGGGCCAGGGAGGGAAAAAAATGAAACAAGATGGGATCAAGAGGGGAGACAAACCATAAGAGCCTCTTAATCTCAGGAAACAAACTGAGGGTTGCTGGAGGTTGGCAGGGAGGGATAAGGTAGCTGGGTGATGGACATTGGGGAGGGCATGTGCTATGGTGAGCGCTGTGAATTGTGTAAGCCTGATGATTCACAGACCTGTGCCCCTGAAGCAAATAATACATTATATCTTAATAAATAAATAAATAAATAAATAAATAAAATACTCATTATTGCCTATTACACAGTTAAGCACCTGGCTGGGCGCTGAGTATATGGACATGAATAATACATGAAGCTTGTCCTCAAACACCATCTAGCCTGGACAATTAAGTCAATAAGTATGAACTATTCAGTTCTGAAAGTACAACAGCAGAAATGTATAAAACAGAGAAGGAAATGACTAACTTGGTCAGGGAAGGGAGGGGAGGGGAGGGGGCGTAGTGTAGACTTAGAGGAAGAAATTACGGAGCAAGGTCATGAACAAATAGGTCTGCATTAGTTTATGATTCTGTGATTTTAAAGTTGAAAATAAAGTAGGTCAATAAAAAATAGGTTTATATGGGTCAATTGCAGTCTCTGCATAAATTGCAAGAGTTTTCCCCTAAGTCCTATAGATTTGTGAGTACCGTCACACATCACAGAATAACATGTACTTTCCTAGTACAATGCCAGGCCCCATCCTGGAAAGCACCATGGCACCACAGTCCCTCGATTCAACTGTTCCTGCCTACCATATGCTTGGCTTTGTACGACACACTGGGCAGAGGAGAAGGAATGAGACGTAGTTCTGCCTTTAATGAGTGTAATGAGGCAGCTGGGGGGAAATATTTGTAAACACAGCTTATATAAAAATAGATTACAGAGTCATGAGCAGTATAACAGGAGTTGGTGAAAGGTGCTCATGAGAACACGGGAAAAGGAGGCGCTTAATTTGGACTGGGAGTAGGGGTTTTGGAAGAATAATACCATAGTTGGTATTGATTGAGCTCCTTTATCATGAAGGTGTTTTCCACAACTGTCTCATTTAATTCTTTACTATAATGCTATGAGGTAAACATGATTACTCCTTTTACAGATGAAAAAACTGGGGCTCAGAGAAATGACAACTCTAACCCCACATCACAGTTACTCTTTAAGAAGGTGAGCTTGTGGGATGCCTGGGTGGCTCAGTTGTTAAGCATCTGCCTTTGGTTCAGGTCCTGATCCCAGGGTCCTGGGATGAAGCCCCGCATCGGGCTCCCTGCTCAGCGGGAAGCGTGCTTGTCCCTCTCCCACTCGCTCTGCTTGTGTTCCCTCTCTCACTCTCTCTGTCAAATAAATGAATAAAATCTTTTAAAAAATAAAAATAAGGTGAGCTTGCTAGGTGGGTCTGCTTCAGACCCAAATCCACACGTGCAGCCGTCATTGGACACTGCTTCCCAAAGAGAGGCTGACCACGGAAGTGGTTGCATTAGTTTCCTGGGACAACTATAATAAATGACCACAAAATGGATAGAATAAAACAACAGAAGTGCATTTTCTCACAGTTCTGGAGGATCCAAGTCCAAAGTCAATGCATTGGCAAGGCCATGCTCCAGGGGATAATCCTTCTTTTTCTTTCTGGATTTGGTGACTCCAGCTGCTTCTGGGCTCCTGGAAGCATGATGCCAATCTCTGCCTTCTTCTCCACATAGACTTCTGTGTGTCTCTGTGTCTTCTCCCCTTTTGTCTCTTATAAGGACACTGGGCCATTGCACTTATGGCCCATCCTAATTCATAATGATCTCATCTTGAGATCTTTCCCTTCATTTCATCCATAAAGACCCTTTTTCCAAAAAAGGTCACATTCATAGATAGCAGGGGTTAGGTCTTAGATATATCTTTTGGAAGACAGCAATTCAAGAGTGTTCCACTGGAGTGTTGGTTTAGTAGAGTTTTTAGAACAAGTTGGAGTTTGTCTAAGTAGGAGAGAGTATCCCAAGCAGAAATCACAATGGGTGCAAAGACCAAGCAAGTAAGAGAATGTCGTACTAGGAAACCACATATATTTTGTTATGCCAGGACCCCCAAAATAAACAACAAAAAACATGTGCTGAGAAAGAAGGTTCAAAAACGAGAGAGAGGGGCGCCTGGGTGGCTCAGGGGGTTAAAGCCTCTGCCTTCGGCTCGGGCCATGATCTCAGGGTCCTGGGATCGAGCCCCACGTCGGGCTCTCTGCTCATCAGGGAACCTGCTTCCCCCTCTTTCTCTGCCTGCCTCTCTGCCTACCTGTGATCTCTCTCTCTCTCTGTCAAATAAATAAATAAAATCTTTAAAAAAAAAAAAACGAGAGAGAGAAGATAATAGAAAGCCTTGCCCACAAGCCAAGTTATTAGGGCTTCAGTCTAACCTGGGGGCCATCAAAGACTTTTTATGTAAAGAAAGAATATTACTAATTATGCATATAATACAAGTCACTCTAGTGCCAACATGAGGCAGCATTTTAGGATAGGAATTTGTGGGCAGGAAGATCCATTAGGCAGCATTTGGCATAACCAGGTGAAAGAGAATAGATCAAAGGCCATTTAAATGGAGAAGGGGTTATGAAATCAAGTGATAATAAGGGACAGATTTGACCAGACTCAATAAGGCGAGGAACATAGGAGAAGGGGAGCTCAAGAGGCCTTCCTGGTTTCAGCATGGGCCACTGCGTTGACAGCGCTCCTCACCAAAAAATGGAAACCGAGAATAGGTACAATTTCCCAAGGAAGGATAATGACTTTTGTTGTGGACATGTTGACTTCAAGGGCCTAAAAGCATAAACAGGTGAGCTAGACAGGTGAACATAGAGAGCTGCAGGTTAGTTTTGTGCAGTGAGATTCTGTTACTTCCTCTAGGGTCTGGCTTTCCAGGGACCAGGTCTTATTCATCTGCACATCCCTAACTGTTATCCATGTATCCAGCTAACAGTAGGTGACCGAATATCTGTGGAATTAATTTGAATATAATTCCTATTAACTTGATATCAAAGAAATTATAACAGTAGCTTATGAGCACTTGCACATTGATTTTTTTTAATGTAAGAGTGATATATTAGGCTTCTTTCCATGTAGGTCTTTGATTATTTTCTCCATTCTGAGAGAAGAATTGAGCTTTCAGACTACTAAGTTCAGGCAAAGAAGCTGTTGCTGTGACTGGCGTTCCTTCAGGGAGCGCACCGCTCTGCTTCTCCACACCACACAGGGACAGGGCCCTGGGGAACATGGAGGGTAGGGTCTGCAGCCATCTCTAACAGATAGAGCTAGCTGTCTTAGGCTGAGAATAGAACTTGGCAACTTATTGTTTCTGCCTACCTAAGCCCTGGTCTAAAAGTGCCATCAGTAATGATAACACTGACTTTTTTTTTTATTTTATTTTTTCCGTGTTCGAAGATTCATTGTTCATGCACTACATCCAGGGCTCCATGCAGTATGTGTAACATTGACTTTTTGATCTCCATCTGCTTGACTCCTTTTTTTTTAAATTCAAGATTTTTATTTATTTATTTGAGAGAGAGTACACATAAGTATTGGGGCAGGGTGGGGCAGAGTGAGAGGCAGAAGCAGACTCCCCACGGAGTGGGGAGCCCTTAACCCGGGGCTTGATCCCACGACCCCAGGATCATGATCTGAACCAAAGGCAGATGCTTAACCACTTGAGCCACCAAGGTACCCCTCCATCTATCTGACTACTGGATCAGTTTTTTATTTTGACAATTCTAACAGGTACCTTCATGGACTTCTTTATAATTGAAGCAAAATTGACTTGCTCTTTATGCAAGTCCTTCAAGTGCTCCACTTGAAACAAAATAGTCTTTATTTGACCTAATTGAAAATATTATTTGAATAACCAAGTTACTATAAATATATTCACCATAAAAATATATTGAAATTATAGACAAACCAATACATTTATTTAAAAAATCATCTATAATCTACCAGAAGAGCTACTACTTTTTAATAACTTTATTAAATAACAATTTAATAACTATTAAACTATTAAACTAAACATAACTATTTATTATTTATTTAATAACTTTATTTAATAACTAACCCTTCTAATCTTTTGTTTCTTTATATACAAAAATAAGGTCATACTCGAAGTCTATTTTATAAAAGTTATGACATGGGGGGCACCTGGGTTGCTCAGTCAGTTAAGTAACAGACTCGTGGTTTCAGTTCAGGTCATGATGTCAGGGTCCTGAGATTGAGTCCCATGTAGGGCTCTGTGCTCAGTGGGGAGTCTGCTTCCCCTCTCCCTCTGCTCCTCTCCCACTCAAATAAGTAAATCTTTAAAAAGAAGTTATGAGATGGAGTTTCACGTCATGAGATATACTTCTACATCATTTCACATGACTTAAATTTTACTTCTCTGTATGTGACTTAATTTTACTTCTCTGTATCAGTTAACAACAGCTTACTACTTGTGATGAGCACTGGGTGTTAGACGGAAATGTCAAATCACTATATCATATAGCTGAAACTAATGTTATACTGTATGTTAACTAACCAGAATTTAAATTAAAACAAAAAACAATTAAATAAGGAAGAGCTTAATTAATTTCTTGCTTTCAGGCGTTTAGATGACTTCTAATTTTATACTATTATAAACACTGTTTTAAAGAACATTCTCATAAGCTTAGTCATTGGACATATTTATAAAATTTTCTTGTAGTATATTCTTAAAATTAGAATTTTTAAGGTTTTGAGATATTTTGCCCGCAAGATTTTCTACCAACTCATGTGAATGAACATGTTCGCTGTCACTATCTAAAAGATTTGACGATATATTAGGGGCGCTGGCACTTATAATTAAGTGCCCTTCCAGATCCGCACTCTACCTATTTCTGTCTTGTTCAATGACCCAAGCAGCTGGTCCCTTAGGGACCCTATCAACCAAGCTCCCTCTGTGCCTGCATGGTGACAGTAGCTGCATATCTCTTTTTTTTAATTTCTTATTAACATATAATGTATTATTTGCCCCACGGTACATGTCTGTGAATCATCAGGCTTACACATTTCGCAGCATTTTCCATAGTACATACCCTCCCCAATGCCCATAACCCTACCCCCCCACCTCCCAGCCACCCTTAGTTTGTTTCGTGAGTTTAGAAGTCTCTTATGGTTTGTCTCCTTCCCCATCCCATCTTGTTTCATTTCTCTTCCCCACCCCCTCATAACCCCCTGCCCTGCCTCTCAAATTCTTCATATCACAGTGATCATGTGATAATTGTCTTTCTCTGACTGACTTATTTCACTTAGCATAATACCCTCTAGTTCCATCCATGTCGTTGCAAATGGCAAGATTTCATTTCTCTTGATGGCTACATAGTATTCCATTGTATATATATACCACTTCTTCTTTATCCATTCATCTGTTGATGGACATCTAGGTTCTTTCCATAATAGCTTGACTATTGTGGACATTGCTGCTATAAACATTCGGGTGCATGTGACCCTTCGGATCACTACATTTGTATCTTGAGGGTAAACACCCAGTAGTGTGATTGCTGGGTCGTAGGGTAGCTTTATTTTCAACATTTTGAGGAACCTCCATACAGTTTTCCAGAATGGTTGTACCAGCTCGCATTCCCACCAACAGTGTAGGAGGGTTCCCCTTTCTCCGCATCCTCACCAACATCTGTCGCTCCCTGACTTGCTAATTTTAGCCATTCTGACTGGGGTGAGGTGGTATCTCACTGTGGTTTTGATTTGTATTTCTCTGATGCCGAGTGATGTTGAGCATTTTTTCATGTGTCTGTTGGCCATTTGGAT
>CM052800.1:140273586-140299730 GCA_028533885.1 Nasua narica | reverse complement strand
GTCTTTTGGTTTTGTTGACAGTTTCCTTTGCCGTGCAAAAGCTTTTGATCTTGATGAAGTCCCAGAGGTTCATTTTTGCCCTTGCTTCCCTTGCCTTTGCAGATGTTTCTAGGAAGAAGTTGCTGCGACTGAGGTCGAAGAGGTTGTTGCCTGTGTTCTCCTCCAGGATTTTGATGGAGTCTTGTCTCACATTGAGGTCTTTGATCCATTTTGAGTCTATTTTTGTGTGTGGTGTAAGGAAATGGTCCAGTTTCATTCTTTTGCATGTGGCTGTCCAGTTTTCCCAACACCATTTGTTGAAGAGACTGTCTTTTTTCCATTGAAGATTCTTTCCTGTTTTGTCGAAGATGAGTTGACCATAGAGTTGAGGTTCCATTTCTGGGCTCTCTATTCTGTTCCATTGATCTCTGTGTCTGTTTTTGCGCCAGTACCACACTGTCTTGATGATTACCACTTTGTATGGAGCTTGAAGTCTGGAATTGTGATGCCGCCGACTTTGGTTTTCTTTTTCAACATTCCTCTGGCTATTCGTGGTCTTTTCTGGTTCCATATAAATTTTAGGATTATATGTTCCATTTCCGTGAAATGAATTGATGGTATTTTGATAAGGATTGCATTAAATGTATAGATTGCTTTAGGTAACATAGACATTTTCACAATATTTGTTCTTCCAATCCATAAGCATGGAATGTTTTTCCATTTCTTTGTATCTTCCTCAATTTCTTTCATGAGCACTTTGTAGTTTTCTGAGTACAGATTCTTTGCCTCTTTGGTTAGGTTTATTCCTATGTATCTTATGGTTTTGCGTGCAATTGTAAATGGAATCGACTCCTTAATTTCTCTTTCTTCTGTTTTGCTGTTGGTGTATAAGAATACAACTGATTTCTGAGCATTAATTTTATATCCTGACACTGGATTGAATTCCTGTATGAGTTCTAGCAGTCTTGGAGTAGAGTCTTTTGGGTTTTCCACATAAAGTATCATATCATCTGCAAAGAGTGAGAGTTTGACTTCTTATTTGCCAATTTGGATGCCTTGCATATCTCTTTTGTTGGGTGCCCCTTTCCTATAGCCACAGCTTTCCCATGGTTCCAGTAAAAACTGCTTTCATTGCTCCATTAGGCCAAAAATTGTCATGGGTTCCCACATTTACTATTAACAGAATGCTTCAGTGTTCCTTATTAGTTACCTTAAGCTACCCAAAACTTTATTTATTTTTTTTTTTTTTGGTAATTTTTGAAGGTCTTATTTATTTACTTATCTGTTTATTTGAGAGAGAAAGAGAGCAGGCACATGCGGGAGAGCAGGGCCCGAGGAGGAGGGAGAGGAGAGGGACAAGCAAGAAGACTCCACGCTGAGCGAGCTACTTGGGGTTTGATCTCACAATCCTGAGATCGTGACCTGAGCTGGTCACTGGCCACTTAACGGACTGAGCCACCCAAGTGCCCCATTCTACCCACAGCTTTAAGACAGTCCCTTTATTAAACTTGCCTGAATTACTCCACACTCTCATTTGCTTCTTGCCAGCACTCTGACCAAAATATGGATAGACACAAATTTGTAAACATAGAACTCACGTGAGGTGGTCTATATGAAATGCCTGGGAATAAAAAATAACAAAGTAAACACTCTTCACCTTCCCTTCATATTGTGATATGCTTCTTTCTCAAACACCTTTTTCCACTAACAGGCTGGTTCGGGTCACACACAAAAAATCGAGTTATTTTTTAAATGCTTAAAGAAATATTAGTTTTCTCAAAAGGAAATAAAAATTGAGATAGTTTCCAGTACATTGAAACATTGTCAATTATATATTTTTACCATTTTATTAAATTGTATTAAAATTATTAAATTGAGATAAATAGCTGTTTTTAAACAAATACTCAAGAAGTATTTATTCATCCAACAGGTACATGAAAGATGTTCAACGTCACTGATCACCAGAGACATGAAAATCAAAACCACAATGAGATATCACCTCACACCTGTTAAAATGGCTATTATCAAAAAGACAAGAAATAATAAGTGTTGGTGAGTGAGGATGTGAAGAAAAGGGGATATATGCACACTGTTGGTGGGAGTTTAAATTGGTGCAGCCAGTGTAAAAAAATATTAGGGAGACTCCTCAAATAATTAGAAATAGAGCTTCCATATAGTCCAGCATTTCCATTTCTTGGTATTTATGCAAAGAAAACAAAATACGAATTTGAAAAAAAAATTATGTATCCCTATGTTTATTGCAGCATTATTTAGCCAAGATATGGAAACAACCTGAGTGCTCATCCATAGATGAATGGATACAGAAAATGCACAATGAAATATTCTTCAGCCATAAAAAAGAATGAAATCTTGCCATTTCTAGCAACATGGATGGACCTTGAGGGCATTATGCTAAGTGAAATAAGTCAGACACAGAAAGACAAATACCATAAAACCCAAAAGACAAAAAAAAAAAAGCATAAATACAGAGAACAGGTTGGTGGTTGCCAGAGGCAAGGGGCCGGGAGTGAGCAAAGGGGACAAAGGAGGTCAAAAGGTATAAACTTCCAATTATAAAATAAATAAGTCAAGGGGATGTAATATATAGCAATGGTGACTATCGTTACTACTCTATTACATCTCTAGAAGGTGTGAGGAGAGCAGATCTTAAAAGTCTGCATCACAAGAAAAAAAATTGGGACTACGTAGTGACAGATGTTATACTAGACTTATGTGGTGATTATTTTGCCATATACATAGTATCAAATCATTATACACCTGAAACTAACATAATGGTTGTATGTCAATTATACCTCAACTTGAAAAGTTTATTTAGGGGGGCCTGGGTGCCTTAGTTGGTTAAGTGTCTGCCTTCTGAGCCGCATCATTGCATCATCGGGCTCCCTGCTCAGCAGGGAGCCTGTTTCTCCTTCTCCCTCTGCCTCTGGCCCTCCTCCCTGTTTGTGCATTCTCTCTCTCTCTCAAGTAAATATATAAAATCTTTTTAAAAAGTTTAGTTATAAATTATGAAAACATGCACTGGAATAGCAGCCAAAATTCACCTACAATTATCAATTGGACTATTCCGTCTCTCAGTGCCTGAAAAGTTAACATATTCAGAAAGTTTCCAGACTTGGCAGTCTCTTTAATTTGGCGGTCCTGTCACATATTCGTCTGCTAAGATTTCCCTAAAATACAACACATTGGCAGTGTCAGTAATCTGCTGCCTTTTACAAGCATAGGCTCCCAAATAATCTCCATTGCTTTTTCATCCGGGAGCCCCCCTCCCAATGCTAATGATCATGCAGCAATGTCACTGAGCATAATCCTAAAGCTTCCCTACACCACAGCGCTGTGTGGCTGAGGGCTCACTGACGTCAACTGAAAAGTACCTGGCATCATGCTGGGATGACTGACTGTTGGACTCACCAAGTTTGGTCACCAGACAGTGTCTCTGCAGGGAGTCTTAAGAATGTTTCTAGAGCAACTTTGGGCACATTACGCTAAAATTAGTGCATGTTTATTTTAAAGGCCATTAATTTTGCCAATTATATTGGCAAATATTATATTTTGCCATTAATTATATTCCAATAAAGAGTAAAGTAATAACAGAAACTGGAAGTTAGATGTATCCTGCTTATAAAAAGCCCATTATGACAACATCCCAAAGCTGCACTGGGCTGGCAAATATACAAGATCTAACACCAGCAGGAATAGATATAGACACCTTTTGCTTGATGGTAACTACAATATATATAAATAGACTCACTGTCATGTTGCAATTCAAAGAGTTTGTTTAGGCCAAAAAATTGTATCTAGTCTATGCCTGAAAATGGAGATGTGGGTTTTTGGATTTTTTTTTTATGTTTCATCTTGAAATTAGTTAATTGTTCTAGCTTGCCCTAAAAGGCCCTGGATGACAAAAGTGAAATAAGGTACCATTACAGAGACCTTAAGGAAGTTAATGATTGGGTATAATTATATGCACATATTAGATATTTAAGAGTTTATATGGAAAGCTTTAAATTATAGCTTTTAAGCTGCCCAAATAATATTTTGAACAATAGTTTTAACTTATGGTTAATTCTAATTTATGTTTCTGCCCGAACCTTCATTGTAGGTTCTGAGTTGGCTTTCAGTCTTCAGGCACGTGAACCTGAAAGAACTAGCTATAATTGAATAGCCCACTGAACATTAACAAATTCCTGTCCTATGCAACCCTCATGAAGTGCGATAGCCTGTGAGGTGAATTTTTATTTCAATTCAGTTTGCAATGCTACAATTCTTGAGTGAAGTCGCAGTATAGTTTCGAATGTTGTAACTCATACCCATCAGTGTCGCCCCTGGAGTACTTGGAATGCCAGAAGAGGAGTTGAGAATTAAAGCAAACAGCAACAATGACAACAATTAAATGTAAAAAGGCTACTGGGTACAATCTCCATCTTCTAGTTCCCGCCAGAGTAAATGTACATAAAATTCAGGAAAATTAGCTTTACTTATCATCTTTAACAAAACACAGTGTTTAACTAGTTTTGTGGAATGGCATGTAGTTTGGAGGGTTATAAGTAATTAAATGCCACAGAAAGCTAATGCCTGTGATGACAAAATTCAAAGTAAGGGGAAATGCAGGCACAAAGGGGACTTCGTCCCAAAGTGGGACTTTGACCCACTTCCTTTCAACATTAGAAATGGATCACATCCAGCAGACAGTAGTATTTCAAATACTGCTAAATGAACTTACAGGTGCTAGATTATCACCAATGATACCATTCTCTTGATGGAAAAGAAATAAGTGGGAGCTTAGAAGAAATTAAATCAGCTTTACTAGCAAGAGCTCAATTCAAATCAATAAATTTAAACTAAGATCCTTCTGTATGTAAAACAAAGATAAGCTATAAATCCCTAACCTCATGTTACTTACAACCTGATTAGAGGTTATACATTTATAAATAATCATAAAGACAAAATAAAGAATAAAAATAAAGAGTAAAAATAATTACCTGAGAGATTCTAAGTACCATGAAGTTTCAAAGGAAAGAAAATAAACCTTTTTCTTAAAAAGATTTTATTTATTTATTTGTCAGAGAGAGAGATTGAAAGCACAAGCAGGGGGAGAGGCAGGCAGAGGGAGAAACAGGTTCCTGCTGAGCAAGGAGCCTGATGCGGGATTTGAGAAAATAGACCTTTTTGAGAGCAATAGGAAAGTTCAAGAAAAAGATAGCCTTTCAGATGGAAAGGAAGTCAGGATAAGACAGGACAGATGAGAATTTCAGAGGACAACAAAACATGGACAAAAATAAAGAAGAAAAATGTCTGTTGCATTCAGAGAAAACAGCTAGACTTCAGTGCAGAATAGTTGGATGTGTGGGACAAATACTTGGAAGATCGTGTTGGGTTACGATTTTTAGATTTCATTCTGTAGGCAATAGGCAGACATAAAATTTGTATTGCAGAATATGCGTCACAAACTTTTGATTCATATCTCAGAATTGAGCAGGAATAATTGGTGTGGGGAGTAACTAGAGTTGGGAAGACCAAAATGGCCTCCATGGCTCAGGTGAGAGGCATGTAATTAAACCCAATACTTCAGCCATGGTGGCATGACAACTGTTGAAGAACTTTGTCACTCCATGAGAAATCAACAGATCTAATCCTGCAAAAACAAGTCTTTGGCTAGATCGTCATAGTAAGTAGTCAATGTGTTGTAATATACTCAGAATCAGGCAAGGCATCATCACAGCTCATTATAATAATATTTAAATAGTAAGATTCAAGTATTTCTAGGAGACTGGCCTCAAGTGATCCAGCATCACCCTGAATAGGTGATTTTGACATCTCTTCTCATTACTGTGGGCTCTGGATAGAAACATTGTGAGTGCCTTGGAATCGGGCCAAGGCACTATGCTTCATAATGGCAGCTGGGACCCAAAATGCCAGTCTGAATTCTTAACCCTATGTTTATACTTTCAACATTTTAAAACATTTTGTTTCATTTTTGTTCATCTCAAAAGTGATGCAGTGATAACAAATCCCCACGCTGTTGGATTCCTCCTTATTTTCCAAAGCTGGCTCCTTCTGCTGACACAAATGTCTTCCGTCAGCAAATAGCCTGAATCTAAATAAGATAAATAGGTGTCCTCTGGGGCTGAGAGCAGAGAAGCCTCTGGGCATTACTGAATACACTCAATTAGGAGGTGTCATTCCAGGTGGTGACAGTGACAAGGAATTAAATCCTAAGAAAGTGCAATCCAGGCGCCTGAATTCCGGGTGACTAATTTGGTTGACTCCCCTTGCAAGGTTTGACCGGCCACTGCAGGTGAAGGATTTGACTGAACATAGATCAAAATTTCCCCAGGGCTGAGTGACCTTGTTAAGCAACTTGGCTACATCTTTTATGCAGTGAGCTATGCTCAGCAAAGCACAGATATTTTCCATTAACCTCTGAGGCAACAACAAATTTATCCATTTCCTTTATGGGTATGAGTTATCCCTGGAGTGAGTTATCCCTGCTAACTCACCTCAGTCAAATCCTTGAGCAAAATGTCTCTCACTTCTCCCATTTGCCGGCTTGTTGTGTGGGCCAGGGAAACCAAGTTCCCAAGTAAGATACCGCATCGACTGGGTTCTTGGGTTTTAAATTGAGTCCCTGGAGTTCTGACTTTTCCCAAAGAATTCCAAATATAATTTAAGGTATTTAGAGATGATGCAAAAAAAGAGGACATGCACATATCATGATGAGCACGGAGTAAGGTACAGCAGTGTTGAATCACTGTATTGTACCGCAACCAATTTTAATGCTGTATGTTAACCATACTGGAAATAAACTAAAAACTTAATAAAAAATAAAGTACCTAGAGAAACTAAGAGCAACCTCTTATTTTCCACCATTTTACAAACAGACTAACTGAATATACTTGTCAAGCTGAATCAAAACAGTCCAAACATAGGTAGTCTATGCCTAAAGTGACAGGCTCTGTGCTGGGCACTGGCTATACAGTGACAAATCATGGTTCTCAAAGAACGAGAGGAAGTGGCTCGTGGAACAGATTTTGAAATCCAATAGACCCAGGCTCACATCCCACCTCTAACTTTCTCTGTGTGTTTTTTTTAAAGACTTATTTATTTATCTATTTGACAGAGCGATCACAAGCAGGTAGAGAGGCAGGCAGAGAGAGAGGAGGAAGCAGGCTCCCTGGTGAGCGGAGAGCCCTATGCGGGACTTGATCCCAGGACCCTGGGATGATGACCTGAGCAGACACTTAATGACTGAGCCACCCAGGCGCCCCTCTCTGGGTTTTGATAAAAGCATTAATTTCTCTGAACCTCGGTTCTGCATCTGCAGAATGGGGAGAATAATAATGCATAAGGTTGTGAGTATCTGACGGTATTAGTGAAATACTTAGTTTTGTTTGTGCAAACACATTGTGGACATGCACAAATTCAGCTGCTTGTTGCTGCCAAGTTTATTTTGTCTTGCTTTGGTTGGATGTGGTTTTGGTTTGTTTTGCTTTGTTTTAGAAAATCACTGCTGAGTGGAGAGGAGTGGAGCAAATTAAGTCAATACCTATACGCTAATGTCCAGACAATCACGCCACTGGATGGAAAGCTCTCCATTTGCAGTAAATGTTTAATCATTTTTGGAACTAACCTTAAATGAAATATAAGATGATACCTTTTATCTTAATACCATGTGTTTCATGTGTGTGGACATAAATAATAAAAAAAAACCCTTAAACATAACTCTATTCTTTTTTTAATTTTATTTTACTTTTTCAGTGTTCCAAGACTCATTGTTCATGTACCACACCCAGTGCTCCATGGAAACACAATTTTATTTATTTATTTATTTATTTATTTATTTATTTATTTATTTATTTTTAGATTTTATTTATTTATTTGACACAGAAAGAGAGATCACAAGCAGGCAGAGAGGCAGGCAGAGAGAGAGGGGGAAGCAGGCTCCCCACCGAGCAGAGAGCCCGATGCGGGGCTCAATCCCAGGACCCTGAGATCATGACCTGAGCTGAAGGCAGAGGCTTTAACCCACTGCGCCACCCAGGGGCCCCCACAATTTTATTCTTAAGGCAACAAGAGGGAATGCTGTGATGCAGAGTTAGGCTACCTTCCATGGGATGAGCCCCGCCCACAGCATAATCAGTCAAGGGCAGGCCTCAGTCAGACCGCTCAGCCACTACTGCCCTATAAGAGAGCACTGAACACACTCTTCGGCTGAGGGTGCCGACAAGAGTCATGCCTGGAATTGTTGCTATGCTACCAAAAGGACTGCCATCTCTTGACATTCCCACAGCAATCCATGTAATATGCACAAAAATCTGTTGGGGTTTCTATCAGAACCCCACATGGCCAAAGGACCATTTAGCAAATGGGTGATTCTTTTTATATCCTAGACCTTAGAAAATACATCATCAACAAATGGCAAGCATAATCAGAGATAGCAGGAAAATTTAAAAATGTTAAATATCTTGTTAGATTCAGCCTTTTGAGTTATTCTCATTAGCGCTGGTCCTCTGTGCCTGTCACCTGACCAAAGGCTCTAATCAAGCAAAGAGTAGATCAAGACAGAGGCCATCAGACACTCAAAAGAAAACAGTGAGACAAGAATCTACAATTGCTATAGATCCAACATCTGCTAAATGCTTGATGATTCGCCTGGCTTCACCCGAAAGAACACTGATCCTTGTGCAATAAAGCCCACCAAGCCACACTTTCACTCCCGAACCAAGCCTTAGGTCCACCTGTGAAAGGCTTCCTTGGAACCTTGGAACATAGGAACAAGGCAACCTTGGAACATAGGAACATCACCACAAAAATCTAATTTAACATAAATAAAAAAGAAAAAAGCAAAGGGATTTGACTCTGTTGGATGTCCGGTCCTTTAGGATTTTCTGAATGCAGAATTTTGAGTTAGCAATGAGGGATTCCTCTTTTAACTTAGATTCAACTTTTTATTCTCCCTCCCTTGATCTGATAGACCATCCTGAAGGCATTAAGCCTCCTGGGCTTATTCCCAATGGGCTTCTATATCTAGCCTATGTGATTTCTATTGCTTGCTGCTTTTATTTTCTCTGTGAATTTTCCATTGACGTTAATTAAGCTCCCTTTAGTGTGAAGAGCTTCTCAGTATCTGATCTAAAGCCTTTCACACGTAAAAAAAATAACAAGTTAGAAAGAAAGCAGTTCAACCATAAAAGAGATGTGGAATCTGCTCAAGTTGCTACATTATAAAAAGGGCAGCCCTCTAAATGGTCCAGTTAAATAGGATGAATGTGGTTTAAGCCATCCCTCTGTGAGAGTTCATGAACCCATCCACAGGCCTGCTAATGCCTGGAAAGGATGTACAAGGCTTCCTTTCTCTTGGTGGTGCAGACCGCATTTTAGCATTTGAACCTGCTTTGAGCATGTATAGCGCTGAGGCTCTCATAGTCGACACAGATTCAAACAGAACCCAAACAAAACTACGCTTTAGAAATTAAAGAGCCGATAGTCCATAGCAATGGCCCAGGAGCACATATCAAGGGCAAGACTTTAAAAAGGCTTTTTAATATTCATAACCTTGATTTTTTAATAACAGGTTTGGATCTAGTTATTTTTACTTTGTTTTTTAATGTGCTGTGTCAGGTCAAAAATGTCAAAGGTCTCCCAGGATAGTGACACACTCAGAAGAACCCCAGGACTTTTACTGCGAACCATACACACACATTTTCTCTCTCTAGCATTCTTGGTTAATCATGTCTCCTAGGACTTGAAGCAGAACCCTAACTCCACCAGTGGCATCCCATTGTCTTCCTTGAAATTAGCTGCACTAGCACTTTCCCCCAGGAGAATTTGCAATGAAGATGTTCTCCAAGCAAAGAAATATTTATTACTAGCCAGGATTCCATTCTTTGAACCTTGTGAAAGCCAGGAGGACCCTATCTGCTCTGTTCACTCTAACCCAAGACCTGCCCCCAAATGAAAGCCCACTTCAATACTACTCCTTGTCTCCTTTCTCCTAGACCCTAAGCTCATTTTGGCACATCCTCATAAGCTAGAGTGACCTGGTCTCATTTTAATATCCCAAACCCACAGGAATATCCTGTAAAAGAGACAGAACTCATAACAGGGATATTCATACATAAAGATAAAAAAAATTCCGTCTCTTCACAACCCTCATAAAGAACCTTTACTATCTGAACACCTGACCCAATAGACAACTTAGAACATCCTTCATCTTTCTGTAAGGGTCAAATGTGGTGGTTTGGAATATGACATTATTTAGAGGGGCTTTCACACAGTGTTTTGTATAAGAATTGCCTGGGAAGCGGGATATGGGACAGGAAAACACAGACACACAGACACAGACACACACACACACACACACACA
Source organism: Nasua narica (assembly GCA_028533885.1). Taxonomy (NCBI): domain Eukaryota; kingdom Metazoa; phylum Chordata; class Mammalia; order Carnivora; family Procyonidae; genus Nasua; species Nasua narica. The sequence continues at coordinate 140,289,367 of CM052800.1, read as the reverse complement.
CACACACACACACACACCCCTACAGGGGAGAGGGAATACATACATTAGGTGCCTCTGTAATTTGATGTACTCTCTCACAGACTACCTTGGGAATCATGGCTTATAAGAGACAGTGTAATCTCTGTAAATGACTTGCTTGAGTAATAGCAAAGAGAATTTTTTTAACTAAAGAAGTAAAATAGTTAATAGAACCAAACAGGTAAGTAGCAAAAATATTCACAATGATCAGAGAGAGAAAAGAGTTAGTTTAGAGAAAAGGAACACAAGGTGGTTATTATGAGAGGTTTGGGGGCATACAAGCATAAAGGAGAGGTTCAGGTGTCTGCATACAAGTGTCTCAAAGGTTTTGCCCAAAATATGATGTAAGTCAAATAATTTTTCTCAGGCATCACCCCTCACCTACAGCCTGGGCCAGAGAAAACTCCCATGCTCGTTTTTCTACAATACAAGAGTTCAAGAAGAACACTTAAATTCCAGGGACCACTGAAACTATCTTTCATTTCCCCCATGTACTGGCTGCTTAACTGCAAATTTAACAACAACAACAACAACAACAACAACACACACACACACACACACAAGTCTCACCATGCCATATGAATGCCTTACTCTAGCCCTCAGGGATTTTCTCCAATCCTGAAAGGCAAGAAAAATTCTACACTAACCACTAATAAAATGAATTATTATTTGCCTCTTGAAAAAAACAAACAGCTTACAACAGCTGAGCCCCTCTAGTCTGCACTGGAGGAGTTTGAAACCAAAATACCCAGGATGCTTTTTAAACATAACTTAAAACATAGCTAGCTTATATTTTAACAGTGCGGAGCCCAAAGTTGTGTATAAAAAATGCCATCCTCATCAAGAAGCTAGTGATGAATTTTTAGTGAGGCCAATGTAGTAAATAATTTATACAAAGATTTCAAAAATAACCATAAATATTATATGTATCCTTTAATATATTAAATATCTAGCATTATGAGCAGAGTTTCAAAATACGTCATCTGTTAGCACAAGCACTACACCCTACTTGATAAAAATTTGCCTTCCAGTTAGCTGGTTTGCCAAGAAACAGTAACATAGGTCTTCCTCACTTAATAGACATATTTCTAGGGAATTGTAAGCACAATTCAATTTCAGCAAATCATATCAAAAGTTGCAAGTGTTTTTCATTATACATCTTAGAGATGCCAAACAACAGTTCACAGAGTTAACTCTTCTTCTCAACTTCTCTTCCTCCAGTGCTTTCAACAGAGTACACAGAGGAGTAAATATACTAGTAAAGTGGAAGCTACTAAGTTAGTAATGTCCAGAATCTGGGGAGGAGAGGAGGCCAAACAAGAGGATGAATCCAAAAACTGCGAAACAGAATGAGTAATGGGCCCAGAATACACAAACAGGTATATCTGTCATATGCGTGTATACTGGCAGAGGGACACTAATTACAAGACTTGTGAAGTAGAAAAAGAAGAAGGAAAAGAAGGAGGAGAGGAAGAGGAAGAAGAGGAAGAAGAAAAGAAGAAGGAGGAGGGAGAAGAAGAAGAAGGAGAGGAAGAAGAGAAGAAAAAGAAGAAGAAAAGAAGGAGGAGGAGAAGAAGAAAATAGAGATGGGGATGGAGAAGGAGAAGGGAAAGAAGAAGAAAAAGAAGAAGGAAAAGAAGGAGGAAGAAGAAAGAAGAAGAGGGGAAGGAGGAAGAAGACTTCTTAGGACTCTGATCTACAAACTCCAGTGAGGATGTTACCAATGGCCATCTTCAGAATCCCTATTAACCTAATTTCTATACCATAAGCAAGTTAACAACTATCACTTCTGCTTAATATGTTTGGAACCCAGTTCTCTCATACGAATCTTTTTTTTCTCAGATGTGTTTAGTCTTTGGGCTCTCTTAGGGTTTAAGTGTTATTGATTTGACATCTATCAGAGGACATTTCAGGCAGCAAAATAGAGCATTAACTAACTACACACATCAGGTAGAATGCATACCCTTAATTTCCTCTCCTCTTTAGCCTCTAAGCCAAGTGGTTTTTCTCATCCATAAACTAAAATAATGAATTATTAATAAAAATTGTTATTTATAAATAATAAAAATGAGTCTGGTTCTAATTGTTTGAAATCATGGTCAGACAGCAAAAAATAGAGACAGATCTATTCACCTGATGTTTTTGTAAGAACCAAATGAAATAAGAGAACATTACAATCACAGAAATGGTGGCTTGCCTTTTGTTTATTGACAATCACGGTAATGCACAAAGATTCATTATATCACTGGACTATGTTCTTGGCCTTTAAACAGGAACCTGCTAACATAAGCTTGCTTCTCAATTTTGCACAGCAAAGAAATCATAACAACAATGTCATCTGCATGTAAAATATTTGAAACCTAATCTATTTCCCCAAGAATAAAAAATGCAGACACTTGTTCCGCGTGCTCTTTTATGGCTTGATCTTGATAACAATTTACAAAATAACTCTACTAATCATGTGACCTCTACAAAGAAATCCATACTTGAATCTTTCATAGAATAAAAGGTAGTGTTTATTTCTAAGAACACATCTGTTCCTGTGCCTTAAAGGAAACATTCCTTTGTCCTGAGAAATTATTTAATGGGTGAATATAAGAAGTCATTTGTAGAGAAGACAAGACTGCAGAAACACAGGACAGGACCGATGAGGTCCTACAATAGTGAGGGAGTCACAATAGTAGTATCTTGGTCTCAAGTGATAGTGATCATGATTGAGAATATTGGAAAGACTATAGTTTGGAGATAGTACCAAGAACTATTCTGATGGATATATTGGATACGGAGAAAGGAGATGATGAATCTGATCTGAAAGGAAAAGTTTTTGGCATTTCACCAGTGAGAATGGTATCAGTTGTAGGTTTGTCATATATGGCCTTTATTATGTTGAGGTACACTCCTTCTGTACCCAGTTTGTTGAGAGCTTTTATCACAAAAGCATATTGAGTTTTGTCAAATTCTTTTTCTGGGTCTATCAAGATGATCATATAATTTTTTACCATTATTTTGTTAATTGTCATGTATCACAATTGTAGATGTTGCAACATCCTTACATCCCTGGAACAAATCCCACTTGATTGTGGTGAATGATCCTTTTAATGCATTGTTGAATTCAGTTTGCTAATAATTTGTTAAAGATCATTGCATCTATGTTTATCAGGGATATTGACCTGTAGTTTTCCTTTCTTGTAATGTTTTTGCCTGGTTTTGGTATCAGGGTAATGCAGACATAATAAAATTAGTTTGAGAGTATTTCTTCCTCTTCTAGTTTTTGGAACAGTTTGAGAAGGACAGGTATTAATTCTCCTTTAAATGTTTGATAGAATTCACCAGTGCAGCCATCAGGTCCTGGGTTTTTTTTTTTTTTGTGGGAGGTTTATGATTACTGATCTGATTTCCTTACAGAAAATTAATCTGTTCAGGTTTTCTATTTCTTCATGATTAAGTCTTGGTAGAGTGCATGTTTCTAGGAGTTTATCCAATTTGTTAGCATATAATTGTTCACAGTAGTCTCTTCTGATACTTTGTATTTCTGTGATATCAGTTTTAATGTCTCCTCTTTCGTTTATAATTTTTATAATTTTGTTTATTTGAGTCCTTTTTTTTCTTGATAATTCTAGCTAACAGTTTCTTTTGTTTACAGTTCAAAAAACCAGCCCTTGGGGTACCTGGGTGACTCAGTCAGATAAGTGTCTGACTCTTAATTTCAGCTCAGGCCAGGATCTCAGGGTCATAAGACTGAACCTCAAGTTGGCTCTGTGCTGAGTGTGGAGCCCACTTAAGATTCTTTCTCTCCCTCTCCCTCTGCCCCTCTGCCCCCAACCCCCATCCCAATCCCCATCCCACACTCCACCCATACTTACGTGCGCGCTCTCTCTCTCTCTCTAAACAAAAACAAAAAAAACAAGGGGCAGCTGGGTGGCTCAGTTGGTTGAACATTCAACTCTTGATTTCAGCTCAGGTAATGATCTCTGGGTCCTGAGATCAAGTCCCAAGCTGGGTTCTGTACTCAGTAAAGAATCTGCTCCAGATTCTCTCTTTCTCTCCTCTCCTCTGCCATTCCCCCTACATACATATGTGTGAGCTCTCTCAAATAAATAAATAAAATCTTTCTTTAAAAATGGAAAATTTAAAAAAAGGTTAGTTTCTTTGATCTTTCCTATTATCTTTTTAGTCTCTGTTTCATTTATTTCCCCTCTGACCTTTGTTATTTCCTTCTTTCTAGTTACTTTGGGTTTAGTTTGTTCTTCTAGTTCTTTGAAGTGTAAAGTTAGCTTGTTTATTTGAGATCTTTCCCTTTCCGTAATGTAGGCATTTATCACTATAAACTTTCCTGTTAGACCTGATTTTACTTCATTCCATAAACTGTGGTATGTTGTATTTCCATTTTCATTTGCATCAAGATGTATTTTTATTTCTCTTTTGATTCCTTCTTTGACCCATTGATTATTCAGGAGGATTTGTTTAATATCCACATATTTGTGTATTTTCCAGTTTTCTTGTAACTGATTTCTAGTTTCACGCCATTATGGTTGGAAAAGATGCTTGATATGATTTCCATCTTCTTAAATTTACATAGACTTGTTTTGTTGCCTAACATGATCTATTCTAGGGGAAGTTCCATGTGTGCTTAAGAGGAATTTGTATTCTGTTGCTGTTGGATGGAATGTTCTGTAAATGTCTGTTAAGTCCATCTGATCTAACATGCAGTTTAAGACCAATGTTTCCTTATTGATTTTCTGTCTGTCTGATCTATCCATTGTTGAAAGTAGTATATTGAAGTCCCCTACTATTATATTGCTACCTATTTCCCCCTTCAGATCTATTAATATTTGTTTTATATATTTAGGTACTCCTATGTCGGGTGCAGAAATATTTACAATTATTATATCCTTCTGATGAATTGACCCTTTTATCATTGTAGAAAGACCATCTTTGTCTCTTGTACAGCCTTTGGCTTAAGGTCTATTTTTTTTTTTCTGATATAAGTATAGCTACCCTGCTTTTCTTTTTGTTTCCATTTGCATGGAATACCTTTTTCATCTCTTCACTTTCAATATGTATGTCCTTAAAGCTGGGGTGAGTCCCTTATAAGCAACAGATAGTTGGGTCTTATTTTTTTTAATCCATTAGTCATTCTATATTTTTGAAGACATGAATGGAAAGATATTCTGTGCTCATGGATTAGAAAATAATACTATTAAAATCTCCATACTACATAAAATGATCTAAAGATCCAATACAATCCCTATAAAAATTTCAATGGCATTTTTCACAGAAATAGATAAACAATCTTAAAATGTATATGGAACCACAAAAGACCCTGAATAGCCAAAGCAATTCTGAGAAAAAATAAAACTCAAATGAGCACACTTCCTGATTTCAAACAATATTACCCAGCTATTATAATCAAAACAACATGGAGATGACATAAAAATGTCAGTACAACAGAATAAAGAGCCCAGAAATAAATCCATGTGTTTATAGCCAGTGAATTCCCGACAAAGGAACCAAGAACATCCAATCTCTTCAACATATGATGTTGAGAAAACTGGACAACCACAAAAGAATGAAAGAACCACTATCTTACACCACACACAAAAATCAAGCAAAAATGGAGTAAAGACTTGAATGTAAGATCTGAAACTAGAAACATAGGCGGTAAGCTCCCTGACATCAGTCTTGGCAATATTTTTTTTGGATTTGACACCAAACAAAATGCAGCAAAAGCAAAAATAAACAAGTAAGACTTCATCAAACTAGAGAGCTTCTCCACAGAAAGGGAAATCATCAACAGGGTAAAAAAGCAACCTAGTAATAGAAGAAAATATTTATAAACCACATATCTGATAAGGGTTAATATTAAAAAAAAAAACAACTCATGCAACTCAATAGCAAAAAACTCCAAATAAGCCAATTCAAAAATGGGAAAAGGCTCTAAATAGATATTTTTCCAAAGAAAACATCAAAGGGGATATCACCTCAAACCTGTCTATTATCAAAAAGACAAGTGACAACAAATGGTGGTGAAGATACGGGGGAAACGGGACTCTTTTACACTATTGGTGGGAATGTAAACTGGTACATCTGCTATTGAAAAGAATATGGAGATTCCTTAAAAAATTAAAAGTAGACTATCATATGATCCAGCAATTCCACTTCTAGGTGTATATCTAAAGGAAATGAAATCATGATATTCAAGTGGTTTCTGTGTTCCTATTTTCATAGCAGTATTACTCACGTCACGATAGCCACAGTACGGGAACATCCTACACATCCGTTGATGGAAGAATGAATAAAGAAAATGTGGTGTATGTATACAATGGAACATTATTCAGCCTTAAAACGAAGGAAATCCTGGGCCCCTGGGTGGCGCAGTTGGTTGAGCGACTGCCTTTGGCTCAGGTCATGATCCCGGAGTCCCGGGATCGAGTCCCACATCGGGCTCCCGGCTCCATGGGGAGTCCGCTTCTCACTCTGACCTTCTCCCTTCTCATGCTCTCTCTCACTCTCTCTCTTTCCTAATAAATAAATAAATTTAAAAAAATAATAAAAAAAAAAAAAACGAAGGAAATCCTGTCATTTGTAATATTCATGGATAAACCTTGAGGGCATTAAACATAAGTGAAATAAGCCACAGGGAAAGACAAACACTGTATGTATCATTTAATTATGGAATCTAAAAAAAAAAAGTCAAAATCATAGAAACAAAGAGTAGAAAAAATGTAAGTTTGAGATATTTATTAGACTATACACGCATGTTAAGTAGGAAAGTGAATTCTGGAGAAGAGGAGGGCTAGAGATACTTGAGGATACATAAGCCATGAAATTGCCTCGTGTGGACATGCAGATGGAAAAGCCTACAGTCAGCTCAGCATTCAAAGGTCCAATTGAGAAGGCAAAAGAGACAGAACTGGTGACTGCCAAGGAGAAGAAAATGAAGAAAAAGTGATGTCATGGGAGCTAAAAGAAGAAAGTGCTTCAAAAAGAAGGGAATGGTCAAGTATGTCAAATGCTGCTGGCAGGTCAGTGTTACAGAGAGCGATCACTGGATTTGAGAAATGGACTACATTGGCCGTCCTGTCAAATGCAGCGTCAAAGCATTGCTGGTAGCATAAGTCTGATGGAATGGATGGAGGAGGGAATGAATGGTGACAAAATAGAGGCCATTATTACAGAAAACCCAAGAAGTTTTTTAGCAAAGAGCAGAGTTTTGAGAGTGATAGCTGGAGGCAAATAAGGGCTAAAGAGAGGATTCGTTCTTTTTTTTTTTTTTACTTTTTTAAAGACTTTATTTTATTTTGGGGAGGGCGAAAGAGATAGAAAAGGAGATGGCAGCATGAGTAGGGCAGAGGGTCAGAGAGAGAAGCAGACTCCCTACCAACCAGGGAGCCCAGTGCGGGACTCAATCCCAGGACTCTGGGATCATGACCTGAGCCAAAGGCAGACGCTTAACCAACTCAACCACCAGGTGCCTGGTTCTTTTTTAAGTTGAAAGATACAAGCATATCTGTACACTAGTAAGAACAATTCAGTAAAAGGGAAGAAACCTAGGGCAGGAGAGAAAGTATTAATACAGGAGGAAAATCTTTGAAAAGACAAGTGTTGTCTGGATCCAGGACACAAATGGAAGGTAGATCCTTGACAAGGGCAGATTGCTTCATCCTTTGTAAAAGGAGAGAGTACAAATTCCAGGGAAAGGAAGGGCAGTAGGATTCGTGACAGGAGGCTGAGGGAGTTCCAATTGTACTTATTTCCTAAAAGACAATGAGTCTGTATCATTTATTAGCTTTATCATCTGGGCCAAGGATTATCATATGGCAGGGGGTGGCAAAAAAAGAGAAGAGAATAACATGAATAAGAGAGTCATTTTGGAGAGGAAAACAACCTGTAGAAATATGGTAGATTTGCCAAAGTTGTTCAGCCTCTGAAGATTTGTGGCTGGGTTATGGACAGATATTATTAATGTAAACCTAACCCATAATCTTAACTTTTTTCTCCTTATAGGATTAAAATTATTATTATTATTATTATTATTATTATTATTATTATTATTATTATTATTATAGAATGAGTAAAGAGTGCCTGAGTGGCTCAGTCAGTTAAGCCTCTGCCTTCAGCTCAAGTCAGGATGCAAGGGTCCTGGGATCGAGCCCCACATCAGGCTCTCTGCTCAGTGAGGAGTCTGCATCTCCTCTCCCTATCCCCACTGCTTGTGCTCTCTCTCTCTCTCAAATAAATAAATCTTTAAAAAAATGAGTAAAATAAAATCTAGATATAAATTCAAACTAGTTTTAATGATTAATTGAAGCCTGTGCCCAAATAGTTGGTGTCCTTTGAGAGGGCAGCTGAGTGGTGTTCATGAAATTCATGGAGGAGTACTCGTTTACAAGCATGGATTTTGGAGCCACATAGCTCTGCCGCTAAGAAGCTATATGATCTCAGACTCTATAAATCTCAACTTTACATCTATAAAATGGAGATTTTGTCTCACTCAAAAGAGTTGCTGTGAAGATTAAATGTGTGCCAATGTGGACCACGTCCTCACCACAAAGATTGACACATAGTAATTCACCAACAAATGGTAGCGATCTTTGTGGCTTGTGAAATGAGTGTTTGAAGTTACAAAAATATTTAAATTGTGGGTGTTGCTTTAACCTACTTGTTTCTGTTCTGAAAACTGGCCACAAATGGGGAATGAAAGATCAAAGTGCATTTACCTAGATAATCAGTTAATGCCCGTAAGAATTGATTCTTCATATGTATTTCTCACTTGACTTACCTTTTTTTTATCTTCATTCTTGTGAAGTTAACTTTTCAGCTCAAAATCTAATGAAAATATTTCATCTTTATTCAGACCAAATTGTATCTGTTTAAAAAAATAACTAAGTAAACTATTTATTGTCATTATTCCACTGAAGATTTTCCTTTCAGTGAAGCAAAGATCCCCTCTTGATTTAGGGCAACGAACAGAAGACACAAAAATAAAAAGAAGTTGTCAATACAATTAACACTCCACCAGGCTAAGGAAGGAAGAAATAACAAAGGTGGACTATAACTGGAAAGCCAGCTCCTAAAGCTCCGAAGTAACAGGAAAAGGATACATTTGTTACTTGATACAAGTAACAAAAAAAGGCAGCTGGAAAGCCCAAAGGCAGTGTCCATAAATCACAGGGCGGACACTTCACATAGAAGAACTGGCAAATTACTGCCTTTCCAATGACTGACATTAGAATACCTTTTCTCCCTACTACTGATACTTTCTTTTAAATCAGCTAAAAACGTAAAGAGATCTAAAAGTTAAAAAAAAATTCCCATCAACTTATTCAATCATTCCATCACTGATTTGACCAATATAGGTGAATAACTGCCACATGCCAATAAGACTAGACCCTAAAGATGCAGAAAACATTGGGTTTCCTGCTCACAGATGCTTGTCTAGTAAAACAGCTGACCACCGTGGCATACAGTAGCCTTTGAAGCCAGTAATTTTTTCATGTTCACAGATCGCAATGAATATATTTTTCACATTTATTCGATATGCTTCAGGCATACCCCATTGAATGATCTTATTGCCTAGTCAAAGCATTCCTATATGAATGGTCGACGTGAAGGTACAACTTTTGCAACATGGCAGATGTTTTTTTCATTCTTGGCAAAATTAAAAAAAAAAAAAACTGACCAGTGATCTCTATTATCCCTGTTATTTAGCCATTTAATTAGTCTGTTGTTGCTTATTTCGTTACAGTCTTTAAGAGTTAACCCTACCATTAAGATGATCTTTCTATTAATAGTTTGTATAAGAGGGTCAAAGGACCAAGACTGCATTCTCTTATGGGAGAATTTTGATAAGAAAGTAACCAAAGAATACCTCTGACTCCACAGTATGTGGACTTCTTGCGATTTGTTTCCTTGTAATCGAGCGTTCTGTCATAACAGAGATAATGCGTACCTGCAAAATTTGTACAGTAATGCATTCTAGATAGTGAGAAATACTGAACCCACAAGACAATCTTTTAGAGAGAAAAATTACATTTTATAGTTTATTATTTTTGAGGCTTTCAAAAATGTCATAAAGTCAGAAGGAAAAATAAATGTTCTGTACATTTCCGCTAAATCACCATTAACTCTGAATATAGTAGATGTGCCCAGCTCTTCCTTTAACGAGATGCATTACAGTTCCCTTTAATAAATCTTACGGCACTGCAACTAGATTTAACTAGATGGAGTTATTCTGTCAGAACTTAATAAATGGTATTATAACCGAAAATCTATGCATTTTCTAATTTATGACCTCATGCTAGTATTTAAAAGAAAGACAGGAGATTGGGTTGGAATGTTTCAAAAAGCTAACACTTTGTGTTTCAGTCATGTCATCACTAAAGAGAGATTTCCCTTGTTTAGAGGTTATTGGGCTGGAGACAAAGAAAATGAAATGCAGCTGTAAAAGGCTTAGCTTGGGCTTATGACAAATGGAGGTGTGTTCACCATTTAAAATAAGCTCTTTCCCCCTCTTCCTGCTAGTGACTTTGTCAAAGGAGATGCATTAATTGTAAGCCAGCAAGATGTTCTTTCAGAGGATTTGGGGAAGCCTTTGTTGCTCAGCAATTAATCATTATGGAAAGCCACCGAAGGTGCTGCTGTCACACGTGACTCCATTTGTATGAATTTGGGGAGAGAAAACTAACTGAAGGCTTTTGAACTCGTATGTATTATATACATATATATTAATAGTCAAGCTGGTCCCTCGCCTCCCCTCCAAGTCAGGAGGAAGACTTAAAAGCATGACTACAGCTGCCTGGTTCAGGACACTAACTAGCTTTAGAAGGAACAAGTCAAGGCCTTTTGATTGAAGTCCATACTGTCCCTTTAGATAATGATATACCGTATGTCAAAATAAAGCAAACTTCTGCTACCAAAAATGCCAAAACTCACCAAGAAGATGTAACTGAGCTTGAAAGAATCACCTTTGAAGTATTAGGTGAGGTGGTTAGAAGAGATACTTTTAAAAATAGCAAACTGGCTGCTTGAGCCTGGGCTGGCCCAGTGAAGTCATGCCGGAGAAGGGTTGGTGTCTCAGTGGAGGTAGAGACACATTAAGATTCTATTCTTACCCATTATTCATTTTTAAACATAAAGTTCTGAAAAATGTAAATGCTGTATTATCACCAGTATCTGTATGAGGAATCCTTCCCTGCCAATGAATTATGCCCAGATGATAATGATACACTTTATGAAAAAATTGGATTCTCCCCCATAAAAAGACTTAGATTCTTGTTGAAAACTCTTAAAGGGAAGTTAATAACTATTTTATCTATTGTATTTAGCATTGCTTTTTTCTGTACAACCATTCACAGTGATTTTTTTTCTTATTTTAAAGGAATAATGTGTCTTTGTTCAAAATCTATAGCACTTTCAGCTTCAAATGAGCCTGTTAGAGCCACGTTCCTCAGAGGATATAACAGGTGGCCTGGTCATAATGAGTCACTGCCATCCAGACTAAAAAATCAGGTAAATGTGCCTCTTCTAGCTATTTCTCAATAGGATAGTCTTGCAATTTATTAAGAAATACAGTGAAAAGATGAAATGAGAGTGACTAAGTTTATTCTACAAAATAATGACAATTTATAGTTTAGAACACATTAAACTCATATTTAATACACAGGTACATACCTACACAGACACACACGCAAAAACACAATTTGTGGTATTCTAGTTCCTTAGGCTCTTTAATAACATTGGCTATGTTTTAATTCACTACTGACTCTCCCACTTGTGTTCGGTATCTATAAGGGGCTTAATAATATCATGGAGCATGTATTCTAAATATCCGAACCCTAGCAAATGGTGAAAACCTTTGGGCAGGTATGGCCAAATGAATGATTTTCTTCTAGACAAATCTGGGGTGTTCCTTTTTTATCCTGATCATTCAATTTTGGATGTCTTGCATTTTCCCCATGGAAATCTACAATTACCAGAGTTTCTATTGTTAACAGCATAAACAATAAAATTCTTGGAAACTGATTTCTAAGGAACGTTAGCCTTTATTCAGTAGGGTCTGTTGAACTATCAGGTGAACATAAACTTAGGAAGGACTATTGAGTTCTGCGGTCCACAGTTTTCCCTCCCTTTGCTTTCTCTACTAGTGGTTCCTTCGTTATTAGTACTAGAAAGAGGTTTTTGTCTTTTGCTTTGTTTCTGAAAGGACTCTGGTTGGAGTTTAAGCTAAAAGTCAATCCTAGCATTGGGCAGAAGCACAGTCATTAAAAAGCTTCTTGAGTAGTACTGTTAAATCTATTTCTTGGATGGCATTATTAAAAAAACAGATTCCATGAAAATTCTAATGGCATTTTTCACAGAAATAGAAAAACAATTCTGAAATTTGTATGGAAACACAAATCACCCTAAATAGCTAAAGCAAGCCTGAGAAAAAACAAAGCCAGAGGCATCACACTTCCTGATTTCAAACCATACTATAAAGCTATAGTAATAAAACAGTATGAAACTGGTATAAAAACAAACACATAGACCAATGGAACAGATTTCAGAGCCCAGAAATAAATTCTTGCATATACGGTCAACTAATATTTGACAAGGGAGACAATAATACTCAAGAGGGAAAAGAATAGTCTCTTCAATAAATAGCATTGAGGAAACTAGAAAATCAAATGCAGAAGAATGAAATTGGATCTCCATCTTAAATCACAGACAAAAATTAACTTGAAATGTATTAAAGACTTAGAGACCCAAACTGTAAAACTAGAAGAAAACATGGAGGAAAGCTCCTTGACATTGGTCTTGGCAGTGATTTTTTTTAAAAATGACACCAAAAGCAAAGGTAACAAAGGCAAAAATAAATAAGCAGGACTATATCAAACTAAACAGTGCCTGCACAAAAAAAAAGCTTCTGCACAGCAAAGAAACAATCAACAAAATTGGCAATCAACAAGGCAATCTGTGGAATGGGAGAAAATATTTAAGAGGTTAGTATCCAAAAATCTATAAAGAATACATACAACTTAATAAGAAAAAAACAATTTGATTAAAAAAGGCAGAGGAATTGAAATAGACATTTTTTAAGGAACCACACAAATGGTCAACAAGTATGTGGAAAGCTGGTCAACATCACTAATTATCAGGAAAATGCAAACCGAAACCATAATGAGATACTGCCTCACACCTGTTAGAATGGCTGTCATCAAAAAAATAAGAGACAATAAGTGTTGGTGAAGGTATTAAGACAAGGAAACCCTCAGACACTGTTGGTGGGAATGTAAATTGGGACAGCCACTATGACAAACAGTACAGTTACCTAAAAAGAAAAATTAAAAATAGAACTATCAAATGATCCAACAATCTGACTTTTGGATATATACCAAAGGAAATTAAATCAATATCTTGAAGAGGTATCTGCAATCCCAAGTTCATTGCACTATTATTCACAATAGCTAAGATAGGAAACAACCCAAGTGTCTGTCAATGGATGAGTGAATAAAGATGTGGTGTATATGTATAATGGAATATTAGTCATGAATAAGAAGGAAATCTCACCATTTGAGACAAAATGGAGGAACTATGAAGGCATAAATTCAAGAAGAGAAAGTCAAATATTGTACAATCTCACTTATGTGTAAGATCTAAAAAAGCCAGACTCATAGAAATCGAGACCAGATTAACCAATCTGATTACCAGGGCCTGGGACACCATGAAGGAAAGACGGGCAGATGGTGGTCAAAGGATACAAACTTACAGTTATAAGATGAGGAAGTTCTGGGGATCTAATATACAGTATGGTGATTAAGTTAATAATGCTGTATTATGTACTTGGCACTTGCTAAGAGAACAGATCTTAAATGTTCTCACCACAAAAAAAAAATAATAATTATGTGATATGATGGAGGTCTTAGCTAACATTATGGTGATAATCATTTTGTAATATATGAATGCATCAAATCAACACACTGTACAGCTTAAACTGATACAATGTTATATGTCAATTATATCTCAATATACTTGGTTGGGGGGGACCGGGCGGGACCACATCAACCAATTTATAAAGAAGGCTTGTTTTCTTTGCCAATTGCCTGATGCCAGTAATCTAACTATTACCAGAATATTTCTCTTTCTAGTGGTTCAACACTGGAGGCTCAACCACATAATAAACTGTAAACAATAATGGTAAGATTCTCTAAGAAGACATTCTGCCCCTCCTCCATCCCCATTTTAAAAAAACTTGTAAAAATTTAAAAATTAAAATCTACTTCTGACAATCATCCAAATATCCAAATGCTCACCTTGAAAATTTAGGAAGAAAAAGGACTAAATATGCTCCCCACTTCCAAAAGTCCTTTGCAATGATGTGATAGCCCAACCCTAACTTACTCTTTCAGGACCTGAGGCCTGAAAGGGTTATTTCCTCATAGAAACAAACACAGAACAGCACCAATTTGCTACAGAGACACTGAGTATTTACAGATTTTACCTACCATTTCTTTTCTTCTCACTTCAGGTCTTCTTGTCATGTTCCTCTGAGATTTAATCACCTACACAACAAAAATTTGATGTTTGTCTCCTACTTCCTTGGAGCTATAATTTTAGTTTCTTTGTTATCTGCAGCATTTATCTTTTCTAGCCCATCAAATTTAGCCAAAATTATTTCTTTTGCTCTTTAGGAAATTACACTTTTCCTTTCTAATCATGTTCCGGGGCAAAGCCATCAGAAGGACACATTATTCTACCATATTCCTGTAACAAATTTTATTTTCTTTTCTCTCAGGCCATGATTTTCTTACAGAATCTTATCTGTCCTCCATGTATATGGTATTGGTGATGTTTGGACTGGATTAGGGGACCTGTTTACAAAACATTTTCTTCAAATGTGGGATCTCTGTGCTTTCCAGCAGTTTTCTGGAATCTAAGGTTGCAAACTCCAAGCACAGTGAAATCTCCTTCCACAGGGCTAACGATGAGAGCCATGACTTATCAAGAACCCTACAATGTGTCAGGCTCAATATACAAATGATCTCTATTCATGACCATGATCCTATAAGAGTACTCCTTCCTGCCTTTAACAGGAAGGAAGATGGAGGATGAGAAAAATTAAAGGACTTGCCCTGGGTATCATCTAGCCAAATCCTGGTCTGCTTTACTATAAAGCTGATTTCATGCCACATTACCCTGGCTGGTTACTTACAACTATTCCCTTGGCATTTCCTCCCACTGTAAAATATCAGTCCTATCCATCAACTCTGAAAACCACAGTGAAATCTGCATTCTAAGACAGGGATTTCAAACTTGAGTACATCAGAATTATTTGGGGTGCAGATTAAAAATGGAGGCTTTTGAGCCCTCTCTTCCAGAAACTCTGACATAGTGTTTTAGAGTGGGGCTCATACCTTTGCATTTTGACAACTGTGTCATGTGATTATAATACAGATGGTCTGCAAATCATACTTTGAGAAACACAGACTTAGTTTCTATTTATACCCCCACTGGATCACACCTAAGCTTGCCTCACATTAAAATGTCTCCCTTTCAGGAGAAAGATGGTGGAGGAGTAGGAGGCTGAGATAGTATCAGATCCCAGAAGTTCAGCCGGATAGTTATCAAACCATTCTAAATGCCTGCAAACTCAACAGGAGATAGAAGAGAAGAACAGCAATTCTAGGAGCAGAAAATCAACAACTTTCCAGAAGGTAAGACGTGTGGAAAAAGTGAATCCAAAGCGACGGGAAGAGAGACCGCGGGGGGGGGGGCGGGGGGG
>CM052800.1:140248840-140273086 GCA_028533885.1 Nasua narica | reverse complement strand
TATATATACCACTTCTTCTTTATCCATTCATCAGTTGATGGACATCTAGGTTCTTTCCATAGTTTGGCTATTGTGGACATTGCTGCTATAAACATTCGGGTGCATGTGACCCTTTGGACCACTACATTTGTATCCTGAGGGTAAACACCCAGTAGTGCAATTGCTGGGTCGTAGGGTAGCTCTATTTTCAACATTTTGAGGAACCTCCATACAGTTTTCCAGAGTGGTTGTACCAGCTTGCATTCCCACCAACAGTGTAGGAGGGTTCCCCTTTTTCCACATCCTCGCCAACATCTGTCGTTCCCTGACTTGCTAATTTTAGCCATTCTGACTGGTGTGAGGTGGTATCTCACTGTGGTTTTGATTTGTATTTCTCTGATGCCGAGTGATGTTGAGCATTTTTTCATGTGTCTGTTGGCCATTTGGATGTCCTCTTTACTGAAATGTCTGTTCATATCTTTTGCCCATTTCTTGACTGGATTATTTGTTCTTTGAGTGTTGAGTTTGAGAAGTTCTTTACAGATTTTGGATACTAACCCTTTATCTGATATGTCATTGGAATGGTACATACTTCTTTTCTGGAGTTTTCTTTCTTTCTTTCTTTCTTTTTTTAAAGATTTTATTTATTTATTTGACAGAGAGAGAGAGAGAGAGAAAGAGATCACAAGTAGGCAGAGAGACAGGCAGAGAGAGAGTAGGAAGCAGGCTCCCTGCTGAGCAGAGAGACTGATGTGGGGCTCAATCTCAGGACCCTGATCCCATGACCTGAGCCGCAGGCAGAGGCTTTAACCCACTGAGCCATCCAGATGCCCCTTTCCTTGAGTTTTCTAAATGGCAGTCCCACCCAGAAGTTATGGAATGAACCACTGCTCTGGGTTGGGAATAGGGTAGGTGGAAGAAGTCAATTTCTCAAAGATAATAAAGAGCAGGCTTCAAGGAGGGCTTAGCTGGGCACCTCACATCCTCCAAAATGCCCACACAGAAGAGCCAGTGCCAGATTTTTCCGAGAGAACAGAGCTCGAATCCCTCAGCCTTGGAAGTTTCCTGCAGCCTCGGAGAAGCTGCATATCCAAATGAGTAGTGACCAAATCCGCCCCTTTTCCACTAATGTTCCATTACCTCTCTTCCACACGGAGCTCTGTGAAAAAGGAGCAGCAAGAGAGTGAAGAGAACTGAGGGGAAGAGATAATTACTTAGCTATGAGAGGATTATCTGAACTTGATTATCTGTAGGAGATATGGTTTTAAATCATGAATGAGGGAAAATTTGTTGAATTGGATCGGGCATACTGAAAAGGGCATAGTGAGTGTTTTGGTCTGGGTAGGGGTGTGGGGTGGAGTATTATATGTGGTTTAAAAAAAACAGCAAGCTGTCTTGTTCCCCCATGATTATAAATTAAAGCTCCCCAGAGAGAGCAAAATCTTTTAGAAAAAAAGAAGAGAAACATTAAAAGAAACAATTTTTTTAAAAGATTTTATTTATTTATTTGACAGAGAGAAAGAAAGAACAAGTAGGCAGAGAGGCAGGCAGAGAGAGAGAGGGGGAAGCAGGCTCCCTGCTGAGCAGAAAGCCCGATGCGGGGCTCGATCCCAGGACCCTGAGATCATGACCTGAGCCGAAGGCAGAGGCTTTAACCCACTGAGCCACCCAGGCACCCCTAAAAGAAACAGTTTCTTAAGAATTTTGTAAGGATTCAATTACAGCCAAGAGAGAGCAAGGGTCAAAGGCAAAGGGAAACATGTGAACCAGGAAAAGGGATTTCCAGGAGACAGCAAGATAACAATTTTAGACCACTGTTTGAAATGTCTTGGCAATCCTCAGTAAATGTTCTTTGTTTTTAGAATCTGCTGAAATGTTCTGGAAACTATTGCAAAATGGCTAAAAAAAAAAAAAAAGATAATATACTTACCACATTAGATAGGAAGGCCTTAAAGAAAGAGAATATGACATTTTCCCTCACAGCTGAGTTTCCTTTTCAGCTGAGTGAATTAGGGTCTAGATGTCTGTGAGAAATCATTACTGAAAGATGAGGTAATACCCAAATACTAAGTAGGATATATTGTCAATGGAGACAAACTCGAATATTTTATTCTTCCCTATAAAACCATAAATTATACCCATTTTGTCAGTAATGGACTTATTAGTGAGTTAAAAAATTTAATTAAAAATGAGGGAATTTAGTCAATTTATTTTATTAGGGGAACAGTAAACCAGGAATATGAACTTCCCCACTTCAAGAGGTAAAAATTTTCGATATGCTGATTGATGTCTTCTTAAAAGATGCACAACTTTTAGTGATCTATACTCTTGTCACTCTACCTTTGGCTCTTCCCATTAATAAGTCAAAATATTTTACAATGAATAATTTTTAAATATTTCTTACAAATACAATAGATATATTAGTTTCTATGTACAACTATACTTATTTTTAAAATATGAAACTATATCTGGGATGACTTATTACTTTTGCACTCCATGGAGAGGTATTGATCCTAAACTCTGAAAAAACTGGGTTGTTAAGGTTAACTGAAAAGAGGTCCTTGTGCAAATCAAGTAGATGGAAACCCAGGAACATATGTGACCTCAGGCAGTCGGTTTAACATCTTTAATTATAATTTTCTTCACCTATGAAAAGACAGTTACAGAAATATTAAATATTATTTATAAACACCTAGTATAGTAGGCACTACATAAAATTTTTGTTTCTTTTTTTAAAAATATTTTTATTTATTTAACACACAGAGAGAAAGATAGCGAGAGAGGGAACACAAACAGGGGGAGTGGGAGAAATGAGAAGCAGGCTTCCCTCTGAGCAGCAAAGCCCGATGCGGGGCTCGATCCCAGCACCCTGGGATCATGACCTGAGCCGAAGGCTGAGCCAACCAGGCGCCCCAAATTTTTGTTTCTTTACTATCTAATGAATCAACTGAGGGATGCCACGAGGGTAGTTATATATAAAGTATAAAAATGGCCCTTGATGGTAAATACATGCTAATTCATGAATTTAAAGCAACAGGGAATCGAATCACTATTCCTGAGCTGTAATCTTGCAGCAAACATGACATAATTTTTAGTTCCAAGCACAGGCAAATCGAGAGTAAATGGCTTGTTTTGGTCTTCAGTTTTTTTGTTTTTTAATTTTTGGTTTTTTTTTTTAATTTTGCACTCCTTTTTTTTGTTTTTTAATTTTTTTTTAATTTTGCACTCCTTTTTTTGTTCTGTTGTTGTTCTCCGTCTGTTTGCTTTTTTGAGCAACCTATATTATAGATTCACAGAATCCTAGAGTGTGAAAGACTCTTAGGTTAGAACATGAGAAATCTTTGTTCTGATGTAGGAATTAGAACAGCACACCTAACAGGTGGTCGTCGGTCCTCTACTTGCATCCTTTCGACGGAAGTGGGTTGCAACCTGTCTATACACACTTACATAGAGCAGTAATTGTTTTCACAGACTCCCTTGAACTGGGTGTTTACTTACTTAGTATGTGGAATGTGAACAAATGTGATACTTGTCCGTTCAAATCAGAGATTTAAACAATTGAAGCATCCATCCTCCCTACACTCTCTACCTCCTCCTATAAGCCAGAATGAGGATACACCCTCGATGCAGCTTCACTCGGGCCAACAAACAACAATAAAATGAAAAACCTCAAAACAGTATAGAAGAACCCTGGCTCCAGAGTGACAATCAACCTCTGTTGGGAACACTTAACCATGGATTGTTGTATAATAGAAAAATAAAATTCTATCTTCTTTAGGCAACTGAATTAGCACTGAGTCTCTGATATATTATTTATTATTATTATTATTATTATTATTATTATTCTAACTCATGCAAGAGACACTTCACTTTTTCTATTCTCTGGAAAAGAGTAGTTAAGATTGGATTTATCTAATTTTTGAATGTTTCATAGAACTTGCTTATAAAATCATCCCAACTGATGTTTAGAGTTTATTATAATATTCTTTAATTTTTAAACTCACTGCTACATAACTAGAAATTGGTTATGTCCTTCTTTTTACTCTTAATGTTATTTAGTTGTTTATTTAAAATTTTCTTTACCATGCTCACTAGTTATAATTTAAATTATATATATCATTTCAAAGAAGCAATTTTGGCTTTATTGATTTTTTATTTAATTGTTTTGTATTTAATTCAGGCTCTTACATTTACTATTTTAGAAGATGTGGTATATATAATTAAAGGGATACTATGCAGCCATCAAGAGAAACAAAATCTTGCCATTTGCAACAATGTGAATGGAACTAGAGGGTATTATGCTAAGCGAAATAAGTCAGTCAGAGAAAGATAATTATCACATGATCTCTCTGATATGAAGAATTTGAGAGGCAGGGCAGGGGGTCGTGGGGGGGTGGGGGAGGGAAATGAAACAAGATGGGATCAGGAAGGAGACAAACCATAAGAGACTCCTAAACTTACGAAACAAACTGAGGGTGGCTGGGAGGTGGGGGGGGGGTGTTGGGATAGGGTGGGTGGGTTATGGACATTGGGGAGGGTATGCGGTATGGTGAGTGCTGTGAATTGTGTAAGCCTGATGTACCCTGGGGCAAATAATACATTATAAGTTAATAAAAAAATAAAAATATAAAAAAATTTACTAGTTTATTCTTCTTATTTTGCGGAATGTTTAATTCTATTTTTTAGTCTAAGTTATTAAGTGAGAAAATTGGTTTTTAAGTAGGAAATCATAGTTACTTGGAAGTATGTTTTTAAGTTTCAAAATTTAGAAATGAAGCAGTCATTTCAAAGAATTAGTACCAATTACTGAGAAGGATATATTAGAATCTCCTATTCTATATTAAATTTGTCAGTTTCTCTTTGAGGTTCAATTCCCTTCCCTTTTTTTGCTTTATGTAATCTGAAGCCATGTTAGTTGATGCATATAAAAATATATATATATTTACTATATTTGATGTGTTTGGACTTATTGCTACATTTTCTGTATTTGTTTTTTCTAGCCTTTTCTTGGATTAAGTATTATTTTGCTTTTGTTCCATTTTCCCTTTACTGGTTTGAAAATTGAATACTGTTATCCTAAAAGTTATAACATGCATGTTAAACACAACGAAGTTTAAATCTAATAACTTTACTCTCTCCCCAAACAATACAAGGACTTTTAAATGTTCTAACATCAACTGCTATTTCATACAGTCAATGTTTATTCAGATTTCAGTATGTTTACCATTTTCTGCAGAGGCCGCGTTTCGACAACAGGCTTGAGCAATGGAAACTTGATCAAGGTAAAAGGGCCCACAAGCTACCACCAAGCTGAAGGCAAACAGGCTCATTAAGCAGCCCACCTCAAAATAGCCAGAGGCCTTAACTAACCAATGGACTACTTACAACCAGGTGCGGTTACCAATTAGGGAAAATTCCCTATGTTCCCATACTCTCTCACTCCCCCTCATAACTGTGACCCCTTACCACCACCTGGTGGCAGGCAGTTTCTGCTTTGCCCTCTTGCTCATCAATCCCTTGTGGTGTATTCAATAAAATTCTATCTCCTTTGTTCTGCCTTGGGTGAATTATTTTACCCCCCATCACTGACCTCTATCCAATTGGGTTGGCCCAATTTGGTGGCCGCCATCCTATCAGGAGACCCCCCCCCCCACATTCTCTTTGCTCATTTGTCTCTTTCACATTTTACTTTTCCCTTCTGGAATTATATTCTTTATCCTAAAACTTTTTTTTTCCCCCTGCAAAAAGCTTTATTGTTTCCATTTGGGCTCGAGAGAGGGCTCCATCCAGGGTGGCTAAAAAGCTGCCTGGTAGCTGGAGGGAAAGGCTCAGGTAGAAGCCCTGGAAGGGGGTGGGGTAAGGGACGATGCCAGAGGGGTCCCTCTCAGGCTACTGGACTCCAAAGTCTGCTAGTCCTGCTTGAGGGTGAGCCTGCGGAAGAGATACTCGCCTAGCCCAGCTTGGGGGCCAGCCAGCCTGCGGTTAGTCAGGTGGTCGCCTTCCTCTGGATGACTTTCACCTCCTCATCGGGAGGCGGTTCTCCAGGAAGTCACAGAGGTGGGGGTCTGCATGGACAGAGCCCAGGGCACAGCAAAGGGCCTGCTTCAGGTTCTTCTCCTGGCTATGGCGCCTTCCACAGCGTTCAGGGTTTTTCCACATACCTTGGGATGGTGGCTGCACATTTCTGAGGAGGATACCCTGCCCGCCTCCGCCTCCGCCCTCACCGCCCCCCCACCCCCCGCGCTGGTTTTGCATCTTCAAGAGATGCTGAGCGCCCTCCCACTTCTCGTCAGCCAGTTGACAGCGGACAGTGGAAGCAGTGGCCCACGCCTTCCAGAGTCACACGGTTGCTGTTGAAGTAGAAATCCAGAAAGAGGTAAGTGTTGGAGGCTCCCAGATGCGTTACTGTGGCCTCCACCTGGGTGGAATAATTCTAACGAATCTGGGAGCTCATGGATGACCGATAATGAGCTGAGCTCAGAATAGGGTGTTGGCTGGTTCCAGAGGCAGAGGACGTCCAAGAAGCTGCCTCTGAAGGGTGCCACCGGAGTGAGGGTTGGAGGGTGGTGGGAGGCTGGTGGAAGGGGGCTTCCTTGGGTGTGTTGCGTCCAAACTCTATTGAAGCAAGAGGCAAATCCTAGGACCTCTGGGTGCACTGCTATCCTGAAACGTATCTTTTAAAAATTTAGTGGAAGTATCTTAATTGTAAGTTGTCATTTTTTTAACTGAAAAGGTATAATTTCATTCCCTTTTCAAAGTTAGTTTTCTGTTTATAAACTTCTAAATGATGAGTTATTATGTATCGGCATCTTGAAAATATAATTCTAGATTGTGTTGTTACTGAGAAGTCAGATGTCAGTCTCATACTCCTTCCTATGTAAGTAATTTCTCTTTTCTATTGATTTGACTTTAAAATTTTGTTTCTTTGTTACGTGTAGTCATACGGTGCTACAGTGTTTAAAAAAATGTGCTGTTGAGAGTTCATTTGGTTTATTGGATCTATGTCTTGGGATGTTTAGTCAGTTCTGAATAACTCTCAACCATTATCTCCTCAAATATTTTCTCTGCTCTATTCTGTCCTCCCATGGAGCGCCAATTTAATGTAGGTCGGATGTGCCCACCTTCATTCTTCATACCTCATCCATTTAGTGATTGCTAACACCATTTCTCCCTCCCTTCTCTCTTAGCCAAGGACACCCAACTTTAGAGATAGATGAGAAGTTTTCTGAGCAAAGATAAAGGCAAAGATTTATTATTTGGAATCTCCTCATTCTTGTTTGATGTATAGTCTCTTTGCCAGATGCTTCCTTTTCTTGATGGATATTTCTGAATCTGCCTATGATGAAGTTCAGACAATAAGACAGTGCAAATACTTTTACATCTATTCTACTTTATTCTGTTAATTCCCTTGCTGTCATATTTTTAACAATTTTTAGTCCCAGACTTGTCCAATTTTGATGGTTTCTGTACTCCTAGTTAGACGAAGCTCATTGACTTTCTTTGCTTGCTCAGATTAAAAGTGATTATCTCATCTGCCCAGAAGGGTCAGTGAATTAGGCTCAGGAGCATCTTTAAATGACAAAGTGTCATCTCCTTTGTATGTCATTAAGTTAGGTTTCTAGAGCTTTGTGTTTTGCAATCATGTGCAACTATGTATTGATGAAAGTTAAATGTTTAGGAAGGCCCCAGAGAATTAGGAAGAAGGAATTGACTGTCATCAACATGTACAAAGAGTTATATTTTTAATGGCCTTTGGTGGGGGGATGGTGTATTTAATATATCTCTACGTTCTCAAAGGACAATACAATTGGGTTCTTTACTTTTTGTTTTGGTAACTTTTGAAGGTAGTCAACCCATATTATATGAGGGGGCAAGACTAAATGAATTAGCAAGACTTTAATTAAGATGAACAGGCATTGAAAGAAAGGAAAGCTGTGCATTTTGAAAAGATTCCCTATTATTGGCTACTGAGGGCCATGAGAATGCACATTTTACCATTTGTTCACTAGTTTTGGTATCTTAAATTTTAACTTATTTTGTTATTAATTAATTTAATTTTTTTTTGCTGGTTTTGTAGGCCAAGAGTGACATGTTTTAATTTTTGTTTATTTTACAATGAGTAAAATTAAACATCATTTACAGATAATTATTGTAGTATTTCAAGGTATAAGAAACTTGCTAGTTGCATACTTTAGAAACAGATATTGAGGAGGGCACATATTGCATGGAGCACTGGGTGTGGTGCATGAACAATGAATCTTGGAACACTGAAAAAATAAAATAAAAATTTAATAAAAAAATAAAACAGCAAATATGGAAAAAAACAGATATTGGAGTACCTGCTATATATCATTAATGTATGGGTTCTTTTAGGTGCTGAAGTTAGTAGAAGGAACAACTCAAACTAAAAATCATGTAATGCTTCATGAAGGAGATAGTACTTGAAAGATGAAGGCTTATGATCTATATACTTTGTCTCAGGGTTCTGTATCACCTGACATACACTAGTAAGTAGGGTTAGAATTTTTAATCAGAGCAGTTGGTGTGACCTTTGTTCAGAATGGGAAAGAGACTACAGTGAAAAATTTGATGTAGGAAGTAGCCATATGCGCTCCAGAATCTATATCCAGCAAGTTAGCCAGCTGGGCCTGACAAGTTCCAGATAATCTGTAAAGTCTTAAGTAGCCTTGACCATGGGCTACATTCATTTAAAGGAGTCAAACTAAGGAATTAAGTCTGGCCAAGACTGATGGAGTTTTCCCAGGTTGTGTATTTGCTTCAGTGTCATTAGGAAGACAAAGTGGAGTAGATGGGAAGGGGTTTAGTCTGCCAGTAGAGTAATGATGGGCATAGAGAAGTCCCCTCTGCTTGAGTACGGTGAGAGGTTTTACAGTTGGAAACTGTACTTCTCTTGTCCCTTTTGATGTGTAGAAAATAGTTCAAATAAGAGGCAGAGGACCAAATTCCCTAAATTTTGTAAAGTGAAATGTTGTTTTTGAAGTGACTAGGCAGACTGCTAAAAAACACCCAGATTTGGGGCATGATTGCATGTTAATTTAAAGGAGTGGGGGGCAAGGCAAATCATTTACAATTCTCTGTATATCTTTCGTACCTCTAGAGTTTCTATTGCATATGAAATGAAGGCTGTTTGAATACAATGTTTGATCTTCTGATTACAGTTACCCTGCAGTTGTAATCTTCCTTTCAAAGGCAAGGGGGGCAGCAGAGCAGGAAAAGAGAGCATTCCCAGGTAGGTTAGGCAGGTAGGACCACACAATTGGAAACAAGCCAAACTGAATGGGAAGAAATCAATCAGAGAGGGAGCAAAAACCATGAGAGACTCTTGACTCCAAGAAACAAGCTGAGAGTTGCAGAAAGGGAGGTGGGTAGGGGGGGGGGATGAGGTAACTGGGTGATGGGCATTAAGTTGTGTATAACGCTGGGTGTTATACACAACTAATGAATCATTGAACACTATACCAAAAACTAATGATGTACCATGTGTTGGCTAATTGAATTTAAATAAATTAAAAAAAAAAACACTTTGAGCATTTATCATCAAGGCAGAAAAAGTAGAAAAAGAAATACAAACAAAAGATCATTTTCTATGCTTAAGGGAACTGAGTGTGGTTCTTAAGCTATAGGACAATGCCAGCCTTAAGTCAATCTATACATCTTTCCATCCTTTGTGGGACTTTTGAAAACCCTGGTTAAACACTTTTCTTTTGGCTTTTTTCAAGGAGAGAGACTGAACTTGTTGGCCAAAGTAATATTTGTAGTCAAGTTTCTCACATCAAGAATGAGGTAAAGGGTAAGCGACTTCCTTAATGGAATGCTCCCTTGCACAAGGTTTATTCCTTTGTGTGTGTTATTCCTTTTTTTTCCCCCATGATTTATTTATTTGAGAGCGAGAGAGAGAGTACATGTGAGTGGGGGGAGGGGCAAAAGGGAGAGGGACAAGGAGACTCCCTGCTGAGCATTTACCCCTACATGTGGCTCCACATGAGGCTTGATAAGGGGCTCGATCCCCGGACCCTGAGATCATGACCTGAGCCAAAATCAAGAGTTGGACGCTTAACCAACTGAGCCACTGAGCCGCTCCTTGTGTCAAACTTGTAAGGCATCACCATCATACATGATTCACACATTCTCTTATAGAAGCAAACCTGGTCAGGAAAATAATTTTTTTGGTAATGCAGTTATGTAATGAGAAGAACAATAATATAATTTAGTTTTTTTTTTCCCAGTTGGTATATTGCTCTATTCACCATTCTACTCCATTAAGTTTTATCTCTCTCTCCTTTTCATTCCAATAAACTTTTCTTTATCTGCTCCTACCTATTATCTCTTTTCTACCTCTATCCTTCTAAGTATTCCTTTTATTTATTTAGATGTAGTTTCCTCTTCTTTAAAACTCTATCTCAGGAACCACCTCGGGAGTCTGCGTTGCTATTATTGACCTGCTGACATTGTTCTTGATCAAAAGCCTGAATCGTAGTTTCAATTACATTGGTGAAGATTTACCTACTAATTGATCTGGGAAGTGAAGTTATTCTTCAGGTGAAAGACCGAAATGTGGCTGGTGAAAAGCCTCTAATGAAGGGGAAAAAAGCAAACAAAACAACATGGAATTCTTACTTGTTCATTTCTAGAGCAGTGTAGGAGAGATATGTAAATAAGGGAGCTATTTATATCAGCTGTCACTCTGCCTTCCCCAGGAAGAAACTCTGCAGCAACTTTAAACAATTCTGCCTGGCATCTATTTGTATGGGTGATAACTGTAAAACATTTTCAGTGTCAGGAACTATACATTTTACTGCCATTTTTCATTTTAATGGAGTTGGAAGCTTTGAGAACACTTCTGATGGAAATCTTCAATCGGCCCTGAATCCACTGTTACATCAACAGTTAAAGGAAGAAAACAACAAATACATTGTTGTCTCAGCAGATACATAATCATATGCACAACCAATTTGTAATTGAGAATGAAAGAAGAAAAATAACTTTAATGTTTTAGAACTGATTGGGCATATTTCCCATTGGATATAGGATTTTTTTCCTGAGTTAAAAAAATGCAAACATTTGGAGTATTTAAAGCAAGTATGCTGTTGTTTTGCTAAATATTCATTAAAACATTTATTTTGCTTCTCTGGAAAACAGCCACTGCTCTAGGCTATGTGATCCTTTCAAAGTTTCGTTAAGTAAACATTTTTATTGAGCTCATGGATCCTATGCTTGAGAACATATGTATTTACAGTTTTAAACTGATTTGTTTCTTTTCTTCTTATCTTTTATATTTTTGACTGTATTTAAAAATCCAAATCACATGATGTTAGCTCACTGAATATGTATCTAGAGATACTGAAATATAAAAATTGGATATTTACTTCTTTGGTCTACTGTATTAAAAAACTTTATAAATAATTTTTCTTTCCATTATACAGTTCAGCGTTAGAAAAATTGATATGCTTGGTAAATCATTTAGTTTCCTTTTGTTTCCATTCTACAGTTATGTATTATAAAAAATTGATACCATGCTTATATGAGAAAAAAACGCTTTTTATTATTAGGACTAGGGATCCTAGCTTAATTCATTTTTCAACATGTGGAATACAGAAAAGAACAATTCTGTCCCTCTGAAAGTTATGCTGTGGAGTTGATGTTATGTCTTGAGTAACCCACAATCTTCAGTATATAGAATACATACAAAATTGCAATTTGTGAAACTGGATAGCAAGATTCTAGCCCTAGCTCCTTCCTCTGGGCATTATTTTACTTCTCTGGATCACATTCCCCTCATTGGTAAATTTGGAGGCCATACTTTTAATCTGCAGGGTTTTGAATATAAGATGAGGTAATCAATGTGCTTTGCAGCACATGGGTGTTTCCCAATGTGACAATCAAGATTGTCTTTAACTTTGTGGATCTTTACACAGGAGCCCTTCTGTGTAAAGCCCTTCTGCGTAAAACCCATGTGAAACTAAAAACTGGTAACCCAGACACAGAAGCCCTTATTCTAGCCAACACACTCACCTGTTAGTGATGCTAGTGGTTTATTTCATCTCGTCTTCTGTCAGTAGATTCAAATGTACTGTCAAGATAAGGAGACTGACTCATCTTTTTTTTTTCTCCCCAAATATGTTTATTTTAATTTTTCAGTGTTACAAGATTGATTGTTCATGCACCACACCCAGTGCTCCATGCAATACATGCCCTTCTCAATACCCACCACCAGGCTCGCCCACCCCCTACCCCCTCCCCTCCAAAACCCTCAGTTTGTTGCTCAGAGTCCACAAGAGACTGATTCATCTTAACAGTACCACCATGAGGCATAACCAATAAAAATTTCTCCGTTTAGAAAAATCACAAAAGACATCATAAATGCTACACAACAGTGCTATAATTCTACCTCCCCTGCATACCCTCTGGGATTAATGCATTCATGTATCCAAATAATGCACTGGCTTTAGGACAGCCTAAGCAAATGTAATTTTCCTGCCCATTTTCCCCATCAAAATGCTCTTGCTTCTGGCAATAGTTCATTCAGATGTGCAAACAATCAGTCACATCTTCATTGTGCTTGTGCAAACTCCATTGCTTAACATTTTCATAAACCCAGAGAATTCACAAACATGTAGTCCCTAATTACTCTCTGTCACGGGAACAAAACTAGAAGGGAAAAACACAAGCTAAATGGTGTTCAGAGAACATTCTTTTTTTTTTTTTTAATTGAAAATGACCTCTGATCACGGGGAGGAAAGCAAAATCTTACATGAAATACCTGAGTATCAAAAAAAAAAAAAAAAGAAAGAAAGAAACACCTGAGTATCAATCTGCAATAACGCAAGGTCATTGGAAAGCCAAAGCGATGCACAGCCAACGTTGTAAGTCTCCAAAAGAGCTAGGTGAGAAATGGTATTATTCAGACTCTTATTATTCAGACTCAGACTGGAGTCCTTGGGTGTGTTTGAATCCTGGGGAAGCACTTTGTTCCCGTCCTGCTTCCACCATGAAGTGAAGTGGAACTCAACATCTTGCCTCATCCTCTTCGCCCACGGCCCGGCCCAAAGCAGACATAATGCCACTAGTCATGAACAAGTTAATTAAATTCTACTAAAGGTTGAATGAGGAGTAGGAGAGAGTATTTCAGACAGTGGAAGAGCACAAGCAAAGGAGAAAGGGGAGTATGCAAAGAAAAGAACAGAGGCAAGCGTGGCTTGGGCAGGGAAAGTAACTAGGAGCATGCTGTCAGATGAAGCTGGGGACAGGGATGGGGCAAGGTCTTGGCAGGTCCTTGGAGGCCAGGTTAAGGATTTTGGTCTTTAAATCCTTCAAGAATTTTTTTTTAAAGGATTTTATTTATTTATTTGAGAGACAGAGAAAGTGAGAAAGAGCATGAGAGGAGAGAAGGTTAGAGGAAGAAGCAGACTCCCCGTGGAGCTGGGAGCTCGATGTGGGACTCGATCTCAGAACTCAAGGATCATGACCTGAGCCGAAGGTAGTTGCTCAACCAACTGAGCCACCCAGGCACCTCTCCTTCGAGGATTTTTAAACTGGCATAGAGAAAACGGATGCCACGCACCCACCTTTCTATTTTCCAGCAATAGCTTGGAATAGAATTAGAGGATGAATGGAAGCGAGGAGGATAGGACAAGTGGAATGGACAAATAATGAGAAAGCCCTGCTGTCGTCCACTTTTGACATAATGGGAGCTTGCACCCGAATGGTGGCAGGTGAGATGAAGGGAGGCGAATACTTGTGAGAGTTTACTGGGTTTGATAAGAAAGTGAGGAAGGGAAGTTTTGGAGATGGCTGATAGGTCGGAGGCTTGCATAATAGGATGCAAGAAAGTGGCATGGTTCACTGAGATGGAGATACTGGAGGTAGATAAAATTTGGGAGGGAGGCCAGGATTTCTTGTTTCATATGCTGATCTAGAGATGCATTTGAGGAATATATTTGGCGATTGGCTAGAGGAACCTGGAGTTCAGAGAAGCAGTCTAAGTCACACTTAAAATTTGGGATCATATCCATGCAGTTGCTTTGTTGTTCTTAACCTTTTTTTTTTTTTTTTTTTTTTTTAGATTTTATTATTAAGTAATCTCTACCTGCAAGATAGGGCTCCAACTCACAACCCTGAGATCAAGAGTTACATGCTCTGCTGACTGAGCCAGCCAGGTGCTTCATTGTTGTTCACTTTTTAGACAAGAGATTTATTGAAATAGCATTCATATGCTGTACAATTCATCCATTTGAAGTGTGTTAATAATTCCATGATTTTTAACGTATCATAAGTATGCTTAACCACCACTAGAGTCTATTTTAAAACATTTTCATCCTTCCAAAAGGAAAATTTGCATGCTTTAACTGCCACCCCAGCCTTTACTCAAGCCCAGGCCCCAAGCAAATAAGGATCTATTTTCTGCCCCAGTGGGTATCCCTGTCCTGGATGTTTCACAGAAATGGAGTCGTACAGTACGTGGGCTTTGCATCTGGCATCTTTCACTTAGCATACTGTCTTCCAGTTTCATCCGTGTGATAGCATATATCAGTCCTTCATTTCTTTTTATGTCTGAATAATGTTCCATGATAAGGATGCACCACATTTGTGTGTTATTGTGTATTGTGTGATTATCGAAGACAAGATGATGGTGTGCGAAGAAAATATGCCTTCATGCCACACTTTAGGAATACCTTACATTCAGTGGCCAGATGGCAAAGGACAAGTTTGTGAAGGACATGGAGAGAGAACAGCCGGAATGATAGGGGAAAACCATGGGGATTTTGTGCCTTGGGAACTAAACAGCAAGAGCATTTCGAAAGGAAGAAGTTAACAGTGTCAAACATTGATGTGACAAAATGTGGAGACTGAAGAGTCTCTCTCAAGTTTGTGGGTGTGAAGTTCATTAACGACCTTAGCAAGTGCTATCTTGGTGGACTAAGGAGGGCACACACCCTACTGGAGTGGATGGAGAAGGCAAATTGAGGACATGGGGATAGAAAATGGTAGTAACAACAGCATTTTTTTTTTTTAAAGATTTTATGTATTTGTTTGACACAGAAAGAGAGAGAGATCACAAGTAGGCAGAGAGGCAGGCAGAAGGAGAAGGGGAAGCAGGCTCCCTGCTGAGCAGAGAGCCTGATGCAGGGGTCAATCCCAGGACCCTGGGACCACAACCTGAGCTGAAGGCAGAGGCTTTAACCCACTGGGCCACCCAGGCGCCCCACAACAGCAATATTTTAAAGAAGCTCGACTGGAAAACAGTAGAGAGGTTCCTCAAAAAGTTGAAAATAGAGCTACCCTATGACCCAGCAATCGCACTACTGGGTATTTACCCTAAAGATACAAATGTAGTGATCCTAAGGGGCATGTGCACCCAAATGTTTATAGCAGCAATGTCCACAATAACCAAACTATGGAAAGAACCTAGATATCCGCCAACAGATGAATGGATAAAGAAGAAATGGTATATATACACATTGGAATACTATATAGCCATCAAAAAGCTCAAAATCTTGCCATTTGCCATGACATGAGTGGAACTAGAGGGTATTATGCTAAGCAAAATAAGTCAATCAGAGAAAGACAATTATCATATGATCTCTCTGATATGAGGAATTTAAGAGGCAGGATGGGGGGGGTCATGGTGGGAAGGGAGGGAAAAATGAAACAAGATGGGACCGGGGAGGGCGACAAACCATAAGAGACTCTTAATTCAGGAAGCAAACTGAGGGTTGCTAGGGCGGACGGAGGTGGAAGGACTGAGGTGGCTGGGTGATGGACACTGGGGAGGGTATGTGCTATGGTGAGTGCTGTGAATTGTGTAAGACTGATGACGCACAGACTGGTAGCCCTGAAGCAAATAATACTTTATATGTTAATAAAAAGGAAAAAAAAAAAGCTTGACTGGGAAAGACAGGAGGGAAGAAGAAAGGAAGCTTGAAACCCGAGGCATATGTGTGGTAGAGGAAAGGCTTAAGGAATCTTAACCAAATCTGAATGATTTAATTGTGAGGAAGAGGTTCAATACACGAAAGAGATCTGGATCACGTGAAATGGGTTCCCACACAAGATGGAAGGATAGACCTTCTGCAGGAAAAGACATAATCCTTCCACAGTGATGAAAGGATAAAATGGTGACAGTCCCAGATGGGTGTGTATATTTAACATTTGGAAGATGAGAAGATATCTATCGACAGGCTTGTTTTCTCTGTGAAGCAGAGGTAAGGTCGTCTTCTGGCCATGAGGGAGGAGGTTGGGAGACAAGGGTTTGAGGAAGGTAGAGAACGTTTGAAAGTGTCACTGGGGATGTGGGAGGGGTGAAATAGGCAGTGGAACTTAGACGTCTGGGCAAGACTGTGGGCTTAGTTGAGGTGGTAATTATGAATTTATAGTGGAATCAATCAACAATCAGAACTTACTGTGACTTCCTCTGGAGGTTTTCCTACACTCCTTAAAAATGGGTCACTTCCCTCCCATCATGGCCCATAGCCTGAAGATGAGGATTAGACCTTCCCTTTACTTCTCTATTTCTGTCCTATCCATCACCACTCATTTATTCATTTATTTATTCAGAAATATTTATTTAGTGCATATATGTGAGAGGCTCTCCACTGCTTTGACAATTCCTTATTCTTCCCCCACCCCTACCTCTGCCCTTTCCTCTAACCTTCTCCTGTTTCCTTTTTCACTTTCTTTTTTCTTCTTTGATTCTCTAACTTAGGATGGGGAAGTTGACATTATCAGTATTTTCCCCAGATTCTAATAGCTTTCATTCATGGAGAGATGAGTATGTCAAGCCTGGAGCTGATGTGCATTGGGACCCATGATTAGATGGGGCATGAGTAGTCTGTGAAGCTTGTGTTTCTGTGATACCCATGTAGGCCTGGGATAGAATATGCAGAATGTGTTATATCTTAATGGTTTATTTATATGTTCTCCTTACTAGACTGCCAAGTTTTATGATAATTTCTGGATTTTAGTAACCACATTTGTTTGTTTAATAAATATTTATTGAACTACTATGTGCCTGTGAATTACTATGCACAAGAGGGAAGGGGACAGAAATAGAGCATTGAAAAGAAATGATCTTTTTTTCCCAAGGAGCTCAGAGTCCCATAGGATAGATACATAGTTGAATGCATACATTATAATATGATGTGACTTAGGCTATAAGAGAAGTATGCAGGAGAAAGGAGTTAATACAGAAGAGTGTGGGTTAGTCAGAGAATATGTTTGGCGAGAATTTGAGATGACTGCAATTGGTCAGTTGTTTACCAGAGAGGAAGTGATGGGCAGGTGAGTGGGGGTAGAGCCTTAGAAGCAGATGGAACTGTTAGCACCGCTTAGACCTATAAAGTATGGGTAAGACTGACAGGAGAGGAAAAAGGTAACATAAGCAGGGGCCAGATTGGAGAGGTCTTTTATCCATGCTAAGTGTTTGGGCTTTATTTTACAGGCTGTAAAAAGAAGTGAAGAGCTTTAAGCAGTTAGAATGATGTGATCTAAGTTGTCCTTTTTTTTTTTTAAGATTTTATTTATTTATTTGAGAAAGAGAGCAAGCAGGGGGAGGAACAGAGGGAGAGGGACAAGCAGACTCCTCGCTGAGTGCCAAGTCCAATGCAGATCTCAATCCCATGACCCAAGATCATGAACCAGCCAAAACCGAGAGTCGGCCACTTAACCGACTAAGCCGGCCAGGTGCCCCTGAGTTGTCTTTAGCACAACCATTCTAGAGATAATACTGGAGGTTATCTAGAAAGATTGAAATCTCAAATGAGGAGGGCAGTTAAGAGTTCAGACAAGAAAAAAAAAAAAGAGTTTAGACAAGAGATAAAGAGGTCCTAAACTAGGTTCTGAGACTGTGAATACAGAGAAAAAGGGTAGATTCAAGATTCATGGTGCAGAAATAGTCAGCTAAACTTGTGATTGAACCAACACAGAGGTAGAGGAGAGGGGAGGGAAGACAGAAAGGTGATCCCCAGATTTCTGGTCTGTGAGGCTGGGGGCTGGTGGCATGATGGCTGATGGCCAGTGATGGCTCTGAGTACTACGTGAGAATCAGGTGTGGACAATTAAGAGATCCATTTTAGACTTGTTAATTTGGAAGACCCTCCAAAACCAAAATGGAGATACACAATAGGCAGATTTACAGAGGTTAGGAAAGAGGTCTGCGTGAGGAATACAGAATTGCAGTTTTAACTGTGAGAATAGTATTGAAATCATGAGAACTGATGAGATTGCCAAGGAAGATGTAAGAGTGAAAAGGGGACAGACTGAAACATAGAAGACTGAGAAATATGAATAGTTAAGGGTGTGGTAGAAGAGAAAGAAAAGAAAACAAAACTGCATAAAGTGGCTAGAGAGGGAGAGGAGAACCGAGAGAAGCCAGTGAAGGAGACAGATTCAACGGGAAATGGAAAGTGGGAATGATTTAGTCTTGTTCATTGGTTTGAGAATTAGCATATTTCAATGTCTTTTGTAATACAATTCGAAAGGTAGGCATAAGGATGATAGACTGGTGTCAAAAATGATCAACAATCAGATTTTACTAGGTTGAGGGATAAATGTTAAGTGAGGAAAATAAGAAATGAAGTGCACTTTCCAATACTTTTACGTTTTAGCACAGCCACGATGATGAAAGGGTAAAAATATTTATTGTCTTCTAGTAAGGGCTTATTAGGCTTTTTTTCTTTTAAGAATTTGAGAACCAACAAGTGGGATGCATGTGTTCTTCTGTGTGGCTCCATATGTCACTATAATCACTGATAAGTGGATATTACCAAGAGAGAAAATATTGTAATAATTAAGATCTTCCTAACATAGAAATGTCCTTCTTAGCAAGGAAGGATATTCATTATCCTAAGACATGTTAAGGAAGTCTGAGTAGCCACTTATTGAAACCCTGGAAAGTTCTGTATCATTTAAGGGTTTGAGAGAGAGAGTCTCTTTAATATGAAACTCCATTCAGTTATTATCTCTTATTTATAATGACTGACGGTGGTAATTTGAATTTAATTTAAATTTAATTTTAATTTAAAACTCTAGGTGACAGGCCACTAGACTTGCTTTATAATTCTCATCTTTTGTACTCTCTCGTCCTGTTAAACCTACGCTTGCGCTACCAGGAGACTCTTTGCCGTTGGTCTCTATCCCGTTTTGCATACACCAAACCTGATCGACTGGAATGGTCTCTTCTTTCATCCATGTTAACCTCCTTTCCCTCTCAACATCCTCCCAGAGTAGCCTTCGTCAAGGTCCTGTCACATCGGTTGCTCCGGTCGGCTCTTCTTACTGGCATCTGCCAATCCACAGGTCAACGATAGAGCCACCGCCTGTCCCGGTGTCAGAAAATACATGCGTGCTTTATGAGTGGTTCCCTAATTCAGCAGGCAACTGCTGATCTGCGTCAGCATCCCCCGGTCTGTCCAAAAACTTAAAAAAAGAGAAGATTGACCTTGTAAACAAAGAGCTGATAGAGAAAAGGGATCCTAGTTTATAAGATGAACAAATTTTTTTGATATGTCATGGTTTCCTATAAGGAAAAAAGCCATATTCAAATGAATAAGTCATAATAATGAGGAGGGCACAACATTGGGGATGGGATTTCTGTTTTCTCTTTATATGTATTAACGGATTCATTAGTGATAGTCCTGAACTGTATCTATTCCTGTTAAATGTACCCATCACTACCAGTGTTCACAATTTATTTAAAATGGAGCTATTATAGGTAACTGTTTTCTGAATAGCTGAGGGCTGACCTGCGTATAAATATGGCTTTATCTTTCTGAAATATATTATACCTTAAATTGCTTTCTTGAAAGGAAAGTGCTAAATATAAATTTGACATTTCACTGGTTCAGAATTAACGTTATAAGATCAACTGATACACTTATCTCATTGAATTACTTATTCCATTTATGGAGCCCCTATCAACCATCAAAAACTGAGTGAGGTTCTGCAGTTGTAGGGCATAGTGCAGTGCGGGGAGGTGGGGGGCTTGCTGGTGCTTACTGGCCAGACCTGGCTCTGATTTCAGACTTTCTATTTTAGCCCACCTTGCGGTCAGGCTCCTGGTTTCCGCCGTTTTTGACAGTGACCTCACCTCTAAGCAACTTCCTTCCCCGAGCTCTTTTTTTTTTTTCTTCTTTTTTGGCTAGCTTTTCTGTATACATAATAAAAATGAATGTATAAAGCAAGTATATAAATCAAATGTAAATCTGCTATGAGTGTGCTAAGGGGCTCTCCTTTGAGTAATTGCATAATTTTAGAGCACAAATATGTCATCAATTTTAGCTTCTGAGAGACCACACATGCATATATTACTATAGAAATAGATTAGTCAAGGGAGCACAAACGGTAATTGATAATGGAGTTGCTATTGCTTCCTGTTTTCATTTGGATTGTGGGTGTATAAACAATATTTATTAAGTAATGGTTTTTGGTTTTGTACTGAAAACTTTAGGGTTTATAGCATTCTTCCATTTTCTGGGTACAGCTGATGGCTTTACTGATATAACCAAGATGGAAAAATTCTATTCATAGAATTTCAGCGAGATCGGGCTTGCTTCGATCATAAAGAGCTCCCTGAGAATAAGTAGTATTATACTTCCCAGGCAGCTGTGGGCAGGGAGGAGGGTGAAGTGGAGGGATGTGTAGTCTTTGGAATGTATCCTGGAGCAAAAGGAAAGGAAGAGCCACTAATATGGCAGAAAACTGTGAGGTACGTGGTCTAAAATCCACCCCCCATGATGCCTATAATTCTCAGGAAGCTTCTCATACTCTGAAAATCATGGGATCAGATACTTTGTGGATTGGGACTGAGCTTCACTTCTGAGATAGAGCCCAAGGAAATAAGGTTAAGAATTGGCAGAAATAACAGAAACTTAACAGGCCCCAATATTGACCGTTCAATCCAAATTTACTTAAATTTTTAAAGGAAAGAGAGTCCCCAAATAATTCACAGGTTATATCTAAATAAGAGCATAAAAGTGAAAGACAAATACAAATATTGCTCACATTCTTGCCAATGTTTTTTAACTGTAAGTTGGCATAAACCTGTAGACAGGACATAGAGACAGGGCATTTTATTTATGTAATATAAACACATGAGGGCTTTTTTTTTAATTACTCCTATCAGATTGAATTCGTATCTCTGGGAGGGATCTGCCTCTCAAATTCTTCATATCAGAGAGATCATATGATAATTGTCTTTCTCTGACTGACTTATTTCGCTTAGCATAATACCCTCTAGTTCCATCCACGTCGTTGCAAATGCCAGATTTTGTTTCTCTTGATGGCTGCATAGTATTCCATTGTATATATATATACCACTTCTTCTTTATCCATTCATCTGTTCATCTGTTTTCATGGCATCTAGGTTCTTTCCATAGTTTGGCTATTGTGGAGATCGCTGCTATAAACATTCAGGTACACATGCCCCTTCGGATCACTACATTTGTATATTTAAGGTAAATACCCAGTAGTGTGATTGCTGGGTCATAGGGTAGCTCTATTTTCAACTTTTTGAGGAACCTCCATACTATTTTCCAGAGTAACTGCAACAGCTTTCATTCCCACGAATGATGTAGGAGGGTTCCCCTTTCTCCAAATCCTCGCCAACATCTGTCGTTTCTTGACTTGTTAAATTTAGCCATTCTGATTAGGGTAAAGTGATATCTCACTGTGGTTTTGATTTGTATTTCCCTGACGCCAAGTGATGTTGAACACTTTTTCATGTGTCTGTTGGCCATTTGAATGTCGTCTTTGCAGAAATGTCTGTTCATATCTTCTGCCCATTTCTGGATCAGATTATTTGTACTTTGGGTGTTGAGTTTGAGAGGTTCTTTATAGATTTTGGATACTAACCCTTTATCTGATATGTCATTTGCAAATATCTTCTCCCATTCTGTCAGTTGTCTTTCTGTTTTGTTGACTGTTTCCCTTGCTGAGCAAAAGCTTTTGATCTTGATGAAGTCCCAATAGTTCATTTTTTCCCCTTGCTTCCCTTGCCTTCGGTGATATTTCTAGGAAGAATTTGCTGCCGCTGAGGTCAAAGAGGTTGTTGCCTGTGTTCTCCTCCAGGATTTTGATAGAGTCCTGTGTCACATTGAGGTCTTTGGTCCATTTTGAGTCTATTTTTGTGTGTGGTATAAGGATTGTCACCCCAGCTTTCCAACTTTCCTCTTGTGATTGAGTTCTGTCTCATGGCATTCTTCGGCATGTGGCTGTCCAGTTTTCCCAACACCATTTGTTGAAGAGACTGTCTTTTTTCCATTGGATATTCTTTCCTGCCTTGTCGAAGATTAGTTGGCCATAGAGTTGGGGGTCCATTTCTGAGCTCTCTATTCTGTTCCAATGATCTATGTGTCTGTTTTTGTGCCAGTACCACACTGTCTTGATGATTACAGCTTTGTAATAGGCTTAAGTCCAGAATTGTGATGTCACCAACTTTGGTTTTCTTTTTCAACATTCCTCTGGCTATTTGTGGTCTTTTCTGGTTCCATATAAATTTTAGGATTGTTTGTTCCATTTCTTTGAAAAAAGTTGATGGTATTTTGATAGGGATTGCATTAAATGTGTAAATTGCTTTAGGTAGCATAGACATTTTCACAATATTTGTTCTTCCGATCCATGAGCATGGAATGTTTTTCCATTTCTTTCTGTCTTCCTCAATTTCCTTCATGAGCACTTCGTAGTTTTCTGAGTACAGATTCTTTGCCTCTTTAGTTAGGTTTATTCCTAGGTATCTTATGGTTTTGGGTGCAATTGTAAATGGAATTGACTCCTTAATTTCTCTTTCTTCTGTTTTGCTGTTTGTATATAGGAATGCAACTGATTTCTGTGCATTAATTTTATATCCTGACACTTGACTGAATTCCTGTATGAGTTCTAGCAGTCTTGGAGTGGAGTCCTTTGGGTTTTCCACATAAAGTATCATATCATCTGCAAAGAGTGAGAGTTTGACTTCTTCTTTGCCAATTTGGATGCCTTTTATTTCTTTTTGTTGTCTGATTGCTGAGGCTAGGACTTCTAGGACTATGTTGAATAGTGGTGGGGATAGCAGGCATCCCTGCCGTGTTCCTAATCTCAGAGGAAAAGCTCTCAGCTGTTCTCCATTGAGAATGATATTCGCTGTGGGTTTTTCATAGATGGCTTTGATGATGTGGAGGAATGTGCCCTCTATGCCTACACTGTGAAGAGTTTTGATCAGGAAAGGATGTTGTACTTTGTCAAATGCTTTTTCAGCATCAGTTGAGAGTATCATATGGTTCTTGTTCTTTCTTTTATTAATGTATTGTATTACGTTGATTGATTTGCGAATGTTGAACCAACCTTGCATCCCAGGAATAAATCCCACTTGGTCGTGGTGAATAATCCTTCTAATGTACTGTTGGATCCTATTGGCAAGTACTTTGGTGAGAGTTTTTACATCCGTGTTCATCAAGGATATTTGTCTGTAATTCTCCTTTTTGATGGGATTTGGGATCAAGGTAATGTTGGCTTCATAAAATGAGTTTCGAAGTTTCCCTTCCATTTCTATTTTTTGGAACAATTTCAGGAGTATAGGTATTAATTATTCTTTAAATGTTTGGTAGAATTCCCCTGGGAAGCCATCTGGCCCTGGGCTCTTGTTTCTTGGGAGATTTTTGATGACTCTTTCAATCTCCTTACTGGTTATGGGTCTATTCAGGTTTTCTATTTCTTCCTGGTTCAGTTTTGGTTAGTTTGTGTGTCTCTAGGAATGCATCCATTTCTTCCAGATTGTCTAGTTTGCTGGCGTACAGCTGCTCACAATATGTTCTTATAATTGTTTGTATTTCCGTGGTGTTGGTTGTGATTTCTCCTCTTTCATTCATGATTTTATTAATTTGGGTCCTTTCTCTTTTCTTTTTGATAAGTCTGGCCAAGTGTTTATCAATTTTATTAATTCTTTCAAAGAACCAGCTCCTAGTTTCATTGATTTGTTCTACTGTTCTTTTGGTTTCTATTTCATTGATTTCTGCTCTGATCTTTATTATTTCTCTTCTTCTGCTGGGTTTAGGTTTTTATCTGTTGTTGTTTCTCCAGCTCCTTTAGGTGTAGGGTTAGGTTATGTATTTGAGATCTTTCTTGTTTCTTGAGAAAGGCTTGTATTGCTATATATTTTCCTCTCAGGACCGCCTTTGCTGTGTCCCAGAGATTCTGAATAGTTGTGTTTTCATTTTCATTTGTTTCCATGAATTTTTTCAATTCTTCTTTAATTTCCTGGTTAACCCATTCATTCTT
>CM052800.1:140221537-140248340 GCA_028533885.1 Nasua narica | reverse complement strand
TCAAGAGAAACGAAATCTTGCCATTTGCAACGACGTGGATGGAACTAGAGGATATTATGCTAAGTGAAATAAGTCAGTCAGAGAAAGACAATTATCACATGATCGCTCTGATATGAAGAATTTGAGAGGCAGGGCAGGGGGTTGTGGGGGGTGGGGAAGAGAAATGAAACAAGATGGGATGGGGAAGGAGACAAACATAAGAGACTCCTAAACTCACGAAACAAACTAAAGGTGGCTGGGAGGTGGGGGTGGTGGGGTAGGGTTATGGACATTGGGGAGAGTATGTGCTATGGCAAATGCTGCAAAATGTGTAAGCCTGATGATTCACAGACATGTACCCTGGGGCAAATAATACATTATATGTTAATAAAAATTTTTTTAAAAAAAAGAAGTATGTACCATTCTAGAATTTGGCAAGAAGTCAGGGATAAAGGGAAAAAAAAAATGTGTGGGAGTGGGGATGCCTGGATGGCTCAGTAGGTTAAGCTTCTGCCTTTGGCTCAGGTCATGATCCCAGGGTCCTGGGATCAAGCCCCGCATCGGGCTCCCTGTTCAGCATGGAGCCTGCCTCTCTCTCTGCCCTTCCCCCACCCAGCTCATGTGTGTGCTCTCTCTCTCTCTGAAATAAAGTAAAATAAATCAGTAGGAGTGTGACTGAATTTAGTAGCCATATGATGTAGTCTACCTTGTTCTCAGCTTTGAGCAATCTACATCTGACATTTCCAGCTTAGGTTAGGACGGGGCTCTGTAGCATATTTCACATCACCAAGTAAGTGTGTGTGTGTGTGTGTGTGTGTGTGTGTGTGTGTATGTGTGTATATACATATATATTTATATGTGTGTGTGCTAGAGAAATCCCATCGTCTTTGGAATATTCTCAGTAAATTCTGTCACATAAAATCAATTAAGGGACTGTATTTAGAGCTTACTATGTATGAAGCAGTGTATAAAGTTTTACAAGTATTATCTCATTTAAACCTTACTTAAGACAATCTCCTGAGACAGATACTTTATGCCCATTTTACACATGAGACAGAGGCTCAAGGAAGCTTTGTAGCTTATTCAAGTTCATAGAGGTAGTAGGTAGATGATGTGGCTTGCATATTCTCTCTCTTCCCCACCTCCACATTCTCGCTTTTCCCAATATATCCCCAAATTTCTGTTGTATCATACTGTGTTCTAATGCGCACACACCATTTTACGGTAGTGTCACTATAATAGTATCACCACGCAGTCATAACCAGCTGAGGTGGGGGCTATCAGTTCACCAACAGAAGGCTTTAAGTCAAGGGCATAGACAGAATGCCAACTGTCAGACTTTAGTCTGAAGACCTGTTTTGTTTTGACAACACAGTGCTTTGATTTGAATTTTTGGTGTTTTTAGACCAGGTCATATGCTTGTCAGTTTGAAGTCACTCCTTTTTGATTCACACCCATGTTCCCTGCATACCCTCTTCCCCACAATTTTTGATGCATTTGAATTTAGAGCCTCTGATTACGGTTAATCACAAACCCATGGAAACTAGTAGTCCCTTAGGTTGTCTGAGTCAAAATCACTTGCTACTCCTACTGAGAAAACGAACTTTCATTTGGAAGAGAATGGGAAAAAAGAAGCCACGCAGAAACTGCTCAACTGGAGGCTCAGGGGGGAAGCATTTAAATGCACAAGCCGAAATAGCTTCTTAAATGGGAAAAACTGAGTAAAAACGAACACTACACCAGCTGTCAAAGGTTAGATGTGAATTCAAGTCACAAATGTCAAACGACAGTAGCACAACTAAAAGAGAACTATTAATGTGACCATACTTTTGTCTAGTTTAAGATGTGGGCTCTCCTAATAGTGACATCTGTCTCTCCATGAGAGCTCAGATTCATGAGCAGGGATAATTCACATCTTCCAGGTAGATTAAACAAAACAGAAGAAGCATCCTCTGCCCGGAACTGGGGCACAGCAACCCGGCCTGCCGGTGCTGCTCTAAACCTCTGAGCTCCAGACTGAGACAGCTCTCCCGTTGTTGACTGTCTCTCTCACCACGCAGTAGGTAAACCATCTGCAGTAGGATCCTTGTGAAAATGTAGATTCCTACCTGCTCCCCACTGCCCCCTCCCATAGGACTTCTCACCTAGAATCTCCAAGGGAGACTTTAGAATCTGTTTTTTTCACAAAGATCATCATGCAATTCTATGATCACTCAAACTTGGGAACCACTGCCTTAGACTAAAGCCATAGGTCCCCCTGCTTCACCTCATTTGACCTTGACCCCTGTCTTTGCTGGAACATTGGTTCCTACCAGATTCCTCTCACTGAACTGAATCCCAGGGACACGTGCCTTCTGGTGGACTCTATTCTATCACTGTTCCCATCTCCGGCAGAACAAGGTGATTATACTTTATAATTGCTTCTGCTCTCCATTGTCTGGCCTGGTATTGAAATAACTAACTGCTCTGCAAAGTTGGCACGAGCAATGCGTTCAAGTCTAGATCTACAAAGTGGGATGTTTTAAATATCTAGCTATTCCTTATAAAATGATGGAAGAAAACAATTTCCAAAGTAAAAGGAAATCATTTGACGGATAAAACATGTCAGGCACAGATGCACAATAAATAGTTTGGTTACCCCTGGGAAAACAAAATAACAACAACTTCTCTGGATTTTGCGCCTGCCAACCTTTAAATCTTTATAAGAAGTAATTTATTTTGTAGTTCACTCCACTGTATACTTGCAATCAACTAGCAAACTCTTGCATTATGTTTGCCCAGCTTTCCTA
The DNA here is from genome assembly GCA_028533885.1 of Nasua narica. NCBI lineage: Eukaryota > Metazoa > Chordata > Mammalia > Carnivora > Procyonidae > Nasua > Nasua narica. The sequence continues at coordinate 140,245,572 of CM052800.1, read as the reverse complement.
TCAAGACTGGAGAATAAATGAGCTGGTGGATTACCGTGTATGTATCCTTTTAAAATAGATTGAAAATATATGTTAATAATTGTGTCTCCTGAGTTTAGGCAGCATGCAAAGATGTTTAAGGATGATCGCAATAATGCAAAATTCATGACAATTCATTTGCTATAATAGCAACTCTGAGTCACAATGAAGAATTGAGGACACAGATGGGAAACATTTTGAGTAGGAAGGTAACCTCTGTGTACAAAATTTTAAAAGTAACAAAGTTCCCTGTTAGCTTAGTAGTGGCATCGGCTTCTAGGCAGCCAATTGTCCTGCAGGCCTCTCGAGAGATCTGAAACACAGAGTCCGCTTCGCTGAGCATTCTGTAGAAGTCTCAGCATTGGAGAGAATCTGGCAGCGGAAACATTGTCTCCTTCCCCGGTGTCACATCCCATTAAAACACACACCAGTCCACATCAGGTGAACAAATGCTGATTCTGCCCACAGGGGGTAATGATAAAACAGTATGTAGGGTAGCAAGATATCTAATTTCAAGAATTAGATAGTCAACTTTTTTAGAGGGTAACTTGAAAAGAACTATCAAAATTTTAGATGCGCATATATTTTGACTCTTAGAAATGTATTTGCATTAACAAACAACAAATTAAAGATGCATATACAAAGCCATCCTTCGCAGCACTGTTTGTAATTAAAATCCTTAAAATATGTTAAACTTCCATCTGTACAGACTAGGTTAAACAAACCATGGTACATATTCTAATGTGGAGCCAAAAAAAAAAAAAAAGTAATAAAACAGCATTATATGTATTAACTGGAATGTTACCCATGATATACTTCCAAATGAAAAGTTGCAGGGTATTATTACATTGTGTTTACACTTGTCTATAAAAGCATTTTTTTTAAGTAAGCTCCATTCCCAGAGTGGATCCCAATGTGGGGCTTGAACTTATGACCCAGAGATCAAGACCTGAGCTGAAATCAAGAGTCGACGCTTAACTGACTGAGCCACCCAGGAGTGCCTAAAGAATTTTATGCTTATATATGTATTGAAAATATATGCAAAATGCCATTTTATTATCTTTGGAGGTTGTAAATAAAGGATCTGAAAGACTTGAGAGCTTGCCACTTTATACCTGCTGTACTATTAGAGTGTTTTTTTTGTTTTGTTTTGTTTTTTAAAGATTTATTTTATTTATTTATTTATTTATGAGAGAGAGAGAGAGAGAGACTGAGAATGAGAGGGGAGAAGGTCAGAGGGAGAAGCAGACTTCCCGCAGAGCCGGGAGTCCGATATGGGACTCGATCCCGGGACTCCGGGATCATGACCTGAGCCAAAGGCAGTCGTTCAACCAACTGAGCCACCCAGGCACCCAGAGTGTTTTTATTTTTCACTATTATCCATACCGATTTGAAATAAAATTAATTAAAATTCAAAATCTTTAATACCACTCACCATGAGTAATGGTATAAAAAGCCTCATACATTGTTGGAGAAAGTGTTCGTTGGTAACATTTCCATGGAGGAGGATTTGGCAGTGTAGTTCAGAATTAAAATGCATATGTTATTTGATCCAGCAATTCCTTCTCTAGAACTGTATCCTGAAGCTCTGCACTTGACAGCCATTGCAGCATTGTATGTCAGAGAAACCGATAGCTGCCCAGTTGTATATAAATAAATGGATTGCTATGTAGTTGTAAAAAAAGAGCAAGAGAGGTCATCCACGTATTACAAGAAAATAATCACCAAGATATATTGTTAGATACCAAAGGCAAGATGGATAAAACGCTACCATATGTTAATATAAAAGGTTACAAATGCTTATATACTTCTACATGTATAGAATACCTTTAAAAAGAAGTATAACTAGTAATTAGTTGCCTCTCAAAAGGTGACCTGAGGAGAGGTGTGAAGGAGATTTAATTTTACTATACAGCCTTTGTGCCTTCTAAAGTGTGGGCCCTGTGTTTCTATGGCTTATTAAAAAAAAAAACTAATTTAAATTAACGTTAAAGTACTTGAAAAGAAACTTTAAGGAGCAGCCTTAGATTTGCATTCATTCCAAGAACCAGAGAACTTTTATTCACTCATTCAACAAACATTTATTGCGATCTTATTCTGTGCCAAGTATAGTTCTAGGTCCTTAGCATATATCAGGTAGTAAAACACTCTCTGCCCTTATGAAGCTTGTGTTTGGTGAGGAAGGAGGCAGGTGCAGGGCAGAAACGAACAACAGCAGTAAATATAATAAAGAATATATAGTATGGGAAGAGGTGATATCTCCTTAAAAAGGAAGTTGGGGTACAGGAAATAGGAGGTAGAGGGTGTGAGATAGTTTGTAGTTTTAACTAAGGTGACTGGGGAGGCCTCATTGATAAGGTGAAGTTGGAGCAGAGATTTGATCTTCAGTAGACATCTGGGTGGGCATCTGGGAAAAGAGCATTTCATGCAAGAAGGAGAGCTCGCCTGAAGACCTTGACCTAGAAAGGTGCCTGATGTGGTCAAGAGGCAAGAAGGCGGGTGGGGCTGCCGTGGAACGATTGCCAGAGAGAGGGGAGGAGGGCAGATCAGACCAGCCCCCAAGCCCAGACCCCCCAGGCTGGGACCCTGTGTGCCATCGTAGGGAATCCGGGTTCTGGGTGAAACAGAACCACTGCAGAGTTGGAGGAGAGGAGTGAGGTGCTTTGATTTTACTTATCCAGGGGCCACTCCAACCACTGCACTGAAAATAGTTTGTGTAGAAAATGGTGGAAACAGAGAGACCTCGAGGAGGTCAGCGCAGAACCCAGGCGAGAGACGGTAATGCACCCTGAAGTCACTGCAGTGGTGATGCTGAGAAGTGACGGGATGAGTAACCCCTGCGAGATTTTGTGGGTGTGAGGTGGGGAGAGAAGAGCCACGGATGGTTCCAAAGTCCACCCGGTTCTCGAGCGTAAATCCTTGGACACCCTCTCACCCGCTCTCTTCATGCAGCTTTGACAAAACGAATGGAAAATGGAAAAGAATGATAATGACAGAATGCTAGCTGACAAAAGACTTACATTGTAAAAAAAGATTGCCATGAGCTGTTTGTCCTCAGGAAGATGGGTGATTGCTGTGGCTTTTACTTTATTTTCTCTACAAATTGCCTGTTTATTTCAATATGGCCAGTTGTATTTGAGAGTTTTCATTGTAGCTTGCTCCTTCAGTGTATCTTCTTATTTACCTTATGCAAAAAAAAAAAGGAGGGGGGAGAGGAAGGTGCATAAAATTATATACAATTTTCCACAAAAGACACCTTGTTTTCTGAGCGAGAAAAATCCTCTCTAAACGTTCTTGTGAGATGCCTCTTAATAACAGAGACATCTCTTCTTTTCTATCCTTTCCTTACTGACCAACCCGCTTTTGCTGGCTCTTTGGCCATTTGCAACCCAAAAAGCTCCTTCCTGATGACAAAACAAAGAACATTCATCAAGACAAAAAGTGACACAAGAACTACGGACAGTGTGTTTATGATTTTGATTTTGGCAATGGTTTCAGCAACGCCCTTGTGTCAGGACTCCTCCGGTTGTGTACTTGAATGTGTACAGTTTTCTGTATACCAATCATACCTCAATAAATAAAGCTGTTAAAAAAAGAAAAGAAAGAAAAAGAAAAGCTACCTTTAAGAAGAAGATAGTTTCCAAAACTGGTGGTCCAGAATGATATGAGAATTGCTCTGTATTTATATTTTTGCAAAAGATTCCCCACTCTAATGGGATAAAGTAACAAAGCACACTGTTTGTCTTACTTGCCATTCTCCTCTGTCAGGCCCACAGTGGTTTGGCCAATTTTCCCAAGTATAAAAAGGTGACCATGTGACCATATTTCAAAGCTTTCCCTTTGGTGACTGCTTGAAATATGTGCAGGGTACTTTTAATCCCTGGGGAATGGAGCCTTTGGTATTTCATGCTATGAAAATAAGATTTCATGAAAAAGTCACACTAGCAATCTCCATGGAACAATGATAATGTAGGAAAACAGAATTGAAAAGACACAGCATAGAGGAGAAAAACTTCCTCAAATAGAATAGTAGGTTGATTTAAAAAATACAAATAATTGTAATAATGTACTCTTCAAAAAAAAATAATGTACTCTTCATCTTTGCAACTCAGAACTGGCAAAGAGAATAATTTGTTAAAGGACGTGTCTACCTTGTAAACATGCTGCACTTTGAGGCCCAAATACCCCTATCTTTGCATCTGTATTATTATTTATGCCAAAGCAATGAGAAGTCTCTAATCCTCTATCAATATCAAGTTATCCTTAAAACAAGCCTCGGTATTGACACTTTCTACCATGAGAGGTAACATTTGTATAAGGCAAAAGATAAATGTATACAAAGAAGTAAATGAAAAAAAAACAGAAATAATCGCTAGTTTTAGAAGGCATTATAGCAAGTTAAAAATTTGGAATACAGCTATCCTTGATAGTTGCAAGATAAAGAAGGTTAAAAATATCGTTCTATTCTCAATGAAACTGAACAAAATATAAAGTTGTATTGGTTCAGCAAATATCTATTAGGTGCACATTTCTTTCCAGGCCCTGTTCTAAGTGTAAAGGGATAGTAGTGAACAAAACAGGCAAAAAGCTAGTGCCTCTTTGGACTGTACATTCCAATAAGGGGTTTGTAATGCCCAAAAGTAGCTTCTGATTTCAAATTGTAATCAGTTCTACTCTCCCTGAGCAATTTGGAATAAAATAATAATGTAATTTTATGTATTTAATAATGAAGAATTACAGAGATCAGATAAAAGCTTCCCCAAAGCTATCAAAAGGCCAAAAAGTAATCAGACTTTCACTCAGCAAAGAGATAATAAAAAAGAAATCCGCACCGAATGCATATTATTTCTTGGTCTGTGTACATCTCAGAAATGTTCACTTTCTGGCTGTGTAATATTTGAGCAAGTTTCTTCACTACTCTGTGCCTCAGGTTCCTTATATGTAAAACGAGGATAAAATTACCTCTACCTAATAGAGGTTTTAAGAACCCTTAATAAGCTAATAAACCCTCAGTGACATTGGCAGGATTCCAAGCCTGAGATGACCCAGATCCTGAGCTTAGCAAGCAAAGATTCTATAGCATCTATTATAAACGTGTTCAAGGAAGTAAAGGAAAAAAAGGTCTTAATGAGTGAACACAGAGTCTCAACAGAGAAATGGAAACGATAAAAGGAAGCAAAGTGAAATTCCAGAGCTGGAAAAGATGATAACTAAAATAAACACTGGAGGATAAGCAATTAAAGGTGAATTCACCTAGAAATAGAGCATGTAAGCCATGATAGGGTTTGAAAATTCAACCTGGGGTTTCAATTAACTTCTCTCTCTTTTTTTTTTTCTTTCTTAACAAATGTAGCCTAGACTGGCTATTTCAAAAAATATTTATTTCAGACATGTCTTCATTAGCGTCCAGTGTAAGCTCTAGACTGCTTTCGTTTTAAGGCTTTGAGGAGACCACTGAGTTACCAGGAGGAGATGAAAATGTTCCAATGAAATGAAAAATCCCACCATAAAAGTAAGGTAAAATGAGTATGTATGTATTGAAGATGAGAATGATAACTAGTAAAATCTCCTCCTCCAAATTCACAATGTGAAAAATACTAAAATATGGACAGTTTTTGACACACAAAAAAAATCATACAACCAAAAACTTATTCCAAGGAATTGATTTGAGATGTACAAAAATATTTAGGACCACAATCAGAGTATTATTCATAATTACAGAATTCTTTTTAGCTGGGAAAAAAAATAGAAAAGAAAACTAAGAGACTGAGTAACAAATTGGAGTATATGTATATGGTATAATACTATATGGTGCTTTTATTTTTTAATCCTAAAGATTATTTATTTTAGAGAGAGCATGCACGCATGGATGCTTGTGTGAATGAGGGGAGGAGCAGAGGGAGAGGGAGAGAGAGAATCCTCAGGCAGACGCCCCCTGAGCACAGAGCCGGAAGTGGGGCTCAATCCCATGACCCGGAGATCACGACCTGAGCAAAACTCTAGAGCTGGACGCTTAACCAACTGAGCCACCCAAACACCCCTATACGGAACTTTAAAAAAGTGCTTTTCTTTTTTTTTTTTTTAAATTCTTTTTTTTAAATTTTTTATTAACATATAATGTATTATTTGCCCCAGGGTACATGTCTGTGAATCATCAGGCTTACACATTTCACAGCATTTGCCACAGCACATACCCTCCCCAATGTAAAAAGTGCTTTTCTTTTTTTTTTTTTTTTTGTGAGACAAATGTGTTGATTTAATGAAAGAAGTAAAGTATTGACATGTTTCCATTTTTGCCAAATATTATTAGTAATAAAAGTCTGCTTATTATTTTTGCTATATTGTAATGAAAACAAAACCAAAAGACTCCTGAAACTGTGGGAAATTGATTATCTAAGAAATCCTTATTTATAAATACAAAGTTTATTAAAAAAAACTATAGTGATATACTTTTTATAAATTTAATCCAGTTTGGTTAATCATCAAGGACCAAAGAGCTATTTGGTATTATACTGGTGTTATAGGGAAGGACAAAGAGCACTGAGAAAACATAATTTATGGTAAAAAGTGCTTTTCAATGGTGCTTTTTTGAAGACAGAAAATATTCATTACAGCTGATGGTTTTTTTATATTTTCTTAAAGGCACTTTTCTCACATTTTAATACCTCTGAAATAGAGATGTAGGTTATAATCAATGGCATCTTACAATTATAATTGATGGCTTTTTTTTCTGCCTTAGTGATATATAAAATAATGGTACAACAGAATAGATGATGTCTCAGATTAAATGAAATATAGTGTTGTTAAATTTTTAGGTTTGTCTCTAAATTATTTCATGTAATCTCTTATGACATAGAGAGAGGCAGTATCATAGCAGAAAAAAGAGTATAGTCCATAGAGCAGAGTATCTGAGTTCAAATCCCACCTCTGGTATTATTAGCTATGTAACCTTGGGCAAGTTTTCTAGCCTCATGTGCCTCAGTTTCCCCAAAATGAATGGAGATTATAATAATATGCACATCATGGTGTTACTCTAAGGACTGAAAGTTGTTAGAATACCATTTGGTTCATAGAACACATTCCATAAATAAGCTATTATTACACATAAAACATACGCATGAGAAAAACTATAGGGAAAGAAATTAGCTGTGTTTATCTTGGAGTTGTATGATTATTGGTAATTTTTATTTGCATTTTAGTACCTTCCGAATTGTCTGCAGTAAGTGATTATTAATTAAAATGTGTATCGAATGAGAAAAACAATATTATTATAAGATAAACTAAAACCCGGGGGCCTGGGTGGCTCGGTTGGTTGAGCAACTGCCTTCGGCTCAGGTCATGATCCCGGAGTCCTGGGATCGAGTCCCATATCGGACTCCCGGCTCTGCGGGAAGTCTGCTTCTCCCTCTGACCTTCTCCCCTCTCATTCTCAGTCTCTTGCTCTCTAATAAACAAATAAAAATCTTTAAAAAAAAAAAAGATAAACTAAAACCCAATATATCAAAGAATCTTTGAATTATATTGAAAATGCATGTGGTATAGTGGTTTTATATGGGAAAAGCATATATTGACTTGAATTTTGTACAAGTTACATAGGCATTGAAAAAAAAAAGCAGAAAATACCTCTGAATAGCATGATCTATATACAACTTTGAAAAATACTTCTGTATATATTTCCTTTAGAAACTTCCTACAATAAACATATATTATCTTATAGTTTTAAAGTATGAATGGTATTTTTAAAATTAACTGTGGAACACTTTTGAGATGGTAGGTAGAGCCTTTAAGACAATTTGGGCAAAAGCCATACATAGCCTTTGACCAATCCAGTAAAAACTGGCTTGGACTCTAAATGGAAGGCTCAATGGAATGAATCTATCTACCAGCATCTAACTCCTCCCAAACCAACTCACCCTCAGATAATGTCTGATAAACCATGTTTTCCTGAGCCCAACTCATTCAAATCAAAAAGCATCCATGGAGATCAAAATGCCCGGATACATTTTTCTTTATTATTGTTTGTCCTTGATTCTCACTAGTCTTCAATGGGGTAATACTTTCTTAAAAATCAATAAACAAGAATAAATTTCATCAAGATTGTGATGGTGTTGTCAAAATGTCTGAACTTCTCTGCTCTGTTTTAATAGGGCAACATCTATCCGGGGCTTCAAACCAATATGTCTGTCCCGTATTCAAATCTTGGTTCCATCAGCAGTTAATGTAAGTTCTTCAAAAAGCCATTAACCTTTCCAAGGCTCAGAGGTTTCATTCTTTGTTTTTATCTGTAAAATGCAGGTAATAAAATGTACCTCATGAGAGAGAGTATGCAAAGTGTCTAGCTCATAGCCTAGCAAATTAATGTTGAGTGGGAATAAACAACTCAGACATTGAATTAAAATTCCTTGAATTAAAATTCCCAGAACTAGGCGAGCCATTAGGTCCTGTCCTGGCATTGAGCTTTGTGCCTAGCAGGCTTCTTCACTCTTACATTGTGGTCTGATATGTGGACTACTTACCCAAATATCATCTCTAAACATACAATAAGGGAGAATAAAGGAGGACCTTTATTTATTTTGGGACCTTCTCCCAAAATAATGGAGAAGAAGAAAGAGGGATTTGGCAAACAATTTTTTTTATCACAAATTAGAATGCTTAGTTTGTGTGAATGAAGATGTTTGCTTCAACTTAATTATTAAGAAAGTGAATATATTCTAGAATACTAAAACCGGTGTGTGCTTTCTATGTGCTGGACAGTGTGCTCAGCACTTTTCTATTAAGAAACTCACGGCATCATTAAGACAAGGCTGTAAGGTAGTTGTGATCTCGTTTTACAAAAGGAGGTGAGCCCACTCATCCACGCATCCAAGTTCCTACAGGCAGGAAAGCACAAGACTGAGCATTCTAGCCCTGAGAGAGTCTGAAGTAAGTTGTCCTCATATTTTAGACAAATGATATTTCATAAGCTCTCATAGGCTTGGACTAGAAGATGTGTATGGATGGTCACAGTTCGGTCTGAATACAATGACAAACCAAGAGAGCAATGGCCCTCACAAGGGACCCTGAGATCCAGGCAGACAGACATTGACTGTGTCATTCACCAGGAATATCTCACTGCAAAGAACATGCCTTTTACTTTAACTTAAATTTATAGTGGAGATGGAAGTGATTTTGAAAATGTGCTCTATTACAGAAATGTATGCTGGAGTGGCTGAGGAGAGATGATCTGATCTCGACTTACAGCTAGAAATCTTGATATGAAGGCATCTGCGTGGCTCAGTTGGTTAAGCGTCTGCCTTTGGCTCAGGTCATGATCCCAGAGTCCTGGGATCAAGCCCCGCATCAGGCTCCCCCTCAGTGGGAAGCCTGCTTCTCCCTTTGCTTGTGCTCTCTCTCCCTCTCTAACAAATAAATAAATAAAATCTTAAAAAACAAACCACTATTCATCTTATGACAAGGAACAGGTCTCAGAATTGACTTATTTATCAGATATTATTTTAAAAGTAAATATCTCAGTCCATGATTACAAGGAATAAATGAGTGCTTTCAAGATACATCTCATCATCGCTATGATGAAATACCTTTGAACATTAGATGAAGAGGTTTATTTTAGAAATTATAGTCATCTTCATCAGGTCCGAGTAATTAAAAACAATAGCATTGGTATTAAAATAATGCATTTTCAGTTGTCTTTCTTTCCTGTAAAAATTGGCTGCCAAGTTCACTGATGGTAACAGAATAGTGCCTGGCACATAGTGGGCAATGAAAAAGTATTTGTTGGAGTAAATCAATAAACGATCTACCTAGAGCAGTAAGAGAGTACCATTGAAGTCCTTTTTAATCTGCCAAATGACACACACAAGAAGATAGACTCATCAGAATTTCCACCAAGAGGCATTGAAAAGCGTTGCACTCTGTCGCCTTTCTAGCAGCAACAGAATATTTCTCCCCAGTGCAGCAAAGCTTGAAAAGCAATGATAAAAACCATTGCCATTAGTAGGTTTATGTTCCTCTGAAAGTGGCCTCTCAAAACTGCCAGGACTCTGAACCTATCAGATGGGATCACTTTTATCAGCTCAGCGCCATTCTCAGAAATTGTTTGATTTAAGGCAATAGCATTGTTCTGGCAAGTTACTTGAAATATTCTTTTTATATGAAAACAGGCCTGGCTAAAATAGGGAGGGAGATACTTTTGATTTCTTTTTTTAAATGACACATAATCTTTCAAAGAACTTTCCAGCTTTCACCTTGACATTCTGGAAGGGCACAAGGCTATGGATTTTCCCAGGTTACATGTTTGCTTCTTTCTTCGGGAATGCTTGAAAAGCCCTGCCATTGGTGATCAAAGAATCTCCGTTTTTGTCTGTCTTTCTCTTTCTCTCTCTCACACACACATACACACACACTACACAAACACACCATTTTCCAGATGCTTACCCATGTAAAGGGGCCCAAATTACCTGTCTCACTGCTCCCCCCACTTCTATAGCTCCCTCTCCTCCAAGGGCAGTCGCTGATCCCATGCCAACTTTGGGTGACATTTTTTTGCACAAGTTTCAGTTGAAAAGAGAAAATATGTGTTGCAACATCGTTCCTCTCAGAATAAAAACAATTTTATTGTGTCTGTGACAGGAAGAGAAGAAAGGAACTGTGTATTCATAAATTTTGGAACATTAATGACTAGAAGAAAGTTTTTGAGAAAAAGATTGCTAGTTTCAGATAAAATGCAAGGATCTAAGCATGTCTGAGAAAGCAAATTGGAAGCAACTCTATGATCTCTGATCTTAAAATTACAGGGTCAACTAAATCACACACTGAGGATCCTTATAGACTCCTCCCCTCCTCCACTTCCTCCACAATATAAAGTATATTGGCTTTAGCCCTTTAAGATCCTTTCTCTCCCCTCTCTTTTTCATTTGAGCCCTGGTCTGCCATTCCCACGGCTCCATCTGCCTTCATACCTGTGGTTGTTCAGATTTTACCATTAGTTCAAAGATAATGACTGAAATAGTGGCAAATGTGTAGAGTAAAAGGAAAGTAAGTGGAAACCAAGAGCCAAGAGATGTTTGAGAGAGAGGGAATGGCTCGCCATGGGAAGCACTTGCAGGAGTCCAACTGAAACAGCAAAACGTATTGAATTTAGCTTTAGGGAGATTATTGGTGGCTTTGCTCACATGATGCATTTGATTAAGGAGTAAAGGGAAGTGAGAAGTGGACATAGCACTTAACTCACTGCATTTCAATTATCTATTGACACATGTTGCCTTTAAGAGACTGTCCCTCCTCTAGGGCATTGTCTTTGTCTTACTTCTGTCTCCCTCAAAGTCTGCATATATTCCTTTAGAGCAGAAATAGAGCAGAAATAGAGTGACTGAATAGTAAGTATAAAGATCTGGGAAATGAAAAAGGAACTTGAATTAATATCCCTATTATTACTGAAAATGTCATTAAGAATGAATGGTATTTTGTGTTCATATAAAAATCAACACCATTGGAAAACTGATGATTACCACTCTCTGATGGGAAACCAACTCAATTAATGACTGCCCTTTCCCAACAGAGAAGGCCATTATTGAAATTTCACATACATTATTGTATTATAGCATGGATATAAAAGTCTTCTGCTTTGCTGATAATCACATGATTACATTAGCACTCTCTAGATAAATGTGCTATTCATTTGATAACATAAAACAAATATCATATTGAACTGTGTCATATTGACATTGACACAATGCACACATATTGCATTGTGTGTGCTTTATAAAAGCCACAGGGGGAAGGTTTGCCATACAGATTTTTTGTGTAGCCAAACAGTTGCCATTCATGGTTGGTCAAGCACATAGCATTTTAATGCTCCAAATATGACAGACGTCTGAATACCCAAGCTAGAATAAATAAAAACATTCTTCTTTTTTCGGAGAGGGTTTCCTTCATTTGATCTAAGTTATCATCTCAGAGAAGAATAAGGCCATAAAAAGATAAAAATCATTAATAGCATGCTTTGTTAAGCCAACCAAATGAGAACTTTCAGTTCCCAGTGAAAATATGAATTAATGATAATAATAGGCCTGAGGAACTCCCATGATTCAGTAGGTCAAAACGGATCTGCTGCTTCCCCTCAGTTTATATTTAAAAATGCAGAACAGATGAAAAACAGAAATCTTCTGATCTTATCCTTCAAGTTCTAGAACTTATAATCTGTGGGGAATACCTATAATCAGGACAATAAATCATTCTAATGTCCAGAAATACAGACTAAACAGTGACAATTAAATATTGAAAATTGTTTGAAAATGTTGACTCCTTTAAGTTTGCTTATGTTCATTGCAATCCCACAGTTTAGAGAGCAGGTGAATGTAGAAGATGCTTGATAGATACAGGATCTCACTTTGATTTGTTTGAGTTTTAATTTTTTATTTTGCTTGATAGTGGCAAAAGATTATTTATGGCTTTGTCTCCTCTTGTGCATATTATGGTGGCAGAGCTACTAATAAAATTAGGAGGAGCTATAAAAGTAGACAGATGTGTACAAATTTGGGTTCCAACTGTGATCTTGGGAAAATTACTTAACCGCTCCAAGCCTCAATCTTCTCATCGGTAAGAAAAAGATGTGCAGATAATTGTACCTACCCCACGGGATAGTTTGAGGACACCCACCCACACCATAGTGGGTTCTATATAAATATAGAATCATTTTCCCCTTATAGAAATAAAGCTGTAGACTGTACTAACTAGAAAGCTGTGGTGTGGGAAGAGATGGAGAATATTCTTCTCAGGCATAGTTCCAGCCTCACTGGAAGATGTTCCTGGCTCTGGTTTCTGTAACGAGAGCACATGGAATGAGGTTTCCTCTTTGGTCCCCACAAACTTGCATTTACTGGAAACCGGTGACTCTAGATATTTCTCAGACTAGAGAGTGGAAAAGAACCCTAAAATGAGAACCCAAAGTCTGAGTTTGGATTTTGTTTTCCTACCCACAGAGCATGAGAGTCTAATTAACTACCATTCATTTCAACTTTTTGTTTGTTTGTTTCATTTCAACTTTTAATTTCCAGAAATCTCAACTCTCTTATTTTATATTAAATTTAACTTTTAATTATTTAAATTTAAAAATATAGTAATTGCTACCACATAAAGAAAACAATCAGGTGAGCTAATACTATCTAACTCCTGTTGCTCAATAAGGTAATCAATAAACATTTGTAGAGATGGAAATCAGTGTAAAATAGATATTTGGCTCCTATCTACTGTTAAAAATAAATGAAAAAAATCCTTAGAATTTAATACTTAGGTATCACTTGATCAGCAATGTTCCACATGAAATTATCCCTCTTTCTCTGCTAAACTCAGAAAGTGGTGTTAGCATACAGAACTAGACACTGGTTCTAGAAAGAAGAAAGACACTGATCCCTTTTCTATGACTAGTGTGTTAGATGTGGGAGATGAGGAGTGAAGAGGAAAACCAATGGCATCTTTCTGACATTGGCTGCCAGTGTTCTCCTAGGTTTGAGGCTAATTCATAATGTGAAAGCCAAGCACACAACTAGTTGATAGTTGGCTATGACAGGTGTCAGAGGGGTGCCTATGAAAATGGGCACAGGTAATGAGAAACAAGGCAGTGAATCAAAAAAAAAAAAAAAAAACAAAAAACAAAACAACAACAACCAAAACTAATACCGATGGATGTTTTAGGGGGAAACTAGGCAGCCTGTTTCTACCAAGCTAGGTAGGTAGGACTTTAGCCAAAATGTGCCCAACTACAAGCAAACAGCTGAAAAACCACAAATATTTTTCACCCTGTTTTTCACAAAGCCTAGAAATGCATAAGCCTTAGCTAAATTGTAAACTAAATCCCCCCAAACGCTTAAACGGTCCTTATCCTTCCCATTAACTGTGAGTCGGGAGCAGAGTCTGCCATCAGTATCTTCCCAGTTCCCTTATTCAAAAATAAAGAAAAGTGGCCAAAATGTCTCAGAAGGTACAGACTCTCTACTTTGCTAAAAACTAGGAAATAGAAGGTGCTGGATTTTGCTTTGAGAAGTAAGGCTGTCCCTATTTGCACCCTAGCTTTTCCTGTAACATTCTATGCAGTATTAATTCAAGCAGGAAGTGAAAGGGGGTAAAGGTGAGGGTGTCATATGGAACTAAATCTTTTGCAATAGAGCAGCGCTGAATTTCAGGGAACTGTTGGTTCACTACCGTCTAGAAACAGCTAGCGGAAAACAGCCGCGAGTGAGGAAGTCGAGTGGAGTTGGAATTTCTTCTTTCTGTCATTCTGTAGGTAACTGGGGTCTCCTTGACGGGGTTTTCCTCCAGCGTCTGTCAGCCATTGTCCAGATACTATGTTCAGTTTGCTTTTATGGATGCCTGAAAGTCCATCACGGTTGTGTGTCTCATCACATCCATTCCGTGACCCTGAGGGACTGATCCCAGCGAAGTACGAGGGATTCCCCCATAAACATTTCGACAGGGACTTGCAGTCTTGCTGAAAGTATTGCTAGTGGGGTATGAGTTGAACTTGACAAAATGTTTCTTAGCCACATAATAGCCATTGCCAGTACCCTAAAAATTTTGGCAGTATTAGAGTTTAGTTCTCATTAAAGTAGGTTTTGTGGGTTTTTTTCTTCCTAAAGGAACTATCCCCTCAACAAAATTTGTTAAGACTTATCTGTAAGAGACTTGGAGTTAAAGTAATTTAGTAAAGGATTACTCTGTGAACACTGATGAATATTAGTTGGTATGCTTATAAATGACAAAAATACATGCAATAACCAAGTAACAGTATGTAACTGAACATGATTTATTGAGGACAGGCCCAAGACTGGCTGATAATTTTAAATAGATAAAATTATTATTTTTTTTAAGATTTTATTTATTTATTTAACAGAGAGAGAGATCACAAGTAGGCAGAGAGGCAGGCAGACAAAGAGGGGGAAGCAGGCTCTTCGCCAAGCAGAGATCCCGACACGGGGCTCGATCCCAGGACCCTGAGATCACAACACGAGCCTAAGGCAGAGGCTTTCACCCACTGAGCTACCCAGGTACCCCCAAATTATTATATTTTAAATAGATAAAACTATCCCACAAAATTATCTGAAAACTCTTGGAAATAATTTATCTGTGAATGAATGTACCTGTCATTATAAAAATGCTGGGGGAAGTGGGAGAAGTATCTATTTTTAGAATAACAAATGCTGAAAAAGCTGAGCAAAACAGTTCATACTTCTGCTAGTATGAGAAATTATCTTTGGGGCACCTGAGTGGCTCAGTCTGTTGAGCAGTTGAGCATCTGGCTCTCGATTTTGGCTCAGGTCATGATCTCAGGGTCCTGGGATCGAGCCCCCTGTTCGACTCTGCACTGAACAGAGTCTGCTTGTCCCTCTCCCTCTGTTCCTCCCCACTGCTTGTACGCTTTCTCTAAAATAAATAAAGTCTTAAAAAAAAAAAAGAAAGGAAAAAAAGAAAATGTCTTTGGTTAACAACACACAGTCTATCTTTTCACAGTTCAAAGGGAACATTTGTTTTAAAAACTGCTTTGCATTGGGGCGCCTGGGTGACTCAGTGGGTTGGAGCCTCTGCCTTCCACTCAGGTCATAATCTCAGGGTCCTGGGATCGAGCCCCGCGTTGAGCTCTCTGCTCAGCAGGGAGCCTGCTTCCCCCTCTCTCTCTCTCTGCCTGCCTCTCTGCCTACTTGTGATTTCTCTCTCTCTGTCAAATAAATAAATAAAATCTTTAAAAAAAAATTGCCTTGCGTTTTCTTAGCTATGATTCCTGGAGTCACAATCATATTCTCTAAGTCTCTAAGAGATACGCTGTGAATATAATATCTAAGCCAACCTCACCTTTACCTATGAGATCTCTACGTGGTAACTGAGGCTTGGAGAGTTTCAGTGACATGGCCCAGGTCTCCTGACGTCAAACCCAGCTCTTTTTCTTTGGTTCCAAATTGTCTTATTCATCAAAATGATCCATGAAAAAAAAAATCCAAACTAAGACTGAGGGAAAGAAGTATTTCAGAGAAGTTCAACTAAATTAAATGGATATACTCTTCCAAATAATTTGAGATGTGCAAGAGTGCTATAATATAAAAATACAAGAGACAGGAATAAAAATAGGCTGTGGCAGAAACGGGCCTTTAAAAGGAGACCTCCTGCAAAGAAACTGAGAAGCTGTTTGAGACCAGAGGCAGAGGAATGCCTTAGGAAGGGAAAAGAAAATGTGAGGAAAAATGCAATTCTCTCTGCCAGAATGGACCTACTTTGAATGAAATCACATTGGTTTCACTGAAATTATATCATTTCAGTGAATTTCATGGCATTACTTGTAGCTATACGAACTTCCTCAGGAGACAAAAAAATATATTGAAAGTAAAAAACATAAAGAGGTAATCTGGGCTTATTAGGGTTACTTAAAACTTGAAGATAATAACTAAAAATTGGTTAAGTCTGAAAGCACCTTGATCACTTGAATTAAATGTTTGGGACAACCAAGTGAAAGGAATTTAGAGAAGAAAGCGGACGAAATTCAGAATCTCAACTCCAGCAACATTCTCCCAGATACACAAAAGAGATGGCTTCATTTTTCTCAACACTTGCCCTCGACACAGTTCTACTCCGACACCTGGCTCCAGTCACACAGTCTCACCTCTGACAAATCCACTGTCTCGTGATTTCTCACCTGCCATAGCACCAGTGTAGACAGGAAGGGCACTGGGAATTAGCTGGGGAGGAAAGATACCCTGACTCTATGTGCCATGACTGACCAAGAGAAGACATCACAGTAGTAATATATAAAGTGATTCAGTCAAGTAGATTGGGGCACTGCCCCTTAATAGCTATGTGATTTGAACAAATTACCCATCCAGTCCATGAGAATCATCACTCTCTATCAAAATTTAACAGTGGGCTTATCTAAAAGTCTATCTCACACGCCAATATAAAGACATCTCAAACCTTAGAGGTTATGTAACTATTCCCATGATCCTGTCAAAAATGTTCAGGCTTTTTCCTGAAATAACCATCAAAAATAATTTTCAAGACACACAAAAACCACTTTCCTTACTTTATAGTTGCATTTTTTAAAATTAAAAACCCTACTACCCATCTTGATCACTGACTTTATTCATTGTACTTTGAGTTACTCACTCCCTCTGAAATTGCGAATGAGTATCTGCTGCCAGTAAGCTTATGAAAGGTATTTTGCAAGCTATTATGGAAACTCCAAAATAACAGTTTCAAAAAAATTATTTTAATTATGACTACACTCTTAATGGCCTATAAATAAAAATCTTTGGAAAAAATGAACTCAGTTGGAATGCTAATGGAAATAATAATCATTAAAGATGAAGTCATATGACATCTTGTAAATAATTTGATTTACATGGTAAGAAATAGTAAAATTAATTCATGTACCTGGTCTTTTCCAGGTGACTCTCTGCCAGTATCTTCTAAGACATCAATGAGCTGCATTTAGCCCCGAAGGCATGATGGGATCCAAGATAAAGCAGATATTCCCAGAACACTTTTTTACAAAATTCTAGTCCCTGAGATGCTTTAACTGATATGATATCATACAAAATTTGGAAACACTGCATATTACCTTCTCTTGGAAAAGTATAATGCATATAGTCACTTAAAAATGCTCTGAGAAGCACTGCAATAAAGAAAAATTACCTTTGTTTTACTAATATTTTCCATATTTACTTGGTAATGGACTCCTTAATTTAAGTAATACCAATTAACTTCCCACAAAGCTTGCATTTTTATATAACACACTTTGGGAAACAGCCAACCGAAATCTCTAATAAAAAAAATAATAATAATAAGAGAAAAGGCAGGAAGAAGTGACTTCATAATGGAGAAACCTAGCAAACACCACCTGAACAGATGATGATAGAGATTAACATCAGCAGTGATACATTTTTTTAACTTTTTTATTAACATATAATGTATTATTTGCTTCAGGGGTACAGGTCTGTGAATCATCAGTCTTACACAATTCACAGCGCTCACCATAGCACATGCCCTCCCCAATGTCCATCACCCAGCTACTTTATCCCTCCCTGCCAACCTCCAGCAACCCTCAGTTTGTTTCCTGAAATTAAGAGTCTCTTATGGTTTTTCTCCCTCCTGATCCCACCTAGTTTCATTGCCCCCACCCCGTGTGCCCTGTATGATGTAATGAGAAGAACACTTCACCTCTGTGGCATTGTTCCCCCAAATTCACAACCTCTGTCTAATCACGAGAAAGAAAACCAGACCAACCCAAACTGAGGGGCAGTCTACAAAATACCTGACAAATCCTGTTCAAAACTGTCAAAGTCATTCGGAACAAGGAGAGACTGAGAAGCTGTCAGAGACCAGAGAAGACTAAGAAGACAGAACAACTACGTATAATGTGGTACCCTAGGTGGCCTCCCGAGACAGAGAAAAGACGTTAGTGGAAAAATTGGTGAAATTTAAAAAAAGCCTAGCATTTAGTGAATAGTAATGCACTAACGTTGATTTCTTAGTTTTTACAAATGGCTATGTAAAATGTGAAAATAGGAAAAACTGGATGCACGGTATATGGAAAAATACTTTGGAACTTTCCTATAAAGCTAAAACTATTCCAAAGTAAAATGTTTTCTTAAAATAGTAATAATTGCATCTACAGTTCCTGAATATGTAAATCAGCTCATATAGGAAGGGTAACTGTAAGATAAGAATGTGAGCCCAGATCCAGGCTACCCAAGTTTGAATCCCAGATCTGCCACCTGCTAGCTCCATGGCTTTGTGCAGTGCCTAAATTTACTCACCTTTTCTTTTTTTTTTTAAGATTTTATTGATTTATTTGATTCAGAGAGAGAACACAAGCAGAGGGATCAGCAAGCTGAGGGAGGGGGAGAAGCAGGCTCCCTGCTGAGCAGGGAACCCATTCGGGACTCGATCACAGGACCCTGGGATCAGGACTTAATGGACTGAGTCACCCAGGCAACCCTAAATTTACTCATCTTTAAGGAAGAGAGTGATGGGGTCCCTGGGTGGCTCAGTGGGTTGAAGTCTCTGCCTTCATCTCAGGTCATGGTCTCAGTGTCCTGGGATCAAGCCCCGCATCAGGCTCTCTGCTCAGCGGGGACCCTGCTTCCCCCTCTCTCTCTGCCTGCCTCTCTGCCTACTTGTGATCTCTCTCTCTGTCAAATAAAATAAAATCTTTAAAAAATAAATAAAGAAAGAAGAGAGTGATGAACCACTAAATTCCATTCCTGAAACTAATATTACACTATATGTTAACCAACTAGAATTTAAATAAAAACCTGAAACCAGAAATTAATAAATAAATAACAATAAAATAAAGAAGAAAGAATAACATACCTAATTCATAAGGTTACTGAAAAAGAAAAACTGTTAGACATGCAAAGTGCTTAAAACAGTGCTTGTCAGCTATTAAGCACTCAATCAGCTATAACTGTTAGGGTTATTATTTATTAACATGAGTTCAGAAACCTTAAGAGCTCTAGTTGACAATGAGTAAAATATAAATAAATGATGATATATTGACAAAATAAGCCAACTAATATAAATTCTACTCCATTAATAATAATTGTGAAGTATATCAAATGTGGGAAGTAGAACTTCTGCTTTTCATTAATCAGACTTTGTTAAGAGTATTATACTTGTTTCTAAGTGTTATACTTTAAATCAGATGTGAGCAGGACACCTGGGGGGCTCAGTCCATTAAGCATCTGCCTCTGGCTCAGGTCATGAATTCAGGGTCCTGGAATTGAACCCTGAGACAGGCTCAGTGGGGAGTCTGCCTCTCCTGCCTCTCGCTTGTTCTCTCTCTCTCTCTTTCAAATAAATGAATAAAATCTTTTTTAAAACTTAAAAAAATAAATCAAATATGAGCAAATAAGTTTCCTCAGACAAAGACAATCAGGATGCCATGTAAAAACTGTCATATAGGGGCACCTTGGTGGCTCAGTAGGTTGGGCCACCCACTCTTGATTTTGGCCCAGGTCACAATCTCAGGGTGCAAGATAGAGCCCCATGCTGGGCTCTGCACTCGGTGAGTAACCTGCTTAAATTTCTCTCTCTCCCTCTTCCTCTGCCCAACCCCTCTAAAAATAAATAAATAAATCTTTTTAAAAAATCTGTCATATAAAAAGGCAGTTGGAACACCTAGCACTGCTTAACCTGGAAAATGACTAGAATACCTGCTTTAAAAACGTGAAATATTTCAGTGAGCCTGGGTGGCACAATTGATTTAGCATCTGAGTCTTGGTTTCAGCTCAGGTCGTGATCTCAGGGTCATGAGATCGAGCTCCATGCTAGGCTCCCCCTCAGCACAGAGTCTGTTTGAGATTCTCTGTCTCTCCCCTCCTGCTCATGCTCATTCTCTCTCTCTAAAATAAATAAGTAAATCTTTAAAAAAATATTTCTTAAGGAGCTGAAATATAGTCGATGCTACACATAAAAAACATAAAAAAATATTAACAGAATTGCCTCCTCAAGAATCTTATACTCTATTATAATAAGTCCACATTTCTAATGTGTCTATAATAGGCATCTTTTACATTTATTTACGTTCCTCATGAATGTATTGATGTGCTAACGTATTAATAATATCTTGAAGGTGACAGTATACAAAATGTGTTAAGTGAACTTTATAAAAATTGAATTTCTTAAGTTCTACCATTATTTAAAACAGAGTAATAAATAAGTTACGTGGTTTAAAACCCTACAGTATATTTAAAAACTAGGGTAAGATTATATGAGGAAAAGAAATGTGAAAAGGCTTCCATAATTCTCCTCTTAACGTTATAACCTTATAAGATAATTTTTCTTTTTTTTTTCCCTACTGAAAATTATCTTCTTCCTCCAAATATGTTTATTTTATTTTTTCAGTGTTACAAGATATTTTTTCTTGACATTACTCCCAGCATGGAGCCTTACTCAACTAGATGTTAAATAAATATGTTTCCTGAAGACTTGAAAGATTAGACACCATCTGCAGCACGTGAATACAAGTATCTTAAATACCCCTCTAGAAATAAGAATATGTCATGTAATGATTAGACACAGGAAAGAGTAAGGCTAGATTTCATCCTTATTTATTACACTTAATGAAACCAGGAAGTGGGGCGCCTGGGTGGCTCAGTTGGTTAAGCAACTGCCTTCGGCTCAGGTCATGATCCCGGAGTCCCAAGATCGAGTCCCACATCGGGCTCCCAGCTCCATGGGGAGTCCGCTGCTCACTCTGACCTTCTCCCTTCTCATGCTCTCTCTCACTCTCTCTCTTTCCTAATAAATAAATAAATAAAATCTTTAAAAAAAAAAAAGAAAAGAAACCAGGGAGTGTTATTGAAGATTATCATCCTGCCCCTGCAACAATTAGTCTATTCTGACAGTAGGGCCCATTTACCTTCTTTAGTTCAGCATTGCTTTCCCCCTCAAACCAGAATCCTTGCCATGAATTTAAGGTCATTCATTAGTAGTAGACACCTTTCAGTTTCAAAAATTAAACTGCCAACCCTACATCAAAGCAGAGTTTGTAGCTAGTAGGATCTTTACACTGTGCAAAGAGACTAATGTAAGAGTTTTGACTTGCTGAGTGAAAAGGTACCAATTAAAATAAATAGACCACTCAGGGGCTCCTGAGTGGCTCCGATGGTTAAGCATCTCTTGATTTTGGCTCAGGTCATGATCTCAGTGTCATGAGATCAATCCCTGCTTTGGGCTCTGCTCTGGATATGAAACCTGCTTAGGATTCTCTCTCTCTCTCTGTCTCTTCTCAAAAAAAAAAAAGTAATAATAATAATAGACCACTTATGGAGAACAACAGAAAGACAATGTAGTCCTCATACCAAAATGTTATAATTGGAGTAAGGAAAGAAAAAAGAGAGGAATCAAGGAGGGAGGGAAGAAGGAAGGAATGAAGTTATTTCAAAAAACTGAAGAGAGATAATGGCTTCCCTTTTTGTCATTGAGATAACCAAATTTTCCTAGATCATCCTCTGAAATGTCTAAAATTTAATCATTTACCTAAGCAAGATATTCAAAGTCAAATAAAAGTTAGAGGTGAGTTTAAGGAGATAGAAAAAATCTCAATTTTACAAAGAATACGGACTCTCACAGGAGGAAATGAAAGTCACCTTGAAGAATACTTAGAAAATGGATGAGGTGAGACAGAGGCCATCTAGGGAAGAGAAGACACAAGACTCCAACCATGAGACAATCAAAGGGGCAGAAGCAATGTCCAGGAGTGAACAGTAATCATGATCAAAAAGGACAAAATCTCTTAACTGCATCCTCCCCATCTCCTTGCCACTCCAACCTACCCCTGTATGCTCTGGAAATCCACTCATAGGTTTCCAAACTCTTCCATCCCCAACCTTTACAGGGGAATCTCCTTCACTCCTTGGCCTCCATTGCCACTAGCTCTGCCCCAGTGTTCCACCTCCCCTGCAGCCCTGCAAAGCAGAAACTGAACTTACCCCCCAACTCCACAGAATCCAAAGATGGGCTCACCACACTCCTCAAACAGTACTGCAACTTCAAGACCTCTTGTCCTTCATCTCATTCTTTCTTCATACTCTTGATTCTTTTAAGGCCTGTTCCATTGTTCCACCCTCCACCATTTTTCTTGCCATTATCTATTGAACTCCAGGTCACTCCTGCATATGCATTTAAGACTTTGAAGTCCTTCCATTGCCCCAGATGACCAAAATATTTGAGTAGATAACTTGTCAAATGACTTGGCTTCAGTGACACCAAATGTGCTCCTTCCCCAACATGGGTAACCCATTCCCAAGACCACATCAAGCTTACTACAAAACCTAGAATCTGAAATGAAACACTTAGCTACCCCTTCTGTAGTCACAATATCCTATCCTTCCTCTCTTTCAACTTCTCCCTCAAGTCTTTAATATTATCCAAATATCATTTTATCCTATAGCCCCTAGTACATTCTCCCTTCTGTCCTCACTCTCATCAGCTCTGCACTAAATTCCAAAACTCACCATACTGTCCTAGTGCTGCTTACACAGGTGTGTTCAGTGTATAAAAATGTACCAAGCTGTATTTCTATGATATGGACACCTTTCTGTCTATGTATACTTCAACAGAGTTTACTTTAAATCCATAGTCTGTAGTTTTACCTACTTTCTAGCCAAATGCCCTATCTCCCTTTTTCTTCTTTTCTTTTTCAGGGTGTAAATCTTCATGTCTGAATTTAGCTCTGCATCCTACCTGTGCCTGTCGCCAGGCTGTTCAGTCCTGCTGGGAAGGAATCACAAGACTGTATAGATAGGTGTCACTGGAAATCTGTTTCTCATCTCCCCATCCCCATATCAGCAGACAGGCCAGTATCTACACTCATCTTTTCTTTTTCCTTTAGTTACAATGAAAGATAGTTTGTCAGCTTACTGGGGTCGGTTCCTTCCCTCATGCCCAGATCCTATTCCTGCCTACCTTCTTAAGGATCTCAGGTCATTGCATGTTTTCCTTATGCCCTCTCTTTCACCTCCTCATTTCTACTAGACCCTTCTCATCAGCATTGCTTCCCATTGCTTCCCATGCTCCAGTCTTCCAGTTTCTTTACACAAATCTCCCTTGTCAATGTTATTCTCACTCAATCATTCATTCAACAAATTTATTGAGCAACTATGGTATATCAGATACCAGTGACCCAAACAGACAGAAATATACTCCCTGGAACTTACAGCCTAGTAAGGGCAGAATGAGGAAACAATCATGTAGACTGTCAGAGAATAGTATTACAGAAAAAAAATAGGGGCAGGAGAAAGGCAATGGTATGAGAGAGAACAATGTTAAAAGGGGAGCTCAGAGAAAGCCTTCTGAGAAATAATTGAGCAAAGTCCTGAAAGGAGTGAAGTGTGAGCCCTCTGGAGACCTGGGGGACAAGCAGTCCAGGTGGAAGAACATCCTCCTCCTCCTCCTCTTTTTTTTTTTGGAAATTATTTTATTGAGAGAGAGAGCACACTCAAGCAGAGGGAGGGGCAAACAGAGAGGGAGAG
>CM052800.1:140188902-140221037 GCA_028533885.1 Nasua narica | reverse complement strand
CATTCTGATACTCTGTGTCTTTTGATTGGGGCATTGAGCCCATTTACATTCAGGGTAACTATTGACAGATATGAATTTAGTGCCATTGTATTGCCTGTATGGTGACTGTTAACTGTATATTGTCTCTCCTCTTTTCTGGTCTCTGTTCCTTTTAGGCTCTCTCTTTGCTTAGAGGACCCCTTTCAATATTTCCTGTAGGTCTGGTTTGGTGTTTGCAAATTCCTTTAGTTTTTGTTTGTCCTGGAAGCTTTTTATCTCTCCACCTATTTTCAGTGACAGCCTAGCTTGGTATAGTACTATTGGCTGCATATTTTTCTCATTTAGGGCTCTGAATATATCATGCCAGTCCTTTCTGGCCTGCCAGGTCTCTGTGGATAGGTCTGCTGCCAATCTAACATTCCTGCCTCTGTATGTTACCGATTTCTTGTCTTGAGCTGCCTTCAGGATTTTCTCTTACAAGTCACTAAGACTTGTAAGTTTTACTATTAGATGACAGGGTGTAGATCTATTTTTATTGATTTTGAGGGGGGTTCTCTGTGCCTCCTGGATTTTGATGTTTGTTCCCCTCAGCAGATTAGGGAAATTCTCTACAATAATTTGTTCCAATATACCTCCACCCCTTTCTCTCTTTCTTCTTCTTCTGGAATCCCAATTATTCTCATATTGTTGCGCCTTATGGTATCACTTATCTCTCGAATTCTTCCCTCGTGGTCCAATAGTTGTTTGTCTCTCTTTTTCTCAGCTTCTATATTCTTTGTCATTTGGTCTTCTATGTTGCTAATTCTTTCTTCTGTCTCATTTATTCTAGTATTAGGAGCCTCCATTTTTGTTTGAATCTCATTAATAGCTTTTTTGATATCATCTTGGTTAGATTTTATTTCTCCCGAAAGGGATTTTATTTCTCCCGAAAGAGATTCTTTAATCTCTTCCATGCTTTTTTCAAGCCCAGCTAGCACCTTGATAACTGTCATTTTGAACTCTATTTCCGACATATTACTGATGTCTATATTAACTAGGTCTCTAGCCGTCGGTACTGTCTCTTGTTCTTTTTTTTGTGGTGAGTTTTTCTGCCTTGTCATTTTATCAAACTAAGAATAGATGAGTGGGAGAGAAAAGTACTCTGGAGTTGCACAGTTCTCACTGATTGATGAACTTGGGCTTGGCTGGATATTCTCACTGATCTTCTGGGGAGGGGGCTTTTCAACTTGGTTCTCAGATGTCTTTGCCTGAGGCAGAATTGCCCCACCCTTGGCCAGGGAGGGGCCAAGCAATTTGCTCAGGTTCGCTCACGAGAGTCTTTGTTCCCTTAGTGCTTTCCGTACCGCCCTGGAGGCTGGGAATGCAAATGGCGGCTCCCAGTCTCCAGCCGGAGTAGCCAAGCGCTTGGCCCCGCTCCTCAGCGCGCCCTCAGAGGAAAGCAGTCAATCACTCCCATCTCCCGGGTCCGCACAAGCTCCGAGCTCAGCCACCAGAGGTGGCACATTTCTGTCTCTGGCGCGCAGCCCGTCTGGAGTCTCCAAACCCAGCAGATTCCTGCTGCACGCTCCCGCCCCTCTCCTCCCCGAGGAGGAAGGAAGGGGTCTCTCCGGAATGCCTTATGTGGTTCCCGCTCGAAGGGCCGCAGCCACGGTCTAGGGTAAGCCCCTGCTGAAAGCGCACTGCATGGCTCTTTCTCTGCCGGTGGCTTCTCTGCCCTGATATCTGGGAGCTCTGCTGCACTCAGACACCTCCAGTCTCTGTGATCTCACGGGTCCTGAAACCACTCTGTTCCCGTGAGGGCTACACCTCTGGCTTAGCCTCTGGGGGGATGTCCCTCAGCGGAACAGACTCTAAAAGTTCTGATTTTGTGCTCCACGGCTCTGCAGCTGCAGGGAGCCAGCCCCTCCCCCAGCGGTTTCTCTTCCTGTCGCTTTGGAATCACTTTTCCAAACGTCCTACCTTTTGGAAAGTGGTCGATTTTCTGCTCCTAGAATTGCTCTTCTTCCTCTCTTCTCTCTCCTGTTGAGTATGCTGGCTTTTAGAATGATTTAATAACTATCTAGATGAACTTCTGGGATCCGACTCTATCTCAACCTCCTACTTCTCTGCCATCTTGCTCCTCCCCCCCCAGGTGTTTTTTAATTTTTAAAAAATTTTTAAAAATTAATATATAATGTATTATTTACCCCAGGGTACATGTCTGTGAATCATCAGGCTTACACATTTCACAGCACTTACCATAGCACATACCCTCCCCAATGTCCATAACCCAACCACCCTATACCTATCCCCAACCCCCCAGCCACCCTCAGTTTGTTTCATGAGCTTAGGAATCTCTTTTGATTTGTCTCCTTTCTGATCCCATCTTGTTTCATTCCCCCCAGCACAACCCTCCACCCTGCCCCTCAAATTCTTCATATCCAAGAGATCATATGATAATTGTCTTTCTCTGACTGACTTATTTCACTTAGCATAATACCCTCTAGTTCCATCCACGTCATTGCAAATGGCAAGATTTCATTTCTCTTGATGGCTACATAGTATTCCATTGTATGTATGTATACCACATCTTATTTATCCATTCATCTGTTGATGGACATCTAGGTTCTTTCCATAGTTTGGCTATTGTGGACATTGCTGCTATAAACATTCGGGTGCTTGTGACCCATCAGATCACTACATTTGTATCTCTACGATAAATACCCAGTAGTGCGATTGCTGGGTCATAGGGTAGCTCTATTTTTAACTTTTTGAGGAGTCTCCATACTGTTTTCCAGAGTAGCTTTCCCAGTTTGCATTCCCACCAACAGTGTAGGAGGGTTCCTCTTTTTCTGCATCCTCGCCAACATCTGTCATTTCTTGACTTATTAAATTTAGCCATTCTGATTGGGGTAAAGTGGTATCTCACTGTGGTTTTGATTTGTATTTCCCTGATGCCAAGTGATGTTGAGCACTTTTTCATGTATCTGTTGGCCATTTGGATGTCCTCTTTGCAGAAATGTTTGCTCATATCTTCTGCCCATTTCTTTTCTTTTTTTTTTTAAGATTTTATTTATTTGACAGAGAGAGAGAGAGATCACAAGTAGGCAGAGAGGCAGGGGGAGATAGGGGGAAGCAGGCTCCCTGCTGAGCAGAGAGCCCAATGTGGGGCTCGATCCCAGGACCCTGAGATCATGACCCAAGCTGAAGGCAGAGGCTTTAACCCACTGAGCCACCCAGGTGCCCCTTCTGCCCATTTCTTGATCGGATTATTTGTTCTTTGGATGTTGAGTTTGAGAAATTCTTTATAGATTTTGGATACTAGCCCTTTATCTGATATGTCATTTGCAAATATGTTCTCCTGTTCTGTCAGTTGTCTTTCTGTTTTGTTGATTGTTTCCCTTGCTGAGCAAAAGCTTTTGATCTTGATGAAGTCCCAATAGTTCATTTTTTCCCTTGCCTCCCTTGCCTTTGGTGATATTTCTAGGAAGAATTCGCTGCCACAGAGGTCAAAAAGGTTGTTGCCTGTGTTATCCTCCAGGATTTTGATGGAGTCTTGTCTCACATTGAGGTCTTTGATCCATTTTGAGTCTATTTTTGTGTATGGTGTAAGGAAATGGTCCAGTTTCATTCTTCTTCATGTAGCTGTCCAGTTTTCCCAAAACCATTTGTTGAAGAGATGATCTTTTTTCCATTGGATATTCTTTCCTGCCTTGTTGAAGATTAGTTGACCATAGAGTTGGAGTTCCATTTCTGGGCCCTCTATTCTGTTCCATTGATCTATGTGTCTGTTTCTGTGCCAGTACCACACTGTCTTGATGATTACAGCTTTGTAATAGAGCTTGAAGTCCAGAATTGTGATGCCACCAACTTTGGTTTTCTTTTTCAACATTCCTCTGGCTATTCATGGTCTTTTCTGGTTCCATTTAAATTTTAGGATTATTTATTTCATTTCTTTGAAATAAATTGATGGTATTTTGATAGGGATTGCATTAAATGTGTAAATTGCTTTAGGTAGCATAGACATTTTCACAATATTTGTTCTTCCAATCCATGAGCATGGAATGGTTTTCCATTTCTTTGTGTCTTCCTCAATTTCTTTCATGAGGACTTTGTAGCATTCTGAGTACAGATTCTCTGCCTCTTTGGTTAGGTTTATTCCTAGGTATCTTACGGTTTTGGGTGCAATTGTAAATGGAACTGACTCCTTAATTTCTCTTTCTTCTGTCTTGCTGTTGGTGTATAGAAATGCAACTGATTTCTGTGCAAGTGATTGATTTTATATCCTGACGCTTAACCTAATTCCTGTCTGAGTTCTAGAAGTCTTGGAGTGGAGTCTTTTGGGTTTTCCACTTAAAGTATCATATCATCTGCAAAGAGTGAGAGTTTGACTTCTTCTTTGCCAATTTGGATGCCTTTTATTTCTTTTTGTTGTCTGATTGCTGAGGCTAGGACTTCTAGTATTATGTTGAATAGCAGTGGAGGTAGTGGACATCCTTGCTGTTTTCCTGATCTTAGGGGAAAAGCTCCCTGGTGAGAGCTTTTCCCCATTGAGAATGATATTCGCTGTGGGTTTTTCATGGATGGCTTTGATGATGTTGAGGAATGTACCCACTATGCCTACATTGTGAAGAGTTTTGATCAAGAAAGGATGTGTACTTTGTCAAATGTTTTTTCAGCATCAGTTGAGAGTACCATATGGTTCTTTTTCTTTCTTTTATTAATGTATTGTATCACATTGATTGATTTGCAGATATTGAGCTAAACTTGTAGCCCAGGAATAAATCCTACTTGGTTGTGGTGAATAATCCTCTTAATGTACTGTTGGATCCTATTGGCTAGTATTTTGGTGAGAATTTTTACATCTGTATTTATCAAGGATATTGGTCTGTATTTCTCCTTTTTATTGGGTCTTTGTCTGGTTTTGGTATCAAGGTAATGTTGGCCTCATAAAATGATTTTAGAAGTTTCCTTTCCATTTCTATTTTTTGGAACAATTTCAGGAGAATAGGTATTAATTCTTCTTTAGATGTTTGGTAGAATTCCAATTCTTCTTTAAATGTTTGGTAGAATTCCCCTGGGAAGCCATCTGGCCCTGGGCCCTTGTTTGTTGGGAGATTTTTGATGACTGCTTCAATATCCTTACTGGTTATGGGTCTTTTCAGGTTTTCTATTTCTTCCAGGTTCAGTTTTGGTAGTTTATGTGTCTCTAGGAATGCATCCATTCCTTCCAGGTTGTCAAATTTGCTGGCGTATAGTTGCTCATAATATGTTCTTATAATTGTTTGTATTTCTTTGGTGTTGGTTGTGATCTCTCTTCTTTCATTCATGATTTTATTAATTTGGGTCCTTTCTCTTTTGTTTTTGGTAAGTCTGGCTAGAGGTTTATCACACTTATTCATTCTTTCAAAGAACCAGCTCCTAGTTTTATTGATTTGTTCTACTCTTCTTTTGGTTTCTATTTCATTGATTTCTGCTCTGAGATTTATTATTTCTCTTCTCCTTCTGGTTTTAGTCTTTCTTTGCCGTTCTTTCTCCAGCTCCTTTAGATGTAGGGTTAGGTTGTGTATTTGAGATCTTTTGTTTCTTGAGAAAGGTTTGTTTTGCTATATACTTTCCCCTCAGGACCGCTTTTACTGTGTCCCAAAGATTTTGAACAGTTGTGTTTTCATTTTCATTTGTTTCCATGAGTTTCTTTTAACTCTTCTTTAATTTCCTGGCTAACCCATTCATTCTTTAGTAGGATGCTCTTTAGCCTCCATGTATTTGAGTTCTTTCCAACTTTCCTCTTGTGAATGAGTTCTAGTCTCATGGCACTCTGGTCTGAAAATATGCAGGGTATGATCCCAATCTTTTAGTACCAATTGGGACCTGATTTGTGACCCAGGATGTGATCTATTCTGGAGAATGGTCCATGTGCACTAGACAAGAATGTGTATTCTGTTGCTTTGGGATGGAATGTTCTGAATATATCTGTGATGTTCATCTGGTCCAGTGTGTCATTTAGAGAAGATAGGAAGATAAAAGAGAAAATAAAATAAAATAAAAAGAAGAAAAAGAAGAAAAATATATATATTAGACTTGTGATTAGAACAGAGCCCCACACCTGATTTTGGATATTTTTGATCTGTTAGAAGAAACTATCTCCCAAAATTTAAAGAAAGAAAAACTTATAAATATACAAACATAAGGGTAAACACTATTAAAGGATGGAATATGAGTATAAAGATGAAAATTAATAAAGATTATAAAAAAGGGATTGGTAATATGTTGCTTGAAAATAGAGAAAAAAAATAAAAGAGGAAGAACGTGATCAGGCTGGAGACTATAACCCCAAGCTGTGTGCTAGATTTAGGGTATGTTTTGTTCTATTAGAAGAAATTATATCCCAAAATTTAAAAAAAAAAAAAAAGAATATAGGTTAAATACAAAGAATAAGGTTAAATACAGTGAGGGTATAAAATATGAATGTAACAGTGAAAATTAGAAAAGATTTTTAAAAAGGTATTGATAAGATACTAGTTAAAAAACATTAAAATAGGAAAGAGGAAAAATAAAATTAAAAAATTTAACTCTGAAAGACTAAAAGTTCATGGGGAAAAAAGCTATAAATTCTATGTCTTTTTTTCCTAACTCTGGAGTTCCACAGTTTTCATTGATTGATGAACTTGATCTTGGCTGGATGTTCTCGCTGATCTTCTGGGGGAGGGGCCCATTGCAGTGATTCTCAAATGTCTTTGCCTGAGAAGGAATTGCACTACCCTTGCTAGGTGTGGGACCATGCAATCTGCTCGGGTTCACTCTCAGGAGCTTTTGTTCCCTGAACGCTTTCTGTACCACCCTGGAGGCTGCGAATGAAAATGGCAGCCTCCCAGTCTCCATCCCAGAGGAGCTGAGCGCTCAGGCCCCGCTCCTCAGTGTGCCCTCAGAGAAAAGCATTCACTTCTGTCTCCCTGGTGTCTCTCTGTGCTCCAAGCTCAGCTGGCCAGTGACCGAGTGTTTCCGTCTCTGGCGCATGGCCCCGTGCAAACCCAGCAGATTCCTGCTGTGCACTCCCACGCCGCTCCTCCCGGAGGAGGAAGGAAGGGGTCTCCCTGGATCTGCCCCTTGTGGGGTCCCTGCTTGAAGAGCCACAGCTCGACTGTGCCTCGCATCACGGTCTAAGGTAAGCCGGAGCTGATAGCCCACTGCTCAGCTCCGTCTCTGCCCTTGGCTTCCCTGGTCTGATACCTGGGGGCTCTGCCACCCTCAGACACCTCCAGTCCCTCTGTGACCCCACGGGTCCTGAAACCACACTGTTCCCGTGAGGGTTCCACCTCCCAACTCCCCCCAATGCCCCCCCCCCCGCCCCGCTTAGCCTCAGGAGTGATGTCCCTTAGCAGAGTAGACTCTAAAAGTTGTGATTTTGTGCTCTGCTGCTCTGTGGCTGCCAGGAGCCAGCCCCTCCCTCTGCAGTCTCTCTTCCTGTCACTTTGGATTCACTTTTCCACACGTCCTACCTTCCGGAAAGTGGTCAATTTTCTGCTCCTAGAATTGCTGTTCTTCTTGTCTTCTATCGAGTTTGTAGGTGTTTAGAATGGTTTGATAACCATCCAGCTGAACTTCTGGGATCTGATACTATCTCAGCCTCCTACTCCTCTGGCATCTTGCTCCTCCATCTTTTGTGGAGTCTCCATTTTATCTTTTTTTTTTTCTTTAAAGACTTCATTTTATTTATTTTAACAGAGAGAGAACGCAAGCAGGCAGAGAGGCAGGCAGAGGCAGAGAGAGGAGCAGGCTCCCCGCAGAGCAAGGAGCCCAATGTGGGACTCGATCCCAGGACGCTGGGACTATGACCCGAGCCAAAGGCAGCCGCCCAACCAACTGAGCCACCCAGGCGTCCCTCCATTTTATCTTTTTTTTTTTTTTCATTTTATTTTTTTAAATATTTTTATTGTTTTATTTTACTTTTAAAATTTTATTTATTTAAATATTTTTTTAAAAATTCAATTTCAACTAATTAACATATAATGTATTATTTCTTTCAGGGGTACAAGTCGGTGATACATTAGTCTTATACAACACCCAGTGCTCATTATAACACATACCCTCCCCAAAGTTCATCATTCAGTTACACCACCCCTCTGCCCCTCTCTCCTCCAGCAACCCTATGTTTGTTTGATTAAGAGTCTCTTATGGTTTGTCTCCCTCTCTGGTTTCATCTTGTTTCATTTTTGCCTTCCTTCCCCTATGATCCTCTGTCTTGTTTTTCAAATTCTTCATATCAGAGAGATCATCTGATAACTGTCTTTCCCTGATTGACATATTTCACTTAGGATAACACCCTCTAGTTCCATCCATGTCATTGCAAATGACAAGATTTCATTTTTTGACAGCTGCATAATATTCCATTGTTTATATATACCACATCTTCTTTATCCATTCATCTGTTGATGGACATCTGGGCTCTTTCCATACTTTGGCTATTGTGGACATTGCTGCTATAAATAGTGGGGTGTAGGTGGTCCTTCGGATCACTACATTTGTATTTTTGGGGTAAATACCCAGGATCTCCATTTTAAACTTTGGTTGCAAATAACCAATAGCTTATTGATTCCTATCCATGGTTTTAGTTCAGGCCTCCAATGGCTCTTTCCTTGATTTAGTAAGTGTTCCCTTATTGTTTTTCCTTCTAGTCCATCCATTCTTCACTGTTTCCAGAAAAATTTCCCTAAAACACAAACTGGAGTATGTTACTTCTCTGCCCCAAATTCATTAGTGGCTCAGAATAAAGTTCAAATTACTGAATATCTTACACAAGCCATACAATCAGCCTTCTACTGTCACCTATACTTTTCTCCCATATCTACCTAAGATTTGCTTTTACCAAACTACTGTACATACTGAATACCTCTCCTCCTGCTAGCCCCCCATGCCTTTGCACATGCTTGTTCTCTGCCATAAATGCCTTTCCCCCAATATTCCATCTGACTGATTCCTGTTTAGTTATCAAGGCTCCGCTAAGCCCATCCCCCAGGGTAAGAAACTGCACATCTATCATAATATCTATCATGCTATTTTTTTAGGTACTAATGTGTATGTTTAGAAATTTTTCAAATATGACAAAAGTGTAAAGTCCTCCTTCCCAGCTTTCCCCAGCCTCACTCTTCTCCCTTAAGATAACACTCTTAATAGTTTAGTGTGTTTTCTAGATCTTTTTATCTGTATTTACAAACATATGTATAAATAATGAAATCTAAGAATATGGTTCAGCAGCCTGCTTTTTTTTTTTTTTTCCATTTCAGATCTCACGGGCATCTGTGCACATCAGGGCTTGAAATCTACCACTTTTTGGGGGGGCGAGCGCAATCGCCTTTTCTTTAAGGAGAGATCAAGGAAAGAGACTGACTTTCACGTCTCCGGGGTTTTTTAGAAATGTTAGAAAACTTTCATTTAATGCAGCAACTTGTCTTATTTTCATCCTTATTTTATGTCCTTGAATAAAAAATATCTACAGTGTTATCCAGGAGAAATTTCAAGCAAAACTTAGTAATTGACATTTCTTATGTTATATCTATGTATTCACTTATTTATATCATTACTCTTATGCCATCTGAATGTTTTTTGTTTTTTGTCCTTATGATCCTCTGCCACATTTCTAGTACCCATTCTTTAATTCTTTTATATTTGAATGAAACATTTGAGTGTTTTAAAATATTACTGCATTTGATTTTCCCTGTGACTCTGAGGGCTAAGTAAGACAGAATTATTCCTCTTTAACCAGGAGGGAGTTGAAGCTTGGAGAAAGTTGCCTGACCACAGTCTTAGCAATCTATCCTTCAACATTGACTGTGTCTATTCCTCTGACTGTCTTTTGCTTGCTCAGGACTCACCATTGTGATGTCCCAGCAGATATGCTCTATATCTATACCCTTTGCTATAAAAAAAACACCAAAAATTTAGTTTTCTTTGGATGAATGAATTTACACTAAAATAAACTAAAATGATGACTTATTGTGGTACCCTTCTCTGAGTCATTATTGCAGGAGTTGATGAATTACCCTAAATGAATGAGAATCATAGTAGGAAATATTGGAGAAAATAGTTTTAATCCAAATAGACTTTTTGGTGTACCCCAAATGATTTTATATGAAAGATCCTTTGAATCCACATCTCTGAGTGAAATCATGCCTAGTGCATATGTCTTAGGAGGACATAGGCAGCTCTTAGTGCACTTTTTTTTTTTTTTTGCGTATTCTGCTTTATTTTTTTCACATTTTTCCCCTCTGATCCATTTCAGTCAATTCTTAAAGTGATCCTGAAAGGAAAGTCAGACTTGCCTAGTTTCTTTGAAAACTTTTCTTCAGAATAGCTGACAAAGTTTTTGAACTGTTGGTATTCATTTTTCATAATAACCCTTCATGAAAATAACCAAAATATTTTCAGAAAGTAGACCACTGGGGGACCTCTTTACTGTGCAATTGCCACCTGACTTTTGAGATCGCAATTTAATTCTGGGAACTGAGATTTTTATTGCTACAGGGTGATTGAGAAAATTAATAACAATTTTCTCAAAGCAGTTTGAGGCCCTTAGGGGCCATTTATTGTTTCAACAATATAGTATCCTCCTAGCATGTATATATTATTGTTTACGAAACAATGAGGGTCCAATGAGGAATAAAGCTTGCGCCTTGCAAAGAGTTTGCCTTTCTTCCTTACATCTGCATGAAACATGCTTTTTTTTTTTTCCCAAGAAGGCTATTAGCACTGAAATCTCTGATCTTTATTCAGAAAGATAACTTTTTTTTTTAATTAAGGACTAGGCTGCTTCTTTATCAGCTTGATTTTTTTTTTTTTTTAAATCCCTGTGGTGCTTTTAAATATATGTAGAAAGATGGTCAGAGATTCTGGGAAGAAGGCAGAGCAGTGTCCTGATGGGAGTTAAGGAAGGTCAATAACATCTGTCCTCTGAATAGAGAAAGGGAGCTGCAGGTAGCATAAACAAGGGTCTGGGAAAACTAATTAATACATGAGAGGACATCAGGAAATAGCCTCTCTGGTTTGCTATCAATGAGATTTAATGAACTTTAGAAAACAAATAAAAAAAGAAAATCTGGGAATTATCTAGAAATAGATCATCTGGATTTCTCTATTATCTCAGTTTGTGAACCAACACTTTTTAAATTATTTGCATTATGATAATTAATAGTAATATAGAGGTGATCATGTAAAGAGTATCCCCAATGAGCTCTGTGCTGAGCCTGCTATATACTGATTAATTGTATTCAATCCTTCACATAGACTTTGGGGAAGGGGCTGTGATCCTCATGTTACAGATGAAGACCCCGAGTTTCAATGCTAACATCCTGCTCAAGAATGAAGAGCTAATAAGTGCAGGAGTATAAACCAAACACACTCCCTCAAGTACTCATGCTTGTTGACTTTTCCAAACTGTGGGCTGAGCTACAATGTTCTTCATGTGAAATAAGCATAATGGAAAACCAAAGTTGCAAATGAGGAATGCCCCTGGCCTGCCAGGACTGAACACTCTTTGCAGCATTTACAGTACTACTGATAAAGTAAATATTCCTGGGGCAAGAGTTTTGATATCTTACTGTATTCTCTGGGTTAGCTATCATTCAGTCAATTGCATTTAATGAACGTCTACTTTGTAAACCTGACTTAAAAATTGTGTGCACTTGCTAGGGAAATATAGCTGTGTTGAGATGGTGATCCTGGGGAGATGGGGTAGGGGAGAAGAGATGTAAAAGAATGGGATGAATGATTAGTGCCCTTCATATTTTATGTTGTTGATGATTAGAGCATCCAAAAAAAATTTTTTTTCATGACTTCTAATTTATTATCCTTTCTAGGCTTTAATATATACCCTCATTGATTTTATCAAATTAATTAACTACATTCTCCACAGTTTCATATTTATAAATTAATCTTCTGATTAATTTATATGTTTAAATATTAATGAATTAATAATTAATTAATTAATTAAATATTAATTTAAATGTTGTACCAATTTGTACTTTGACCAGGAAAATGCACCTGAAGTGGTTGTCTCTAAGGATTTTTCTTTAAACCTGGAAAATTTCAAATATGATGCCAATTAATCACCAATACAACTAACAAACAATTTAGATTTGTCATTGGAGAAGACTAAAAGGGTCTTGATTCCTTCTTCTTGCTCTGAATTGAAACAGTTAATAGAAAACAGCAGTGACACTGTTCTTGGTAAGATGATGCTAGCTGTTGTCTATGACTTTTTTGTCTTTATAAGTTTCCTTTTTAATAAAAAATATTATATATTACAATAATATTACATATTATTAAATATTACATATTTACTTTAGAAAATAGATACTGGCTGGCACTGCATCAAACAAAGCAACATGTGGCAATTGCTTAGTTAATTTCACTACCTTAATCACTTTTAACTGAGGAAGCTGATAATCTGAATTACCCTGTGTGACTTCCTAATCATCGACCCCTGCATACCCTTCCCAGTTCCTACCTCCATTAGCTTCCTCTCTTCCCTGTTTGATTGCTCTGATGGAAAGAACACTGAACCAGAAGTGAGGAGCCATGAGCTGTGCTTCCAATGCCATTTACTAACAGATCTTAGAGGCATGCTAGGACTGCAGGGGATTGTGAAGATGGCCACAGATTTCTCATCTTTTACATTCACACCCTTTGCTTATATCCTCCCACCCTGACTCTGGGCTGGACCGTGCGACTTGCTTTGACCCATGGACTTGACCAGACGTGAGGTGCACAGACTTGCAATGTGCTTGCACATTTGGCTTGCCCTTTCACTGCTCTTGGAACTCTGTGACTGCACCTGAAGAAACCTGGGTTAGCCTGCGGAATGATGAACTATGTGTGGCCCCGTCCTCCTGCCCTCATGGCCAGACCCTGTGAGAGGCCATCCTAGGTCAGCCAGGTCCTGGCTGACTCACTGGTAAGCCCAGCTAAAATTAGTGGAGCTAGCCCTGACCAGAGAAACCTGTCTTAGCTGATTCACAGAATTGGAGCTCTGCAAATGGTTGTTTTGCTAAGTTTTGGGCTGGATTGTTCACAGTTAAATATAACTAATGCAAAATCCAAATAAAAACCCTAAACAACGAATGGCAACATATCCCCTGCCTATCCCAGAACATTGTTGATCGTGTGAGATTAGAAAGTATTGATGTCTATAATGGACAAAGCTTCTGAAGAACAGTGCCCAGGGGCGCCCGGGTGGCTCGGTCTGTTAAGTGTCTGCTTTCCGTTCAGGTCATGGTCCCAGGCTCTTGGGATGGAGACCCTCATCAGGCTCCCTGCTCAGCAGGGAGTCTTCTTCTCCCTCTCCCTCTGCCTCTTCCCCCACCCCTGCTCATGCTCTATCTCCGTGTCTCTTTCTCAAATAAATAAAATCTTAAAAAAAAAAAAAGAATGAAGAGCAGTGCCCAGCAGCATCTTGTGTTTGTTTGATCAGCAATTGAATGTTTAGTGAAGAAATAAATGAATGGATAATAAGCTACACAGTTATAAGGTGGCAGTAGCAGCCGCAGTAAGATAGTCAAATATTTAGATCCCCCAAATAAGACATTTCATTTTTCTTTTTTTTCCCCCTTTTTAAAGATTTTATCCATCCATTTGAGAGAGAGAGAGAGAGAGAGAGAGGGAGAGGTCACAAGCAGGCATAGAGGCTGGGCAGAGAGAGAAGTGGAAGCAGGCTCCCCGTAAGCAGGGACCCCAATGCGGGGCTCGATCCCAGGACCCGAGGCCATGACCCGAGCCGAAGGCAGAGGCCCAACCCACTGAACCACCCAGGCACCCCTCATTTTTCTTTTAAAGTTAAAATGTTAATAGTTGGTTAGCAAGGATTGGAAAGAACACGACAGAGCAACAATGGCCGTCTTAGGAATCTGCGCTCTGGACACAGAGCAGCACCTGTACCCATCAGGCTTTTCTCGCTGTGGTCAGGAAGATACCACCAATCTCCATCTTTCCCATTGGCAGTTTCCCAGTTGTTTGGCTTTTATCTTTTTTTATTATAGCGTATCTTGATTCTATCTGAATATCATTCCCACGACAGTAGTTACAGTCTCCATAATGAAAAACTTCTGAGAGCTAAGTTTAGAGAAAGATTTCTAGTCTGTGGAGATGCAAGGACTACAAGGTCAGTAAATCAAAATTATTCTAAGGAGAGAAAATATTTTGTGAGCTAAAGATAATTAACCCAAAGGGGTCTATAAGGAATAAGTTTGTGTACTTTGATTCACATTTGTCTAGTGCAAAAATATTTTTTTCCATCTGGTTATACTGTAAAATAAAGCCTGTATAGAGAAAAGTGCACAAAACCTAAAGGTACTGTTTATTGAAAAATCATAAAGCAAATTCCCATGTAACTACCGCCCCCGTCAGAGATGGAGCCTCGCCTGCACACCAGAAGTTCCTTGCTATTCACATTCTCCCCCTCACAATCTGTCCTTCACAAACCCTAACCTGAACCTGAACTTGAACCCCAACCCATGCCTTAGCCCTGTTAAGTTGACCACAATGCTTAAGGATGGTCAAGTCCTTATTTAGCTTTATAGTTTTACCACCTCGGCAGAGTTAACCAGCCATGTGTGTATTTTTAAACACTACAGTTTAGTTTTGCTTGTTTTGAATTTTACAGAAATGAAGTCATTCTGTATATATTCTTTTGCATCTTGCTTCTTTTGCTTAATACTATGACTTGCTTTGTGTAGCTGTAGCTTATTCAATTTTGTTGACAGGTACTTTTCCATGCATGAATGCACAAGACAATTTACTGTTGATGGACACATCAGTAGCTTCCAACTTTTGGATCATGTAAGCAACGTGGCTGGGACTGTCCTTACATGTCTCCTCTTGCACATGCACACAAGTTTCTCAAGGGAGTGCCCTTTGTGGGTCATAAGGTAAGTATATCTTCAAATTTAGTAGCAGAGGCCAAATTATTTTCTAAAGTGGCATAGCCATTTCGCGGGCCGCAAGTGGTATGGGTGTTCTCAGTGCTTCATGTCCTTGTCAGTACTTGATATTTTCAGACTTTTAATTTACTCTTATTTTTTTAGAACAAGATTCATTTATTTATTTGAGAGAGAAAGAGAAAGTATGAGCAGGAGGGGCAGAGGGAGAGAGAATCTCATGGAGACTCCACACTGAGCATGGAACCCAATGAAGGACTTGATCTCATGACCCTGAGATCATGATCTGAGCCAAAACCAAGAGTTGACCACTTAACCGACTGAGTCACCCAGGCATCCCTAGACTTTTAGTTTTTGCCAATCTGGTGGGCGTGTAGAATCTCCCTGTGATTTAAATTTGCATCGTCTCGTAATTTATGAGGCTGAGCATTCTTTCATACATTTTTTAGCCATTCAGTGTTTTATGAAGTGTCTGAGTCTTCCATCCTTTTTTTTACTCCTTGTGCCTTTTTCTAGTGTTTTGTAGTTTTTTTTTTTTTCTTTAACATGTTTTGGATATAAATGTTTGTCCAGTTTTACATGTTATGATAACTTTTTCCATTCCTGGATTTTTAGAAAACCTATTAATGTGTATCTTTTGATGAATTACAAAGTTCTTAATTTTACTATACTGAAATATACCTAATTTCTCCTCTTTTGATTGCTTTTTATGTCTTATTTAAGAAAACCTTTCCTACCTGAAGACACAAAGAAATCTCTTATTAGCTCCTAAAAGCTTTACAACTTTACCTTTCCATAAGCGTATTACAGGTACTGATTCTTATCTGTATATGAGCTAAAGCTTCATTATTCATCATAAATAACTTCATTATTTTCCATAGAGATACATACTTCCAGAACCATCAAATGAAAGGAACAATATTTCTCCACTGCCCTGCCATGCCATCTTAGTTATAAATCAAGTGCTCAGGTATGCATGGGTCCATTTCTAGACTCCTTATTCTGCTTCATGGGTTTACTTGTCTTTTCCTGCACTAATGCCATATCTTCTTTAATTATCATGACTTTATAATAAATTTCGATTATCTGGTAGAGCAAGTCTTTACACTTGGTTCATCCTCAAGAAAGTGTTAGCAATTTTCTCAGGGAAACCAGAAAGACAAGCTTGGAATGTACTGGAATCATTCAAGCAAAAGATGGTGAGAGCCAGCATAAGGATCATGGAAACAATGATGGAGGGGAGGGGCTGGTTTTAGATACTTCAGGAGGTAGTTGGAAAGAATGCCAAACCATTGTTTCTAAATGACGTAAGGAAATAGGCTTTGGTGGAGAAAGATTATATGAATATATCAAAGAGAAAATACTGAACAGATAGCAACTTCTTCAAAACAGTCTACCCACAGGCTATGTGGAAACTTTTACAACAGTAAAGTTTCAGAAAGTAAAAAAAAAAAAAAAAAATCAGGAATTGTAGAGAATTTGAAAGAACTAGAGACCTACAGTTGATATGAAACTGGTGATTGATGATAAATATATTAATAGGAATTATGCATGGCTCCACTTTGTTTAATATTATTTTTCTGTTTTTGACATTCCTAGAAATAAGTTTTTCAATTTCTACATCTGGTGTCTTTCAGGTAATTTGATTTGAGTTTGTAACATCATAAGTCTTGCTGAAAATCCATTCAATATTTTCCAGTTGTAGTATCTTCCAGGCTTTGACTCAGTCTGTGTTTTCTTTTCTTTTTCTTTTTTTTTTTTTTAAAGATTTTATTTATTTATTTGACACAGAGAGAGAGTGAGAGTTGGAATATAAGCAGGGGGAGGGGGAAAGGGAGAAGCAGGCTTCCCGCTGAGCAGGGAGCTTGATGCGGGGCTCAATCCCAGGACCTTGAGATCACGACCTGAGCTGAAGGCAGAGGCTTTAACCCACTGAGCTACCCAGGTGCCCCACAGTCTGTGTTTTCTAACAAACTCTCTTATCATTTTTCTCTCTTATACTGATTTTTTTAAATAGTTCTTTAACAAGTTCAAGAAAAGCAGTTCAAACAATAGCTAGACTAATGTGGTTGGACTTCATATTTGGTCCCACTCCTGTTAAGAGATTAATTAATAAGATACATATTAGTTTGTGACTGCCAGTTGATTATTAGAGAATTTTCATTTGCTTTGAAATGTAGGAATATTTAATGTAGTAATTACACAGATATTTCACACCCAAGATCACACCTTCTATTTCTATTCCTTGGCCTTCTGAGTTTTGTGCTTTTGAAAGAAATGGGCCCTCTGGAGCATGACAAATTTGATTTAAACGTATTTGCAATAGGATGTTATTTCTGTCAAAAGCTAATGCAACTGTAGGTTCTCTCAGTTTGGAACTCATGGGCTTCGAAATTGCTAATGTAAATTCTAATCTTAGACCTGTTGGCATGGCGAATATGGAAAAAACTCAGATAATTGCTCAAGAGGTATAGATTAAGGCTGTAGGACCTATAATTAAGACATTTTTAGATTTAGTGAATTATAACCTGATTTTCAAAAGCAACAGTGGCAATTTCAAATGAGAAAAGAAAAAAAAAATGATAGGATATAGGAACAAATGCAACTCAGAACTCAGATGTACCAAACTGTGTGTGTGTGTGTGTGTGTGTGTGTGTGTGTGTGTGTGATAT
The DNA here is from genome assembly GCA_028533885.1 of Nasua narica. Lineage (NCBI taxonomy): Eukaryota > Metazoa > Chordata > Mammalia > Carnivora > Procyonidae > Nasua > Nasua narica. Next base: position 140,203,480 of record CM052800.1, on the reverse strand, counting down.
TGGTGTGGGTGAGGAAGGTTGTTTTAACTTTCCATCTATGAACATTGCAGAGTAAAAGATCAAATCTCTGAAGCAATGGTGGCAGGATGCCCAGAGAAGAAAGAAGTAGACCCTGAGGGCTCCCTAAGAATGTACAGCATGTTAATAAACATGCTTACAGATCCAATAATTCCATTTCTGGATATTTATCTGGAGAAAATGAAAACACTAATGTGGAAAGATCTCTATGCCTCTGTGTTCATTGCAGCATTATTTACAATAGCTAAGGTATAGAAACCACCAAAGTGTCCATCGACGGATGAATGGATAAAGAAAATATGGTATATAGGTACAGTAAAATATTATTCAACCATAAAAAGAAGGAAATCTCGGGGCGCCTGGGTGGCTCAGTTGGTTGAGCAACTGCCTTCGGCTCAGGTCATGATCCCAGAGTCCCGGGATCGAGTCCCATATCGGACTCCCAGCTCTGCGGGAAGTCTGCTTCTCCCTCTGACCTTCTCCCCTCTCATTCTCAGTCTCTCTCTCTCTAATAAATAAATAAAAAATCTTTAAAAAAAAAAGATTGCTTAAAAGAAGGAAATCTCATTATTTGCAACAACATGGTCATATCTTGATGGCATTATGCTAAATGAAATATATCAGAGAAAGATAAATATATGATCTCACTTGTATGTGGAATCTAAAAAAAAATCCCCCAAGTCCCCCCTACCAAAAAAAAAAAAAAACCCAAGAAACAAAAACCCTGAGCTCACAGATACAGAGAACAGATTTGTGGTTGCCAGAGGTGGGAGTTGAGGGATGGGCAAAATGGGTGAGCTTCCAGTCACAAAATAAATAAGTCATAGGGATATAATATACAGCACGGTGACTATAATTGCATTTTTGAAAGTTGCTAAGAGAGTAGACCTTATAAGTCCTTATCATAAGAAAAAAAGTTTGTAACTATGTAAGGAAATGGATGTTAACTGGACTACTTGTGATCATTTCACAATATATACAAATATCAAATTGTTAGGTTGTATACTTGAAAGTAACACAATGGTATATGTCTCATATACTTCAACAACAATTAACATGCTTACACAGTATGAAGTGAGTCCTCTGGATTGGGGATATAGCACAAGTCTTAAAACTTGGACTCAGAGCTCAATCATATTTTTGGATGTGTCATTTCATTTCTGTGTCTTGCCTTTCATAGAACACGGTTTGCTATGTATTTATAATTCATTCTTTACTGTTTACTCAGCAATGAATTAAAGAAAATTCTTTAGTTATCTAAGATCTGGTTTTGAATCTACTGCAGACCTCTGCTGTTCTATGCAAGTTATTCTATCTGCTCACTTTTCGGCATTCCCAAAATGGGTGTTTCCAAGCAGTGAGCCAGACATATTCCCGTGAGGAAAATAGTATTAGGGGTGGAGCTTAGTATACTGAACTACATCAAGAGTCCGTCGCAGTCTGGGTCTAATAGGGAGATAGAAACAACGTAGTAGGTTAAACAGGAAATCTGATATAAGAATTTTTAACTCTAATAAGAGAGTAACTATAACTACAAGTAACTACAAGTAACTCCTACGGGCTGAGGGAGAATACCTAAGGAAAGACACATTTGGAAGGAGTTCAGACTTGGATAAAATGTTCTTTGACCAACTAAGAGCAGAGCAGTTGGCTGGCGTGGAGTTGCAGGTAAACATTAGGCAGCGCTCTGAAGTGCATGTGGGTGCAGAGCGAGCTGATGGTCCCTGTCAGCAAGGGCAGAAGGCTTTCAGTGTGAGGGACGCACTGGGGATGGGTGGTTGGGTGTAGGTTTTTGAGAGAGCCGAGGATGGCTCATCCCCAGACCAAGCTGCAAAGGCTGGGAGGGATCATATTCTGGTCGTATGGCATGGGCAGGCTCCATCTGGACAAGGCAGAGCGACCTGTGTCCCCTACCTACACTGAGAATTGCTGAAAGCCTCTTCCTCTTGCAGCGTCCCTCAGCACCCTCTGTTGGGGAAGCCTGATATCATACTCACCCTAAAGGGGAAGCGTTTGAAGTGATTCACGGGTGGTTTATCATAAAGCATTATATTCAGGGATGTGTTGGATTTTGTGAGGCAATAAAGTGATAAACAACACAGGGTCCAAGAGCAGTAAAGAAGGCCAATATTAGCATTACAAAAAACATTGGTGGCTCTTTTCCATCTGTGAAAGCAGAGCCCTTAAGAGAATACTGGCAAACAACCCTTTTTTTTCCTTGTTGACAAAAGACTAAAAAACTTTGATATTTTTTCAGTGTGTTATGGCATATTAATTTGTGCATTTATATAAAGTGAGGCAATTCCTTATCTGTATTTTTAAAGATAAATGCAAACTTTAGAGAGAGTCATATTCAAATAAGCATGTCCAAATAACCACAAGTAATAAAACATTCAGCCTCTGGAAAACAATAAAGGGGAGGCAATTCATAAACCCCGGGAACACTTCTCACATCCCTTTCCTCTCTTCGGCATGATTCTCTTTCATATCATGTTATGTTGGAGCCTCTCGTGTGTGACCCTCCACCCCCACAGAATAAATCCTCTTTTTCTCTGAACCCCATGACTTACTCTCCTATCTCCTATCATCCTCTTTCTCCCTCAACTTTATTTCTCTTTTCACTCTCTTCTACTTAACTTTTTCTTTTCTCTTTAGGCTTTCCTCTCTGGGTTCTGAGCTTCAGTTGTCCCCTGCCCATTTGCTAATTCAGCCTTGGCAGACAGAGTCCTTGAACTAGTTTGTCAGAGGAGCTCCTCACAGAGCAGAGGCGGGAGGAGCAACGGGAGGGGTGTCTCATTCTCTTCACTGAGGTGGGTGGGGAGGCTGGGAACATTAACCGATTATAAATCCTGTCCCCTTCACACTTTTCTCCTCATCAATCTTTGTTGACTCCTGCGAAGAGATATTCAATATTCAATATTTAAATGTTCTTCCAGAAGTTCTTTGAATTTACAACCTAAGGCCACCCTATTCTTCTTTCTCTTTACCAGGCTGTACATCATTTCTCTTGATTCCTTGGAAAGGACAGCCAGGTGAAGTGTGAGCATGGACACACTCACGCACACGCACGCAAGCGTGCACATTCACACATCATTCTTCCTCCTAGAAAACCTTGAACATCCATATTAGCATTTAAATTCTTTGCCCTCTAATATCTCTGCTCCTTAAAACTTGCAAAGGAAATGTATTTTCTAAGTAACCGTACTCATAGTTCCGCATTCTTTTTAGACATTCTTCTGCATAGACAAGCACCAGCTGGAGTACCTGGAGTGGCCCCTGGGTGGGTACTGAGATGCTCTCTGTGTGCAACCCTGCCATATTGGAAACACATGAGAAGACAAGACTCCATGCAAAACTTCGGGCAAATTTCACTTACTTGCAAACTAAGAAAATAAAGTTGCTGGGGCTTAAATACATCTTGGTTCATTATTCTTTTAGAGGTATATAGGATTTTATTGTTTGAATGGCAGTTGGCCAGGATTTACTTTCTAAAGTTGATAGTCGTTATTTATGAAATACTTTGGCTTTCTTTCTCTTCTGGAGACATAGTGAGATTGTGCTGCCTATGGATCAGGTGACTGGAATTTCCAAGCCAGAGCATTTCATTGCCACCACAAGACTCTTCAGAGCTGTCTTTCTTCTTTGGCATGGTGACTGGTCACATTCAAGACGGTGGCTGCTCCATTAGTCAGGCCCTACTATGGGAAGATGCAAAGCAGAAAACTCAGGCGCTCTGTGAGGGACATGTCATGTAGGTGAGAAATAAGCCTTTGTTGTTCTAAGGTATTAAGATTTGGGGGTTGTTTGTTACTTAGCATAACTTCATGCTGTTTATGTAATTTACCTCATCTTGACCAATTCCTTAAGCATGAACATTTCTCCTTGCATTTAAATGTATAAATCTCTTACATATAGTGAGAATTTTAAAGATCTTTCAAAATATTAAGGAAATGTATATTAAATAGGCAAGGAGTTTCTTGTTTGTTCCACTTAATTTTAGCTCGTACAAATTTAAGATAGTTAACTTAAAGTACACTCTGTATTGATACTGGTTTTTATGTGTATTTGGTATAACTGAAATAACTGATGTAGAGATACATCAGAACTTTGGTAAATTGTGGAGGTGGACGAATTTTATTATAAATTTATCTCATTTGCATATACCAAGTGAGATGATGTTGCATATTTTCCCACATATAAGGATGCTTTTTAAATTTATTTTTAAAAAGATTTTATTTATTTATTTGACAAAGAGAGAGAGAGAGATCACAAGTAGGCAGAGAGGCAGGCAGAGAGAGAGGGGGAAGCAGGCTCCCCGCTGAGCAGACAGCCCTATGTGGGGCTCATCCCAGGACCCTGAGATAAAGACCTGAGCTGAAGGCAGAGACTTAACCCACTGAGCCACCCAGGCGTCCCTATAAGGGTTCTTTGAAAGTGGAGCAATGGTATCCTCCAGTGGTTGAAATTACTTATTTCAGGGGTGCTTGGATCTCACGGGAAATCTTGCTGATATTTGGAGTATTTTGTCACTGGACAGCTCCCCACCATTGAGTACTGAGTTTGGTTTAGAAAGCTGCTGATGATATTTACCAGGATTAAAAAGAAATAAATTACAGAAAAACAACACAAAAAGAGTAGAGCCCTTCCAGGTTGAACAGTACTAGGGAAGAATAGAAAGAAAATGTATTAGAAAATGTTCACATGTAGTTAATGAGTTTTCAAGATAAGACATGAGGTGGCTGGGTCAAGGGCATATGATAAGGAGTCTTTCTCAGAACATGCCTCCTGGGCTGATTTTTAGGTAAGTGCTTCTATGGAGACTGACATCATATCTTTGATGGGATACAAACACACACACACACACACACACACACACACAGAGTCACACAGTCTATGTGTGTATCCTTCCATTTCAGTGATAATCCTAAAGACTTCAGAAGTATCATAGAATATATCCTATAATGTACGCCATACCTCAATGTCATATTGATATTTGGGAAAAAAATAGCATTCTATAATACTATGTTGAAGCATTTATTATGTGAAATAAAAATTTATTACTCTTTTCCTATATTTGCCACTAGGGATACTCTTGGTGTTTCCAGTGAGGTTTTAAAGGGCTTTTTATCTCACATTCCTGCCAGCACTTCATGTAGCAGTTTGTTAACTCATAAGTTCAGGAACATCACAGGGTAGACTAGGTCCTCAGGGATGTAGCAATGAAATATAGTCTATTATATTGATATTAATCCTGTACGTTGACACTAGAAATATAAAAGCATTATATTACAGTAAATTTGGCTCAGACCAATAAGTACAGGTGGAAAGGAGGTATGAAGGTCATGCTGTTTCCTACTTATTTTTTTGTCTAGTAAACCTATGAGAAGCAGTTTTGATCATGGAGAGTGAGAAAGATGGGGAGAAGGACAGAGGACCATGGCAGAGCATATGTGATATCACTTCTCTGATAGATGATATTTTGTAGAAGCCAAGTGGAATTATTAATATTTCAATATATGTAATTTTACCATATATTAAAAATGAGATTTAAGTATTAGAGAAATCTGAAACTATCATGGACCCCATTGAGAGCTATTGGTACACATGGATAATGATATCAAGTGAGAGTCACGAATAAATGAAAGAATTTGATTTAACTTCTGGCTTCTTTTTAGAGAAAGCCATTTGAACACACACACGTACACACACAAGCACATTCATTAACCATCTGCTCTAAAATCAAGCAGCATAAACATAAGCCTTTAGCCAATATATCCAATAAATGCTAAAAAGCACATTTCAGTCCTCTATGGGTACCATTTCAAGGCGAGAAAGAACATCAGAAATAAAGAGAAGACACAGGGCTCTGTGGTATCTAATGAGCAATGTTCTCATTCCAGCTGGCTGGGCTTGGAATTCAAGCATTACCTAGTACCAATGCAGCTGGAAATGATGGCTTTCTCAGTGAACTTTGCTCATGGTTCTTTAACTAATATTATTCTTAAACTGAGAGACTATTTCAGTCAGCCATCACTTATGGAAGAGCTCTCTAGGATATCCTGATTTTGATACAGAGATATAACTTCACTGGACACTTGCTAAGGGTAGTCGACCTCAAGATGAAGGTGGGAAAAAAGTGGACAAGCTGAAGATCTCTCCTAACCCCCTTCCAGACCTACCCTCTCTCCAGTCTATGTGGACTATCCAGGAGAAAATTCTTGCATAAGAATTGAAACTTTTGCTGTGTCCATGTTCTAGCAATGTCACAGCCGTTCTGGTTTCGGGGAAGGGGGGCGGGGGCACTGGTCTATTTATATTACGGGAAAATGGAAGTCAATAGTGGTGTATTTTCTTGCTCACTGAGTCGTGTTTTCAGTTAAAGCACTCTGTGTAGCTTTAGAATTCTTTAAGATGCAAGGTCATTCTTAAGTCAATGCTATCTGTGTACCTTACTAATCATTTAACGGTCTACAGATATTTACTAAGGGTCACGTATGTGTCAGGCACTATGTTAGCTATCTGGATAAATGAGTGAGCATTTTACCTCTGTGCTTTTCCTATGCTTTTCCTGTTCCATCTTTCTCCCAATATTTGTTCTCCCTGAACTCCAAGGCCAAGCTCAAGTCTCCATCTGACCTATGAAGCTTTTATTCACTACTTCCTAAAGCACTTTCTCTACCGCGTCTTGGTATTTAATTATATCCTCTCTGAGCTTCCTCTGTGTCTCCCATTTCACCTAGCACCGTGAGTGTTGGCCATGTAAATAGCTCGCTAACCATTACTGATTGATTACTTTCTCCTCTACAACAGGCTGTTATTATAGACAAATAAGACAATAAAAAAGAAAGTGCTTTGGACACACACAGCTGAAGAAAATGCAGTTAAAAATCTGATATCTGGTGAGAATATCAGGATCTATACTAGGAAAGAAAAAAAATAGCTTGCCTGTCAAAGGAAAGTAACAAAGGTTCTGCAAGCTGCTACAATTTTCCAAGAAAGATAACGGTCTTCTCTAATTTGGTTTGGAAATTCTATATTTGTACTTGAACTGTGTTTTAGTTTAGTTTCAGCCTCTATGCTTGAAAGTAGACAGTATCTTTCAGCCTTACTCTTTGTTTTTTGACTCTTTTACTAAACGACTGCTGCATGCAAATATGTTTTCTGTGCCCAAAGCAATAACTAGATGTTTAAAAAAAGATATCCTTGCCAATGAGAATTCTGCTTGACTGTCTATCACACAAATTAATTCCTCTGCAAAAGGCTATTTTCACATTTGCTTTAATGGCGCTTAGAGCAGGTAGTTGTGATTTTTTTACTAGATCTTTTGCTCATGCGCCCTTGGAGTATTTTGTTTTGTTATGGACCATTAAAGAGTGGGGATGATAATGTTCCATCATTAGGCAATCATGCAGAGGATAAATTTCTCTTTCAGACAAATGAAGTTAAAAGACTATTATTCTTTCCCCATTCTCTTCCCCAACTAATAGATCATTTAAAAGCCATAGGCTAGAGCACTTTAAAAATCTCCAAGAAACATTTTTAGCATTTTAGTATATTCTTGCCCAATTTATAACTAAAAAGAAAGAGGGGGCGCCTGGGTGGCTCAGTGGGTTAAGGCTTCTGCCTTCGGCTTGGGTCGTGATCTCAGGGTCCTGGGGTCAGCCCCACATCCGGCTCTCTGCTCAGCGGGGGGCCTGCTTCCTCCTCTCTCTCTGCCTGCCTCTCTGCCTACTTGTGATCTTTCTCTCTCTAATAAATAAATAGAATCTTAAAAAAAAAAGAAAGAAAAGAAAAGAATGACATATGAATTCCTGGGGAAAAATTTTCATGTTCGTGATTTCTTCTTTGTTCTTCCCCAGGGTGTGGTTCTGTCGCAGCGATCAACAGAAACTGTGCAGACTTTCCCGTGTTAGAGAAGAACATTGCAGCTTTCTGACTGGGCATTACGATCATTACATCTATAAAGATAAGCCAAACTACTTGAATCAGAATGCACAAGGTACTGCAATTGTCAGACTTGCCCATTTGTACTTAAGCCAACTGAATAATAATGAATCGGCATTCATTCAGAAAGACTGAAACGAAGAAAGATGATTTGGCCATTTCCATATTTCCTAAATGAAAGAAGTCACTTTCAGGACAATACTTAAAATTCATATTCAAGGATTTTGAACTTAGTGTGTTTTAAGAAAGGTTAAAAATAGTATTTTGGTAATGACTTGCAAATGTAACCAATTAGATGCTTCCTATATTTCCTAATGAAGGAATAACCTCTTTGGTGAATGTCTAACTTGTCGGGGAGCAATTGTGAATAGTGATGTTGTGCAGAGCCCTGTGTGGGTCCTCTTATGGGTTGGCTGACTTGGGGACTCAGAGTTGAATTATGCTGTCTCTTCACCTGGGGACTGAACATGAAAATCACATTTAGGAGGGTGTTTTGAAAAAGACAGGAGACACAGTCTTGTCTGCGGGACAAGCTGAGCCTCTCTCTTGGTCTGCCTAGGGCTATGATTTATTCCCTACTCCTCAAGCCTAGGACAAGATACAATAGAGAACATGAATGGTCATCTCTTCTGGATTTAGATATTTAAAAAAAATACTCATACGGATGCAAAAGGATAGTCTACTGGGATGTAAGTCAAGAGAGAGGCTACTAAATCGAGGATAATCACATGTTTGTAAAGTAGAAAAGATTCTGTTTTGTGGAACATGAAGAGCTAAAGCCCTAGCGGTGTGGAAACAGATAGATAATCAATTAATAGTAACACCCAAGAAGTCCTTCAATAGGTGAATCGTTTTAAAAATATGATAAATCCACAAAGTGGATTACCTACTGAGCACTAAAAAGAACAGGCAAATGTTACGTACAACCTTGATGAATCTCCAGGGTATTGTGTTGAGTGACAAAAGCCAGTTACTAAAGCTACATACTCTGTGATTCCCTTTACATAACATCACTGAAATGACAAAATTATAAAAATGGAGAATAATTGAGTAACTATTGGGGGTCAAAAGAGGATGGCGGGGGGGTTGGCGGGTGGTGAAAGGAAAGGTGTGTCTATGAAAACCCAGCATGAGGTGTCCTTGGGAAGATGGAAGGAAATGTGCTGGGTCTTGACTGTAACAGTGTCAGAATCCTGGTTGTAATATTGTACTATAATTTTGCAAGATGTAGCCATTGGGGAAAACTGGGTAAAGGTCACAGGGGTTTTCCTTATTATTTCTTACAATTGATAGGAATCTAGATTATCTCAAACTGAAAAGATTAATTATACAAATTAATCATGATGGCAGGATGGGAAGAAAATACCACCAAATGGAGTAAGTAGATTGTCCTCTACTTCTTAGCTATAAGTAAAAGGGATAATTGTATTAAGCATTGTTTTATAGTTAAAACAAGGCATTTGAGACAATGTAGAGTGGGAAACTCAGGTGTCTGATAATATTGATTCTGGCAGGGACAGTAGATTCATATACATAATTTTAACTGTAGCCAAAGTAAGACAGAATGCTAGCATGAATAATAGCATCATTATTGCTAAATCAGAAGTATTTTCAGCTGCTTAATACTCTGTCATTTCTCTTCTTCACTCCATATAGATAAAAAACACTAGTGGTTGTATTGTATGAGAGAAAATCTTAGTTTGAGGTATATTGATAAAAATACTAAGTCAAATTTAAGTAGGGGCACCTGAGTGGGTCAGTTGGTTAAGCTTCTAACTCTTGGTTTCCGTCTGGTCATGACCCAGGTCATGAGATCAGACCCCCCATCAGACTTTGCTCTCAGGATGGAGTCTGCTTGAGATTATTTCTCCTTCTCCCTCTGCTCCTCCTTCTGCTTGTTTTTATTTTTTCTCTCTCTCAAATTAATAAATAAAATCTTAAATGATGTAAAACTGGGGATCAGTTCTAAGATACTACTATAAAACCGAAGAAAATACACTTCTAGGGGCTCCTGGGGCTCAGTCCATGAAGCATCTGCCCTCAGCTTAGGTCATGATCCCAGGGTCTTGGGATCGAGCCCCTCGTCAGACTCTCTGCTCAGTGGGGAGTCTGCTTCTCCCTCTCTCTGCTCATTCTCTCTCTCTCTGTCTCTCTCAAACAAATAAATAAGATCTTAAAAAATATAATTCTAGTGTTATATTTATTCAAAAGTCAAAGGGATGCAGAGTGATTTGAATTTGAAGAAAGTTACTGCGCAATATAACGATGTTGCTGGTTTTGCTTACAGTTTGGGGTGCAGGGGTGGGATCTGGCAATACAAAATGAATTCAACTGACTTTTGGCACATTTTATATTTGAAATTTATTTTTCAGATAGTAATGTATTTAAACTTGAGTCACAATATCATATATGAACATAGAAACATCTGACCTTACAAAACTTTCACATCAGGGAGAGGTTATTTGCATTTACAAAATAATTTTTCTAAATAAAGAAGTTAAGAGACCTCACTTGATATGATTACTTACAATATAGCACATGCAATGTTGAAACATACCAGTGTCTGAACTCAGAAATAAATCTCCCTACGTTTCCGCAGCATTTTTACTCATTTTTGTTTCCTTCTAGTGGGTAATCAGTTAGCTTGTGGTTCTCTCTCTCTGGTGACAATTTTATATGCTGCATATATCCTAGTCAGCTGCGTAGAAGCATCAGACCAAAATAGCAGGTCAAAATAGCAGGGCGTATTTATTGCCAGGCACTGCGCTCAGCATTCACATGGGGTTATCTCATTTCATCCTCACAACCACCCAAGGAAGAGGACGCTACTATTATCCCCATTTTCCAGATAAAGAAATGAGGGCAGTTTCAAGTTTGGTAGCTTGCCCAAAGCCACACAGCCCCTTGGTCTAATAACTTGTGTGATTTAATGTGGCAATTTATTTTCTTTATGACTATGTCCTCCGAAAAAAGGGGGCTATCTTTCTTGTTACCTCATGGTAATGTTGGGGTCCCAGGTCTGGATTAGAACCCGAACTGGTCTGCTATACCCATCTTCACTTCAGATAGTACCCCTCCAGAAGTTAAAAGGGCTGTGGACTATCAGATACTGGAGATAGCATGACTGAGTATCTAAGAGCCCCGCACAGAAGTCACGTATTTGAGGGGACTGGTCGACATTTTTTACCTAGTTTTATGCAGGGTCTCTCTGAAGGTTTTCTGAGAAAAACGAATCAGAAATCATGAATTATACTTCCACTATCACAAGTGATTGGATTATGTGCTGATGGAAAAGTTCACTGAATGGTCTAGCATTTCAGTTTAGCTGTGGAAACAAAAACTACATGCCTGCAAACCGAATGTTTCTGACAGCAGGTTGGTATTCAGACTTCTTTCATGGGTCAGCTTCTTGTTAAAATCTCGCCATCTGAAATGTGGACTCTTGCACTAACACTTTTAAGCCTCTTAGACTAATTTTCTCTTTCTCCTGTACAAGCACTTCACATTCCTGTGACTCAGGACTATTCTGTGCTGTTTATATCTTGCTTCTGGCTTTTCCACCTCCACATCATTCTTCACACTGTTCCCTCTGCCATTCTTCCCTTCCCCCTTCTCCCCTTCCCTTTCCTCTGCCCATTTTTTAGGACCCATTCTAAATGCTATATTTTCTTTCCCAAACATTTCTTGATCCTCTAAATGGAATACAGTATCTCCTTTTTTTGAAATACAGCACTCAAATTGAGTATCACTAACAAGTGCAACATGGATTGTTTCTAATGTGGATTGTTTCTAATGTGCCAGTATTAAGAGTTTGCGTGTATCCGCTCATTTAATCCTCACACAAAGCCTGTGCTGTCAAATGTATTATTGCCCCCATTTTCCAGATGAAGACCGGGAGATACCACCCGAGGATGTGACTTCCCCATGCTTATAGAGTAGGCGAATTGCAGCTAAGGAATTAGAACTTCTGGCAGTCAGACTCCAATTACAGTAACCACCTTCTACCTGATAATTTGACTGTCTTTAAAAATTTCCTATTTCCTTCTGTATCACAAACTCATTGACAAACAAACCTCCCTTACCCATCTCTATGTCCCTTTGGAGCTTTATATAGTAAGGACTTAACAGATATTTGTTGAATTACATTGAATTTCTTTCAATGGCTACGGTCATATATCTTTAGGAAGCAAAACAAATAAAAACTTTCAGGTATTTGTAATAGGTTAAAAAAATGTGTCTGGAAACACATATTTCATACTGTATAAAAGGAATTACTTCTGGGGTGCCTGGGTAGCTCAGTTGCTTAAGCATCTGCTTTCGGCTCACGTCTTGATCTCCGGGTCTTGGGATTGAGTCCCTCATCGGGCTCCTTGCTCAGTGAGGAGCCTGTTCTCCCTCTCCCTCTGCTGCCTCCCCATGGCTCGTGCTCTCTTTCTGCCTCCCTAGCTCAAATAAATAAATGAAATCTGAAAAAAAAATTACTTCTTCTTCACAATGCTCTTGTCTTCCTGCCACTACTCTTGCTCCTTATATAGGTACAAGTAAATGCCAGCTTAATCTTTGGGAGAGTGTGATTGTATGTATTGAAGTGAAATGAAATATTAACATGAAAGATAATACTTTCTATTCTTTCTTTGTTTTTCACTGTCTTCTTTTTATAGCCAAGGCATTTATCTGGCTTTGGTTCTACCCAACTGCTCAGTATGATTGCCCTTATCAAACAGTACTATGTTTGGTACAGAAGAATATCAAATAGTTATTTAATATTCTTATATAATAAACAGACCTGATCTTTGTCAGGTGTCCCCTCCCCCTTCCCCAATTTCAAACTCTCACTTAATAAGGGGCAGAGCTGTACTTAGCAGCCTTAAATTCCCTGCTGGTCTTTACCATCTGGCACATTTTCTTGAAGCTCATGACATAGATTTTTGAATGTCAGAGCAGGAAAACTTCTTGCTAGAGAGACACGTTAGATGTCAATCATCATTGAAATAAGGATCTCTAGTGACTTAAGTCAATTCCCACAAATGGAAGAACTCCTGCCAATCAGTGATGGTGTATGTCGTTAGTACAGTGAGAGGCAGGGCAGCTTCTGATACTGCTGCACCCATGTGGGGGTTAGTACCTGCCAGGTTCTCATCTTCCCTGTGACCTCTAACTTTGGGCCTGAACCATTTACAAAGTTTTTTAAATTCCTGTATTAGAAGACTACTTATGAATTCATGACTTTCTAATACCACTGTCATTATCAGAGAAATAACCCAAATGTGTAGCATAGTTAAAAGTCTGCAATGGTGTTCTAATCCCAACAATATCCCACCCAAAACCTCCTCATAGCAAGGAAATCATATCTCCCATTTTCAAGCCTACCAGAAGATGATAAAGGATATACAGTCCCCCGAGATTGACAACAACTGTACTCTTTACTTCTTACTGAGAATCTCCCATGTGCAAGATTTTCCACTCGATGACACAAGGGGCCACTACCCAGTATAATTTGTGCAGGGTCCCTGCCCTCCAGGGAATGGAATCTTGTTGGGGTGTTAAGATGTCTGTAGGAAGATAATGATAATGCAGGTCAGCATGTGATAATTTTGTAGATTTGGTAACAAACTTTTTAAATTAAAAAAAATTTTTTTTTACTTCACTCCACTTATAGAGCTCAAAATTCTTTATGGCCCACCTAGATCATTGATTGTCACTTTCCAGGAGAAAAGAAATGGGTAAAAAAAAGGGGACCAGGAAAGTAAAATCTGTTGATACCAACATATGTGAATCCCCTATAATTAAATTTATGAGGTTATGGGTTCATGCTTTTAATTTTTATAAAGCAAGGCCCTAAAAACTAAACAGTTTTATCACATTCCATCTGGCAATATATTACAAATTATTAAAGTAGAACAAGTTCACAGACCACACTAATGACATATCAATGTACAAGCAAATTTTGAGGAAATTATAAATTCATCTATTTTATGGTGGTGTAATGGATGAATAAATAATAAGGTCTTCAGTTCCAGTTAGTAGATAATTTAAGACCCAAACTGTTCATGTAAATATACATTACTACCCACTATAGACTTAACCAAATGATCTTCTCAAAACTAGGTTAATAAAATAACTGACATTTATGAAGAAGCCTCTGTGTTCCAGCCCCTACGCTACATGCCCGACATGCTCCTCCTTTAGTTCTACGAGAAACTGCACAAGGAAACTGGGGAAGACAGGTTGAGCAATGTGTCCAGGCCACAGCTGTACATTGTGCACTCCAGAGCTAATACGTTAACTTCTGTTGCTAGTGCCCAAGTACAGTAAAGCGTTCATAAAAGAAAAGTGAAAAATTGCACTAACTAGACCTCATGACCATATGAAAATACTCTGATGATGGTCAACAACCAAGCACATAACATGGTGAAACTTCCTATTATTTTTGTGTGGCTGTGTATGAATGGGCTTGGCAGGACATTTAAACTCTAGTAGAACATTGAATTAGAGTTCTTTGCAAACTTTAATGATGTATTGATCTTAATTTATCAATATCAAATTTTAGTACACTTATCAATTCATGAGGTCCCTGGGACACGGGGGTGGCTCAGATGGTTAAGCATCTGCTTTC
>CM052800.1:140142129-140188402 GCA_028533885.1 Nasua narica | reverse complement strand
AACAGATGAATGGATAAAGAAGAAGTGGTATATATATTCAATGGAATACTATGCAGCCATCAAGAGAAACAAAATCTTGCCATTTGCAACGACGTGGATGGAACTAGAGGGTATTATGCTAAGCGAAATAAGTCAGTCCGAGAAAGATAATTATCACATGATCTCTCTGATATGAAGAATTTGAGAGGCGGGGCAGGGGGTTATGAGGGGGTGGGGAAGAGAAATGAAACAAGATGGGATGGGGAAGGAGACAAACCATAAGAGACTCCTAAACTCATGAAACAAACTAAGCGTTGCTGGGAGGTGGGGGGGGGTAGGGATATGGACATTGGGGAGGGTATGTGCTATGGCAAATGCTGTGAAATGTGTAAGCCTGATGATTCACAGACATGTACCCTGGGGCAAATAATACATTATATGTTAATTTTTTAAAAATCTAAAAAAATAAATAAAAAAAATAAAAACACCTATGTTCTCATAAAAAAAAATTTTTTTAAATTAAATGGAGATCCAGTCACAAGACAAGGCTTTAAGACTCAGCATTTCCCTATTCCATTATTCATGTTCCCTGTCACAATCTGAGAAAAACCCATATTATTTTTTACTCAATAAATTTTTATTGACTCACATTGAGCCCCCTCTTGAGCAGGAAAATCATAAGTTTGATGTACTGTGATTTTCTAATACACCTAATAGAAGCACATAACAATTAAAATAGCATATAAATCGTCTCAGATACCAAAGAAAACCATACCATACTTTAGAACACACAAGATAAGTTGATTCCAATTCTAAAACTCTGTAAGTCTATGTAATTTAGCCAAAATCTTCCTTGGAAAATTGAGCCACAAAAGTATTCAAAGTAATTTGTCCGAGGCTTAGCTTAGACTAAGCATAGTGTCCAGATCTAGTAACTCAGAAATGCAAATTCTAAGGCCCTACTAAATCAGAAATGCTGAGGGTGCAAGGGAATAATCTATATTTTAAGAAACATCCCATGTGAATTTGATCCCTCTACCTGAAGTTTGAAAATCACTGCTTTGGGCCACTCACAGATTTTTTCAGCACAGAGACTGGGGCAGTTAGGAGAATCCAGGTGAGATCACTTCCAAGTCAATACTCTTACACCTAATAACTCTTGTTACTCTTTTTTTTTTTTTTTAAATTTATTTGACAGAGGAGAGAGAGATCACAAGTAGGCAGAGAGGCAGGCAGAGAGAGGGGGGGGGTAGCAGGCTCCCTGCTGAGCAGAGAGCCCGATGTGGGGCTCGATCCCAGGACCCTGAGACCATGACCTGAGCTGAAGGCAGAGGCTTTAACCCACTGAGCCACCCAGCTGCCCCCTCTTGTTACTCTTTTTTATTATGCAGATCCATACTGTGCCTTTAAAGCTCATGCTCAGTTCATTGATAACCATTAAATAAATCAATTAAGGATGAAGATGCCTTAGTGGTTTTCTAGATCTCTGGTGTACCATTCTCAAATTCCATTCTTATACCACAACTACTACCTTCATAATTCTACTCCCGATGTGTATCACATATTATGTACATACATTGTTTACTTAAAGTTTTTCTTTAAATAAATTCCCTTTTTTTTACTTTAATAAATTAAGGGACACATGTATACTACTACCATCACCAGAAAGTCAGTATCACTTGCCGTGAGTAAAAGCTAACTACAAAGACAAATGCGGTGTTAGATTCTATCCTTGTTTGTCAAAAGTTCTCTCTTAAGAACTGCATTCCTCTAGGAGCACTTGAGTGGCTCAGTCAGTTCAGCATCCAGCTCTTGGTTTTGACTCACATCCTAGTCTCATAAGTCATGATATCACCCCCATGTGGGGCTCTCGGCTTATTAGGGAGTTTGTTTGAAGATTCTCTCCTCAGCCCCTACCCCCACTCACATACTCACGCTCTCTCTCTCTCAAATAAATAAATATTAAAAAAAAAAAAAGAAAAGAACTGCATTCTTCTATTACCAAGGGTGGTTAGCCCATATTAGAACAATATTCAAGTTTCGTACCTCATTTGATTAAAGCATTAAATGGACATGAAGTTCTCATTATGTATTCAGGATTAGTTAACTGTGTGAGCATGAGCCCCCAAAATCATTGCATTCCAGCAGTAGTTCATATGCCATACTTCAGGAAATTCTGACTTAAACCATATGTACAGGACAGATAAACTATGAGAATGCACAGATCTAGAACAGGAAAGTTCTAAAAATAAAACTTTTACATTTAAGAAGTGAACAAAAAAAGAGCAAATAATGGTGACTAGAAACCATACCTGGCCTGTACAGAGAAGGAAGACCTAAAAGCCTGGAAAAAACTGGACACAGGAATTCCAGTGAACCTAAGGGAAAAGCAGTTTAGGAAAAGGAAGCACTAGCAAGAATGAATGACCTAGCACAAAGATCTGCCATCTAACCAACCCTACACCCAATGACATAAATAATTTTATTTTATGAAAGTTCATGTGTATAAAAGTACCACCAATGGAACAGGAATGTTAAGAAATTCCTGAAGGAGATAATTCCCTTTCCTTTCTCTCTCCTCCAGCTATTGAAGATGCCCAAAGGGAAGAAGGCGAAGGGGAAGAAGGTGGCCCTGCACCTTGCTGTCATGAAGAAGCAAGAGACCAAAATGGTGGTCAGTCCTCAGTTTGAGGAAAGGCCCCAAAACTTTTGTACTAGACAATACATGCAGCCCAAAAGGGACCTCTCTCACTTTGTCAAATGTCCCCTCTGCATCTGGTTGTAGCAACAAAGGACTCTTCTCTATAAACATCTGAAGGCTCCTGCTGTGATTAACGAGTTTGCCCAGGCCTTGGACTATGAAACAGCTACTCTACTCCTTAAGCTAGTCTACAAATATAGACCAGAGACAAAGCAAGAGAAGAAGTAGGGATTTTTGGCCTGATCTGAGAAGAAAGTTGTCAGCAAAGGGGAGGTCCCCACTAAAAAGTCACCTGTTCTTCAAGCTGGGTTTAATTCTATCACCAACTTTGTGGAAAACAAGAAGACTCAGCTGGTAGTGATTGCACGTGATGTGGCTCCCATTGAGCTGGTTGTCTTCCTGTCGGCCCTGTGTTGTAAGATGGGGTTCCCTACTGCATTATCCAGGGAAAGGCCAGGCTAGGGCGTCTAGTCCACAGGAAGACCTACACACTGTCCCCCTCACACAGGCAAACAAAGGAGCTTTGGCTAAGCAGGTGGATACTGTCAGGACCAATGACAATGACAGATATGATGAGATCCACTGCCATGGGAGGAGGCAGCATCCTGGGTCCAAAGATGGTGTCTTGTGTTGCCAAGCTGGAAAAGGCCAAATCTAAACAATTGGCCACCAAACTGGGCTAAGTGTACAGCTGTTGAGTTTTCCATTCATAAAAGTAATAGAAGTTCTTTTTCAACCAGTATTTAAAAAAAAGAAGAAGGAGGAGATGAAAGGAAGGGGGGGAGGGAGGGAGGGAGGAAAGAAGGAAGAAAGGAAGGAAGAAAAAAAGAAAGAAGGCCTTGAAAGAAACCAGATGACATCAAATGCATGGAGAAACAAAACCATATCCCATGTGCACACTGAAAGAGGTCAAACAGATTTAACAAATATTAGCAAGTTTATCAAAGTTTAACAGGGATTATTTCAAAGTAGAAAGCATTATAGATAAAAATTAACTACATTATTTACATTGCAATAAAAGTTTCACAAGTAAACAGTGTTTTGTGATACTGAACAATATTTTTTTAATTAAGCGAGTGTATTCATTTTCTATTGCTGAGTATCAAATTATACTAAAATGTAGCCTGTTAAAACAATGCACATTTATTACATCACAGTTGCTCTAGGAATCTGGAGACGGCCAGCTGAGTCCTCTGCTTCATGGTCTCTCACAAAGCTGCAATTAAGGTGTTGGTTCCAGATCTGCCGTCTCATGTGTAGGCTCGACCAGGGAAGCATCTACTTCCATGGTCATCAGTGGGTTTGGGCTGCATTCAGTTCTTCATTGGCTGTTGGGCTGAGAACCTCAGTTCCTCACTTGTTCTTTTCCAGCGTATGGCCCTCCATTTCTCACCTGGGGGCTTCTCCAATGTAGTGACTTGCTTTATCAAAGTACACACAAGCCAAAAAAGCGATGGAGGGAGTCTGCTAGCATGAGAAAAGTCCCAATATTTCATAATTGAATCATTGGACTGACATGCCCTCAATGTTGCCATTAATGGCAGGAGGCGGGGATCACTGGCAGCCACTGCAGAAGCTGCCTTACCCAGGGAGACCTTCTCACCCAGGTCCGGTCTCACTCAGGTCCAGTCTAAAGGGAGAACTAAGGTCTGCTGAGCCCCATTTTAGTATTTTTTTCCCTACACTGCAGCAGCTTCTAAAGCCTAGGACTAGTGGCCCATCCTAATTACTCCAGCCCACTGACCACACTCCCTCCCAAGGGCCACCAGTAACATGAATTCTCAATGTGGTGTTGACCAAACAGTGCCTGAGTGACTGTTTAATGTTGTAGAGTGGTTGCCTTAGCTCCCCCTAAAACCTCATCCAAGAAAGAACCATGTTTCATGCATTCTTTTGTCCCCCATGAGCGTCCTATCCATAAAAGAAACTTAGTGAAATGCGTGTTGATTGATAAAACTTAAAAACTGAAAGAAAGCATAAATGTTAGAGGAGGAAAAATTGCATAATTTGCCTTTGACAGTCATATAATATCCTCAAATTGTCAAATAAAAATTTCCTTAAGTAATTTTTTATCAAATAATGTAAGGTCAGTGAATTAATAGGAGCAAGGGTCAGCGCTGTCCACCTAGTAAAGTTCAATATGAGAAAACCTGAAGACTGACATTAATTCCCACCTCTCAGCCCCTGGCCCTGGGCTGGTTAGCATTTTCACTCATTGGGTTCTGGGTTTGCATGAGGAGAGCTGCAGCCTACGTTATAAGAGTGTAAAAGATAAATATCTGACAAAAACTTGGAGTGTGCAGACTATTGAAAATCTATACAAAACATTCAACATTTGAGAAGTGAAAAGTCACAATTCCTTTTATTTTTATTCCAGTGCCCAAATCCACTCTCTTTTCCTCTATGGGAAACAAAATAGATCCCCCAAATAAACTGGAGGGTAGAACCAGCCCTTACAAACTCCTCAGTGAAAGCCAATAGCTGCACATTCCATCTGAGACATTATGAATTCCTCCATTTAATAAACTTTAAGAGGCAACAAGAAACTATGAAGATGACCTGTTTTATTTTCAAGACATTCTGGATAAAATAAAATATGATATATGGCTTCCTCAAAATTCAAAGACTAAGGAGACATTCTAACTGATATAATAGACTAGTTATACTAAACCCTGGCATAGCAAACAGTCCTGAAATAATTGCTTGTTCCTGCCAAGACAGGTGATTTTAACATGTGTGCAGGTGAATTGAGGGGATAGCAGCGTAGCTGTATATAAGCGATTAATTCTGGCGATGCTATTGACAGAAAAGTCTAGAAACACATCGGTGATGTACCTGAAGTCTTTACAGTGTTGCCACTAATATAAAAATATGTCATATTTGTCCCCACAATCTTATCAAAGGGAGTCTGAAATTTTACTCGAAGCTGTGAATTGGGTCTTATATGCTCTGTAAGATTTGAACAGATCAAATTATTTCCTACATGAATACATTCATGATAAGCAAGTCTTCGATTAGCTGTTGGCAGCGCAGCACCCAGACACACCTTCTGTACCTTGGATTGATATGCACTGAAACATCCCTCACAGTTTGAATTATTTAGTTTAGGAAGGACTTAAGCCCAAAGACTGGGAAAATATTATCAATACCAAGCCCTTCTCTTCCCCAGAGACTTGTCTCTTCTCATTCCAACAAGGTAAAGAAGATTCTAGTTTTCCTTACCAGAATCCTATTAGAAGCCTGAGACAGGGCAGATGGGAGGTAGAAAGAGAATATAAACTCTATGGGAATTCCTTCACATGAAGGAAAAAAAGCCGTATCGAGATTTAAATACTCCTGCCTCAACAAACACAAATAACCAAGCAAAATTTAGCTAACAAAAATTCAAATTGCTGCCCTAGGGAGAAGAAGCTCAAACTAACAGATGCTCTGTCATTTTAGCAATCTTTTAGAATATTGGAATTTAATAGCAGTTTATTATCTGCACCAATAACAACAAAAATGATGGGACTATAGGTCTTGGTATTAAAACAAAATTATCCCTACTACATTATCCATAATGTGACAATTGTGAAAAAAACATCAAGACTAAATAAGAAATTTGTTCTAATGAATGTTCCTATTGCGTTAAATGAGATTAATATGGGCCTTGAATTTTAGAAACATTGAATTAGGCAGCAGGTAGTGAAAAGTGATTATCCTAATTAAGTAGGAAAAAAAATAGAAGTACATACAATGGTTTTTTTCTTATCCAGAGACACCCCAGTGTGTAGCATCACACTTCCTCCTATGTGAACTCTGAGCTGCCCCCCCAATAGAGCAAGGATTTTGCGAATTCCCTGTATAACATCAAATAATTGTTTCTCCCCATTAGCCTTCTCAATTCTGCAAACCAAAGAAAGAAATGAGGATAAAATTCTCTAATGATAACGCCATGAACTCTTGAGAAGGAAGGTTATATAAAGGCACATCAAACTTAATGGAATCATGGAATCAGGTCTGTGAGTTGAGGAGTGGGTCTCTAACCCAAAATTAGGTTTTGAGGAAATTGAGCAATTTCCTCAAAAATGGGCATTGGGCTGCATGCTGACTGGTGGCTGTGGCAGACAAGGGGATAGAGCCCAAGGGTGTGTGTAGGGCAGGAAGCCATACACATGCTGTAGCTCATCTGGAATGAAGTTTATGAAGAATCATGAAGATGGGCTCCCCTTCTTCCTTTTCATTCCCTTCTGTGAAATCACTGAAATCCCTTCTCAAGATCTCAACAGATTCATGATACCAGAAAAAAAAAAGAGAAAGAAAAAGTGCCTTGGGTAAATCTCTAAGAGCAATTAAGAGGTGTAGCCATTAAATAGAAATGATATATATTTTATTTTGGTACCTGACCTTTTTATGTGGTTAATACATGAAAATAGCCTTAAAAACATTATTTTCTTTTTTTCCCCCCTAGGAAGATAACTAAAATTTTCTAGGTCTTGTCTGTGTCAGGAACTGTGCTAAGTGCTTTGGCATTTGACATGTTTCCAATTTAATCCTTGTAATCTCATTCAGTAGGTGTTTCATTTTAATTTTACAATTGAAAAAGCTGAACCTCAGAGAAAAACAAAGATAGAAGTTAAAAATGTTGATCATTTCTTGAGTTAGAGTATGAATAAGACATGTTCTCATGACCATCAACATCTATAAAAACTGCCATTCTAAATACAGATAAAATATTTTTTTTATTTTTCACAAGATTATGACTAGTAGAAAGTGTCCTTCTAAGCAGCTGACGCCCCAGTTTAGAGGAAAGCCTGTCACCCACTGATGACAGTTCTTATGACTCAGTTCCTTGGATCTCTCTGTAATTCATGGTGGTTAAAAGTCCCGTCCCTGGCTGAGATGGTCTGAATCTGTGTGTTTGGGGTGAATCCTAGCAATAGACTTATGGCTGTATCCCCTTAGGCATATTACTCACCTTGGGCATTTGAAAGGGATTATTTAAGGGTGTGGGGGTGTGATGGTATCTATCCCCATAGGGCAGTTTTGTCACAGCCTGAAATCCTTCTGCAAATTGACAAGAGAGCAATAGGTAGACAGCTAATATTAAAAGGACCCTCAGGGACAAGAAAAGCCACTGCCACAGCTCCTTCATCCAGGCAGCACGCGAGACTCCCTCAGCTAACAGTCAGAAGTCTTCAGGGTGTTGGTTTGGTTTCCAGCATTGGCCGTCTTTATTCCAAATCTCCAGAAGTAACCCTGTGTCATTCCTCTACTCCCCCGCCAGGGGGCAGGATAGAGGCGATGCCTACTCTAGCATAAGGTCATTTTCTACTTCCTCATTCATTCTACCTCCATGGTGTAAATTGTTCTTCACGTGCTTTAGGTTTTCCCTTTTGAATCTCAGTGCCTTTCCCTTTTGAATCAGTGCCTTTCCCTTTTGAATCTTGATGTTGAAAGTCAAGTAAACTGAACACTCACTTTTTTTTTTTAAGATTTGATTTATTTATTTGTCAGAGAGAGAGAGAGAGAGACAGCACAAGCAGGAGGAGCAGCAAGCAGAGGGAGAAGCAGGCTCCCCACCGAGCAAGGAGCCCCATGCAGGACTCCATCCCACGACCCTGAGATCATGACCTCTGCTGAAATCAGGAGTCACCCCTGAACTGACTGAGCCCCTGAAGTTAAAGTTAGTTATAACATAATTTCCATGGACAACAAAACAGAAGTGTCAGATTTCACTTAATAAAGATCATTTTGTTTATAGCTACGTCCTTAGTTTCCTTTTCTCTCCTCTACAACTTTGCGCATTGTGTATCCCAAAGCTGCTCCTCTGAAATGAGGCACTGACTTTTGCTCCTGTGGTAGCAGAAATTCTAGCAACGGAATGATATTTATTCTTAGGGCGGGCCTTTCCATCTGGTCCCTCCTCCCCTCCTGTAACCACCACCCACCACCACTGCCCTTTGTCCGTGCTTAACGTTTTTGCCCATGTTTCTTCCATCTCTCACACCTGTATCAAATGATAATGGGAAATCTGTTTCATAAACCAAATGTAAGTACGGTCTAAATTCCAATGCTAGAAATTGCCTCAAACAAGGAAAATGAGAGCATTCACATATATAATGGAGTGCTGGAAGCATGTCATAATGCATTATATATTATTCTGTTATTGCTGCTGGAGATTACTGCTTCTAACGCACCTTCACATGGACTATTTGGTGCAATGTAACAACTTATTGTTAGGACCTGTTTAGCCTAAGTGATTCCATCTTGTCTGAGCAGCCATTTTGTTGTGAACACAAGCTGACCTTGCCCTAAGGGAACAAAGTCAGCCTGGAGGAACTTACTTAGAAAGATAAGTCCAGGACACCAGTGGAATGTGGTCTGTTGGCCCCAGAAGAAGAAGGTCGAGTCAGGCCAGGTGGGGGTGTCCAATCAGTAAGGGACACATATGCCACCTCCCTTAACCCCACTGCTCCTGAAGTCAGGTCAGGTGGAGACACCCAACCAGTAAAGAACACATATGTAACCCTCCCTGACCCCACTGCTTCTGACCAATAAGGATAAGCTCACAGTTGGTTTGCGGTTTTGCCCTAAAAGATAGCCTGTAAGACTAGGTGGGGTCACTCTCTGCATAGAGACGATCCTGACCGGCCAGTATGATTCTCGATGCTTGGCGCGAAATAAAGCTCTGCTTGACCTTCGCTTTGTATCAGTCTCGTTCCTTTGATCACGGACCCTAACAATTATCTCATTCAAAAGAAGTATCCCATTAGAAGGAAAGGTTAGTGGCTTGTAATCTTGAGAGGAGCTGGCCTTCTCTCTCACACTGAATGCTCACAAAAGCAGGCATGCCTGACCTTTCACCTAGTAAGTGGACCACATGCCACGTTTGGAGAAGGTAGGCTACGGGCAGGACGTTTATAGAATGAGGTGGCCAATCCTCTGAATACAGTTATGTCTCTGGGAACTGCTCTACCCAATCCAAACGTTCCCATTATTTCTGTGACACAATTCAACCAACGAGGCACTTTGAATTTTTCCTTTTGAATTTTCATTACTAGAGCTGCCCAAATCAGTCTGTCCCTGCTATTGACAGCCTGTAGCTCAGTGACCATCACGACCTGCTGCTTCCCATTGTCAGCAAGGGCAGGGATGTCCATGGGACCTGTGAAGGCAAAGTTATTGCCAAGCACTTAAAAGAACCAGGAGTCATTTAAGCAACATCCCCTTCAGTAGGATGCCTTCAGTCACAAGCAAGACTTATGAAAACATTTCGTGGAGTCTTAAAAATCAGAATTATTTAAATAGGGGCACCTGGGTGGCTTGGTCAGTTAAGCACCTGACTCTCGATTTCAGCTCAAGTGATGATCTCAGGGTCATGAGATCAAGCGCCCTGCGTAGTTGGGCTCCATGCTTAGTACAGAGTCTGCTTGAGATTCTCTCTCTCCCTCTCTCTTGCCCACCCCCCACTCGCATGCTCTCTCTCTCTAGAATAAAAATGAATAGATAAAATCTTAAAAAAAAAAAAAAAGAATTATTTAAGTAAATAGTACCAAAGCAGAAAAATCCTATGAGTCGTTTTGCCCCCAGAATATGGTGGCCACGTAGGACTGTGCTTCAGGTCACGACACATAAATAGTTTGCAATAGTTTACCCCATGTGGTTGATATTCTATGACTTGCAGGGTATAAAAACACCTCTGTCATTTCCTTTTGTCATTTAGGCACCATCCTCAGGATCAAAAGAAAAAATAACTGCACCAATGAGATGCTGAGTATAGTCCCTCTACAGACTTCATCCTACTGGGCCAGGGAAGCCCCAGTTATACTGGATGGGTGCGAAAAGGTCGACAGAGAGCACAATCCATGGACGGCTCTTTGGTAACAAAATAGTGATGAGAATGGTGATTTCGAGGATGCTGATAAAGATGATGACATACAAAATAGGTTGACGGTGAAGGAAAACAGCCTTTCTGGTCCTCTTCACTAAGCCAGGTCCATCACTTTTCTTAACACTCAGCTGAAGTGCTCCATCAACCCCACCAAATTACATGAGTCTTTAGCTGTCCATTGCTTTCCCACTCATGTATTTTATTTCTATTCCCCCATTTGTGCCAGCAATTTCACTTCATAATTTTCCTAAAATTATTCCGGTTCTGCACATGTTGGTTTCCTATCTCCTAGCAAACAGAAACTGTAAGTAATATTTTTTAATCCTACCAATTAAACCTGGTCCAGAGATCTATACATCATAGGTACTGCTTAGCAATTAAGTCCAAGTTTGCAAATATGTACATATGGAAAAGCTATCTGACGTGAATAACAACAGGCTGTGGAAAACACAAAGATGTGTAAGACACAGTCTTACCTTGCACTCACACTACTTAACATTCAGTAGATAAGAGAAACTTGTGAACAATTAGCAATAATAAAGGTAAAATGCCATAATTGAGCATGTAATTAGCTAATGTATGCACGAATGCTTCAAAAAGAAGTAAGACATTTGCTATAGTGATTACAGACGAAGGCAATCCCTTTACACTTAAAGGACCAGGAAAAAGTTTGAAGTGAACAAAATCAAGTGTCTTGGGAGTATAAACATGAGAGGAGCACATATCAGACTGAGTCTGAGCAAGTGCATGGTGAGCCAAGAATGCAAATCACACTAATCAAGAAGTATAACGTGGCTATGTACTACGCAAGTGGGGGGAAATGTAGGAAGTTGGAATTTTGGTTGAAATCGTCGTGGAAGATGTTGGAAGCCATAAGAAATTGTTGGATTTTATTCTGCAAGCCATTATTCCCCAAATAAAGGAATTCCAGCCCCAAGAAATTTCCTATTATCAGACAGGTGTGTGGTCAGAAACTTGGGGGAAATAAGCGTACTGGGCTCCCTTCTTGAAGAGTCTTCATGCACATTAGTACACTAAAATTTCTGAAAGTCTGATAGTCAGAAAAAGTCTTAGTAATTTGAACTCGCAGTTTCTCAAGCTTTATAATTCTTTCAATTATTTTTCAATGCCATTTATTAACACGCTTGATTTTGGCTCAGGTCATGATCTCAGGGTTGTGGGATTGAGCCCTGCATCGGGCTTCTGGCTTACAGGGGAGTCTGCTTGAGATTCTTTCTCTCCCTCTGCCTTTCTCTCTCTCTCTCTAATGAATAAATAAATCTTTAAAAAAAAAAAAAAAGAAGAACTTTTCCATCATCCCAATCTGGAACTCTGTACCCGTTTAAACAATCCCCATTCCCCTCACCCGCTCCAGCCCCTGGTGACCACTCTTCTTCTTTCTGCCTCTCTGAAGTTGACTATACTGAGTAACTTATGCAAGTGGAATCACTCAATACGTGTCCTTTTATGTCTGACTTCATTCACTTAGCATGTTTGGGGGATGATTCATATTTAGAAGCGATGGCCTGAGGTCTATGAAAAATAAAACGAGACAAAGAACCGAAAAGAAACACATACTACAATAGGTCCTAGTAAGAATTACCAGCAAAATAGCCAAGCAACTACCAATCTATGTGTAAACCACTGAAGGGTATGAAGGCATCAGAACTCTCCTCAAGAGGGCAACCCTCCAATACAAACAGCTTAAAATTCATCTCACCCTGTTAGATAATTCCATCAGAGACTGTGTCATTCTCAGTGGTTTATCTGGAGCCTAATCAATATTATCCAGGCCTTCCAAAGGCTTTGCTTGTATTTAAATATCCAGAGCACCTCAAACATCACAGAAGCCATCGAAGCTACCATCCTGGATCTCCCATAAACAAGAGCATGGACTGAGAATCAGGCTTTCGTTTGTCCCATATGGTCACCCTTCAAGTCATCAACAGAAGAACACAACCTCAGAACATCTGATTTGCACTCAGATATCAAAGGCAAAACACGACTGTTTTGCTGCCCTGGGAAATTCTCACAGGGAAACAAAACAGAAAAATTAAGTGTACTTGTGATCAGGAAAGGAAGCTGAGAGAAAGGGAAAGTATTACGGTTTATCTTTTTTATCTTCTCCGTGTCTCCTGAAATCATATTGTTTGAAGCCCACGTCCTATATACCTACACAATCGGGAACTTGGTCCTACCATCTCTCACCTCAGTCCCAACACCGTCGATCCCATGACCTAGATCTCCCTGATGGAACCCCCTCTCATGGGGCTGCCACATTGTCTCCCCGCTAAAGCAACACCGTGATAGTTTTCCTTCTTTGTGGCAAAATCTCTAATGCTCTAGGGGGTCCCTGTTGTCCAACAGTTAAGTTCAACATTCAAAATTCTCCATCCTTCGATCTTTTATGAGGCCAGGTCAAACACCGGGAAGTCAGCCGTGCCTTCTCTACTTCTGAAAAACCGCTCTTCCAGGGTGTGTCACAAGTGCTGTTTGGTGTAGATACTTATATTTGTAGCCTTTGGAAAGTTAGCTGAGTGAAGAAAAAGGCTTTGGAGTCTGCCTGCTGAGGTTCGCACCCCACTTCCTACCTGTGCTACCCAGGGCTAGTTGTTTAATTTCTTTGTGCCTCAGTTTCATCACCAAAAGAACAGGAAACTAACAATGTCTCTGTGACTGGATGTGGGTATGGAGTACATAAGGTAACACAGACGAGGCTCTTAGAACTGGATACTGTTAACTTGCATTATCACACACA
This sequence comes from Nasua narica, assembly GCA_028533885.1. Taxonomy (NCBI): domain Eukaryota; kingdom Metazoa; phylum Chordata; class Mammalia; order Carnivora; family Procyonidae; genus Nasua; species Nasua narica. The sequence goes on along the minus strand of CM052800.1, from coordinate 140,175,091 downwards.
ACACAATATGAATCACTCAACGGGGTCTTCTGTGTGAAAGAACCAGTTGAAATTAAATAATAATAGAGCTAAAAGGAAGATTTGGGGGGCACCTGGTGACTCGGTTTGTTAAGCGTCCAACTTTTGATTTAGCTCAGGTCATGTTCTTAGGGGGGTGAGATCAAGCCCCATGCCAGGCTCTGCTCCACACTCCATGCTGGGAATGGAACCTGTTTAAGTTAAGATTCTCTCTCTCCTTCTCCCTCTGCCCCACCCACCTCCAAAAGGGAAAAAAAAAAAGAACATTTTTGTAGATGCTTGTGTTCAACACCAAATAGCCTGCTAAAAATGGAAAATTTCCCAACTATTTAGTCATGTCTATCATGCTTATGGATTATGAAGGGAAATAAAATTCTAATCTCTCACTTTTTGCTCCTAGAAATAGAAGTGAGTCAAACAAAAGAAGAAAGAAATAACGAGATTGATAGGAAAGAAAGGTCAATTGTCTTTAGATGTCTCTTCTGTTTACTTGCATTCTTTTGCAGACCCCACACAGCCTCTCTGCAAATGCTTGCATCACAGAATTATGAACCATACTCATCCAGAGATCAATCACTCTGTATCCTCGCCATAGAGGAAGCCTGGTTTCTCCCTGGAGACACAGTGTCCCTCTTGAAATCTTCCAGTGAAAATAGACAGACCCTTAAGGCATTAAACAACACAAAGGAATTTGCATACGTTTAGTGCCAAAATTCAGCAAGCAATCACCTTCCCTTCCCCATCTCTGGATTTTGTAATATTTGCTGTATTGTTTTGCTGTGCTGTTTTAAGTTCTTCTGTTACGGTTGCTCTCACCTATTGACCTCCAGAATCCTCTTTCACCGTCCTGGATTTTCTTATGAGTCTCTTTAACCCGGTCCTTGTATTTGATTCTTGGGCTTTGATTAATATACTTGAAACTACCATTTAGGCTGGGAAATAGAGAAAGAGCAATCTGCAGAAACAAAAGAGGAAAAGAGGTGGGCAGAGGGGGCTTCCTGGGTCTCTACAAAACTCCAAAGCCATGACTGCCCTCCTAAGGCCACACAGAATGCCTGCTCTTAGAGTCGCAAGAGACCTAGTATCCTTCCCTTTTAGCTGAAGTTGTTCTTCAGCTAATGGAGTTTCTATTCTAACAAAACAACCCTTTTGGGGTATTATTTATTTCCCTAAAGTCAGAAAAAGTTACAGCTCTCATGTTAAAGTGGTCTTCATTTATGGAATGAAATCGATGCCTTACGCCATCTTTGCCTCATTTTTTACTTCAGCAAAATGAGAGGTTGTATTTAACTGCTTCCTGGAGCTATTGGAAAGAACAAACTAATCAATCAGCAGATGGGTCTTGAAGAAATGTAATGACCGTCCCCTGCACTGAATGGCACAGTGTTCCTTCATGAACTGATGAGTACTCTAACTAGACCATCTCCCAGTAGCTTTTTAACTCGGGGGCGGGGAGGTTCACCAGCACTGGATTCAACTTTGACTGGGACTCTTCCCTAACACTGTGGTGCGTTTTCCCAGAGGTTTCAGTGATTAACTGAAGAACTCAACCTGAAGACTCAGGTGGTGAACCTAGATTGGGGTATTGAGCGTTAGAGAGCCGAGTCATTGCATATCTGTAGACTCACTTAGCCTGGCGGTTAGGACCCCAGCTTGGGCAAATATCTTATTTTAGTGCTTCCTCCAATTACTTTCTACAAACTTGTATCTTTGATGTATCTGTTTTCCTTCTGATTTTTAGCCTGCAGCCTTAATTCTTTAATGTGTATATCTTTCTTTATTTTTAAGCTGTTCAAATAAACACTTTACAGATGGCTTAAATTTTGAATCCTTTTGTGTTCTCTTAAATAGCAGGATTTTGTAATGGTTCTACCTTGGTTATCTGGAAATATAACAAAAGTACATGACAACTAATTTTTGTGTGGCCTCTCTACACATTTGATCCAAACCCTGATAAAAACTCAAAGCAACACCAAAAAAACAAAGAAAAAGATACCACATTTGATTTTATAGCCAACTAATCAAATTAAAGCTTCTATATCCCCCTTCTCTGATTTATCTCTCAAGGAGGATTTGGCCATCTTGACGAAACACTAATGTAAATTTCCTCTGATTTAAAGGGTCTCCATGTAATTCCCAAGTGACGAAAATATATGATTTTTCGATATTCACTTGAAAAGAAAAAAAATACATTGTAAAAGACTTTTGATTGAGCTTGAGGTGAAATCCTGGGGCCGCCCACTGTTGGAGGATGAATCCCACCAGCCCCCTCCCTCATCCCTTCTCGTAGTGATGTATGGCTCCTAAAAACCTGCTCCCTCCGATTTCAGTCACGGATTGTGTCCCCCCTGTGAGCAGCCATGTTTGCTGAAGCTGAAATGTCATGATGATGGATCACAACCAGACACTCCATTTGGGGTTAGATCCTGCGATCTGTCATTATGTGCAAATTTGCTCCTCACTGGATCTGGGAGAGATAAATAAGGAAGATGAAACTGCACATCATTTTATATCCTGTTTTAAGTAAACGCACATGTAGCTCTATTAGAATCGGGGTCAGGCATCTCGGGAGTCCATGCAGCCTGGGAGTTATGGAGGTGGGCCAGCTAAGGCCCCTCGAAGCCCTTCTCTTGCTTTCTCCCAGGTTTCCAGACGCACAACAGCACCTAAGAAACGCTTAAGACCATCTGACTTAAACTCTATTTCATATTTGTTTACTTCATGCTTGAACCCTCGACCTACTCCTCATCTCCTCCAACTCACCCAGATCCTAATCCAGAGATGAAGCCTTGGATTCATTATAGATGATGCCATTTCAGTCTCCGGCAGGAGCCCTGGGGAAACTCTCACTACAGCTCCTTTATCTCCAGTGAATATCAAATCATATTTCAACGTATAAAAGTGAGAAAGACTTTATCAGTTTTATTAAAGCTGTAAATTTTGTTTTTAAAACCTGCCAAAGCCTGTGCTCCAAGAACCCTCACAGAGCAAATTAACTTTTCACCACTCCTTTCTCTGCCGAGTCCTCCAACCGGCCAGACCAACAAGACGCGCCACACAGATCACGCGTGGGAATTGTCCTATGATTCAAGTTAGCGGCTTCTGTCAAGGGGGATATTTCTGTTGATTCTGTCTGGATTCATACCTGGCACTACACTGTAACTCAAAAAGAAAAACCGCAGGCCAGGAGGGCTATGGGCAGCTCTGATCTCACAGACACGCTATGGTTACTTTGGTTTGCTTGAAACCCCAAATGGACCTCCTGTTTTCATTTCTTTTTTTTTTTTTAAGTAAGTTCCACACCCAGCATGGAGCCCAACATGGGGCTTGAACTCACGACCCTGAGATCAAGAGTCAGTTGCTTAACAACTGGGCCTCTCAGGTGTCCCTCCTATTCCCACTTCTTGTTGTGACCTTCTCCATGCTCTGTGAGGTGATCCGACCCCAGCCTGGCCTGGATTCCCTGCATTGCCTGTCTCCTCCCACACCCTCGCCGGCCCCTGCAGGAGTCCCATAGACAGTGCTGTCTCCTGAACACAGGATGTACCAACACACGGCTCAGACCTGCTCTGAATAAAGCCATCCAACTGGAACTATTTTTTTTTTCATGCCTGTTGAAATTTTATACATTTCGTAAGCTCCACGTCAGATACCCATGTTGTAGGCTACTTGGTTGGATCTGATTACCTTTCTTCCCCTCTCCACATTCACCAGCCATCTGTATGTCTTCCTCATCTGCCTCCCTCCTTAAGACCAATGCTCACAATTGCCCTGATTCTCTTAGTCCCTAACACTGTCTTTCCGATCTAAGCAAACAGACAAATTGGCTGACAAAGCTCCAATTCCAATAGAAAGAAAGGGTGAATAGCTTCCAGGGCAGATAATGGAGCCAAAAGAAGTTCGACGTGTTTTCTCAAGTAGACAGAGTAACAATGGCTCAACCTGGGTGGCTCAGAAGGTTGAGCATCTGCCTTCAGCTCAGGCCATGATCTCCAGGTCCTGGGATCGAACCCCACGTCGGGCTCCCAGCTTAGCCGGGAGTCTGCCCCTCCCCCTGCCTCTCCCCCTGCTTCTGCTCTCTCTGTTTCTCTCTCTCAAATGAATAAATAAAATCTTAAAAAAAAAAACAAAAAACAGTGGCTCTATGGGCATGACACTCTGAGACTGCCCTACCAGGGGGCACTTACAGATTCAATCTTTTTATTCATCCATTTAGTCAAAAAACACCCTCTGGGGAGTCAAGGCCACTTAACAAATCTGAACAGTAACTCCATAATGGCAGTAGGGGACGATATTTCCAAAACCTAAATAAACCTCCAAAGACTTCACTCACACTTACCTTTTCCAACATTTCTAAAGACAGAGAAAAAAAACATAGAAGATTAGCCCACTGATGGGGATGGGAATGTCGGTCTGGGAGGTAGTTTCCTCCTGCCCCAGGTGTAAAGGATTGCACTAGGGCAAGACCACAGAAGCTGTACCTTATTAGCTTTAGTTTGCGGAGTACCTAGAATACTACCCGGGCCCTGACGGCTCTTAAGTATAAGTGAAATAATGAATAGAAATTCAGTTGATAAACGTCCACGCACAATAAACCACGCTTTCAGAGTCACACGCAGAATGTGACCCGGAAGGCAGAGACTTTGGCCCGCTTTCATTCACTGCTGCGTATCGAAGTTTCCAATGTGTCTGCCAGGTGCTCAACAAACATTTGCCAAGTGGACGATTGAATGGCAGCCAGATCGGGGAGGCCTTATCACCAGGTTAAACTTTCAACTCCATCCGAATATCGGGCAGAAGTCATTAAAATGTTCAAGCTAGAAAGCTACCTGATCGGAATTCCGCTGAAAAGATCGTACCGGAGGAGGAATTAGAAAGGCCAAATGGAACGCTGGAAGAATGTTCGGCCGCTGATGCGCACGTACAGGAGACGGACAACACCACAGACGGGGACGGCAAGGGTGGAGGAACGCGGACCAATTGGACAGAGTCTGAGGAGGAAGAATGGACACCATGTGGTTATTGACCAGGTGTGGGCGGCCGGTAGAGAGGCCTGGAGCAGCTGCCAATGTGGGAGCTGAAGGACCAGAGCGGATGGTGGGCTGTTGACTAGAAGTGGGAACAGCAAGGGAGTGGGTTTCACAGGGAAGACCGTGGGGTGGGTGGGTGTTACATGCTGAGCGTGTGAGAACTGTACGCATCTCAGAAGTTGAGTAGTTCATTGATTACTCAGGTCAGGAATTTAGGAGAGAGTGCTCACCTAGAAATTAAGGCACAATTAAGCGGTTGCAAATCCATGGCCCACAGGCCAAATCCTGCCCACAAACTTGTTTAGCCGGCACAACTGGCTAGTTTTTGTGTGAGCCGATAACCTGTAAACACGAGGAGACTGCACCTAAAAATCCAGATTTTCAGCTCTTCTTCAGAAATGTTGAAAATGTAGTGAAGTACATGTAGTGAAATGTAGTGAAACGCATGTCCATTCCCTCAAGCTAGCAAAGAGTGAGGGCTAAGAAGCGGCTTTCCCCTTGGATGGACGTGTTCAGGTCACCACAGAACCCTCCTTCCATGCTGTCTCCCACATCCCAAGAGTTCAGGTAGCACCGCCTTGATGCTTGTGTGTCTGTCCTTCGTAGAGTCGAGCTGAGGGGAAAATGAAATCTTTCGCACACTACCATCTTTATTGAAATCTGGAAAGTGAGGGCTAGAAAGAGGATTGAGTATTTCATGGACAACCCTTTTTTTTCGCCTGTTGCATATCGTGGTGTTATCTATCTAGCACCTAAAGGCATTTGATGCTGTGACCTCTAACCTAGTTTCAAAAGCTCTTTTGAGTTACTATCGTGATATTTAGCTGAGAGATTCATGACTCAGAACTGAGCAGCAGACAGTTCTCTCTCATAAGGCTGCACCGATCTGGGGATCAAATCCCATTCTTCCTTCATCTTTACCTTTGAGGTCATAGCAAGTTATTTTTACATCCTCGTTAAATTGGTGGGAAGTAATTGACTTATAGTAATATTATATGTATTGATATTCTTTTCTGATGATGTTACTGATATATATGTAGATGAGACTGTCACTTGATGGGTTAAGTGGGAAAGCCCCTTCCGGAGCTAACATTAGGTCATGCCTATGTTAACAATGACAGGCCTGGGGAATTTCCAAGAAATGCAGCACAGACCTGTTTACAGAATTCTAAAACCTCCTTAGGGTGAACAAGGAAACACTTCTTATGTTGAGGATGAAGCATAGAATAGCTTTATTTGTTTAAAAAACAAAACAAAACCAAAAACAGGAACTTACTGTGGTCCGATGGGCTCAGGTCCTCATTTTGCCACAAACTTGTGTCAGTCTTTGGACATTTTAATAAACCTATCTAAATCCTTCTGTAAAATGAGGCTAACTAATACCTGGAAAGCCTAATTCTTGGGACTGAGGGAATTAATAAGTAAAAATGTTTGATAAAGCCATATAGGATATTTTATGAATTTTAGTTGTAGTTCTGTTTTCTGGCGATAACACCCAAAAATAGCCTATGTTGAATCTACCTCCAGTTCAAAGCAACCTTTCATCAGCTTTCTTCTGATCTATTAATACTAACTTAATAGTTGAACTCATTGGTAAAAACAGAGACTTTGCATTGGTGTTTGATTAAAAAATATATACATTGGGAAGAAAAGCATTTTCATATTGAACTGTCCTTTCAGAGACATGAGTTTTTGGCCTCCCTTTGGTACCCTTAATGCTGATTTTATATCTAATGTTATCTTTCCTGAAAAGCCTGTCCCTCAGAGGCTGGAGGTTTGTGCAAGTTGCTAAAGGTTAGAAACAAGGACTAACATCATAAATAAAGTCTGTGCTGTCACCCAGGTGATAGGAGTTTCAACAGTGCCCTCTTGTGACGATGTTCTGTCACTGCACCTCACAGATGAATGATGTGATCCCTAATGTGATCCCTGTTTTAGGAGGAGGATATTCTCGGCACTAATTTTAAGTGAATGAATTCTGCTTCTTCTCTTTATTTTATGTCTAAGATGTTCTTATATGTGGCTATAATTGACCATGATCCTCTAAGCCAAAAATGCAACCATAGGTTGACTTTTGCTATAGTATTTCTTAAGTTTTCTTTGTATTTGTGATGGTATCAAAAATTTTTGGTTAGGAAACAGAGGTTTTTGGATTTATATTTTGATTTGAGTTTTATTTGTGTGTTATAAATACATACATATGTGTCACCATTTTTCTACTTTTAAGAAAAGATGATAGGAATTAATAGTTATTATATATTCACTAAATGCAAAGCGATGGGTTTTTAGTTTTTATTGTTGTTAATCAGTTCTTATATCAACCACATATTAACTTCTCCATTCTCCAAGAGGAAAATTAGTGTCAGAGAGACTATTACTCGAATTCATGCAAATAGTAAATAATAAAACTGGAATTCAATAAATCTTTGAGTCCTATTAATATTTAAGCACTCGAGGGGCACCTGTCTAGCTCAGTTGGGTAGAACATGTGACTCTTGATCTCAGAGTCATAAGTTTGAGCCCCACATTGTGCGTAAAGTTTACTTAAAAAAGATATTTGGAATGTCAATTATATATCAATAAAACTAAAGAACAAAGATTAATAAAAAATATTTAAGCATTATAAAGTAAATATATAAATATATGTATGTATGTATACTGTCTTCATCCTCAAAAAATTTCATCATCCAAGGAGTGGTAGTAAACCACTAATGTCTAGTGTTGACTGCTGTGTATAAGTTCCCTTGGAACATGACCCAGACTGAGGAAAGCAGGGGCAACTTCTCAGTGACGATGACACCTGAGTTCAGACATGAAGGCTGATTAGAAGTTCACCAGGGAAGAAGGAGGAAGGTAGAATGTTTTTCTCAGACTGAAGCCTAGATTCTATTCTGTGAGAACTAAGAATAGGTACAGGTGCCTCTAATAAACCAAAATATTAGCCTTTTTAAGAAGGTAAAAGTTTGTTTCTCTCTCATGCAAGAGAAACGTAGCAATGCCTAATTTGTGGCTGTGACTGCAGATCTGTGGTGTCGATAGGGGACAGGTTCCTATCTTGCTGTCTCAGTATCCAAGTTTCTGACTTCAGGTCCCAGATGACTCCTGGAAGTTCTGCAACCCCAGTGTCACGTTCCCTGAGCAGTTATGAGAAGGACGAAAGGGAAAGAGAAACATAAAGGACACCTCCCAATTGGGTCTCTGCCCTTTCAGATGTCTCCTCGTAAATTCCAAGCAGTATACCAACACCCATTTCATTGGCCATAACCTGGACATATGGTCACACCTCACTGCTGGTGTGGCAGGAAATGTCTTTTATTCTGTGCCACATATGCAATCAAAAAGCAGTGGTCTGTTACTAAGGTAGAAAGAGAGAATAAATTGATGGTCTAGCAACTTCTGTCAGAGTCCAAATCCCAAATTTCCACCAACTAGGTATTATCCAGGTGAAATTTTTTAGGCAATTAATAAAAGAGTCAGTAGATTTTCACTCGAGTAAATAAAAGTCAAAGGAGCAGGAATATTTTTCAATGATCAAATGATATATTACAACAAAGAATATTTAGAATGTATTTACATCTCTTTCACTTCTAACTAATAAGAGCAACACTGAGTAATACATAGAATACGATATTTGCCTAAAAATTCATTCCTCTTAAACACTGACATTCAAGAGTAAACATGAGCCTCTTCATCATTGAATATGAGGAGATATCTATTCAAGTAAATTATTAGAAATTCGTTAATGTGAAGTTAAACCATTGGAGATCACCTCACAAAACAGCAACACTTTAGGTTGATATAACGCCATCCATTTTAGGTTGAAAATCATCTTCACATAGATTTCTTTTTCCATTTTCGAAGATTTTGTTTAGGATACAATACCTAATCACAAATTTTAAGCATTTTTAAAATATTAAATAAGTGCTTGATGACATCTAAAGGAAAAACCCAGAATCACTGGAAATTTGTCCAGAAAAATATACTTGTACTTCCAGGAATGAAAACCAATTGCTAAGTCATCCCTGATGTTGAATTAGGCCTTACACACCGAATCTGAAAACACGGCTGTGTTCAATGAATAAATATGTAAGTCCCTAACGAGGGCGGGACTGCCCGCAAGGTGTCTAAAATGTGCTTTTCAAGGTTCGAAGCTCTGTGTGCGCTCCAGCCCTGGCTGTGAGGTCCTGCGGTGGCAGCCTGGTTCTCTCGTTGGAGACACCTTCACTCCTGGCTCAGGCCCATCTCCCGAGGTGACACATGTGAGGTAACCTACAAATCACACTGCAGGAACATTTTTCTTTTTATCAGAGACAGACACAGTTAATAAAGCAAAAACGGATGAGCATCCATATTAGATTTCTATCACTGGATAAAAATTACCAGAAAGTCAGTGACTTAAAACAACACCAATTGTCAGGCACCTGGGTGGCTCAGTCATCAAGCGTCTGCCTTCGGTTCAGGTTCTGATCCCAGGGTCCTGGGATCAAGTCCCACATTGGGATCCCTGCTCAGCGGGGAGCCTGCTTCTCCCTCACCCACTCCCCCTGCTTGCGTTCCCTATCTCTCTCTGTCAAACAAAGAAATAAAAATTTTAAAAATTAAAAAACAAACAAACAAAACCAACTGTCACAGGCTACACCACGGATAAACCCTGAGGGCATAAAGCTAACTGCAATAAGCCAGTCACCTACAGTATGATTCCCCGTCTATGAGGTATCTAAGGTAGTAAAATGTACAGAAACAGAAACTAAAATGGTGGGTACCAGGGGTTGGGAGGTGCAGTGGGGCCGGTAGGGGGCAGCGCGGAGAGGTGTTTCATGGTTATATAGCTTCCGAATTGCGAGATGATCAAGTTCTGGAGATCTGCTTCACAACCGTGTTATGCACTTAACACTACTGAACTGTATACTTAAAAATGGTTAGAAAGGAGGCGCCTGGATGGCTCAGTTGGTTAAGTGGTTGGCTCTTGATTTGAACTTAGGTCATGATCTTGGGGTGTTGGGATCAAGCCCTGTGTCAGGCTCGGTCCTCCGGGCACAGTCTGCTTGAGATTCTCTCTCTCCCTCTTTCTCTACCCCTCCCCCCAACTTGTGCACCCTCTGTAAAATAAATAAATAAAATATATATTTTTTAATGGTCAAGATGTGGGGTGCCTGGGTGACCCTGTCAGTGAAGTGTCTGATTCTTGGTCTCAGCTCATGTCTTGATCTCAGGAGGGTGGGTTCAGCCCCATGAAGTGTGGAGCCTTCTTTAAAAAAATGGTTAAGAGGATAAAATTTATATTATGTGTTTTTACCACAATTTTTTTTAAAAAAGGGAACAACTTAAAAAAAAAAAAGATCTCATGCAATACGGCACAAAAGATCTGAGTAATGAGTAATACAATCTTCTGAAACTCCCTATATGTTTGAATTATTCTGTATTTAAAATTTTTGAAGAAGAGATTTAAAAATAAACAGAAAATGACACCAATTTATTAGCTTACATTGAAAGGTCAAAAGTGTGGCACAGCATGACTGGAATCTCTACACAGAGCATCACAAAGCTGAAATCAAGGTGTACCTGGACTGAGTTACCTTATGGAGCCCTGGGAGAAAATCCACCTCCAAATTCATTCTTGCTGTGAACGGAATTCAGTTCCCTGTAGGTGGTAAGTCGGAGTCCCCATTTCCTTGCTGGCTCTCAGCCAGGGGCCACTCTCAGCTCCTAGATGCCACTCTGAATTCTGTGCCACATGGTTCCTGAATCTCCAAGCTAGCCATAGTGCGTCAAATTCTTCTCACACTTAGAATTTCTTTTTTTTAAGATTTTTATTTATTTATTTGACAGAGACAACGCAATTGGTGTGGTCTTTAGGCAGAGAGGCAGGCAGAGAGAGAGGGGGAAGCAGGCTCCCTGCTGAGCAGAGAGCCCAATGCGGGCTCAATCCAAGGACCCTGAGATCATGACCTGAGCCAAAGGCAGGGGCTTATCCCACTGAGCCACCCAGGCGCCCCTCACACTTAGGATTTCTAAATTCCTTTCTGTGACTAGCTGGAGAAAATTGTTTTTCGTACTCATGAGCAGGCCGACCCACATAATCTCCCTATTTTAAGGCCCAGAGAGCCCTATCCCATAACCTAATCATGCGAGTGAAGCCGGTCACACTCACGGTCCCAGGGGACTATGCCATCCATGGACACCAGTGGGTGGGGCATGTGAGAATTCTGTCCACTGCAGCATCCATTCTGAACATGGCTGCGAGGGAGGGGCAGGCAGAGAGTGGCAGGTATCTCTTGGAACTATAACTCTAAAATGAAGAGCAAGTTCTTTTTTCTTTTTTTTTTAAAGATTTTATTTATTTATTTGAGGGGTGGGGGACGGGAAGCACAGGGAGTGGGAGAGGGAGAAGCAGGCTTCCCGCCAGGCAGGGAGCCCAATACAGGGCTCGATCCCAGGACCCCGAGATAACAACCAGAGCCAAAAGCAGATGCTTAATGACTGAGCCACCCAGGCGCCCCCTAAAAGCATGTTCTTAAAGGCAGATTTTCCTAGAACTCCTAAGGAAATGCCTAATTCCCATATTAGACAAATATCCATTCTTTACTTTTCCTGATGCCTCTAAATTAAATGAAGTTGAAAATACCCTTGAAGGGATTTGTTTCAGATTTGTTTCACCCTGGAGTTGAGTCTAATAAAGCAGGAGACTGAGTTGTTACATATTCCCCAGCAGTACCAGGAAAAGCACTTAAATATCTAATTATTGGGTAAATATCACCCCTCAGAGTCCTTACAGGACTTTGCAGTTTGATAAACCTGCAAAGTAGCTGAAAGAAGTAATTCTGTGTCAAGTTCCTTCAGGCGACCACTCTGAGGTTAAGCTTCCACATCGTGAGGTTCCTGCCTCCACAACCCTCTGGTTTCCTGTCCTTGTTTTTATTCCAAATAATATTTCCAAACATGTGCATCTATAGAGTTCTAGAGTTGTTAAATACATAATGGACCCCTTTTTAGAAGCTACCTGCTACATTTCTTTTTTTTTTTTCACCTGTTACATTTCAAAGGAGAAAATTAACCTTAAATATAATAGTAAAATAGCATTAAAATATTTCTTGGGTTGAAAGAAGAAAATTGAGTGGATTTGGCAGCCATACAGACCATCCCTAAGTTAAGATATTTTGGATTTGGTTGTAATTTCTATTGTCTGGCAATTAGATACTGCCTTTTTAATCTGTATTCATGCAAAACAGCCTCAATATTACATCGTAGTAATTTGCTCAGTTTTCCTAAAGATTAAAATAAGTGTTTCATTTTTCAATAGCACCTTTTTTTCTGTTAAAATGTGTGCTTTTATATTTTTATCCTTTGCATTGCCTACAATAAAAAGATCATTTTAATAATTTTTAAACAAAAGATATTTTAAAATCTATTAAGTTAGTTCAAACTTTTTAAAGAGGAAATAAAGCTAGAGAGCAAGCAGATGGAATCATTTTCAGCCTTATTAATAATGAACAAAATTCAAAAACACTGGAGAAGACAATACCACCTTTCTTACATAACAATTTGATGAGACATAATTCACACACCATATAATTCATTATTTAAAGTGTATAATTCTGAGTGCCTGGCTGGCTCAGTCAGAGGGGAGTGCAACTCTTGATCTCAGGGTCATGAGTTTGAGCCCCACATTGGGTGTAGAGATTGCTTAGGAAAAACAAACTTTAAAAAAAAAAAGTGTAGGGGCGCCTGGGTGGCTCAGTGGGTTGAGGCCTCTGCCTTCGGCTCGGGTCATGATCTTGGGGTCCTGGGATCCAGCCCCACATCGGGCTCTCTGCTCAGCGGGGAGCCTGCTTCCCTCTCTCTGCCTGCCTCTCTGCCTACTTGTGATTTCTCTCTCTCTCTCTCAAATAAATAAATAAAATCTTTAAAAAAAATGTGTATAACTCAGTGGGTTTTAGTATATCCACAAAGTTGCACAACTATAACCACAATCAATTTTAGAATGTTTTCATCACCCTGGGCAACAACTAACCTAATTTCTGTCTCTAAAGATTTGCTTATTACATTTCATAGAATACAGTATATATTTTTTCATGACTGGCTTCTCTCATTTAGCAATATTTTCAAGGTTCTTCTGTGTACCATGTGCCAATACTTGGTACCATTTTTTTTTTAAGATTTATTTATTTGACAGAGAGCATGACCCAAGTGGTACCATTTTTATCTAATAATTTTTTTTTTTAATTTAATGATGTGAGGGCGCCTGGGTGGGTCAGTCAGTTAAGTGTCTGCCTTCAGATCAGGGTCCTGATCTTCAGATCTTCAGATCAAGCCCCGCATCAGGCTCCCTGCTCAGAGGGGAGTCTGCTTCTCCCTCTCCCTCTGCCCTTCCTCCTGGCTGTGCTCTCTCTCCCTCTCTCTCTCAAATAAATAAATAAAATCTTAAAACATATTAATGATGTGATTTGGCAACATGGTCCTCTGTTGCTAGTATCTTAGTTTTATAAAGAAATTTGATCATATGTACCAAGAGTCCACAAGGACTTCCTTTTTGACCAAACTTCAGTCAGGCTCCTCTGAGCTATCTTTTCGACAAGACTTTATCCTTGGCCTTGGCCTTGGCTTGCTGAGTCCACTTTAGCAAGAATTCCCCTGCCCTGCATACCTAACCAAATTCCTCATCCTCTCTACTATCCATTTATAATCAGATTCTCTTCCTCCACCCTTGGTGTCTAATCAAGTTCCTCCTACTAATTAAAAAAAAAAAAATTGGCAGGGGAGGCACCTGGGTGGCTCAGTGGGTTAGGCCTCTGCCTTCTGCTCAGGTCATGGTCTCTGGGTCCTGGGATAGGGGCCCGCATTGGGCTCTCTGCTCAGCAAGGAGCCTGCTTCCCCCTCTCTCTCTCTCTGCCTGCCTCTCTGCTTACTTATGATCTCTCTTTCTCTCTCTCTGTCAAATAAATAAAATCTTTAAAAAACAAAAGAAAATTCTCCTCCAAAGAAAAAATTAGATGAACAAATACAGAGATCTGTTAATAGTTTTCTATCTAGGTTTTCTAGTTAGCTATTGCTTTTTAATACACTGTCAGGAAACAGGATCTCAAAACAATAACAATCATTATTTCGCTGACTGATCTGCTAGTTGACTGGGCTAGCTGGGCAGCCTCCCTCAGGATCTCTCCTGCAGCTGCGTCAGATGGCAGCCAGACCTGGCTTCCTTCTTCACTGGAGCAGCTGGGGGCTGAGAGAGCTGGGACTCTTCAAGTGTGTCCCTCCTTCCTCTTCTTCCCCCATCTCTTTGCTTTCTCTCTTCTCAGGTGATTTCTATACTTGGTGACCTTAGAGAAAACAGACTTTTTACATGGTAGCCGAGGTCCTGGGCAGATGTCCCAGTAGAAACCAGCAGGAGGCATATGTTCTCGGTTACTCTCTAGACAGTACTCCGCATCACCTCTGTCAGACAAATGGTCTACTCAGGTCAAGGGCAAGGATCACAGATTCCATTTTTTAATGGCAGAGTGGCAAGGTCACATTGGAAGAATAGCATGTGAGATAGAAATACTGTTCCAGGCATCTTCTAAAAATAGTATCTGCCACACTGGGTGATGGATATTGGGGACTTATCGTCATATTCTCCTTACTTTTATATATTTTGAAATTTTTACTTTTTGAACTGAGGAAAAAAAACTAAAAGGAAATGCATTAAAGCGTGCACAGTAAATCCTATTAAGTAATTTTCCATACTCTTAAATTGCCTATAATGTTATATTAATTCTCTAACTTATTACAAATTATAATTTAAAAAGAAACTTTCTCTTAATCCCTTTCCAATAGCTAAAAGTAATCAGGATATCCTAATAGTCTAAAATTAAGCCATAATAAATATTATCATTAAGTCCTAGAGCCATTTTTTAATCTCTTTTATATCTTTTCCTTTTTTACTGTCCTAAGGTTGGAGCAAAGAGGGCAAGTATTTGTATCTCATCTTGGATAAGAATCAGATTTTATTTAAAGCAGGTATCCAGGGTCAATGGATGAGTTAATTAATATGTAAGTCATCTAAAATGGTGTGTGAAATTGGGTGGACATGCATCAGTACATCTTATGGGAGGAGAAGCCACAGTTTTTATCAAATTCTGGGATGAAAAGTTTAAGGATCACAACTGTTATTGTTGTTGTTGCTAACCAAGTATCACAGTGTTCTTCCAATTCTGTGGATTTACTAAAAACACAGAGTTCACATTTCCACCTCTCTGACTTGTCATTTTCCCTCAGTCATCCCCCACCTCATTCACACCCACCAACATAGATGATATTTGCCAACTTCTCCTCCAAACCATAAAATAAAGAGGCAGGCAAAAAGTTCTGGCCATCCTTTGAGTAATAGCCAATAAGTATTCACCAGTTTGTGACTCTCTAACTTGAAATGTAGGTACCTGAGTACTTGAGGAAGAATATGCCAGGGAGACTTTCCATGTACAATGTTGAAAGTGCCACCTTGTTTCTTTTAGCAACATATACTAAAGTAATGGATGTAGAGATATATTATCCTGGGTTTCGTTAACAATTGGCTCTGCTAAAAAAAAGTCACCAAATTGGCATTTTCACCAGGTTCTCTATGTTCTTTTCCAAGAGGTTTGGGGTCATGTTTTAAGTTAACTTTTTTCAGGTTTGTGATACTCTGTCTAAATTACTGGCTCTAGGTTGTCTAAGTTGGGCGGCATTTATGTTGTTTTGCGAAAGAGAACCTCGGCAGTTGACTTTAGTCATTAGTTTGCTCTTATTTTGGAAAAAAAAAAAAAATCTCATGAGGAATGAAAAAAAGGAAACCCAAGAAATAAGAAAAACATGCAAACATACAGTTTTTTAAAATGAATGTTCTAAAAAAAATTTTAAAAAGAAAAGAATACTCTAAGAAATCTAGCAAGAACATCATGCTGATGTTTCCTAGTCCCTTTGCATGTCCTACTGGGAAAGTCCACTCCCTTCACTCCGACTACTGATTATGGACCGTAGGCCTCCAAGTCTATGTTCCAGAACTGACACAAAGAAAGTATGTGGGTCTAAAATTCATTAGTCACAACTCTGAGCTCCAACAACTACTCAATGTTTTTCCATAATTCATTTGGCACTGAAACATGACCTGACTTGATTCATTTGGTAATAAAATATGACCTATATTGATGGGAGACTACTTTTAGTCATTTTATGTTCCCCTCAGTGTAAATAGTCATAAATTTTACTGAAGAACCATTAGTATATTTAATCACTGGGTGCTCTCCTAACCCTCCTCCAAGAGCATTACATAACACAGGGGACACAAATAAATTAACATGTCCAAAACAGAAGATTTTCCATGCAAAACACAACCAGACCCATGGGTTTTCTCTAACAGATTGTAGATCTAAATTAACGTTTATTTAATATATTCAGTCTAAATAATTTCCAATATTAAAACACTCCAAAGACATTTGAACAATACAATAAAGATAGGAAAACATCAATTAAAAAAAAAGAAAAACATCAATTAACTTCATAGAGGTAATGTTTTAATGAACTCTCTAATGAGATTAGAAGTTCTAAAAAAAATCTGAAAAAGAAGAGTAATAATCATAGCTAATATTTATGGAGTCCTGATAAGTTGCTAGGAATTCTATTAAACAATTTACTTTCACTATTTCATGAATGCCACTAAGCAACCATATGAAATAGGTATTTTTATTATACTACTTTGTAAATAAGGAAAGTAAGAAACATAGCAGTTAAATACCGTTCAAGGATACATTCAGAAGTGGTTGAGCTAGAATCGGTCTGACTCCAGAGCCTGTACACTTAACCCATGGTGATATGGGTTCTGTAACAGGAAACTGGCCCTAAAATGTTTTATGATTCTACAGTAGTGACCCCTTTAGTACTGGTTCAAAAATATACAGGCGTGCTAAAACTGATGCACAACAAAAAACCTTAAAACTTAGTGACTTGAAAAAATTATCATCAATGGTTTTGTGACTTGACTGGGCTCAGCTTATTTAGGATTTTTCATATGGTTCTTATTTGGAATTTTTCCTATAACTATAGTTTAATACTGGTTAAGCTAGAATCATTTGAAGATTCATCTAGGATACATGTCCAGGATGGTCCACGGATATGGTTGGCAGTGGATGCTGGCTATTAGCTGAGGGTATAAGCCGGGGCACCTGAAAAACACCTCTCTATGTGGCTTGGATTTTTCATAGGATGGTCACAAGGTCCTGAGAGGGAGCATCCCCAAATAAGTGTTTTAAGAAATCTGGGAAGACACTGTAAGACAACTTCTGACACAGCTTCAAAAGTCCCAGAACATCTCTTATGCTGCATTCTCTCCGTCAAATGGGTCACTGGGTCCATCCCAGACTCAAGAAGAAACTAACAT
Source organism: Nasua narica (assembly GCA_028533885.1). Taxonomy (NCBI): domain Eukaryota; kingdom Metazoa; phylum Chordata; class Mammalia; order Carnivora; family Procyonidae; genus Nasua; species Nasua narica. The sequence continues at coordinate 140,157,652 of CM052800.1, read as the reverse complement.
GTCCCCACCTCTTAATATGAGGGGCAGCATATGCACACAGAGAAGAAAGTAATTGGTGCTGGACATCTCTCCATACTAGTTACCATGGTTGACCCTCTGGTCACCACAATTTATACCTTTCTCATAGGTAAAATGGACTCACCACAACTATTAAGATCCTCTACCATCTTATTTGATTATAGCATCAGCTCAAAATCTGAGATCTCTTCCTTTAAATCAGTCAGATACAGATGATGTACTTCCCTGAAGATAACTCTTCAAGTATGCTTCTTCTCAGTCTGAAGACCTGTGAACTCGAGAGATAAGTTATCTCCCCCTCCCACACACATAACCCGACATGCAGCAGTGATATAGAAATAGAATGACAACAACAAATATTCTCTTCAGAAACAGGAAGGAGGTGGAGGAATTAATCAGGAGGCTCAGAGAAGTCCCTGGTCCACAGAATTCTGAAATCCTGGAAGGCACATGCCACTAGTTCTTTGATTAGGAGCTGATCTTCTCCCTGGGAGTGGTTCTCTATGAATCTTGATTCTAGCCCCTGGACTCTTAACTTTTCATTTGGAGTCGACCTTCCTTTTCTATTAGAAATTATGTTTTATAGCTGAGTAGCTTTCTCAAACTCCTTCCTGCCTGAAGAAGTTCAGGACGTTTTCATTTTGAACTATTCCATCCTTTGCCCAAGGATGCAAGCAAACTGTGCTTCTAATTACTTCTTGAAAACTTAACATATCCCCTACTAATCTCATTGGAGTTCATTCCTTTTACACAAAATCTCTTTAAGACATGCCTTCTCTACCTGCCTGAGAGTCCGGGTGCTGTGGGAAAATGCCCTTAAGATTCTTAGAATCCCTAATGTCCACCTGACAGAGTTTACAAGGCCCACACTTAAATCTTTCTGAGGGCTCAACGATGGGTGATACAGCTGCAATTTTAATTCTAGCTTTATCTTGTCGTTAGAATTTCTTATAATTTTCTAGCTTTGATCTTTACCCAGGGCCCCTTTTTAATCTTAAGACAATTTTACTTTCTGGGAAACTGTCCAAAAACTTAAGAGTATCTTTTTCTAGCTCATCTCTCTACATCCACTTCTTTAGTGTATGTTGCTAAAAGAAACAAGATGGCACTTTCAACATAGTACATGGAAAGTCTCCCTGGCCAAATCTCTTAGTTCGGTTCTACTTCCCGCATTTCTGCAGGCCACATTTTTGCCAAACTTTCTAAGACTACATAGCAAGAGTTCTCACTCCTCCAGTTTCCAACAATAACTTCCTCACTGTCCTTCAGGTTTTGGTAACCGTTTCCTCAAGGCCTTCTAATATTCACCTCAAAGCTAGTGCCTCAGTCTAGAAGCTAACGCCACAAGTTTTAGGTCTTTGTCACAACAGAATCTCAATTCCAGGCAATTTTTTAAAGTGTTATTTTATTTAAGTAATCTCTGCACCCAACGTGGGGCTCCAACTCATGACCTGAGATCAAGAATCACATGCTCTTCAGACTGAGCCAGCCAGGTGCCCCTCAATTCCAGATAATTTTTATTTCATGTATCTAGTACTATACGACAGATCAACCTACATTTAGAGGCTTAGGACAAAAATGTATTACTACCTCGCATAGTCCTGTGGCTAGACAGGGCCTGGCTGTATGGGTCTTACTTGGGGTCACTTGTATGGGTGCAATCAGATGGCTTCTGGAGTCGGAGTTATCACACAGGTCAAACCTCTGAAATGATTTACTGAGAAATGGCTGCCGACGTTGACTCTTAGCAGGGAGTTCAGCTCCTGCTCTGCCCCAGAGCAATGGCATATGACATCTCTAGAGAGCCTGGGCCTCTCACAGCACGGTGGCTGAGTTCGGAGAGGGAGTGTCCGAAGAGCAAGACTTTCAAGAGATTCATGGGGAGGCTGCCAAGCTCCTCGTGATTTACCTTAGAAGCGCCCGAACCTCCTTTCCACCTCATTCTATTAGTCAAGTGGATCACTGAGGACAGCCCAGATTCAACAGAGGAAAATTAGATTTCACCTCTTGATGTGAAGAGCGGCGTGCACTTGTGGTCTAGAAAGAATTGATGGTGGCTGTCTTTACACTACCTACCGTAATGAACCACAGAATATTTATATAGTCTCAAAGTCTCCTTACACTGGAAAAAGCCATCAGACACTACCGTAATCAAATGATCAATGTTAACATCGCTGTGAAGTACTCAACCTTACTCTCGTGTTCCCACCCAAAAAGCACACACTGTATCTACCCATGAGTGAATATCAGACAAACCTCAATGGAGAAAATGTACTCTTCAAAATGCCAAGGTCATAAAACACACAAAAAGTACTAAAAAACTCTCCAGTATATGGACTAAGGTCGCATGGCAACTAAAGGCAGAGCACAATCCTGTATTGGATCCTGGGCAAGGGATTTCTTTTTCGTTTTTTCTTTCTTTTGCTATAAAGTAAATAAATTATTAGGAAAATTGCAAAATTTAAATAGGGTCTTCAGTTAAGATGGATGCATTGAATCAATAATAGCTTCCTGCTTTTGATAATCATACTGAGGCTATTTGAGATTTAGGAAATACACAATGAAGTATTTAAGAGTAAATTACCCTTATGTCTACAATTTACTCCCAAATGGTTCAGAAAACAATAACAATAATAGAAAGATAAAGCAAATGTGGCAAAATGTAAACATTTGAGGAATTCCTTATGCTAGTCTTACACACCTTATGTAAGTCAGAGATTATTACAAAATACAAAGCTATGGACAAAACCAACAACATATAAATAGGATCAATAAAAATACTAAAGAACTCAGAAATGGAATCAAAGAATGAAAACATTGATATATAGGAAAAGACTGACAAAAATGGCATGAAATAGGAAGCCCACAGTCACAGGAAGTCCAAATGTTTCTGAGGGAAATCTTTGCAGCACAAATGACAGAAATCTCATTTCCTTAATTTTCTTTTCTTTTCTTTTTTTTTTTAAAGATTTTATTTATTTATTTAACAGAGAGAGAACGCAAGCAGGCAGAGAGGCAGGCAGAGGCAGAGAGAGGAGCAGGCTCCCTGCGGAGCAAGGAGCCCGATGCGGGACTCGATCCCAGGATGCCGGGATCATGACCTGAGCCGAAGGCAGCTGCTCAACCAACTGAGCCACCCAGGCATCCCTCATTTCCTTAATTTTCAAAGGTAGTCACAATCAAACAGCAAAAGAAGAAAAGCAGTGAAGAAACTTGAGCAAAATACACAAGCAAGCACTTCACAAAACAGTAAATGCAAATAGCCAAAATATGCAAAGAGATGCTTTAGGACTTAAAATTTTGAGTTGAGCATATGTGTCTTTCTCCATCCTTTCCCAAACCCCCACTGAAATAACAGTAGAGGATTTTTTTTTAAGGCATAAATCCGTAAGTACAAAGAAAGCATGAAACAAGACAACAGCGGAAAAAAGAAATCACAAATTATAAAATCTAGAAAGCAGACAGGACAGTAGTAACTATAGTATAACCAAAACATCTGCAGATTAAGTGCCAATGGGAAGGGGCAGGTGGAGTGGGGCCAAGTAGAAAGAATCATGCCTTTTTGTTTTGCCCGGAATGACCCAAGAGTTGAGGCACCAGATATCACTAAAAGTGAAAATGCAGAGCAGATCATTCTACTTGTCAAGCTCTCCTGGTCATTGGGAAAATAGTATGAAATAAGAGGGAAAAATGCCTATCCTCATGGAGCTTATCTTCTAATAGGAGCTTATAAAAATATGGGAATATATCATATGGGGATAATATATATTATAATAAAATAATACATAAATATATACTATGTAATTATGATAAACTATACTATGATATTATATTTAATTATATATTTATGTTTTATGGGAATAGGGACTGTGAAAAAAATCAGAACAGAAGTAGGCAGTACTGGGGGTGGGAATACACTTTAAAACACAGTGATCTGGCAAGCCCTTGCTGAGGCTTTCATCTGAGCTAAGATTGAAGGAGTCAAGGGAGCCCACATCTGGATACCTGGGGGGAAACGGTATATCAAACGTAAATGTCTTAACTGGGACTGTGCCTGGCGTGCCAGGAGCTAGGTTGATGTAGGGGGTGGTTAAGGACCGGCCTTAGGGGATGGTCAGGAAGTCACTAGGACACCTTGGAGGCCATTGTAAAGTCTTTGGAATAAGACAAGGGGACTTGAGAGTATTTGAAGCTGAAACCTAGAGAAGTAATTGGAAATCATAAAAAAGAGTAGTTCCACTCCTAGAAACTGTTCCTCTTCCATCACAGTGAGGAGAGGACCTCTCTCCTGCAACAGTAGAAGACGAGAGGCTGACATTTTTTAAAAAGTGTGAACCGTAGAGTATCTATCCTCAAAGACATCAAACACTGATGGAGCAAAGCCCCATACTGAAAACGGGCCAGTAGGTGGAAGTCTGCTTCCACCCACGTTGCCATTCCTGTCCGTTTTCCTCAGTAGCTCCCTGCTCCCCCCACGATGATGGCTGCCCAGCGGACCATGGAGAGTTGCTGTTTGAGAAAACTAGCCAGCCCAAGAAAAAAGAGCTCTAGACTGACATTTGGTAATCATACAATGATGTTCCAGATCCTTCCCCGACCCCACTGCAGTAAAACTCAACTCTCCTAGAGCTTCCAGTCAACGCTCTTAAATATGATCGGCCAATTACAAATCACAAGACATTTGTGGAAAGACTGCTCCATAAAAGAGAGACTAAAATCAGTAAACCAAAAAAATTCAAAGAAAGTAGAGATGACACATGATACTGTGAAAAACAAAGGCCTTTTAAAAATCTATAACATCTCAGAGGGGAAAAAAAAAATATTTCAACTAGAGGGGGGGAAAAAGCTGCTACCAAAAGATTATCCAGAGGCAGGACAATCAACCTTCTTGGTTTGTCCAAGAATACCTCAGTTTTGTCCAAGAATACCTCACTGAAAGCCCTCTATTCCTGGAAACTTCTCAGTCCCAGGCAAACGAGGAACACCAGTGAACCTACTAAAAAAGGGGAAAGCTTTATTAAATTAAAAATATGACAGCAACAATATAGGGTGAAGCCAGGAAACCCCATAATCCCACAGGCTCACCGAATCCTCCCTCATCCTGGGCTTCTCTCTCCTTCCCTAGTCTTTCCTGCTATGACATCAGGAAAACTAGCTGAGAAACTGTGGCAGAAGTTCATTCAATAGAGGGTAAGGTGGTAGAAGGAGGAAACTAAAGGAAGGAACCCATTGAAGAGACATTGAAGAGGTAGAGTACAAGGGGTTTAGCCTTAGAATTTCAGAATGAAGAAAATATTCCCAAGATCATCTGGTCCAATCCTTTCTTTTTATAATATGGTGCCTGAACCATAGTAGTAGCTGAATATACTAAATCTTTGCTGAATAAATTAATGAATAAATGAGGAAAAAGCTCCAGGGATGTACTGACACTACTGATTATTGTATACCTGGCGTAAGAACATAAACTTCCTGACTCTTTAATCAGCGTTCTCGCCATTATGTCACACCTGGTCTCATCATGTATGAAATGATAAAGACATTATCTGAACCTCATTTTAGTGCCACAACCCGAGTCACCGCCTTCTCATTTTCAATGTCATCTATAAAGTAGCACATTAAATTTTTTTAAAAAGAGACATGACAGCAGAAATAACAAAGCAATAGAAGAGCCTGGAAAATAAAATTGAGGGCAAAAAGCAGGAGTAGAACAAAGACAAAATAAAAAATAGAAGAGAAAAAATACTCTTTGCAAGTAGAGAATCTATCTGGGAGAGAGATCATCAAATAATAGTTCTTCGGACAGAAAACAGAGAATAAGGAAGAGAAAATTACCAAAAAACTAATACAAGAGCATTTCCTGGAATGGAAGGACAGACATTTCTAGACAGAAAGGGCTCACTGAGGGCCCAGAACAGTGTTTGGGGAAAAGAATGGCACCTAAGGACATTACCAAGGGCGTACAAAAGAAATGATCCATAAAGCAGAGAAAGAGAAACAGGGAGGATGGGCAGAGAAAGAACAGATCAGATTTAAAGGGTTTAAAGGGAATCAAGATTAAAATATCATATTTAACTACTCAACAGCAATGCTAGAAGCTTCAATTCATAGATCATGCCTTTAAATTTCTGAGAGAAATGATGTCAACACAGATTTCATACCTAATACACCTGGATGAATGTACAAGGGCAGTTGTGTGTAGAAGCAAAAATCCAGAAACAACCTAAATATCTATTACCAGAAGTAAAATCAATTATAAAAAATAAAAGTGACATTAAAAATTGTTATAATTATACAAATAAAGTATAAGAAATTATAACATCTTACAATGTTTTTACCATTTAAAACAGTTCACTCGGGGTGCCTGGGTGGCTCAGTCGGTTGAGCGGCTACCTTCGGCTCAGGTCATGATCTCAGGGTCCCGGGATCAAGCCCCGCATCGGGCTCTCTGCTCAGTGGGGAGCCTGCTTCTCCCTCTCCCTCTGCCTGCTGCTCTGCCTACTTGTGCTCACTCTGTCTCTGTCAAATAAAGAAAATCCTTTAATAAATAAATAAATAAAACAATTCACTCAACAAATTTTATTGAAGAATGAAATTAATGATATGTACTGACATGGAAAGAATGCCATTATATATTATAGGTTAAAAAAAGTAAATTTCACAATAACAATGTACAGGTTGGGATTTTTTATAAAAGAATATATAGAAAAAATAATACATAGATATACAGAAATATACAGGTATACAGATCAAATAACTGAAAAGAGAAATTTCTATGTCATCAGTAACTATCTTTGGGGAATAGTTCTTAGAAGTTTAGCTTATCCTTTTTACTTTATACAGTTCTATAGTAGTTGGGGTTTTTTTCTTACAATCAGCAAATTATTTTTTAAATAGGTATCGATTTCATTTCTTTGCAATGACAGCACCATCTAGTGGCTGGCCTGTGTCAACTTTTTAAATATTTTAACTTTAAAATAGTATGAAATGTAATAATTCAACATTAAAATAAAAACTAATAAAAATAAATAAAAATTTAAAATAAAAAAACTACAGCACAGGAAAAAACTTATTTTTAATATGGCATTTAAAAGAGCAAATCCTCAAAAAATCATTGAAAAAGTTCATCTCTTAGAATAATTTCCAAGATACATTGAATACGAAATTCAAAATACAGAAAAATATGTGTGATAATCTATCATTTGTACTAAAAAGAGAGTAGAGTGTTCTTGCATATTTGATTGTATATGCATAAAATATCTCCGGAAACACACACATACCCCTGGCGAAGCTGGATGTCTTTAGTGAGGTTAAGTAAATGGCTGAAAATAGGAATGAAAGCAAGAACTTTGTCTATATATACTTTTGAACCTTTTGAATTTTAAACCCTGACATAAAATATAAATTTAAAAAATGAATATTTTGTCTCATTGGCTTCCAAGAGATCAAGATGGGTCCACCAGTGGTTCTCCTGGAGCCACCAAGGAAATCCAGCCAGGCGTCTCGCTCTTGCCATGTCTGCTCAAACCAGCTCCCTCCCTTCCAGAAATATGGCCTCAATCTGTGCCACCTGTGTTTCTGTCAGCACGCAAAGGATTAAGTTGAATTAAGTGAATCTCTTTGAAAGGGTCACCTAAGACACCTACTTTAACTGCAGATATCCAACATACCTACCTTAATGCTAATTCTTTGAACATGCAATAAAAATACTTCAAAAAATTGTTAAAATGAAAGGGAAAAAAAAGGAAAGCAGAATGGAAGGTGCCTAGCTGCTTCAGGCGTAGAGGCATGTGACTCTTGATCTCAGGGTGGTGAGTTCAAACCCCACATTGGGCATAGAGCTTCCTTAAAAAAAGAAGAAGAAGAGCAAGAAAAGTATGCAGACATCAGATGTAAGAGAAAAATTGTAAATGGAAAATCTGCTGACAGTTCTATTAAATAAGAACATGTAAAATGTTCATGTGCACATAAATTATACACATGTGGCTATGGCTCCAGAAGAAGGTTGGAGGAACACACTTTGAATATATTACTGGATGTCAGAGCAAAAGAGTTGAAATAAATGGGAAAGAATAAAAATCTGGGGACAGATTGCCCAGGGGTGATGATCACAAGGCAAAGTGCCAGCAATGTCAATGAAAAGATAAGTTGAACCTGAGAGAAATTATGAAAAAAAAGTCTTGGATTTGAGGAAACAGAAAAATCCAAGATGGCACCAGGTTTTGATCCTGGATGAGAGAGGTACAGAGAAGTATAGAGTGGTGCTATTTAATAAAAATATGAGAAATACATATGTAATATCAAATTTTCTAGTAGCCATATTTAAAAGATCAAAAAGAAAAAAAGCAAAATTAATTTTAATATATTTTATTTAATCCAATATATCCAAAATATGATCATTTCAACATATAAATTCAATGTAGAAATGTGTATTTCATACTCAAGTTGGGTTAGCCACAATTCAAATGCCCCACAGTCACATGTGATTGGCAGTATTGGTGTTAAACAACACAGAAAGATTGAATTTAGGAGAAAATAGCATGCTTTAAAAATAGCGAGTTTAGGGCACCTGGGTGGCTCAGTTGGTTGAGCGACTGCCTTCGGCTCAGGTCATGATCCTGGAGTGCCAGGATCCAGTTCCACATCGGGCTTCCTGCTCAGCAGGGATCTGCTTCTCCTTCTGACCTTTCCCCTCTCATGCTCGCTCTCATTCTCTCTCTCTCTCAAATAAATGAATAAAATCTTTTTTTTTTTTCCTTTTTTAAAGCAGGCTCCCCACTGAGCAAGGAGCCCGACGCGGGACTCGATCCCAGGATCCCGGGATCATGACCTGAGCCGGAGGCAGCCGCTTAACCGACTGAGCCACTCAGGTGTCCCAAAATGAATAAAATCTTTAAAAAAATAGCAAGTTTAAGGAACCAACAACACATCTATATAAAACTATAAAGCAAATGAATTGCTGGAAGTACAGAACAAATATGCAAGCAAAAAGTCAGCATTGGTTGTGGAGATTTGGATAGTCACACACATGAAATGATACAGCCATGAAAAAGGAATAAGAGAAGGAATGTCAAATAGCATTTGCCAAAGCATGTTACTCAGAACATTAGTAACTCCAAAAGCTTATTTTTTAAATGACCAAATTAACCACAAAATCTTCATGCATTTAAAAGACTGAAGAGCAGGGTGCCTGGGTGGTTCAGTCAATTAAGTGTCTGCCTTCGGCTCAGGTCATGATCCCGGAGTGCCAGGATCGAGTCCCACATTGGGCTCCCTACTCAGCAGAGAGTCTGCTTCTCCCTCTGCCTCTGTAGCTCCCCTTGCACTCTTTTGCGTGCTCTCTCTCTCTTTCTCTGTCAAATAAATGTTTAAAATCTTTTTAAACATAAAATAAAATATAGGACTGAAGAGCATATATTGAGCAAGACTTTTCAACTTAGTAAATGCATGTTCTGGACATAATGAATTTAGCAGCCTCTTAGAATAACTCCCTCCACTGAAAGGATTCCGTTTGGTAATATTTATCTATTGCTAACATCATTCCAGAGACATTGCTCTTACTCCTTAACTAATTAATTAACTAATGCTTTTAAAATAAAAAATAACGAATAAGGAGAAAGTAATGAGATCTCCTGGTGGAGTAAATAGCAAATGGGCTACTTCAAATACAATAAAAACCAAGACAAAGTCCCAAGATAAACAGTACTTGGAAAGTTAATTGTTTACCAAGCTCTTATTTGTTCGGCCTGACTTATTGTTAAAGAACTCTAAAGAAATTGACCCGCATCCAGACACGTCACCCTACAAACCACCTGTCGGGTCCCAAGTGCCTAGGCGGAAGGGCAATCCTTGCTTGCTCAAAGCTGTATATATTAGTGGTATTTACAGAAGGGCATGTGATAGAAAAGGTAAATAACTGAACATATTCATAGCTTCCTGTTTCCTTCTTGATTCTTCAGGAGGGGATAACTTTTCCCTTTGGAAGTACAGATTCTCCTTGGACAAAACTTAATTAAAACTCCAGCTAGATTAGTGAACTTTGGTTAATGAATTGGCATCAGGAAGTACCTACATTTTCATGGCCTCGTAGAGTTCAGTGAAAATGTTTATTAAGGGACCCAGCCTGTCCTCCTCTGCCCCCAAGACACTGAAGACTCTGTTTGAGTCCGACTCATGGGTTTCTTCCTAGCCGCTCTTCAAGGATAGGAATGCTTCTGGTAAGTTTTTATAAAATCCTCATATCTTCTTTGCCTCAAAAGAAACTCTTTTTTTTAAAATTAATCCATGTTGACTAGTAATTAACTTCATGGCCATAGATATGAAATTCCACTTATTGTTCTTTCCTGGAGACTTTTTTTAGTATAAAAAAGATATGGCTAAAAAGGGGGGAGAAGAAATCTGCGCTTTGTGGAACACACTCTCGGAATATTTTCCTCCTCCTTTGCCATCTGTGACTGATTTCTTTGTGCAATTTTTTTTCCAAGTTACAAGAAATGTATTTTCATTTACTTCCAAGGTAGAATTAAGACCTCATTCAGTTCTCAGACTTTCCTCTTGTTGAAATTATGGTACCGTATTTTGGTGAAAGCAAGAAATAATTTCAAGAGAAATATTTCTGAGGGACATAGCTAAATGCTGCTTTCTTTATTTTTAATTTAGGACTAAAAGCAGATAAATGGTAACATTTCCTCCTGAATATTTTAAAGATGTTTTATCATGTAAATCTGATGATAGAAATCTGTAACTGACATTATTTTGTTCTGGATACTCAACCAGCATTCTGAGGTAAAAATGTTATAAGATGTACCGTAAAAAATTCAAATTGGACTGAGGTTATTCAGTTGCCTGTTGTGTCATGCAATGAGGTACAGAAAATTCATCCAGTCTCATAGAACTCTTCTCTGTTGAGATAAAGAAGAAATCACATTACCAACAATTAAAAACAAAAATTCTCTGGGGTACAATATTTATAATTAATCTACACAAAGACACACACAAAATGCTGTTTTTTGGTATTTTCAAATGCAACCAAGAGTATTTTATCTAGGACTTTATCACCAAAGACTTTCTGTTCCTAAATTGTTGAATATTTTCAAATATACAAAAAATTAAAATGATTATACTATGAACACCCAAATACCCACCACATAGATTCTATAATTAACATTTTGCTGTATTGGCTCCTTCAAATACTACCCAATGCCCCTCCATCTATTCATCTGTCAATTCATACTCTTTACTTTTATTTTTTTAGAGAAGTTTTAGGTTCACGGCAAAATTAAGATGAGGGTACAAATATTTCTCATAGGCCCCCAGCCTCCCCCATTATCAACAGTCTCTCACCACAGTGGTACACTTCTTACAACTGATTAATCTAAATCGACACATCATAACCACCCAAAGTTCAAAGTTTATGTTAGACTTCACCCTCGGTGTTCATATTCCTCTGTCCCTGGCAATCACTAATGCTTTCCCTGTCTCCATAGTTTTGCCTTTTCCAGAACATCATCTAGTTGGAATGATACAGTATCTTACCTTTTCCAGTAGGTTTCTTTCACTCAGTAATAGGCATTTAAGGTTCCTTAATGTCTTTTCATTGCATGGTGGCTCATTTCTTTTCAGAGCTGAATAATATTCCATTGTCTGGGTATACCACAGTTTATCCACTCAGCAGCTGAAGGCCGTTGTTGAAATTCTGGCAATGATAAATAAAGCTGTGTGCTGGGTTTTGTTTGGATATAAGTTTTCAACTTCTTCGGGCAAACACCAAAGAGAATAGTTGTTAGATCACATAGCAAGAATGTTTAGTTTGGTGAGAAACTGCCAGATTGTATTCCAAAATGACTGTACTTGGGGCACGTGTGTGGCTCATTCAGTTAAACACATGACTCCTGGTTTCGGCTCAGGCCATGATGTCAAGGTCATGAGATCGAGCCCCGCCCAGAATCTGCTTGAGATTCTCTCTCTCTCTCTACCTCCGCCCTCCCCCTCCTGCGTGCACACTCTCTCTCTCTCTCACTCTTTCTAAAATAAATAAATAAATCCTTTTTAAAAATGGCTGTACCATTTTGCATTCTCATCAGCCATGAATGAAAGTTTCTACTGCTCGACATCTTCACCAGTATTTGGTGTTGTCGGTGTTCTGGATTTCTAATAGGTGTGTGGTAGTATCTCGTTTTAATTGGCATTTTCCTGATGACATATGATATGAAATATCTTTTCATACACTGAGTGACATCTGTATCTTTTTTGGTGAGGTGTCCGTAAAGGGCTTCAGTTTATTTTTTAATTGGGTCATCTACTTTCTTATTGTTGAGCTTGGGAGTTCTTTGTATATCTTGGAAAACACTGCTTTATCAAATTTTGAGTTTTGCAAATATTTTCTTTCAGTCTCTGGCTTGTCTTCTCACTCTCAAAATACAGTCCCTCACAAAGCACTTTTTAATTCTAGTGATGTCAAGATTATCAATTCTTGCTCTCTGGATTATTCTTTTGGTATTGTACAGCTAGTTTTTAATGTTTTCGGACGTCCAGTTTAAGATAAGAGCTATAACTCAGGAACAGCCAGACATAAGAGATGTCAAGGACAAGGTGTGGGGAAGGGTCCAGAGCTTCGGTGCCCTGGCCTGGCGCACCACTTTCCCCAAATCAACACATATTCACCAACCCAGACGCTCCATCCTCTTTACTTTGATGCATTGTAAAGCTGCCGATCTCTGGGGCACCTGGGTGACTCAGTCAATCAAGCATTAGCCTTCCGCTCAGGTCATGATCCCAGGGTCCTGTGATTGAGCCCCGCATTAGGCTCCCTGCTCAATGGGGACTCTGTATCTCCCTCAACCTCTGCTGCTGCTCTCTCTCTCTCTTTCTCTGTCTGTCAGATAAATAAATAAATAAATAAATAAATAAATAAATAAATAAATAAATGGAATCTTTAAAAAAACATAAAGTTGCAGACCTCAGTATACTTTACCTAAACATTTAGGGATGCATGTCACTAACTAGAGTTCGATTGTTCTTTAGCTTTTTCCTTGAGATAAGGTTTCTGGACAGTAAAATGCACAAATCTTTAGTATACTATCAGATGGGCTTTGTTAATATATATACATCTGTGTGATCCAAATCCTTGTCATCATTCCAGATCTAGAAACCTTTTTAATCGTCCCTGCTCCCACCTCCAGAGGTAAGCGTTCTTCCTCTCCTTTATACGGTGTGTATATATATATGATGTTTTTTAGGTTCATTCATGTTTTTGTGTGTATCAGTAAGTCGTTGCTTTTTTATTGATGAGTAGTAGCTGCTATACGAATATACTACAGTTTGTTTATTCACCTCTTGCTGATGGACACCGGAGCTTCACCCAGGTTTTTGGCTCTTATGAATAAACCTGTTATAAACCTTCTTACATGAATCTTTCCTTGCACATAAGCTGCTGGGTCATAATGCAGTAATAATCTCAGTTTTACAAGACCCTACCAAAGCCTTTTCCAAAGTAATCATATCATTTTAGCAGCCTCACCAATACTGTGTGCGAAGTTCAGTTACCCCATACTCTTGTCAATTTTGCGGTTATCAGCTCTCTCAGTTAGTGCTATTCTGCTGGTTGGGCAGTGCCAGCTTATCGTGCTTTGATCGGCATTTACTTCGTGACTCATGTGGCCGAGCGTCTTCCCATGGTCATTTGCATAGCATTATTAAATGTCTATTTAAATATTTGGCCCATTTTTTTTAAAAATTGGATTGTTGGCCTTTTTATTATTGAATTAGAGGTGCTTTTGTAAGTATATGTTGCAGCTACAAGTTCTCTGTCAAATGCATATTTTGCAAACATTTTCTTCCGGTCTGTGACTGGCTCGTTCATTTTCTTTTCTTTTTTTTTTTTTTGGTAAAGGTTTTATTTATTTGACAGAGAGAGAGCACATGCAGGGGGAACAGCAGAGAGAGAGAGGGAGAAATTGGCTCTCCAGTGAGCAGGGAGCCCAATGCAGGGTTCATCCCAGGACCCCGGGATCATGACCTGAGCTGAAGGGAGACGCTTAACCCACTGAGCCACCCAGGCGCTCCTCATTCATTTTCTTAAATGTATAATCATTGAGCACTAGTTTTTAAAATTTGATGAAGTCTAGGAGCCTATTTTTGTATGATCATCAATTTCTGTGTGCTACCTAAAAACATCTTGTTTTTTCTCAAGTTGCAAAGATAGTCTTCTATTTTTTTTTTCCTTTTTCTCTAGAAGTCTTATCATTTTCGCTTTTACATTCAGTTCTAAAACTGTGTGTTTGTGTTTGGTGTGAAGCAAGAGTGGTAGTTCTTTGCTTTCTTTCTTTTTTGATGAATATCTAGTTTAATGAATATCTATCTTCTAATGAATATCCACTGTTTAAAAAAAATTTTTTTTCCCTTTCTCCACTGGATTTCTTTAGAGACATTGTAAAAAAATCAAATGACCATAAGGAGTAGACCTTAATTTTGGACTCTATTCAGTTCCATTAATTCATTTGTCTCTTCTTATGTAAACACCACACTGTTTTGATTACTGTAGCTTTATAGTACATCTCCAGGTCAAGTAATATGAGTCCTTTAAATTTACTCTTATTTTTTTCTCGAAAATGTTTGGATGCGCTACCTCTTTTGCATTTCTATAGAAAGTTTAGAATCAGATTATCAATTTCTACAAGGGCAAGGTAAGATTACTACTACGATTACATTGAATTTATATGTTAAGTTAGGAATAAGCTTAACAATACTGAGTCTTCCAATGCATTAACGTGGTATATCTTTCAATTTGTTCAGATCTTATTTGATTTCTCTCAGAAATGTTTTGTAGCTTTAAGGGTAGAGGTCTTTTCTTTCTTTTTTTTTTTTTAACATAAATAGTCACCGAAGTTTTAGTCATATTTGTCCTAAACTGGAAACAAGCCAAATATGCATATTGACAGATGAGTTGATAAGCAAAATGTGAGATTTTTTCATAAAGTGGAATACTACTCAGAACAAAAAGAATGAGTTGAGTGGGATTTCTCTGGGGGGGGGGGGTGCCGGGGGAGGGGTTCATTCAGGATGGGAGGGGTAGGCCAATTGGGTGAAAGTCTATTCTGGCAGAAAGTAGGACAGGGATCCCCTGTCACTGAGAAAGTCAAGAAGGGGCTAGGAATCAGCTTTATTTTAGATAGATAGATAGATAATAGATAGATAGATAGATAGCTAAGCCCTCCTTACAGTGACAACTCCACTTCTCCACTGGCCTGGGTATGTCTCCAGCTCGCCTCCCCACTACTCTTAGGGAGCAGTTATGTGCCCTGTAGCTATAGTCAGCTGATCCCACTCCACTCTGGTGAGGTTCAGCTTTCGTGTCACTTAAACTGTGCAGCCAACTCTTCAGCCTTTGTGGGCTTTTCTTTTTTTTTTTTTTTTTAAACACAACTTTATCTATTTTTTAAATTAATAATGATTCTAATTTACACATTAATATGTAATCTATAATGAAATTTTTGGAAATAGGGTGATT
>CM052800.1:140101126-140141629 GCA_028533885.1 Nasua narica | reverse complement strand
AGTCCATTTTATAAAATTGTTAGGCAAATATTGGTAGAGAGAAATGTATTCTTTTTTTATTACACATTTATTTAAGAAAGAAAGAATACAAGTGAAGGGGAGAAGACTCCCCGCTGAGCAAGAAGCCCAGTGCTGGGCTGGATCCCAGGACCCTGGGCTCATGACCTGAGCCAAATGCAGATGCTTAACCTTTGTGGGCTTTTCTATCTTCTGATCCCATCTGCATCATGTGTTTCTGAGATTCCTTTATTTTTTTTTTTAAGATTTTATTTATTTGAGAGAGAGAGAGATTGAGAGAGCGCATGAGAGGAGAGACGGTCAGAGAGAGAAGCAGACTCCCTGAGGAGCTGGGAGCCCAATGTGGGACTCGATCCTAGGACTCCGGGACCATGACCCGAGCCAAAGGCAGCCGCCCAACCAACTGAGCCACCCAGGTGCCCCTCTGAGATTCCTTTAAATTGGCGTTCCATTCACCATCCATGTGCCTGTGTTCTACTACTGTGATGGATTTATTATTTAAAAATATACATCGGGGGATGCCTGGGTGGCTCCATTGGTTAAGTATCTGCCTTCGGCTCAGGTCATGGTCCCAGGGTCCTGGGATGGAGTCCCACATCAGGCTCCTTGCTCAGTGGGGAGCCTGCTTCTCCCTCTGCCTGCTGCTACCCCTGCTGTGCTCTCTCTCTCTGTGTCAAGTAAATAAATAAAATCTTTTAAAAAGGGAAAAAGAAAGAAAAATATTTTAAATCTAATGTTCTTTCTGAGACTATACAATGAAGATCAGTCATTTCTTTACATCATTTTACGTTTTGCCACTATATGTGAAAAGTGTTCATTAGAATGCACTCCTTTGAAAAAAAAATAGCGTACCCCTTTGGTTGAGATGACAGAAACCAAATTTGAACTAGCTTTAAGAGAGTAATAAAAATTTGAGTGTTTACAAGTACCAGACATATGTTAAGTATTTAAATGTAAAGGCCTTGTAGCGCTTTTGTTCATTTATTCCCAAGTGTTTAAATTCTATTTTAAATGGAATTCTTAGATTTTATTTTATAATTTTTGAAACTGATTAAAATACAATTGATTTTTTAATACTGACCTTGCAGGCTGAGATCTTGACAAATTCTAATAATTCCCTTGTAGAATCCTTAGGATTTTCCACTTAAACCCTCATGTTATCTATAAATGGAGGTAATTTTACTTTTTTTATATTCTTAAGGCTTTTAATTTTTATTTCTCACCTTATTGCAATGGCTAGAACTACAACAGTATAACACTGAATAGAAGTGATTGCAGTGGCTATTATTGTTTAGGGGCAAAGCATTCAATATTTCACCTTTAATTATGATGATAACCGTAGTTTTTTTAGAGATTCACTCTATCAGATTGAGGAAGAGTCCTTCTATTCCAATTTGCTGGGAATTTTTTTACTGTGAATGGAGTTCAATTTTGTCAAATGAGTTTTCTGCATTGATTTAAATGCTTATATGGAGTTTTTTTTCTTTAGTCTCTTAATAGAGCAAATTACTCTGATTGAATGTCAACTGTTAAACCAAACTTAGGTTAACCTGAGATAAACTTGGTCATTCTATTATCCTTTTGTATATACCACTAGATCTTCTTTTTGCTCTTATTTTGTTAGGATTTTTCTGTTTATATTCGTTAGGAATATAAACCTGTAATTTTCTTTTGTTGTTGTTTTTGCAGTAACTGTCAGGTTTGTTTATCACAATTAATGCAAGCCTCATAAAATGATTGGGAACTATTTTCCTCTGCTTTTATTTTCTGAAAGGTTTTATGTACAATTGGTGTGTTTATTTTTCCATCTTGTGAGAGCCTATATAATCTTCCTGTGGATAAGGAAATCAGAATAATAGCTATCATTTTGTAAGATCCTACTATATGAGGTGGGTCAGTTACTATATTAGGTGTATTATATATGTTAATTCACTTAATCACCACAACAACCCTGCGAGATAGATATTATTATTCTTTTTCCTAAGATTTACTTATTTATTTTAGAAAGAGAGAAAGAGTGGTGAGTCAGGGAAGCGGCAGAAGGAGAGGAAGATAAGCAGACTCCCCACTTAGTTTTTGAAATGCTATACTAAGAATAGACTTAAGCAAGGGAGGAAGCTGAGAGATCATTTAGGAGGCTATTTCATTAAACCATGTAAGAACTAAGCGTACCTAAGCATGCCTGATTGGCGCAGTCATAAGGGCGTGTGACCCTTGATCTCAGGGTCATGAGTTCAAGCCCCACTCAAAAAAAAAAAAAAAGTAGGGGCATCTGGGTGGCTCAGTCATTAAGTGTCTGCCTTTGGCTCAGGTCATGATCCCAGGGTTCTGGGATCGAGCTCAGCATTGGGCTCCCTGCTCAGTGGAAAGCCTGTTTCTCCCTCTCTCACTCCTCCTGCTTGAGTTCCCTCTCTCACTGTGGCTCTCTGTGTCAAATAAATAAGTAAAATCTTTAAAAAAAAAAAAAAGTACCTTAAATCAAGGTGGTTGAAATAGAAGTGGTAAGATGCTGAATATGTTTTGAAGGTAAAGCCAACAGGATTCCTTGATGGAAGAGAAGATGGGGTGTGAAAGAAAAAAGTCGAAAATGACTTCATTCAAGGGTTTTGCCCTGAGTAACCAGAAGGGTGACGGAGTTGCTTTCAAATGAGAAGGGAAGAGTATGAGTGGAAAGGTCAGGGGGTGAGATAAAGCAGGAACATGTTAGGTTTGAGAAATGTTATTTAAAAATCCAAGGTCACGTGCAATCACTGTCTAATGAAATCTCTTGAGTTCCTTATAGCACAGAAATATTGTCATTATGTATTCTCTTAAAACAATTGCCCACCTGCTAAGTTTTTACTGCTAAGTTTTTACTGCAAGAGTTAGTGTCTTGGTTATTTTCAGACTCATTTAGAGCCCCACCATATATGCATTTATATGCATATATGAATGCCAACTCTTCATTAAAACACACACACACAGGATTTACTAGTAACTGAACTCGATGCTGTAGTATCACTTTATCAGAGAAATATTCTGGTGACCAAAGAAGTAAACTAAAAACTTCATCTTAACAGTTTTATAAAATAATTGAATCATTTTCTTGAGTTTATTTCTATGCTTCACATAATTCTCTTATCTTTATCATCAAGTCATCCATTATTATCACAAAAAATAGTTATAAACTAGTCTCGGAACTTAGGGCTTATCTTGTAATTTTACAGAGGTAGTTATAAAAACAGACATAATGTCTGCCCTTTGGATCTAGCAATCCAGAAATCACAGCACTGACAAACAGTAAAAGAAGCCATGGTCAGTTACTCATTCCTAAAATGGGGTCTGTGGTTGGCAAGAGTTAGGTCAGTAAGACTGCTGTCCAGCAGCCCCAGGACCATCGCACTCATGCATGAGATGTGACAAGTAACCTCCGACCTGGACAGCAGACTCAATTTAATGAAGTATCCCATGCTTTGCCTTGGCTCCCATTTCCAGGGCCCTGGCCAGCTCAGCCAGTGTTTACAGGAAGGAGAAAAACATGCAAGAGAACCACCTCTATCCTGCCAGACTCCACCACGCCCAACAATCACGCAACGTACCCTCTGCAAGTCCAAGGAGTACCAAACAGGAAACTCTCTTTAACTTTCAAAAGAAACTTGGCAATGAAAAGCTAATGATTCAGAGGTGACATAAATATGTCTGCCTTAAAATGGCAACAAGTATGGGCAAAACAAAACAGGATAGCTCCTGCCAAGCTTTAGGAAGCCCAAACATTGGAGATACACCAGGCATCACCGGGAATTCAAGACGCTGGAATTACAGTTATGATATGTTACAGTTATAATATGCCTTTATTCCCTTTTAATAAGTATCTACCGCAACCAAAATGACAAAAGTCTAATTCAACCAAAATGATACAAAATACTCGGCAAGACAAACCATAAGAGACTCCTAAACTCACGAAACAAACTAAGGGTGTCTGGGAGGTAAGGGGGTAGGGCTATGGACATTGGGGAGGGTATATGCTATGGTAAATGCTGTGAAATGTGTAAGCCTGATGATTCACAGACATGTACCCTGGGGCAAATAATACATTATATGTTAATAAAAAATAAATAAAAGAAAGAAAAGAAAATACTCGGCAGCATCTAAACAGAGCCAACAGTACTGCCATAAAATAAGATACAAAACATTTGTTTATATGTTATGCAAAACTCATCTAAGCGGGGCGCCTGGGTGGCTCAGTTGGTTGGGCGACTGCCTTCGGCTCGGGTCATGGTCCCGGAGTCCCGGGATCGAGTCCCGTATCGGACTCCCGGCTCTGCGGGAAGTCTGCTTCTCCCTCTGACCTTCTCTCCTCTCATTCTCAGTCTCTCTCTCTAATAAATAAATAAATAAATAATCTTTAAAAAAAAAAAAAACTCATCTAAGCTCTCTCAGTTGAAAAGCATTGGAGTTAATCAGTTGTGGTTGAATTTATGTGATTCCACACTGCCTAGCAGAGTGAAACACTTTGAAGAACAAAGAGGGAAATCTAAAGATACCTGCATTCATGCTCTCCTGAGGCAAAAATAGACCTCAAATGGTCCTGAATTAAAAAGACTTTGGAGATCTATTATTTTTCAATCAATCACAAAGGGATTCTGGTTGTTTTTGATTAGAGGATAAATATCTAACTAGAGACAAAAGAATAAAGAAAAAATGAAAGTTAATATTCTTAGCATGAACTTGAGTTAAATACAACACACACACACACACACAAACACACACACACACACACACATATCCTTAGAAGGTAGAAGGGGGGGAAAAAACCCTCAGAAATCTACACTTTAGAGAATTGCAAATTTGGCGATGTTTCTTTCAGCAATATAAAGCCACCTCCTAAAGAATTCTGTGAGAATATCAAAATGAAAACACAAACTTTGTGATTTTTTTTCCTATTTCACTTTATTTTCCAAAATTCCCCAACAAAAATAACATTTATAATTACTAAAAAAAAATCAATAAGTGTTATTTTTAAATCACCCTTTAGAAACCCAGAAAATTATATTAAATAAACTAAAAACCAGTAAATAAATCAAGAGGGATGAGAATAGTCTCTTTAAAATAAGTATGTAGCTAAAACGTGAAAATTTTTGAAGATTGACTAAATAAAGACACAGATTAAAATTAAGGGATTTATTTTTTACAAAGAACAGATCTGCAGAGGAAATTAAACTTAAAAATTTCTGGAAGGGGATTGGGGCTCCTGGGTGGGCTCAGTTGGTTAAGTGTCCTACTCTTGATTTCAGCTCAGGTCATGATCTCAGGGTCATAGGATAGAGCCCCTTGTTGGGCTCCCTGCTCAGACAATAATGTCTGCTTGAGGATTCTTTCTTGTCCTCTGCCCCTCTCACCCTCCACCTACCCCCCACCCCCGTGCTCACTCACACATGCACAGGTATGCATGTTCTCTCTCTTTCTCAAATAAATAAATAAATCTTAAAAAAAATTTTTCAGGAAGGTGAATAACTTTCAATGACTAATTTACTGAGCACCCACCAAATGTAAGGTACTATTCAAGGTACTTTATCTCATATGATTCCCCCTTAAACTCCAAAAAGTAGACTCCCTAAACATGTAGACTAAGAAAATCCAATAAACCACAGTATATTTTGACTTGTTCTCATTGAGCAGATAACCTTGTTCTAAGCAGTGTTTTCACCAAAGATTTCAAGGCTGGCACAGAAGACCCACTCATTGGCATAGGTGACCTAAAGCTGAAAGAATTCGCAAAGATGTGGGATGATAACAAAAGGTCCAAAAAAGGTCTTAGACAGGTGGGATAGATGGACTAAATCTAATAATATGAAATCTAGTGTGTAAAAATATTAAGGACCAAACAACCAACTATAAAAGAATTCAAGATAAGAACTATAATTTGGGGCACCTGGGTGACTCAGTGGGTTAAAACCTCTGCCTTTGGCTCAGGTCATTATCTCAACGTCCTGGGATCCAGCCCCACATCGGGATTCCTGCTCACAGGAGTTCTGCTTTTTGCTCTCTTATGCTTTCTCTCACTATCTCTCTCTCAAATAAATAGATGGAATCTTAAAAAAGAAGAAGAAGAAGAAGAACAATTTGACAATTTGGTAATGATACAGAGAAAAAGAGACATGGGGATTTAGTCTGTCAGTAACTAAGAATATTATTTTTTAAATCAGGCCTAATTTGCAACCAGATCATTGGTGAAGGAGAACAGGTAAAAGGCAGTGCATGCAGCTACTGCTCTATGGGACCCTAAGTGACCTAATCAAAAGTATTGTCTTCATGGGGTGCCCCTGGGTGGCTCAACCCATTGGGCAGCTGCTTTCAGCTAGGGTCATGATCCCAGGGGACTGAGATTGAGCCCCACATCAGGATCTCCACTAAGCTTCTCCCTCTCCCTCTGCCTGTTGCTCCATCTACTTCTGATTACTTTCTCTCTATCTTTCTCTGTCAAATAAATAAATAAAATCTTGAAAAAAAAAAAAAAGTATTGTCTTCAGCTTGGATACTTCACTTCAAAAGATTTGGAAACCAGGGAGAGAAATCACAAGGGAAAAGAGATGCAGAACTATGTCAGATGAGGAATTTTTTTTTTAAAGAAAAGAAAGGAGGTACAAGTGACATGTTATATATTCTTTGTCTTCAAATACTTGATAGCCCTCACACAAATGCAGGACTACTTAAGAACTGAATTGTAATGGCTATGAGGAGAAAAAGTCAGCTGTCTAAAGAAAGAGTTTTCTAATGAGCAGAGAGATGGCCAGAGGTTAAAAGGGTTGCTTCCAAAGGTAGTGAGTGCCCAGTCACTAGAAGAATTCAAGCTTGGGCTGAGATCTATTCTGCCAAAACAGTTTAGGGAGAATTCAATCATTGTGTAGTGTATAGGCAAGATGATCGTTAATTTTCCTTCCAAACCTGAAATTTTATTCAAGGGAACGTTCTCAGGCAGAAGATGGCCTTTTAGTCAAAATTAGAAGAGAAGATGGCTCAAAATATGGAGTCCAAGACAGGAGAGGTCAACATGGCAGGAAATCCAAAATAAAGACTGAGAAAATCAATCAAGGAGACATTTAGCACATTGAAATATGAAGTAGAAACAATAGTACAGGAGCTGGGAACACACCTGTCATTCCAGCAAGTGCAACCAAGTATATGAGTATCTTAGTCTGTCTGTACCACCATAATAAAAATGCCACAGACTGGGTGCCTTACACAACTAACTTCTATGACTTCCAGTTCTAGAGGCTGGGAACTCCAAGATCAAGACACTGGCAGATCCCATGTCCAGTGACGTCCTGCTTCCTGGTTCATAGGCAGCTGTCTCCTCACTTCGTCCTCACATGGCAGAAGGGGGGTAGGAGCCCTCTGGGGTCTCTTTTATAAGGGCTCTAATCCCACTCATGAGGGTTCCAGCCTCATGACCAAATCACATCGCAAAGGCTCCACCTCTAAATAACATTACACGGGGGTAAGGAGTTCAACATATGGATTCTAGGGGGATACAGACATTCAGCCCATAGCAGTGAGCCGACAAAGAGAAGAGATAATTCAGTAGCATATAATACAGAGATGGATATGGCGGTGGTGTTGTTTCAGAAATGGGAATGGTTACAGTTCAACGCCTAGTTCCAAGGCCATGACAGAAACTTCTATGTAACCATCTTCCCTCCTACAAATACAACGGAAAGAGGTGCAAGTAGTTTCAGACCATTTCAATAAGGTAATAGTTCCATGCAGAGGCTGAGGCTGAGTGTTGTTCAGACTTAAAAAGAAACTTAAAAAGAGACAGAGATACTTTGTCTCAAAAACAGAAAGGGCAGCGGGACTCCAGCAGATAAGCGGAATGGCCTGGGTGTTGGGTTAGCAGGGCCAGAGCCCCTGCTTTAAAATATCTGTAACTAGCATGGCTCTCAGACTTTTCCCCAAGCCTCTGAAAACAAAAGGGGGAACTGCAGAACATCGTAGAATTGTTCTCAGCCTCTAGCTTTCTGATAGTGTGGCTTTAAGAATTCAAAACACTGGGATGCCTGGGTGGCTCCCAGAGTCCTGGGATCAAATCCCATGTCCCACATCAGGCTCCCTGCTGAGCGGGCAGCCCACTTCTGCCTCTGCCCACTGCTCCCCCTCCTTGTGCTCTCTCTCCCTCTCTCTCTCCCTCCCTCTCTCTCTCTCTTTGACAAATGAGTAGGTAAAATTAAAAAAAAGAAGAAGAAGAAGAAGAAAAATTCAAAATACCAGAGGCACCTGGGTGGTTCAGTGTGTTAAGCAGCCAACTCTTGATTTCAGCTCAGGTCATGATCTCACAGTCCTGGGGTGCAGTACCCCCCCATCCAGCGTGGGGCCCGAGGCTCAGCAGGGAGTCTGCTTGAGCTTCTCTTGAACTTGTCTCCCTCTACCCCTCCCCATCCTCACCTGCACACTGTCTCTCAAATAACTAAATCTTTAAAAAAATAAATATTTTTTAAAAAAGTCCTTTGTACCCAGAAATGTTTACTGACTTACTATGAATGAGCCCTTTATGTTGACTCTGGCAGACTTTTCTTCAGATTAAGGTAGTCATTTTACCCATTCCCTCCGACTCTTGGGGCAAAGGCATGGCGTGCTGGTGAGGAAGGTGATTGACCAAAAAGAGCACGTCCCCTGCGGTCCCCAAGCAATCATAATGGCACTCCAGGGCTTATTCTAACTAACATCCATGGAATGAATGGAGGGGGCACCAAAAGAGCAGCACGCACAGCAAGCCCCCCACCCCCCAGAAAGAAGATAAAACAACAAAGCACCGGAAACCCATTCCCGCTTCTTGCCATAAGGGCGGCGAGAAAAAATATCCATCCCTGCGAGGCCTCCCATTTTATTGAAGCCTTAACACCATTAAGACCATGTCAATGTCCTGTCAATGTGCTCCGGGTGGGATTTGCTCAAGTAATGGAGCATCTTAATATCACCCAGATTTCTGAATCTACCTGTAACCCGGATCTTCCCACCGCTATGACGGTTGGAGCCCGGCATCAACTTGCCTCTGGATGAGCTTGGTTTGCCCGCTCGTTTGTACACGTACATTCATTCCATGAATATTTCTAGAAGTATTTATGGCATACTAGTCATTTCCTAGGAGGCAGACAATTAGAGGGGCCTGCTTTCAGAGAGCTTTATTTCGTGGAGACAGACAAACCAATGAAAAAGGGCAATGGGGAAGAAGGAGCAGGATGAAAATAAAACAGGACCATGAAGAATGCTCAGAGCTTGCTTAGATGGAAGGCTTCTGCAGGGAGGGAGTGCTTAAACTGAAGAGGGAACGATGCCCAGGAACCAGATCAAGGGAAATGTGGAGGAATGTTCTAGGCCCGGGTAGGGGGAGATCTGTGTGCTCTCTGCAGGGTGCACCCAGTATGACCAGGAACACAAACAAGGTCAGCATGCTGGTGCAGGGAAAGTATCAGAGACACCCCCATCACAGGACGTGGGCCCCAGAGCCTGGGAGGGAACAGCTGGGAATTAAGGTCCTATTCCCGGGCGCCTGGATGTCTCAGTTGGTTGAGCAACTGCCTTCGGCTCAGGTCATGATCCTTGAGTTCCGGGATCGAGTCCCACATCGAGTCCCACACCGGGCTCCCGGCTCCACGGGGAGTCTGCTTCTTCCTCTGACCTTCTCTCCTCTCATGCTCTTTCTCACTTTCTCTGTCTCTCAAATAAATGAATAAAATCTTTGGGAAAAAAAAAAGATTCTATTCCCAAGGGAACCATTTTCCTGTTAAGCCGAAGAGCAACAAGGTCTAATTTACATTTATAAAGATCATTCTAGTTGCTGAAGGACAGCAGGGGTGGAGGATGGTGGGGTAAGATTAGTCTTAATGACGCAGTTCCTTTCCCACATAGAGACAATAATGTGTGAGTTTAACTGGTTTCTGGGATCCTCTAAATAGTAATGACAGAGCAAGGTGACTGTGCTTTAATTATCAATAAATGATTGTAACTTAAATAAGCTTTGATAAGCTTTGATGTGATATGATATCTGGCATGATGAAAGGATATGATTTATTTTTTCTTATGTAAAAATGAATATGATTTATCACAGTCTGCTACTAAATACCAAGTGCAGCGAGTCCAACCCTCTGAGCAGCTACAGGGGAAAGTGATTTGTCTATACATCAGGGAAAGCGGGATGGACAAAAGTGTCCAGAGATCAGGCTATCGGCACACAACCGAGGAAGAAATGCAGGTTGTACAACGCAGGTTTTTAGATGCCCCAAAATAATGCTCCAGAGTGGGGAGAGCGGAGATGGTACCAACCTCTAAAAGCTTCATTTTTGCCTTCAAACAATAAACTGTTGATTGGTTTTGAGACGCAGAAGATGGCCATGAAACGACCTTTTTCTGGAATTAAGGACACGATGGTAGAGAGTTTCTGATTAAGGACGCTCCGCTCTCAGCACTCAACAAGGAGATGATCAGGTTCCATTTTATCTTTTTTTAAGACTTTATTTATTTATGTGGAGAGAGAGAGCGTGTACAAACTGGGGGAGGGAGCAGAGGCAGAGGGAGAAAACCTTAGGCAAGTCCCATGTTCAGCATGGATCCCTATGCAGGGCTGAATCTCAAGATCCTGAGATCATAACCTGAGCCAAAATCAAGAGTTGGACACTTAACCAACTGAGCCACCCCTGTACCCCAATTTCCATTTGCAATAGCCGTAAATAGCTTTCTGACAACATTCTTTATCCCATGACATCATTTGACAACGTTATCCCAGAACATCTGGCAATAAATGTTATCCCACTACATCTTTTCACCCAACTTTCAATTTCTACTGACAATCCATAGGGCATTACTTTGTGGTTTTTATGCCTAAAATAATAGCATCTAGTATGATAAGCTAGTAATAACTTGTGTAGGAAGCATTAATGGATTCCTCCTTCTAGACACAGCTACCTCAAAAGCAGTGAATGTTCTGACATTGGGACAAAACTGAAGAATATGGGAAACTGTTTTACATAGGTGTGTGATACCATTTTTACAATATGAAATATCACAGAGAGCTTGGGTATTCATCCTCATTTGCTTCCAAAGTGTAGCACCTAGTCACCACTAGATGGCACCATTTGTTTTCCTTTTCTGGTTTTACTTGGCTTCTATTTTTCCAAGCGGAAACAATCCTCATAGTGATACTGACAACAAAAACGATTTTTGGTCCTCTGAGCTGCTTTAACAAACTTAACAGTCTTCATATTCTCTGAAGAGGCACAGCATGATCGATCTAATTTCCAAATATTAAAGGACTGCAGAATGTACAACAACATATTCTACATCTCTACTGACCGTGCGGAAATTTGCAGAATTCCTATTCTCTAGTGCTGAATTCACACTTGATTCTGTGGACCTTTTTTCCTCCTGTGAACTTCATCTCCCCTCTTCCTCCTTGTAGTGCATTTCAACTGGTGTTGGAGTACCCTCTGCACCCCATATAGCCAGCCAACTTTCAAGATCCTTCTGCCCTTCCTTTACAGTTCTTAACCTCATCCCTTCCTCTCTATTCCTATTGCTGGAACCTAATACAGAGCTAAAAATCTCAGTCCAGGTTTATTCCAGTTAGTTCTTTTCCTTCAATCTGTTCTTCACTTGGAGATGCAAGTAATATTCTCAAAACACTACTTCATTATGACATTGTACTATTTTTTTTAACTAATCCCTTATGCCCAACATGGGGCTCAAACTCACAACGTGGGGATCAAGAATTGCATGATCTACTGACTGAGCCAGCCGGGCGCCCCATGATGTACTATTAATGACATTGTACCGTCCAACAGCATTTAAGTCTAAGCTGTCACCATGACATTAAATTCTTTCAGTTGTCCTTTGCCTAACCAATATTATCTTCTCCCACTACCTACCATAAAAACTCCTTTCCAGTTAATCCACATAATGCTTTGCAAAACAGGATTCTAACTATGAGGATAGGTTTTGGTCTGTTTGCTTGCCTGCTTGCTTAGTGCTTGGCTCATGGCCAGTAGCGTATATTGATTAAGAGTAAGGATTTCTGGAACCCAGGCTGCCAGAGTTGATATTCTAGCTCTGCATATACTAGTTTTATTTTTTTGTAATTTTTTAAGAAATCTCTACTCCAATGTGGGGCTCAAACTCATGACCCCAAGATGAAGAGCCTCAGCCAGGAGCCCCCCATACACTAGTCTTACAGTTTAAGGTAAGTTAGTTCATATCTCAGGGCTTCCGTGCCCTCATTTATGAAATGGAGATTAAAAACAGTATCTACCAGGGCGCTTGGGTGGCTCAGTCAGTTAAGCATCTGCCTTCAGCTCAGGTCCTGATCTCAGGGTCCTGGGATTGAGCCCTGAGTCAGCCTCCCCGCTCCCTGGGGAGCCCGCTTCTCCCTCTCCCTTTGCCCCTCTCCCCCTGCTCATTCTCATTTTCTCTCTCTCTCTCTCTCAAATAAATAAAATCTTAAAACAAACAAACAAACAAACAAAAAACTAGAGATCGTAAAGAGTTTAATGTTTGCCAGGGAGTGGGAAAGAGGGAAGACAGGACTGAATAATGAAGCATAAGAGAAACTATTCTGTATGATACTGTAATAAGGTTGACATGAGCTTGCCAAAGCCAACAGAATTGTATAACACAAAGAGTGAACCTTAATATAAATTATGGATTTCAGTTAATAATAACATATCACTATTGTTTCATTAATGGTAACAAACGAACCATGCTAATGCAAGATGTTAATAATAGGAGAAATGGCAGGGAAGGAGGGAGAATATATGGAATTCTCTATACTGTCTACTCAATATTTCTGTAAATCTAAAATTGTAGTTTAAAAAAACCCTAAGGCTATTTCTTATTTTAAGAAATTAAAATTACATAGAGAGAAGAAAGCACCTGTGACTTTGGAAGCAGCCATTAGTGCGTTGACCTACTACAAAGATCACACAACATTTCTTTACTTATTACAAAGAATCATGCCTTTGAATAAATCATTAAATTCTTCTTATTTATGCCAAGGTGGCTTAATATCAGCCAGTTCCTACAATATTGCCCAGACTGTTACTGTCAACATGACTTAGCAGATTCTGTCTGTAATCATAGACACACACTTTGGGTTTTGGAAACACTACAATGGAAAAAAAAATCTTAGAGAAATAAACAGAATTTATCCATAATTATAAACATACATAAAATAATAAATTCACTTTTCCCTACGTTCTGATTTCCCCAAACCATCCAGAGGATACACTTCTGTTTTAATTACTGTGTTGGACAGCTCCTTCCCATGCCTTCTCATCTGACAAAGCAGTTGTGAGTCTGGGTTTCATTGTGGCAGGGATGATGGGAAGCAATGGTGAGGCAGTATGGACGCATCGCCAATTCTCCAACAATGCACTGGCGGTCATAGGTAATAATTAACTTCAAATCCCTACCCCAAAGATGGCAACACCCCAGAGAGAACTAGGAAAGGGACCAGAGATGGACAAGGGCATTTTAGTCAAGGTGGATATAACTTCATAAAAATAATTTTTTAATCTGAATAACAAAAGATACCAGAAAAAAAGACAAAAGATAGATTGAAGATAATAGAATATATATGCCTAAAATACATAATGAGTGTTTACAAATCAGTGAGAAAATTACAAATGCCCAGTTTAAAACTGGACAAAGGATAGGAACAAGGTTTTCACAGAGCAAACTATATAAATAATCGACATATAAAAAAAATATTCAACCTCACTAAAAATCAGGGAAAAGCCAGTTTAAACAGAGAGAGAATTTTCAACTTCAAACTGGTGGAAAAAAACACTAAAGAGAGAGCATTGGGGAAGGATTGGGGAAACAGTCCTTTACATATGGTACTGGTTGGTTGCAAATTCCAGGGAAATTTATGAAGAAATAATATTTCAAAGTTGTATGGTTTCGGTAATTCTACCTCTATAAATCTTTCCTAGAGAAATCTGAACCTGTCTGCAAAGTTACATTTCTTTTTTTTTTTTTTAAGATTTTATTTATTTATTTATTAGGAAAGAGAGAGAGTGAGAGAGAGCATGAGAAGGGAGAAGGTCAGAGTGAGAAGTGGACTCCCCATGGAGCTGGGAGCCCGATGTGGGACTCGATCCCGGGACTCCGGGATCATGACCTGAGCCGAAGGCAGTCGCTCAACCATCTGCGCCACCCAGGGGCCCCAAAGTTACATTTCTAAAAAAATCTTTTCTGCCGCATTGTTGGTAATGACAAAAAATTAGAAAGAGCCCAAATTTCCATCAATTCAAGAGTGGTTAAACACATTATGGTAGGGGTTATACTTTAGAAAGCTGGGCTCCCATTAACCAGAATAAATTAGGTCAACATGCAATGGTATTAAAAGGTTTTAAGATACATTTTAACCTCCATTGGTAGTATCCTTTATATTTTATATTTTAAAACATGATACTGGGCGCCTGGGTGGCTCAGCTGGTTGAGCAACTGCCCTCGGCTCAGGTCATGATCCTTCAGTTCCAGGATCGAGTCCCACATCGGGCTCCCAGCTCCACGGGAAGTCTGTTTCTTCCTCTCACCTTGTCTCCTCTCATGCTTTCTCATGTTCTCTGTCTCTCAAATAAATAAATAAAATCTTTTAAATAAATAAGTAAATAAATAAATAAATAAAACATGATACCAAAGGCACCTGGGTGGCTCAGTGGATTAAGAGTCCAACTCTTGTTTTCAGCTCAGGGTTGTGAGATCAAGCCCAGAGTTGGGCTCTGTGCTGGGAATGAATTAAGATTCTCTCTCCTTCTGCCCCTCCCCCACCTCCATGGGAGTTCAAGCATGGTGTCTCTCTCTAAAAAAAAAAAAAAAAATGCAGACCCATGACATAGAAATTCTATCCTACAAGGTACTGTCCTAAAAAACACAAAAAGTTACACACTTCTGATCAGTAGTTCCCAAACTATTTTCAAATATAAAAAAAATAGGGCGCCTGGGTGGCTTTTTGGCTCAGGTCATGATCCCGGAATCCCCGGATGGAGTCCCACATCGGGCTCCCAGCTCCATGGGGAGTCTGCTTCTCCCTCTGACCTTCTCCCCTCTCATGTTCTCTCTCACTCTCTCTCTCAAATAAATAAATAAATAAAATCTTCAAATATAAAAAAAAATATGTCCAAAAGAAAAGAAATCTGTCAAAGCCAGCAATTTTTAAGAACCCATGATTCCCTCAGCCACCTCTGTTCTGCAGGGGGCAAACCTAACTTTGGCCTCAAATGTTATCTCTCAGCTACAGGGTCTGATGAGGTCATCTTAAAAACACATTCGAAGGAAACTGAACCCGTAGGTGAAAGACCTCAGTAAATCACTTCCACGAAATAGCAAATGAAGAATTTGGGATGAGTTACAGCAGAAGGTTGTGAAATCTCATTCTCTGGATGTTCTTAAAATTATAACATTCCCACAAATGTCTGGAGTCATTTAAACATTTGACATTCGTATAGTAAACACTGAAAGACAGAAAGACAAAAGGAGGGAGGTTACTTCCAATTAGATAATGCTATAATTTTCCCCCAGTGGAGATACTATTTCCTTTCTAAATACACGAGCTCTTGTTGTTTGAGTCTGATATTGGAAGTTCCATGGTTGAATTGTTAACACATTTGTCTTTAGTTAGGCTGGGTTTGATCCAGATACTCTGAGGTCTGTGGGGTTTTTTCAATAAAAATTGCTTCAAAATGTCTATTTATCACCTGGCTGGCAGATGCCAGGTAATTTCAGGCACATGAACCAAAGAGATTTTACTCTGAAGCTGGGTCTAGTCATGTGAGACAGTTACTAACATTACTACCTATCCCTTCAGGAAATGAAATCCACCCTATTTTAACTCCCCGAGTGGTATCCAAAAACTCACACATGTACATAAACAGAAACTGGCTCCGCCATTCATTCATGTTCTCTTCTAATCTGCAAGGTAAAGGCATAAGTTCAG
Organism: Nasua narica; assembly: GCA_028533885.1. Taxonomy (NCBI): domain Eukaryota; kingdom Metazoa; phylum Chordata; class Mammalia; order Carnivora; family Procyonidae; genus Nasua; species Nasua narica. Next base: position 140,125,647 of record CM052800.1, on the reverse strand, counting down.
GGATACCAATAGTTGTGCCAGATTTCAAGAAAATGAGAGCCCACTCGCCAAATGTATTGTTCCAGGTGCGCAAAAATACCTTAACGAGTTTCAGTAAATCTCACAAGTGTTTAATTCTAAAATAAATAATTGTCCAACAAGCTGTCTCTGGATTAGAGTGTGCTGAGCCAACGTGTGGTTTCTATTACAGGTGAAGAAGTTTGTGGCGGCTCATGGAGCTTCCATTCACCAGCCTGGAAATGGCATTCATTTTACTGGCTTTTGTTATCTTTTCCTTATTTACTCTGGCTTCCATCTACACTAACCCAGACGAGAGGAATGAAGGTAAGAAGAGAAAGCTCTTGGAGGCTAGTCCCTATATCTTTTGCTTTCCAATCACCTTTTTGTATGGTTTGATTGGTTTGGTTTCTATTCTGTGTGTGAGAATGAGTTTGTTTTAGGGTGTGGTGGGTACATGAGAGAAAGAGAGAGAGAGAGTTTCTTATTAAGTAGCACAAAAAGCTCATTGTGGCACTTCACCACTATTTTTGAAAGGTTTAGAAATGGAAAAAATCATCATCTGACTTCTGATCCCAGAATTTGGCAGATCTTATGCATTGAACCTAATATACATATAACATAAAATTAATATATATACTATAAAATTATGTATTTATTTATCTTATTTTAATTTTTGCCATCCTCCTATCCCTGCCCCAAATCAGAAATCTAAAATGCACAAAAAGCTCAGTTTTAAAAAATTTTTAAAGGTAATTTTTTTTACAAGGAAAACAAAAATGAGTTTATAAGAAACAAATTCCAGTATAATATAGTACGGAGCGTGGATCTGGGTACGCATACACTTGTGTGCATTCAACTATACATGGGAAGGAAAAGGATGCGAGTTTTTCTAATGATTTCTTGTCAAAGCCCAAACATTTGAAAAATAGAAGTATTTTAAAAATTCAGCACTGCATGTTTACCCATTGCCAATAATAACAATTGTTAGCAACAGAGTATACCATTTCAATGGTGTGCTTGGTATTTCACTGTAGTTCAAGGCCCAATACAAAATTGATCAGAACTGGCCATTTTTAAGGCCAAAAATTTTACATACATATAAAGGAAATTATACACATTTGCAGAAATAAGGATAAAAATCATAAAAAGAAAATTGTGCTTCCTACAATTGTGACACCCCTGCATCAAATTTTGATTCTAAAAGAAGTTGTCTTAGTGAGACAAAATATTCTTTGTCTTGACATACAACACTTACAGAGGTAGAAAACAAAAGTCACAGTGATAGACAGTCCAATTCGTACTGACATGCAGATTAGGAAACAAAACTGGAGTCCATAAGTCTTTTCCTGCCCTGTGTTATGCTAGTTTAAAATGGGTTTGGTTGAAAGAAAGAGTAAAACCAAAATACCAGTTACTTCACGTGGATAATAATGTATTTCTCCCACCTGGAAAGGAAGCCTGGAGTAGCAAGTTCATGGCTAACCCAACACTCCATGGTGGCCTGGACAGGCTAGTCCTCTCTTGGTTCTCTCCCATCTTCAACTTTCAGCTCCTGTCTCACAGACCAGTGTGACTGACCCATACTTTGTCATCTTTTATGCATGCCAGTCTGCAAAAAGAAGGAGGAATGGTACACTTCTTTCCTTTAAGGGCATTTTCAGAATTCGTGCACAATACTTCCCTTTGGCCAGAATTTAGTCCATGGCCAAACCCAAAGGGAAGTTACGGAGTGTAATTTTTATTCTGCAAAGCATGTGCTGAGCTAAAATTTGGGGTTTGTGTTTCTGAAGGAAGAAGGAAAACCAGAAGTGTCTGAGAGACACAGAGACCCTTTTTTTATTTCAAAGATTTTATTTATTTATTTGACAGAGAGAGAGATCACAAGTAGGCAGAGAGGCTGGCAGAGAGAGAGAGGGGAAACAGGCTCCCTGCTGAGCAGAGAGCCCAGTGCAGGGCTCGATCCCAGGACCCTGGGATCATGACCTGAGCTGAAGGCAGAGGCTTAACCAACTGAGCCACCCAGGCGCCCCTGGACACATAGACTCGTAACCATGAATTAATTATGAGGCTAATAGTCATTAAGTCAGGGAACATTTGAGCTAGAAAGAATGTTAAGAGAGCATCTAATCAACTCATTCTTAACCAGAAATGAATATTGAAAGCCACATTATGCTTGGGGCCCATCGCTACCTAGTGGATATGCATTTCCAGGTGTCATACCTGGCCACATGTCTTTAAACACACTCTCTTAGCTTTTCATCTCTGGTTAAAAAGTACTGAATCTATCTATTCATATTTCAGATGGGATGGAGCCCCAAAAATGTTAGTAAGTTTCTCAGGTGCTCAGTTAATTAGTAGAAATACAATTTGAAAATGTAAATAAGTCCATCAAGAAATTGGAAAGAACTGATCACTGGCCAGGACTTTCTCAATCCTTTCAGAGGTCAAGAGAGGAAGCGAACATGTGATTAGTCTCAGCCTTAAACCTAAGAGACAGAGGCCTCTGTTTTCCATCTCCCACTTGAGAGCGGAAGTTTTCAAGCTCTAATTTGCATACAAATCACCAAGAGATTCCATGAAAAAGTACACTTTGTCGAGTAGGTCTGGGTGGGGACCTGAGATTCTGCATTTCCAACAAGCTTCCAGGTAATGACAACATTTGAGAATGTATATCAAGCCACTGATGTAGACATTCCCAGTGCCAGGGATGTCTAGGTCATCTATGGGCAGCAGGTGAGAAGACACGTTGGGTGTGTGGCTGGGCTGCCCGCGTGCCTGCAAGCAAGGCCCTCCAAAGTACAGGACAGATACAAAGGCAGGAAGAAAAGAGACCACAGACCCCACTTTATTCTTGCCTCAGCTCCTACAAATGTCAGGGATGCGTGAGCTTAAATTTAAGAAAATATTTTTATATTTAGGAGGTTCATAATCATTCCTTAAAAATCAAAGTATTTCAGTACTACAAGATTCCTGCAGCTCTAAATACTTTATGAACCCACTATCTCATTTGTAATTAGCATTCTCAATTCTCTTTCTCCATGCCTTTTATTAAGAAAACAGTTAAGATAACTTGCTTTGTTAAAAGAAGGTGAAAGTATGACAAAGCCCTTAGATACTTCAGGAAAATTCATTTGTTGAGAAATTGACCAATAACCTGTGTTTTTGTTCTTGTTACCATAAGGAGTCTCCACATAAAACTTATCAAACACTGTCAATTCAACAATCTTCTCACTGGAAGGAAAGTTCTGGTTATGTTGGTCTCTTAACTGAATTTACATAGATTATCTACCTTTGACTGCTTAGAGGTATTTAGGAATCTTGCTTTCATTCTGGACCATAACATATGTTTTAAATATTAAACTGAAAACTTAAAATTTAGCTCTTACTTGTACATTTGAATCCAAAAAAGAACAGAATTTAGTCACTGTAGAAAATCATGAAGCCCCAAAGCAATCTTCTTGCCTGTTCAAGGAAATTTCACTTAACACCACCATGATCAAAAGTTCCCTGTGGACTTCAAAACCACACCAACACATTCTAGCATTACATACACACCCAAAATTCGTCATCCCAAGACCATTACTGTTTTTCTTTGAGATTCATAAGTACCTACTTCGCTACTATATTGTCTTGAAAATAATAAAATAAAATGTGTAGCTTGATCATTATAGAATTAATTTACAAGGTGCCTTTCCAAAAATATTTTAAGAATCCACTCAACCTGAAAAAAAATTGTTGTCTTATTTTGATGACTTGAAAATTGAGATAAATAAGTCACATTACAGGAGTGGAATTTAGAATGAGAGAGAGCTGCTTTTTCCCAGTCCAGGACATTGCTTACCAGACTACCCGGTCTCACTGTCAGCAGAAAAAACAATGATGATGATCATAATGTTTACTAGGTGACTTCCGTGTAAAAGGCAGGATGCTAAGCGCTTTAGGTATACTATTTCCTTTAATCTTACAACAACCGTATGAGATAGGTAACAATAACCTCACTATTTTACAAGTGAGGACATTGACACTTTTAAACCTTAACCTTAGATCACTCAGCTAGTAAGTGACACAGCCAAAGTGGAAGGTTTGCTTCCACTTTGGTCTAGGACTTGAAAACCTGTATATGTATAGGTATAGGACTTGAAAACCTGTATATGTAACCAGCATACTTTCTTTCAAGATTACCTTGAAAAAGATACTTGCTTTTAAAAAGGAGGGAGGGAGGGAAGGAAGGAAGGAAGGAAGGAAGGAAGGAAGGAAGGGAGAAAAAAATACTTGCTTTAAAAAAGGAAGGAAGGAAGGAGGGAGGGAGGGAAGGAAGGAAGGAAAGAAGGAAGAAAATGCGTATATACCTCTCTTTATTCTTACAAAGGACTTTAATTGGCTACAAATATATAACAAGATAAAACTACATTTCCAATAAATAAAGAAGGGAGACAGAAATGGGTGGGATGGTGAGAAGGCTAGCGTAACATTTCAGCAAAGAATACAAACTGTATTGCTAAACATTCCTTCGTTCATGTCCTGGCTCTGCCATTCGGTGACTCTGTGACTTAGAGCAAATGACACAAATTCTCAAAGCTCCCATTTTTCCATCTGGGTCCTGGGGATGGTGATAACACTTGCCTCATAGAGCTGATGTGAGAACTGCATGAAATAAAGCATATAAAACACAGAGGGGTGCCTGTTATTGGAGTTTTCTCATTTGAGGTCTTCATAATTAGGAATTTAGATAGAGCACTGAGGGTCTTGATCAAGCAAAGGAAAATATTTCTATAGAGCCCAAACAATCTGTATTCATATAAACCATCCACATACTGGGTAAATGTCTTTCTTTTAAATCTATGGCCATACGATACAACCAGTATAAATCAACTACTTAGAAAAGACTTAAACCTGATGTAAGGGAAGGGAAAGGACCACTGGAATTGCTCAGGCAAAGCCATTGACAAATGGGGCGCCTGGGTGGCTCAGTTGGTTAAGCAGCTGCCTTCGGCTCAGGTCATGAACCTGGAGTCCCGGGATGGGGCCCCATATCAGGCTCCCTGCTCAGCCTGGAGTCTTCTGCTCCCTTTGACCTTCCCCCTCTCATGCTCTCTCTCTCATGCTCTCTCTCTCTCAAATAAATAAATAAAATCTTTAAAAAAAAAAAAAAGCATTGACAAATGAACATTTGATTGAATCAGATCTATCAAACGAGAAAGAGGAGGGTACACAGGCATTTCAAAAAAGAATAAAAGGAGGGGCGCCTGGGCGGCTCAGTGGGTTAAAGCCTCTGCCTTCAGCTCAGGTCATGATCTCAGGGCCCTGGAATCGAGCCCCGCATGGGGCTCTTTGCTCGGCAGGGAGCCTGCTTCCCCCTCTCTCTCTCTGCCTGTCTCTCTGCCTACTTGTGATCTCTCTCTCTGTCAAATAAATAAGTAAAATCTTAAAAAAAAAAAAAAAAAAGAATAAAAGGAATACAAAAGAACCAAAGGACATTTCAGAAAACTGATGAAGCCTTGAATATTTTTTTGCAAGTGATACCCTCTATAAAATTGTCCTGTGAAAATGGCAAAGAATATAGTATGGAGCTATGATACCAGTGTGTCAGAAAAGCAATGTCCCCAAATCAACATCTCATCCATTCTTTGTTCTAAAATTAGCTGGAATACAAATTGCATTTTATTAAATGAGACAATAAATTTATTTTTATAATTTTAACTTTTATTTTAAGATAGAGGTCCATTCTAACTTTTTTTAAAGTTTATCATCTATTAAATTTTGCCCTGAGAGGTTCCTGGGTGACTGAGTCGGTTAAGCGTCTGCCTTTGGCTCAGGTCATGATCCCAGAGTCCTGGGATCATGCCCCGCATCAGGCTCCCTGCTCAGTGAGGAGTCTGCTTCTCCCTCTCTCTCTGCCCCTGCCCCCATGCTCTGTCTCTGGCTCTGCTCTCAATCTCTCTCTCAAATAAATAAATAAAAAGCATTAAAAAAAAATTTTCCCTGAAAGTAGATTCACTTTAAATGAATTTTCCCAGTGCCCATTATTCTCCAATTACAAAGAAGTTTCCTGTTACAAAAGTATATATGCTCAATGATGTTAGCCACCGTCAGTTACCATCCAAGAAATTAGCTGGATCCATGCTGCCAAGATACCCACTTGTAGGGAGTGGGTCAGACTTTGGTTCCTATGCTTTCTTTAAAGCCAACCCAGAAAAGAAAACTGACAAGTCAATGTTTACCTGAGCTCTGTGCTTCAAACAGCTCTAGTTAAGAAATTCCTCCAACTTTTGTTTTCCAAAACCTCCGACTCTTGTGTTCTGGGAAATGACTTACCACAGAGTACCACCTTTCCCCCATACGACGTAGATAAAACTGTCCACTCTTTCTCATGACTTCCGGAAGACTCTCCATGACTCCTTTGTTTACCTGTGACAGAGCCAAACATAGACCTTTCCCCTTTTGCCTGAAGCTTCTGACAAGGACAGACACAGACTCTCCAACTCTGTGCTCTTTGTCTCACCAATGATTTAGCTAAGATTAGAATTGTTTGTCTTCCTGAAACTAGGGAGGCATAGAGATCAACATTTCCCGCACAGCTAACCGACAGACTTTCTTCGATTACACAACAATTCCAACTGTAAAGCGCTTACTTGTGACTTTTCTACTCCTTCTAGTTGTCTAAGGTAAAACCACCTTGCCAAGACTATCAACTTCAGATCTGGGATGTTCTCCCTATTTCCATAGCCTGAATAACATCAATATCTTCACTTTTTTATGAGTTTTGTCTTTGAGAAAACACAATCTCGTCCCTACACATGATAATACGATATGTATATGATAAAAATAAATAATAACAGCGGCTAGCAGAACTACAACTATTTCTGAGACGGAGAAAGAAACAAACAGAAGCAGTGTTCACTAGTAAGAATCTCACTGGGGTCTCTAGCTCAGTGGTTTTGAACTTGTTTGACCGAAATCCACTTCCAGATCCATTCCTACCCAGATGCACGCATTCGTCCACATGGGTACAACTGAGATGAGAGTTTCATAAGGTAATACTTCACCTCACCCCACGTGACAAACTTTAATACTTTGTGTTGTGTTCTCTTTGTCATTTTCTTTTTTTTTTAATACTGATGGCCCTCCTAATAGACTACGTGACCCATTAAATTTCATTATGTTCTAATCATTTCTAAATTCTAAATTCAGGCAATAGTAGCAAATACAGCTGGGAAGACAGTTTTCACAAACTACATGTTAATCCCCCAGGCAAAAACCTTTACTAATTTACCATTGTCTAGAAAATAAAGTAAAAAGTCCCAAAGCTCTTTGGATTCTTACAAGTAGGTTATTTCCACTTACCTACTAATAATGCCTTCCTCTTCTATCTGAATCTTATTTATTCTTTAAAGCCAAGTTCAAAAAATCTTAAAAATTAAAATTAAAAAGGGGTGCTTGGGTGGCTCAGTGGGTTAAAGCCTCTGCCTTGGGCTCAGGTCATGATCTCAGAGTCCTGAGATCGAGCCCCGCATTGGGCTCTCTGCTCAGGAGGGAGTCTGCTTCCCCCTCTCTCTCTGCCTGCCTCTCTGCCAACTTGTGATCTCTCTCTCTCTCTGTCAAATAAACAAATAAAAAAAATCTTAAAAATAAAAATAAAGACACACTGAAAAAATAAACATATTTGGGGAAAAAATTTAGAAAATAAAAATAAAGCCAAGTTTATTTCCTCTCTTCTATAATCATTCTAACCAAAAAATGAGTTCTTTTAGCACTTCTGTTATATATCACTAATTTGGTACTTACCTTTATCACCCTGTATTATTAATTACCTTTGCTTATATAAGAAGTGCAGGCACAAATAACAACACAGAGCTCCATAATTTGTTACTGGAATTGACAGGCCATTCAACAAATGTACTTTTATTTCATACTATCTATAAGAAGACACTGTGCTAGGCACGGTGTGAGAATGACAAATTACCCAATTACCAGTCTTGCCTTTAAATTCCAGAGTTTTATAGGAGAGTTGAAGTAGGCAGATAAAAGTACAAAATAATTTTGCTCATGTCAAAATAAAATTCTTCATCTCTGTACGAAGGCTTTCCTTGAAAAGTCAAACAAATAAGACAGTCGACCACCAAAAGAAGTGTTTTAAGGAAAATAAAAAAGGCCATTTTGCATGGGCCCTGGAATGTAAACTTTGTAGCACAGAGATTTGGTCTGTCTTAGTCACTGCTTCATCCCAGCATTTACAACACGGCCTGGGACAGAGGAGGCTCTCAGTAACTCACTGCTGAATGAGTTAATAAATAATACTGGCATCTTGGGCCGCCTGGATGGCTCAGTTGGTTAAGCATCTGCCTTCAGCTCAAGTCACCATTTGGGGTCCTGGGATCGAGTTCTGCTTCAGGCTTCCCGCTCAGTGGGGAGTCTGCTTATCTCTCAGCCCCCCACTTGCACTCATGATCTTTCTCTCTCTCTCTCAAATAAATAAAATTTTAAATAATAGTAATAATACCTTCAGCTTATTTAAACACGCTCAACATGAGTTCCAAATATTATCAGCAGAGGACATTGTCTTTCTCATTCATTCCAGAACTCCTTCTGCTGTTACTACTAACAGCTCAAACTGTTTCATGTATATTCATCATCGAATCCTCACATTAAATTTATGAGGCAGATCCTTCTACTGTATTGTGTCTGAAATCCTCAAAGGCTACCCACCGGAATCCTGTCTATAAAATCCAATGAACTTATAAATGAGCAGAATGGCCATGATGCGTGCCAAGTTAATACCCACACTATTTATAAACCTCCTTCTGGAGACCCAGGAACAGGCCACACAAACTGCTTCAGAATAACACAACTCACTATGGAGGGGCTCCTCATGGCAGCACTCAAGGTAGACTTGATCACGCTTTATATCACGTATATTACCTTTATCTCATGTATATATCACGCAGTCAGGCTTGATAGCCATGAATCGAAACCAAATTCTAACCTCAGTCAAATAAAACCTAAGGAGGACGAGGACACCTGCTGGACGGAAGAACTCATGGGATGTGTGCCACCGCCAAACAGAAATGATTGGGGGCATTGCACCATCCAGACCATTGCTTCCTTTTATTTCTTTGAATTGGGAAGAATTGTTTTCCACCCAAGTCTTTGTTCTTCCGTTTGAAAGCTGGACACCGTGAAGCTACAGGATCGGTTTAGAAGAGGCTAGTGTCCCGGTCTCTTTGGATCTTCAGAGACTAGCACATGGTGACACGGCCTGGCTGTTTCCTGCCTGAATGACCTTGTCACCCATCTGCCCCCCAGGCCCTGTCTTTGAAAGCTCTCTGGTCTAATGACCCGTAGGAAGTGATAAAACGCGAGGGACCCCTCAGAGAATTATAAGGATATTCTGCGTAGGTAATGATCCTTCACCAAAGGTGTGTCCAGCCTCCTGACAAACAGGAGCCTTTCCGGCAGCGCCGGGCCACACGTTGCCTTCCAGAATGGCCTTGGGACTGCCCGTGGAGCGGCCCTGGTTACTCCGTGCCAGGTGCACCGAGCTTGAGGGAGAGAAATGAGGCTCAAGGCAGATGAACTCCCACCCTGATGAAGATAAATTTCAAATTATCTTAGAATTCCTTAGCTTCTGGAACTTTTTATCCATTAAGAGTTTGTTGAGATGTTTCAGCTAAGGCTAGCCAATTGTGCCAGTGTGACCAAAAAGCCCTGGACTCCTTTCTACCTTTCCTACCTGAAGAGACCCAGGAGAAAATAATGGTTAGAGTATTTGTATTAGCATCAGCTGGAAATGGCTCAAATCCTGTCCCTGCTACTTACTTGCAATGTGACCGGAGCAAGTTGTGTGAATGAACAAGTTGTATGAATCCTCCAAGGCTCACTTCATTTATATGATACTAATTATCCACGCAAGGCTGTTGTGAAAACTAAAACATGGTCCTATATTTAAAACAAACAGGGGCGCCTGGGTGGCTCAGCTCAGTCGTTAAAACATCTGCCTTCGGCTCAGGTCATGATCCCAGGGTCCTGGGTTCGAGCCCCGCATCAGGCTCCCTGCTCAGCCGGAAGCCTGCTTCTCTCTCTCCCACAACCCCTGCTTGTGTTCCTTCTCTTGTTGTCTCTCTCTCTCTCTCTCTGTCAAATAAATAAATAAAATCTTTAAAAAACAAAACAAAACCAAAAACCCTATTCTAAGAATTAAATCACAGATGCTGCCTTCATTATTTTACTGTTTTTGTTGGTTTTGTCCAGGCTGTTCTTAATAGAATACTCTTGGCATTTCTCCTGTGCATACTGTTTATTTGCTCCAAATCAGCAAAGTTATATAAAAGTAAGTCTCACGGGGCCCCTGGGTGGCACAGTTGGTTGAGCGACTGCCTTCAGCTCGGGTCATGATCCCGGAGTCCCGAGATCGAGTCCCACATCGGGCTCCCAGCTCATGGGGAGTCCGCTTCTCACTCTGACCTTCTCCCTTCTCATGCTCTCTCTCACTCTCTCTCTTCCCTAATAAATAAGTAAATAAAATCTTTAAAAAAAAAAAAAAAGTAAGTCTCACTTCCACAGTGACTTACAAGCTAGTTCTAATTTTGTTTTGGCTTGTGGTTTGTTGTTTGGTTTTTGGTTTGGGCTTTCATTTGCTTGGTGATGCTGGGTGCCAATTGATAGGAAGAAGTATTTGTTGGGGTGCCTCGCTGGCTCAGTTGGAAGAACATACGATGGCTCTCGATCTTGGGGTCATGAGTTTGAGCCCCACATTCAGTATTAAGATGATTTACATTAAAAAATTATTTAAAAACTGGAAAAAAAAAAAAGAAGTGTTTGTTGAGTACCCGCTACTCAACTCTATAGCAGGCATTACAGTCCTTCAAAAAAAGAAAAGGCACTTCCTCTATTCTGGAAAGTCCTTCTAATTGGCAAAAATCTGTTGCAGGCACCAGTCTGAATTCTGGACTTTGGGTGGCTCTGCTCTTAAAGGAACATTGAACAAATACAAAATGGCGTCAACAAATAAAAACTGTTACCACACAGCCAGAGCTCTAGCGTAATCGACTCTTCCAAGGCCTATAAATGCCTCCATAGTTACTTCACTCAGTAGCTCGTCTCCACATACATTACTGCTAATTCTAACTGCTTCGCTGTCCTGACCACTGTCTCTGAAATGTTCATGAAGCAAAATTCTGGCCCATGCCAGCAAACACATATTTTGGAACTTATCTGATGTTAAGGAATTCCTCTTACCTCGTACAAAGGAGGGTTTCATCCCACTTTAACGATATCATACCATCTCGAAGACGGCACCATGTGTGCTCAGCAGGAGCAAAAGCAAAGTTGTATACAGTGAGCAAAATTTGGCAGGAGAGATCTGCAGGGTAGGCTAGGGCACACTTGTTAGCCATTGTTAACTTAGATTGTGACAAGGGCACCTGGGTGGCTCAGTCGGTTAAGTGTCTGCCTTCAGTTCAGACCATGATCCCAGGATCCTGGGATTGAGCCCTGCACTGGGCTCCCTGCTCAGCGGGGAGCCTGCTTCTCCCTGTCCCTCTGCTGCTCCCCCTGCTTGTGCTCCCTCTCTCTCTCTCTCTCTCTGACAAATAAATAAAAAAAAATTTAAAAAGGAAAAAAACAAATAAAAAATAACTAGAAAATTGATGGCATCAAAAAACTGTAGTTGAATTAGCCCATGCAGACTTTTTGGGAAGAGGTGGATTTTTAGAAATTTATACAAAGAGAAAGTCAAAGGAACATGTTTAAGCACAGGATTTATAAAAGTGAAAAGATAAAATAAAAAAGTCACATGCAGAGAACAGGCCACCTTTGCCAGAGAAGGGAAACTACACTAGAAACAATTCTGAAACTTCCTTGAAGCCAGAGGTAATATTGTAAAGACGACTTCAGTTCTAGTGTTACTTGGTGAGCACCAGACTTCGGCCACGTAGCCAGAGATGTGCGTGCAGAGGGCACAAATAGGAAATAATTAAATGATTTTAATCAGGGAAGAGAAATCAAACTGGTTCCCTGAAGCACCGGTTACAGTAGTAAGAAAATGGAAAGGAGGTCTATATCCATCAGAATGGAAATAAGATAAACCATAGCAGAAGCACACAATAGATTACTATGCAGTAGCTAAAAGAACTCTATATGTACTGTCATTAAAATATCCAAACACAGTAAGTGGAAAAATCTATTGTATTATGATCTGATTCGTTGTTTTGGGTTTGCATTTACATTTGTGTGTGTGTTTATAAGCATACATATACACGTTATATACACACACACGGATCAACCAATCTATTGATCATATGTAGAAGGAGAGTAACACAGAGAAACTGGCAAAAGTGAGTAACCTGGAAAGAAGCATTAGGAGAGGGGACTTGGTGCCCTTCTGAACTGATTAATTATTTTACCAGCAACCTATTATAAATGCTTTGCACAGTTAAATAATCATACAACTATAGCTGTTTACAGCTTGCAAAATACTTTCACATTTTTCGTGGGACCCTCAAAGACCTACAGTGTTGGTTGGGGAGGTAGGAAGAGCCCCGTGTCCTTCCTGATCAAGGAGATATGTGACCTTCTGAAGTTACACAGCCGCCAGCGACAGAACCAAATACCCTGAGACAAGTGCAGTGCCCTCCAAACTCCTTAAATAAGCAAAACTGGAGGAACTCTGCACACACAAAAAACTCTAGTGAGCTGATAATCATCCAAATCATCCATTACTTTTTCTCCTGGGGTTTTCGTTATCCTCAGAGGGTTCTCTCACTGTGATTCACCATGACTCATTCTCCACTACTGTAGCACCCTTGTTCTTTCTAAATACACAACATTTCCATTTAGTCATCAAATACTACTGAGCATCTCTTATATCTGAGACATTGACAACATAGTAATGAATGTGTCATTGAATCCTGTATTTGACAAATATCAATCAAAAGCTTAGCATGCATTCACTGTGGTGGCTGTTGACTATTTTGATAACCAAAATTTCCCTCATGAAGCTTACATACATAATGTTGGGGAAATTGAATATCTAACCACATAACTGTTTTCTTACGGCTGTAAGTGTAGGAAGAAATATAAAATGTCAAGAGATATACAATATGAGAATCTGACCACACGTAAGAGACTAAGAGAAACATCCCTGAGAAATGACATTTAAGCTGAACATTGAAGGAGACGAGGGTAAGGCAGTGGGACAGAGAGAAGAAAGAGAGCCGACATTCCATCTGTGGAAGACCAGATGGACAGGCCATTTGGTGGAAAGGGGCAGGAAAAACTAACATGATGGCCTGTATGGTCTGGCCACAAAGGGCAGGCAGAATGGCTGCGATGAGGTAGGTCAATGGGCTGAAAGCCAAGGTCAGGATTTCTGATTTTATCCCATCAGCAAAAGGACAACAATGAGTGATTTCATGTAGGGCAGAGAAACAGTTAGATGCATATTTTTAAAAGCTTGTTCAGACAAGATTGGAAAGATAATGCCAGACAAGGCAGGTAGATAAGCAAGAAGATGACATGGAAGCCATCCAGGCAAGAAGTGACCTTGATGAGGGAGAGGCAGTGAATATGTCTGCACTTAGCACCACTGAACTTAGAAAGACGTTTCATTAAAAAAACTATGAAATCAGATGGGCATAAAGTGAATATAATTCTGACCTTAGGACAAATTTTTCTGCTTTGTAACCTTTATGGGTCTGCCAATCATAACAGTTTGATTTAAGTTATCTGTTCCTAAAAGAAATCACCTCTGCAGTGTCCATGTTAATCAGACATGGACATTTGTCATTTAAGGAAATTCCTATTTTTTCTAGATCGGTCTCACAAATCAGAGTCAACAAGTAGCCCTAAGGTATATCCCATACAGCAGTCAGGAGTAGTGATGCAAAATCATAGGAAGGAAGATGTAGATTTTATGCATGTAAATGAGGAGAAGAATTTTTTTCTGCAGGAACAATACACCTTTCTCCAAACAGCAATAACAACAAATAATCCCCCCCCCCCCCGCAAAATACATGCCTCTAAGAATGTTAAATTAATTCAATAGTACCAGCACAAACTGCAGAGTTCTGGTTGATGACTTGATATAAGATCATTTTCTTTTGTACACAATTTGAGTTGTCTACAAAACAATGCATTTTCAAGAGTTGATGGTATCCATAGAGCAAATAATAATAATATTTTGAGTGTTTAGTGCATGCCAAGCATTTACTCCTCATTTGATCCTTGTAACCACATTATAATGTAAGGATGTATTATTATTTCTACTTGAGAGATGAGGAAAAGGAATCTCCCAGAAGCAATGTGCCCAGGTCCTAGCTAGGAAAACGTAGGTCTAGGTCTGAGTGCACAATCATGATTTGTGTTCTTTTTTTAAAGACTTTATTTATTTATTTGTCAGAGAGAGAGCACGAGCAGGGGGGCATCAGAGGGACAGGGAGAAGCAGGCTCCCTGCTGAGCAGGGAGTCCCATGTAAGACTCGATCCCAGGACCCTAGGATCGTGACCTGAGCCAAAGGCAGACCCTTAACCAACTGAGCCACCCAGGCACCCTTCATGATTTATGCTCTTAATCAGCACAACTGAGTTAGATGCAAGTGTGGAAAACAGAATTGATTCAGAAGTAGCTGTGTGACTTAGTGGCCAAATTAACCCTCACAGCTAAAATTCAAGTGTCCTTGAGCAAAAATAATCCACCATTTTTTACTATGGCAGTGAACTTTTTGTGAAAAAAAAGACCTCCTACCCTGAGGAAAATGTAAAATAATATTGAAAAAAGAAAGAAGGAATGTAAATCCAGAGCCCTGAATACATCAGTTTCAAATGAGAAACTCCCCTAAAGTGGTGTTTGTAATTACCCGAGTTTGAACGTAAATTAGCTAAAATCAAACATAAATTAAATGTCTTTTGATCCCAGAGAAGTTCACATTGGGATACGTATAACTACAACAGTGTGGTCTTGTAAAGCGTGCAGATGAGCACTGGGAGTGTTCATTTCCAATTCTCAAATAATTAGAGTTGGGTTTGCATTTTGGTCACCCCAGGCTATTTCTGTACCGTGTGGGTGAACTACCCAGCAGGCTGAACTAATACTTCACAACCTAGTGCTTTGAGTGCCAAAGGCCGCAGGCACCAAGGTTTCCAGTTAAATTGTTGGGAATCAAATGCCAAAATGTCTGGATCCCAAATTGTATGCCTCTGCCTTCACTTCATAAAAGTAAAGGAAGCCCATCTTAGCAAAAAGATCAAAGTGAGATTGCTGGCCGGTCTGTAGATGTGCACTCATTCCACATAGTTTTAAGATTAATTTTTTGCAGTCTTTCTGTTTTCATTGGGTGCCATGAGCCTTCTGGCCTTATGAATCACATTGTCCAAAGTTGGGAAGCCACGGCCAGTACTGGGACTGAGGTCCTCCTATCTATTTCTCTCACCTGGTAGCCTTGAACATGACTGGAATGCTAGAGGGCCACAGTTAGTTCTTTCTGATGGCAGCTTTCAAGTTGGTTGTAAGTGAAATCCTAACATCCTCTCAGCATCAATACTCCTGACATACCTAATCTAGGGAAATAAGCGAATCTATAAAGTTATGCTTAAAAAAAAGGAAAAGATGCAAGAAACCATTTAAGAAGTGTTGGTAGAGGTGGGAATACAGCAGATCGTGAGAGTAGGTAACTAGTTGCTTACACGGATCTCAGAGTAATTTCAGCAGCCTACCAGTAAAGGAAAATGTTTTACAAACACTTAAGGCTGAGAAAAATAATTTTACTCTGTTGTGTTCAAGGGCTGCTTCTTTGGAATTCACTTCATGCCAAGGACCGTGCTAGACAATGAGAACATCAAGGTTTTGTCCCTTTCCTTAGTGAACTATGAGAAGTGCATACAACTCTTACAAACAGTACTTTAATTATATCTAAAATGGGGATGGCTTCTCCCTCTCCTTCACCTTTTCTCAAAGTCCATGTAGCCTGGGCCACTCATGTGGGGAAGATCTTTGTAGATCAGTGGACCCTAATACTGGTAAACTGGGTTCTCTTAAGGTAGAAACTATAAAAGGATCAGTAGCTCTATACTGAGGAAGAACCAGAAAGTCTACAAAGATATTCATAACTTTGTGCCAGTTACTACAGACTTTATTTATGTTATACTAATTTCAGAAAATGTACATTAAATTCTAAAACTCTAAAAATTCACCAAATACACAAACTTAAAACTGCAGTGAGATACTACCACATATCCATTAGTGTGACCAAAAAAAAAGCAACGCCCAATACCCACTGCAGCCAAAGACACAGAACAACTGGAACTCTCATATGCTCCTGGTGGGAATGCAAAATAAAATAGTACAGCCCCTCTGAGAAACAATTCGGATTTTTTATAAAGTTAAACATACACTTACCATATGATCGGGCAATCCTCCTCCCAGTGCTGTGTTCACCCAAAAACTTTCAGAAGTGCCCAAAACTAGGAACAACCCAAATGTCCTTTAGTGGGTATCTGGATAAAGACTATGATACGTGCACACAGCAGAGTACGACTGAGCACTAAAAAAGAATGAACTACTGATTGATCTGTGCAACCTTACGAGCAAACCTCAAATGCATTATACAAAGTTAGTGTTTCTCCACCTTAGCACCATTGACGTGTTAGACCAGACAATTCTTTGTTGTGGGAGGCTGTCCTGTGCATCATAGGATATTTAACACCATTCCTGGCCTCTTCGCGCCAGATCCGCATAGCACTCCCCTAGTGCTCCCAGTTCAGGCCACCAAATATGTCTCCAAATATGTCAGATGTCCTCTGTGCAAGCCAAGGACACTCTCGGCTGAAAACTACTTTGCTAAGTGGAAGAGGCCAAGCTCAAAAGGTTGCATACCTTAGGATTCCATTTGTTTGACATTCTGGAAAAGGCAAAACTATAGGGACAGAAAATAATAGTAGTTGCTGGCTGATAAGAATAGGAAGATTTGACTACAAGAAATAGCACGAGGGAAATTGAATAAAGGGTCTCGTTCTATATCCTGAGTATGGTGACGCTTTCATCTTGGCAAAATTCATAGAACTCTCCACCAAAAAAGTGAGTTGTACTTTACGTAAATTAAAAAATAAACTTTAAAAAGCACACAAAACCCTACTTTATCTCTAAAGCAATATAAATACTTTAGTTGAAATACATAAACTTAAAAAGAATAATATTTAATGCAGCATTAAATGGCAGAGTTCTGCATTTTCATGTCAAATATCAAAGAATGTAATATACAAATGACGATAAAACGTATAAATAGTACTGTAAGCTTAAAGTTATCTATGGATAAGTGTGTGTATCTGTACCTAAAGGATAACTTTAAAAGATATTATGAGAGTTTCTCTACAGCAGTCATTTCAATAAAATGAATGTATTGGATATCTTAAATTCATTTCTGAATACAAAGTTATCTGCCAATATAGAAAAGTGTATTCTTCAGATTTTTATATAAAAAGTTAATAACACATCTTGCTGAAATAAAATAATTTTTCACCTACACAGCTATTTTTACTTCATTTATATACACTTCTCTGTAGTTACTTGTACAGAAAACCTCAGAAGATGTAAAATACAGGGGCACCTGGGTGGCTCAGTGGGTTAAAGCCCCTGCCTTTGACTCAGGTCATGATCTCAGGGTCCTGGGATCAAGCTCAGCAGGGAGCCTGCTTCCCCCTCTCTCTCTGCCTGCCCCTCTGCCTACTTGTGATCTCTCTGTCAAATAAATAAAGAAAATCTTAAAAAAAAAGAAAGAAAGAAAGAAAGAAAATGTAAAATACAGAAGCCATTTGTTTTATGACATAAAATTTTTTAAAAATTAACTATCAGAGCATTGCTTTAGTAACTTGGAAATGACAAGGATTTCAGGCATGATTTCCCCTCACCAGGGCATAATAAATTCTGCTGCTCATACACTATCTGCTGAAAAGCAAAGTAAGAATGGAGGCCATAAAAATAAAAATTGGAAATAACATAGCAGTAACTATGAAGAAAGAAAGTTGGAAGCAGAGCCCCAGCTGGAAGATGAGACTAATAGTGTGGGAGCAGTAAGGGGACTTCAAGAGTTTCTCACTGCTCCCTAGGGAGATGTAAAATACATGATTTGAGTACAAAAAACATTCCAAGTTTGACTCCCAAGACTGCCCTTAGGTTATAGACTAATGACTGCAGCTTAGCCGCCTTCTTTATTTGAACTCTAAAACAAACAACCGTTTAATATGTGGTTGGTAAATGTTATTGCTAATGCCATTGGTTCTTGGTATTAGAAAATGCCCCAGGGGCGCCTGGCTGGCTCAGTCAGAGGAGACTGCAGCTCTTGATCTCTGAGTTGTAAGTTCAAGCCCCACACTGGGTATAGAGATTACTTAAGAATTAAAAAAAAAAAAAAATCGAAGAAAATACCACATATCCAGATAATGCTTTTTTTAATGCAGAAAAGGCCATTCGATGGGCATAACAAATCTTTTAAAAGATGGCAAAATAACCCACAAACGGATGGAATTAGATAGGACGTAATGAACTGCATATGAATGGAAATAAAGTGGTAAACCAGTAAATTCAAGAATATGGTTTGTTGACTCCTATTCAACAGACTACAAAAGATCTTGGGAGAAATGAGGCCCACAGTTTACTTCCTTGGGTGTTGAGATGCAAATAAGAGAAAGCCAGTTTGGGAATCCTGCATCCTATTTACACACCTGGGAATCTTAACAAGAATCAATATGAAAACGTCTCAAAGGAATGTGCCATAGCTGGGCTCATTCCACTGATTATACAGAGTTCCATAGGTACTTCTGGGATACTGTGTCTTTGGACAAAAAGAGCTTTGCTTTTAAGCTGGGCTGAGGGTTCCCAACCCCCACATGGCAGGGAGGGAGGGGGGTCTTTTTTTTTTTTAATTCCCTGAATAGTTCAGACAATCTTGAAACATATTTACTAAAGGAAGAAGATAGATTTCTTCAGGACAAAAACATTTAAAAAATTACTCCAAAATGGGTTTCTTTAGCATTTTTGTTGGTTTACACTGCTTTATTTCTCAAAAACTATTCACTCTGAAATTCAAGGTCAGTCATCAAACATTTGTAAGCCTCAATCTCCTACTCTGTAAAATGGAGATAACATCACTTACCCTGCCTGGTGGGAGGAGCCAATGAAATACTGCATTCCAGTAAATCTTGGAAACTACAAAATACTAATCATAGTCAAGGAATTATTTATATAGGCACTAAATATTTTGTTCATTAATAAGATAGATTCTTGAGATAAAGATCCAACTTTCAAATACACAATGTATATTTTACATAAGCTTGTTATATGTGTCTCTTTAAGGAATGGAGACCTATGTTTCAAGAATTGTAAAATCATGTCGCCTGGGTGGCTCAGTTAGTTAAGTGTCTGCCTTCAGCTCAGTTCGTAATCCCAGGGTCCTGGAATCGAGCCCCACATCAAGTCCCACATCAAGTCCCACATCTGGCTCCCTAATCAGCCACAGAGTCTGCTTCTTCCTCTGCCCCTCCCCTATGCTTGTGTGAGAAATCTTTCTCTCTCAAGGTCTCTCTCTCCCCCCAACCAAAAAAAAAGTCTTTAAAAAAAATTATAAGATCAGGCACTTTCTTACAATGGTAGGAGCAGAATATCGTTTGGAATAGATTGTCAAATGTCATGGCTACAGACATCACAGATCCTCTCAGCCCTAAATCCAATCCCAAACTTCCACTTGTAGATAGTAAAAATTCTGTAGCATGAAAGATAGTAGTTGTCCCTAGAGACCACATAAGCTATGGTTTCCCCACTTAAGATGGTCAAGAGTCCAAGCATTTTTAAGAAAGTATGTAAGTACAATAAACCAATATCAAATTTATATCTAAAAATTATAACCCTAAGGAAAATCCACTTTACAGATTTGAGGAAAGTAGCAGAATTTATTTTTATTTTCATGACAAAATTTCCCAGGAACTTAATCCTAGTTGAAGGATGTTTGCTAAATTATTTACCCAGTAACCCAACCTCCACCCACCAGCAGTGACAACCTTCATGGCTCCAGCTTTAAGTAGTGAGTTATATTTAGATTGTCCTAAGAGATATTGAAAATTCCATTCAAGAGCTACCTGAAAGCTGTGCCCAGGGCTTGGTCTATCCTAAGGTAAAAAAGTGCATCAATAATATCTTTCTGGAAACCTTGATAACGATATTTTTTATGGGTAGCTAATATCTGCCACTCAGCAGTCAGTATTATCGCCAGAAACCCTAGGATTTAGAAAGACAAAGAGAGAAAGAGAGAGGAAGAGAGAGAGAAAAAAAGATTAATACTTGCTCATTGAATATGTATTTTTTAAGTTTTTATTTTAATTTCAAATACGTATTTTAGCTTATATGTACATTTCCTTCTAGAATTCTAGGGCTTTAATCTGGCATTCTTGGGCCAAAGACTGATTATCTAGAAAATGTACTCACACTTTAACTACGGAAGTTTATCTTTTGTGTCTAACACTAATGACAAGGTTCTCTAGGTAGAATACAGACCAGTAAAGCTTGATTGACTTTTGCCAGAAGTGCTTTGTCACTGCCTTGTTAGAATACTCTTAACACTCTGGGTTGGGTTTAGAGGCTTAGAGCCTGCTTGACTTTACTCAGATATAGAGTGTAAATGGGTACGTACAGGATGCAAAGATAGTTATGAAAAAAATTGTTGGACCTTAGATTAGCACCCATAAGCCATAGAAATTACAGCTCAAACTTTGTTTTTGGAATCTCTAGTGAAACCATGAGGTTACAATTAGCACCAATAATCCTTTGCAGAAACTAAAGAACATTTTCCAGAAATGTTTGAGGACAGAAAATTAAGGGAAAGAAGGGTGACATTAAGTCCTACCCTCAGGGGTAGATGGTTCTATTTTCATAATTTTCAGTACACTTTGTTTACATCTTGGAATTTTCATTAAATAATTCTTAAAACTACTTTTAAAAAACAGGATAATGGTACCTGTGGTAAACTGAAATTAATATTGCTATTCCCTAGACAATACCAGGGAGCGGGAAGTTGCCAAATGGTGCGCCAGAATTTTTACAACTACTATTAGCTGTTTAGAGAAAGAAATGCGTATTTTCACAGGATAGACATAGCTTTTCTCTAGTACTTTTATTTTTCCCCCATCCCGCCTTCCTTCCTCTCTTGTTTCCCTTTCTCTATACCTCTCTTTTTGTTTCAAGTTAAAAATAAGCATTCAGTCCTTTTTTTTAACAAAGCTAAAACTAGTGGATCAAGTTAGGGTAAACCTAGTGTTCTCTGTGCTCTTTCTTCTCTGACAATTGAATCTCAAATGTCATGAACTCACTTTACTTGGATAATGGCAATTCTACATTTCTTAATCCTGACCTCCAAATCCCTCCCTTTATAGAAAATGCACTTTATATAAACATATGCACACTATCAGCTGCCCAGGGATATAGGTCTGTTTTGTATCCTGTTCTAGTCTCTTTGGTGCTTTAAGAAGGCAACCATTTAAGAGGAATTCCTCGAATACAGTATCAAGTTCTCATTTAGACATATACTTGTGCTTTTGACGCCTATGGTAATGTGTTTGCATACCTGCGGACCACCTGCAGACCACCTTGGGGCATATATTATTGTCCATTTTTCAGGGTTTTGGTACCATTTCCAGTCGAGGCTCATTGCTCAGCTCTTTAATTCAACCCTTTTCAAAGACTCTTCCTACCATCCTCACTCTTATATTATTAGGAAGACTTCTGTTTGCCCAAATGTTTTTCAGATGTCTTTTCAGACCTTTGCTTTTCTTGGCAAGTAATACAACTATCACCGGTGTTCATTGGTCCTGATTTGGAAGAACTTTCTTAATACTATGTAGTATTTATGTTTCAGAAAAGTAGTTGACTATAATTAAAAACACAGTATTGTATATTTAGAAGTTATGATAATATGGTATTGTATATCTGAAAATTGCTTTAAAAAGTTTGAGCAGAAAAAATAAAAATTAAATAATTAAAAAGTTTAAGTAGAGCTTAAAAGTTCTTGTCACAAGAAAAAACTGTACAACCATGAGTCGTGAAAGATATTAACTAGCCTTATTATGATGGTCATTTCACAATATATACCTACAGTGAAACATCATGTTGTACAGCTAAACTAATATGTTATATGTCAATTATATCTCAATTTAAAAAACTGGAAAAAAGAAAAAATAATTTAAAGCTGAGTATAATTGCTTTCTCTAGTTATGTTCATTAGAGCAAATTCTTCTGGTAAATAATAGTATTTACAAAGATAAATAGTATCTTCACTAAATATCTTATATATACTCTTTGTTTTTCCATGTCGTAATTCCGTGGAAAATAGTAGAATTTCCATTTTATAAAAGGAGAAACAGGCTCAGAAATTAGTGCCCTAGGCATTGTACTGATGAAAAAACATTTCAAGTCAACAACTTCTAGTGTCCAATCCTAATCTGTAAAATTCATTTTCTCTCCATTTTTAAGACTGTTTCTTGAGCTCATTTAAGAAACTTATCCAAAATTTTATATGTCATTTTCAGAAACTTCAAATAATTTCACAGAGCATTCTGTGGTATCCTTATATACTATGTCAGGCATAAAACCCATCAGTTCAGAAAGTAAAATGCATTTGATTTTATGTCTTACCAGAAAATTTGGAGAGTTCTGAGATATTAATGCAACTTGAGAGTTAGGGAGCAATCGAAACAAAGCACCTATTTCTGATGTTCTTACTTTAGAAGTTCTTTGTGATCTGGGGGGGCGGGGAGAATCTCAAAAGGGACCATTTCTGGATTTTTTTTTCCCTTATACACAACAAGAATTCAAGAATAATTTAATTATCATAAGGGGTTTTTCAATCAGCTTCGGTGCTAGTCTCTGAATGTTCGCGAATTCCAAGGATCTGCAAATAATTACCTAACAGTCCTGGAATGCAGAAAAAATTTGTACAACAGCATCAGTTGAGGATGTTGAAGGAGAATCAAAGATAACAGATATAAATGAGTTCGGTCAGGTGAAGGCCTGGAGTCCCTCCTTTATCTATACTGACCTTCGAGAGGTAATATCAAATATTTGGTCAAATGTCTATATGGAACAGATTAAGGCATAACTTAATAAACTGATACTTACATGAAAGTCATGTTGTGATTTAACATAAACTGTTAAAGTAATTGCACTTTCATTCACGTCCGCCAATAAATTTGCCAACTCTAAGGGAAACGTCACTGTGTAGAGGCATGATATTCTCAGTGTATAATTGTAAGTTACTTAAACTTTCAAGTTTTACTCCAACCTCTATATAGGATTTAAATCCAGAAAAGAATGAAAGCAAATCCACTTGACTTCCCAGTAATAACCAGAAGTGTAGGAGTTTAGCTAAATCTTGATTAATCTGACCCTTCCTTCACCCATGTGTTTGCATCACCACAGAGCATTTCTGCAACTCAGAGAAAAACAATGTGGAAAGGTGGTTCTTATTCTTGAGAAAACATTCTTTCTTTAATCTTTTATCCTTCTCTTGACAAAAACTGAGGTTGATGTTTCCCTCTTTCAGATTCCCAATTCTCTGACACCGTTTTGTTATTTTCATGATATGTCAACCCAGTCTATCACTTTATGTGGGACATTCCTTTCAAAGTAGTGCAGGACTAGAAACTTAGCTTCACTGAGAGGCTCTCTTGAAATACCCCTTCACTCATCCGGAGACCATTCAGAGCTTCCTTTTCTTTAAGTGATGCCAACTGTTCTCTCACAACAAATAAAAGATAATCAGATAAGCAATGAAAACAGTGTCTTTGGCCAGCTGCCATAGCATCAGAATTCTTCAAGGTTTTGCTGACTTTTAAAAACACACATGAAATGTTATGATGACTAAAACACCTAATCAGGAAATTTGAAGAACTTATAAGCTAAACAATTTCTTTAGAGTATCTTTATAGTATCACTCACTCGAATGATACTGTATTTAAAAGATCTTTTCAAATGGGGGCATCTGGGTGGCTCAGGGGGTTAAGCGTCTGACTCTTCATATCTGCTCAGGTCTTGATTTCAAGGTTGTGAGTCCATCCCAGCAAATTCCATTCAAGGGACACCTGGGTGGCTCAGTCGGTTAAGCGTCTGCCTTCGGCTCAGGTCATGACCCCAGGGTCCTGGGATAAGAGTCCTGCATCAGGCTCTTTGCTCGGTATGGAGTCTGTTTCTCCCTCTCCTCCCCGCTTGTGTTCCCTCTCCTCTCTGCTTATGCTCTCTCTCGCTATCTCTGTCACTGTCTGTCTCTCTCTCTCTCAAATAAATAATCTTTTTTTAAAAAGTACCATTCAAATCAGAGTCGGATACTCCACTGACTGAGCCACCCAGGCACCCCAGTTTGTGAAATTTCTAATTCATTTTCAGCTGCCAAAAGTTTTACTGTAGTAAATTTGGTTATAAATCTAAAAACCGGGGTGCCTGGGTGGCTCAGTGGGGTGAGGCCTCTGCCTTCAGCTCAGGTCATGGTCCC
>CM052800.1:140004642-140100626 GCA_028533885.1 Nasua narica | reverse complement strand
GCCCTCCACACCTTCCTACTGTCTTCTCACAGAAACGTCAATCTAAATGCTCAAATACTGCAGAGGCAGTTCACGTCTTGTAAATGATGCTGTTAGCCTTGGTAGTACTGAACAAGAGCATTACCTGGAAAGAAACGAATGTTCAGCCATGTCTTCTCAGTGGTTGGATTTCTGCTTCCTCTGCTTTGTCTTCTTTCCCAAGGTCCACTTCCTTTCCTTAGCTGACAGGAAAAGCGATGATGAGTACCCAAATCCTCTTACAACCCAAGGTAATTTCTACTTTTCCAAATGCTTGATTCTCAATCTTTTTTCTCCATTCTTTTTTATCATAGAGGAAGAACACCAAATAAAGGAAGAGAAAAAGAAAAGAAAAAAGTCCAAAAAGAAGAAAAATTGCCCAAAGGAAGAGCACAAAACCGAAGCTGTTTAGGTTCAAGGAGGCCACCGATGATGTCACAGTCAGCTTCTTCCCACTAAGGACCGGAGGAAGTGAGCACAGGAGCTCCTTAGCTGCAGTAAATAAGAGGAAGAGATGATCAAGGAAGTCAAAAGATGCATTTACTGATCAGGCATGATGGTAACAACCATTAATGAAGGAAATCCTGGGGAGAGGGCTTCCTAACATTTTTGTGACTCCGCTTTATTTAAAAATACTTACTAGGGGCACCTGGGTGGCTCAGTTGGTTGAGCAACTGCCTTCGGCTCAGGTCATGATCCCAGAGTCCCGGGATCGAGTCCCACATCGGGCTCCCAGCTCCATGGGGAGTCTGCTTCTCACTCTGACCTTCTCCCTTCTCATGCTCTCTCTCACTCTCTCTCTTTCCTAATAAATAAATGAATAAACAAAATCTTAAAAAAAATAAAATAAAATAAAATAAAAATAAAAATAAAAATACTTACTATGTCTATTAAGCACGATATGCCATGCTTGATGCAATGGTTTATACAAAGGAATATGGCCAAAGTGGTAACAATAATAAGATAGTATGAAGAGCAAGAAGAGCCCAAATTACGTATGTTATATTTTGCTGAGAGGGAAAAAAAGCTCATTTTATCACTTGTTTAAACTTGGAGACTCATATGGTACCATATATGAGACTTAAATGTTCTAATACACGATGTGGAAAATACAATTACTGCTTCTTATCTGAAATAAACACGAAATAGAAAGAACACTATATATTTTCACCCTGTTAAGGTAGAAATTTTGAATCTTTTACATTAAATGAAAATACTGTCATTGCTTCAGTGGGTTATAAAACATAACTTTTTAAGTTCTGCAATGCAATGTGGTTTACAATGACATAAATCTTTATAAACTTCTGATCCTAGTACTTTGTAAATTCATAATGTGTAAGTATCTAGGAAAAAGGGTCATTCTGTGTCCATTTTTTCCCTAAAAGTGCAATTTCCTGTATTTATCTTATTAATAGATATTAAATCATCACAATCAATACTGAGAACACTGTAGTGACAGGAAGGAATCCATAACACTGCCAAAGATAGCTAACATGCATTTAGTAAGAATCGTAGCTTAGGTCTATGTTGCTTCTGGCTATTGAGCTCCAGAATGGAAAAGACTCAATTCATCTATACTTGTCCTTGTCCTGGACTTTTTGCTGTCAAGCAAGAGTTCATAAAAGCAGTACCCTGTCATTGGTAGATAGCGCACATTACTGTCAGCATATTGTTTAGCAACGTTAACCGTACAGTCATCTAGGTAATAGGTCGAAATACCAAAAATTCAAATGGACACAAGAATTTAGAAAAGATAGAGCATGCACTTTAAGGACAAATAGATCTGGGTTTGAATCTACTCCAATTTTTCTTTATGTCCTTGGGCAAATTACTTCATTTTTCTGAACCATCATCTTCTCTGGGAAAAAAAAATGAAGATTAAAAAGACCTTCTTTGTTGGATTAATGAGTGGATAAGACACAGCCTATATAAAATGTATAATTCGGTGCCTAAGATAGTTGCCCAAAAAGGCTATCTGTTACTTTGAGAAAGCAATGATATGCCTTTAGACCTTTAGGTTTACTTAATATGGTTTTTTGGGAAAGTGGGAAAGTCTACAACATGGTTCAAAATACTTGGATGCTGCAAAGTTCAGTCCCTTAACTCATCTTATACTGTATTGCACTGAGTGGGAATCGGAAGCCCTTAGCAATGAATTAAGAATATTTCAGTCCAGAGACACCTGGGTGGCTCAGTTGGTTAAATGGCTGCCTTGTGCTCAGATCATGATCCCAGGGTCCTAGGATTGAGTCCCACATCAGGCTCCCTGCTCAGTGGGGTGCCTGCTTCTCCCTCTCCCCTTCATCCCTCCCTTGCTCATCCTCTCTCTCATTCACTCTCTTCAAATAAATAAATAAAATATTTTTTTAAAAAAAAGAATATTTCAGTCCAGATGGTAAAGAAGAGACATGAAATAAAATTTCCCTAACATGTTTAATAGAATAATTGAAAAATCCCTAGGTTATAATTTTGTTGCCTGGAGTATAACCAATCTATCAAATCTATCAATTCAAGTTGTTTCTGAAGCAACTGTACTACTCATTCTGGTTATTGTCATGTCTAACAGACATGACACTGAAAATAGGAATGTTGCTGTATCAGGATTGCATATAAATTGTAAATAAACTGTCTCAGATACATAACATATTCTTGAACTTTATCCCCATCAAGCACAAAATTATGTTTTTAAGTTTATTTAAGCAATCTCTAGACCCAACATGGGGCTCACAACGCCAAGATCGAGTCACAATCTTTTCCAATGCAGCCAGCCAGGGCCCCGAAATTAACTTTTTAAATATTTTAAAAAACTTTCCATCTTTAGTTTATCTGAGTATTCCATCATTTCTGGTTTACAGCCAGAGTAATAGTAAATTGAATAAAAAACTGACTCTTCCAGAGACTAGAAGGTATTGGTATTCTCTCAAAAAATTCTGTTCTTACAGCTTCCTATCCTGGATTCTTTTTTTTTTTTTTTTAAGATTTTATTTATTCATTTAACAGAGAGAGAACACAAGCAGGCAGAGAGGCAGGCAGAGGCAGAGAGAGGAGCAGGCTCCCTGCGGAGCAAGGAGCCCCATGCGGGACTCGATCCCAAGACGCTGGGATCATGACCTGAGCCAAAGGCAGCTGCTCAACCAACTGAGCCACCCAGGTGTCCCCCTATCCTGGATTCTTGATAAAAGAGCTTGGATAGGGATGCCTGGGTGTCTCAGCCAGTTAAGCTTCTCATTTGGCTCAGGTCATGATCCCAGTGTCCTGGGATCGATTCCCTGCTGAGCAGGGAGCCTGCTTCTCCCTCTGCCTGCCACTCTCCCTGCTTGTACTCTCTTCTCTCTCTCTCTCTCTCTCTCTCTGACAAATAAATAAATAAAATCTTAAAAAAAAAAAGAGCTCGAATAAGTACACAAAATGTACCTATCACATATGCATTCTGTTTTGATGTGTGCAATAAGTTTAAATATGTGTGCCCTCTGAAAGTTACTATAAATATAGAGATTTGGACCCCTTATTTTTATTCCCTAATGAGAATGTTAGACTTTGTTCAAACTCCCATCACACTTGACGAAAATGTCCTCTTGCTTTAATGGCAACTTTCAAGAAGCCACATACTAAAGAAAGGAACCTTGCTTCCCTTCATAGCTTGTCCTTGTGCATCTCTAAAACAATTAGTTGTTCTTATTCAAACAGGTTTTTCATTTTGCAAAGTGTTCAAAAGGCAGTAAAGGAGAGCTAAGAATTGGAGAAATATGATGGATAAGAATTGTATGTATTTCAAACTCCTACTCATTTTTAAGAGACCTATGTTGGAGTTAATTGGTCGCTTTCATGTCCACTTAGTGAATAAGAGCCAAACAAAGAAAAACATTTGCTCAGATAAGAGAAAAATTCCACCAAGAAAAAAGAAGATAGGAGAAAGAGAGAAAGAGAGAGACTCAAAGAAGATATAGTGTTTCCAACAAGTAAACATTTTATTTTGCTTGACAATAGGTAGGACAACAAGCTACTGTTTGTTATTTTCCCAGCTATCAGTATTTTAACTGACTAAAGACTAAAGTATTTTATTTCTCTTTGGTCTGATTTGGGAAGAAAGGCCAAGGACAGGAAATCTGAGTCACTCTATTCCTAAGAAATCCTTTGTATTGCAAGCACTCATGACAGTGATAAAATACACAGATGGGTTCAAAATGTTACCTCTGCATTTATCCACCCCAATAAAATAATCATTGTGTAATTGCTTGGAAATCGGAGTAAATTTTTCTAGAAGTAAAATTAAGAATCCATTATTTGTGCTACCCGAAATTAGAGAAAGAATAACAAAAGTTTACAAATAATGCAAAAGCCAACTTTACTCAATGGTTTTGAACTTTTCTCAAACTTAATCTATTATTTGAAGAGTTAATCAGAAACTAGACCAACTAGTTTAAGTTTTAACTTTTTCCTCTTTCAATCCTAAGTCCTTCTGGAAAAAAAGATATAAAAGTACAAGGAAAAATCTAGAAGATTTACAGAAAATAAAAAACAGAAAGGAAAATGCAGACAGACAGGTGAGCTGTGTTTTTTCCCAATCTCAGAATAGACTAATCCTGTCCTACATAATCCAAAAGCGACACTTGAGTGCCCAACCTATGTGCTCAGACTGGACTCCACATGCTACATACTGTGTTTGGGTCATTAATCTTCTGGACACGGGTTTTCTCCCAGAAATCACATATCACCTCCCATAGAGTGAGAAATATCTCCAGTGCTCCATCCTTCAGTTTTCCACCCACTGGACAAATATAAACTTATAAAAACTTCTAGTGGGGCTATGTTTATTTAAAATTCTGTTGGTGGGGCACCTGGATGGCTCAGTGGGTTAAGCCTCTGCCTTTGGCTCAGGTCATGATTTCAGTGTCCTGGGATCGAGCCCTGAATCGGTCTCTCTGCTCAGCGGGAGCCTGCCTCCCCCTCTCCCTCTGTCTGCCTCTCTGCTTAACTTGTGATCTTTTTCTCTCCGTCAAATAAGTAAATAAAATCTTTTAAAAAAATTAAAATACTGTTGGCATCAATTAAGTTATGAGAACGTAAAACCATGGGTAAACTAGGGAGTTAGAAAGAGAATGTCAGAGGCAGAGACATGTGCTTTCAACCAGCCTTCAGGACCTGGGACAAGGTGGAATTAAAGGAGTCACAGAGTAAATAAGTTAATAGGGATGAAGAAAGAGGGCTTTATGGACCACTGCCTCAATTTTCAAAGGCACAGCTTTCAGGTTTCAAAGGAACCAGTTGACATCAATTACAAGATGGTTTACTAGACCTCACAGACTTTCCCATCTATGATTTGCAAAAGAGTTAGCCATACAGAAAATGAGTTGCATGGCCATTTTCTGATTTCTCTGAAGGGTGATAGATAGCCAGTGCCATCGCATTGCATGGAAAAGATGCTCATTCGTTACATTAATTGCTGTCTTAGGGAAGGTGTCAACAAACTACAGCCACAGGGAGAAAATCCAGTTGTCTAGCTCCCTTGTAAATAAAGGTTGATTGGCACACAGCCATGCTCATTCATTTGTGTATCACCTATGCCTGCTTTGAGCTCCAATGGCAAACTTGAGCAGTTATGCCAAATACCACATGGCCTTCAAAGCCAAAAACATTTACTACCTGGTCCTTCATAGAAAAGTTCATACAACTCCTTCTTAGGTAATGAGAGTTTAATTCTCCGATAGAATGCCCATTGAGAAAAGCTGCTGGTGTGTGGCTAAAGAAATAAATCCAAGAAAGAAACTGTGATTCTCTCAAAACCTACCTCAACTGTAGGGTGGGGGATGAAAACTAAAACTAAATGAAAGCGAAACTAGTAACTGGACCTAGGGAAAAGGACCTAACACTGAAGTGGTAACACTAAGTAAAATTAAGATGTCTGCCTATTCCTCCTATACCTATCTGCATGAAGTTTATATTGGTAAATATATCTGGTAATTCTGCTACTGTCATTTTTTCATTGAAATACCAGGTTCCTCAGATTTTTTTTTTATCTGATATGTCATGTCATGTTTGTCCTTACTCTACGCATTTCACCTTCCTAGGAAGTTAATTAGGAAAATGTCATTTCTCTATATGTCCCTTGGATTTCATTCGACTTTTGGAAATAAGGTAAGCTTAGGAAAGCAGTCGTGTGACATGAATATGGGCTGTTTAACACATGTTCTTGAAGAGGTGGAGAAATAGACATCCATATATGAGTGATGAGATTGTATGTTGATACAATCTCTGTGGGAGACAATTTAGCAATAGCTACTAAAGTCACAATAGCAAATGACTTTGACCTGGTTTTTATGCTTTTAGGAAATTACCCTTCAGACATACATCATTCAAATATTTAGAACATGAGGAATGTAAAAGATTATTCTTTGCAGTATTATCTTTTTACCAAATGATTGGAAACAACCTAAATATCCCTCAGTTGGGGACTAGTTAAATATCTTAAGGCACATGCACCAATGAAATACTAAGCAACCATTAAAAAAGAATGGAATATAGGTTTATGCACTCATACGGCAACTGATTTATTTTTTTTAATAAAAACCTATTGAGCGCCTATTATATTCAAAACAAAGAGGATACAAATTGGACAAAACAAAGTTCCTCCTCACGTGGGATACCAACAATGAACAAATAAAAATGTATGAACAAATAAAAATATCAAATTGGGTAAAACCAAACAAAATAAGGGGGATAGGTATTGGCCCAGATTGTTGCTCTTTTATTTAGGATTGTCAGGGGAGTTAAGGTGGCATTCAAACGGAGACCTGAAAGAAGTGAGGAGATTAGCCATGCACATATCTGGAGAAAGAGCCACCCAGCGATAGAGCTCCCATAGAAAGTCCCTGAGATGGATGGCTGGGTGGCTCAGTCAGTTAAGTGTCTGCTTTTGGCTCAGATCACGATCCCAGAGTCCTGGGATCAAGCCCTGCGTCGGGCTCCCAACTCCATGAAGGGTTTGCTTCTCCCTCTCCCCCTGCTTGTGCTCTTTCTCTCTCTCTCTCTCTCTCTCACCTAAGTAAATAAAATCTAAAAAAGAGAGAGAGAAAGAAAGAAAGAAAGAAAGAAAGAAAGAAAGAAAGAAAGAAAAAAGAAAAGAAAAAAAAAGTCCCTGAGATGGCACATTTAAGGTCCAGCCAGGAGGCTGGTATGGCAGCTATGTAGAGGACGAAGGGAAACATCTATATAGACGGCTAGAGATGAGAGTATGAGATGAGATCCAACAGGTAGTGAGAGGAGTTCCTTCAGGACACTGTGGTCACCAAAATAAAGAATGTGACTTTTACTCTCAGTGTCATGGGAAGATATCAAAGGGCACTGAACAGATGAAGGACATGATCTGGGTTTTTTTAAGGATCACTCTGGTTGACTCATTTGGTAGTCAGAAATCGATAGCTTTAATAGAAACAAGAGATGACACTAGCTTGAACCATGGTGGTAACAGAGGAAGTAGCAAGATATATTTGCATTTTAGGTATATTTAAATGATATCCACAAATTATTGTTTAAGCTTAAGAATAACATGTGGTACCATTTGTGTTTAGAATAGATGGAGATAACAGCCATCAAGAAGAATGAAATCATGCAACGACGTGGATAGAACTAGAGGGTATTATGCTAAGTGAAATAAGTCAGAGAAAAACAAATATACGATTTCATATGTGGAATTTAAGAAACACAACAGATGAACATAGGGCAAGGGAAGGAAAAATAAGATGAAAAACAGAGAGGGAGGCAAACCATAAGAGACTCGTAACTAGGAAACAGGATTGCTGGGTGGGGAGGTAGGTGGGGGAAAGGGATAATTGGGTGATGGAAATTAAGGAGGGCACTTTATGGAATGAGCAATGAGTGTTATATGCAACTGATGAATCACTAAATTCTACCTCTGAGACTAATAATACACTGTATGTTAATTTAATTGAATTTAAATTTTAAAAAAATAGATGGAGATGATATATAAATACATAAAATCCCTGAAAGAATAAATAAGAAATTGGTCGCTTTACTTGCTCCTGATAAGGAGAATTAACAGTCTGGGAAACAAGGGTGGGAAAGAGACTTTTCAATGGACAGCCTTTTGTCCCTTTTGAACTTTGAACCACATGATGTACAAATGATTTTTTAAATTAATTATTTACATTAAAGTTTTTAAACTTAATGAAGGAAACCATGATCTCTAGTTTACATGGACTATATCTTCGTTTACTAGCATTTTAAAAATAATTAAAGGAAAGAAAAATAGAAAAAAACCTTTGAATCAAACCCCCCCCCCAGCACTCTTTGATAGTTCTCCCTTCGAGTTATATGAAGCTGATGTCCTACTAACATAAAAAGAAACCCAATTTGAATTAACAAATATAATATAATCTTTTATTCCCTTAGAACGTACTTTTATTCCCTTAGAACGTACCCTAAAATTTGCTGCTTTCTTTTGTAATTTTCATCAAATCTTTGGAAAATCTTAGTCTATTTTCATACAACCTTTCTTTTAACTACCTAGAGTTTTCACCTAATATTCAGTAATTCAAAAAAGCTCTTCACAGTACATGGAAAATAAAGTACATAGCCAAATTTGATAAGGATTAATGAAGACTTTAAAGTCCAGGAAATTTTACTTCAACATGAAAGCAATTCAAAGTATAGGATAATGCTGAGTGACAGAAGGACAGCCTTTATGTACCCTTAGCATCAGACTGAATTACTCAGGGGAAGCTATGCTCTGCTAGTTTATTGTAACAAAAACAAAAAAGAAAAGAAAAATCTCAGTGGAAACAATATATTACCTCTCCTATAATAGTTGACTGTGATTGGAGGTTTGGTCTGTGGGTGGCTGGGGGACTCAGATCCCAGTGGGGACTCAGAGACAAAGGCTACTCCCATCTTGTGGGATGCCACTTCGTCCATGAAAAGAAACGAGAGCTGTGAGTGAGATTTTTATGGACCAGATCTGAAAAATGCATATGTCACTTCCACCGGTTTTCTATTGGCCAGAACTGATGATATGATATATCAACTAGAAAGGAGCTGGGAAATACATCTTCCAGGGTGCTCCAGACAAAAATAAAACGGTCTGGTGAACACGATATCTCTGTCTCATTGAGGAATCAAGAAAATACACAACTTAAATACATTCCAATAATGTTCCTTTAATTTTGATGTTAATCCTGCCAAATTCAAAAAGATCTTCCATTGACTATTACTGTTATCAGAATACCTTCATGTAGCTTATATATGGGTATTCTGGAATTCTATGTGTAGAATTCATTTTAACTTACATATTTCTCTAAGAATTTATTTTCTAAAGGAACATTCTCCTGAGCTTACTCAAGTGGATTCTCAAAACCTCTCAGATTCCAAAACCTACCTTCCTACATTTACAGCAGTCAAATATGGACTCCAGAAATAGATAAGCAAGTACACATTATTCTTATTTTTTTATTTTTTATTTTTTAAAGATTTTATTTATTTATTTGACAGAGAGAGAGAGAGAGAGATCACAAGTAAGCAGAGAGGCAGGCAGAAAGAGAGGAGGAAGCAGGCTCCCTGCTGAGTAGAAAGCCCGATTTGGGGCTCGATCCCAGGACCCTAAGATCATGACCTGAGCTGAAGGCAGAGGCTTAACCCACTGAGCCACCCAGGTGCCCCTACATTGTTTTTAAATTCAGTAAAATCTGAGGCACCTGGCCGGCTCAGCTAGTAAAGGATTTGACTCTTGATCTTGGGGGTGTGAGTTCAAGCCCCACATTGGGTGTAGAGATTATTTAAAAATAAAATGGTAAAAAACAATTTAGTAAAATCTTTGTCAATTTAATAAAGTATACTTATGAAAAAAGTGCTTAATATTTCTATATTCATATGCAAACTTCCATATACTATTATGAATTGTTATCTTGTGCATATACACATTATTTATTTAATTAAATTGGAAGAATCTTATAGTAAACATTTTTTTCTGTTTTTTTTTTATTAACATATAATGTATCATTCGTTTCAGGGGCACAGGTCTGTGAGTCATCAGTCTTGTACAATTCACGACACTCACCATAGCACATACCCTCCCCAATGTCCAACATCTAGCCACTCAGTCCCTCCCTCCCCCCCTCCCTTCCCCTCCCCTCCCCTCCAGAAACCCTCAGTTTATTTCCTGAGATTAAGAGTCTCTTATGATTTGTCTCCCTCTCTGGCTTTATCTTGTTTTATTTTTCCCTCCCTTCCCCTATGATCCTCTGTCTTATTTCTCAAATTCCTCATATCAGTGAGGTCATCTGATAATTGTCCTTCTCTGATTGACTTATTTCACTTACCATAATACCCTCTAGTTCCATCCACATTGTTGCAAATCACAAGATTTCAAGGGTTTTTTTTGATGGTTGCATAATATTCCTAGCAGACATTTTTTTTTTCCTGTAAACATGATTTACATATAATCAGCATTCAGTTAAAATGAGCTACTTCATACAAATACATTACTCTATCTGCCTCAAAGGACCTCCCCTCTTCTAAGTTACACTTCAATATATACTTTTATCACATAAAATATGAGTCACATATGATAAATTATATTTGTTTCAATTATACATTTATTTATGAAAAAAATATTTATTATGTACCTACAATCTGCCAGACAGTGTGGAGAGTGATAAGAACAAACTAAGAGATGGATATTGTCCTACCTTCGTGGAATTTGCAGTTTTAAAGGGCCATGAATACATATTTACAATATATTGTAATAAATGTATATGCTGTCAAAAGTACAACTTGTGAACTTGGAAGTACTTAGAAGAGGAAAAACGGGAGAAGAAGAAGAACTTCCTACAAAAGCTCTGCCTGAAATAATTAACAATATCCCAGAACATGATACTAGGTCCCAAGAAGTTATCATTACAGAGTCAATCTTACTTCTTTTCAAGGAACTTAACATCTTATGCTAAAAAATATATTGTTATCTCAGCTTCTATTAAGATTATTGTTTGCTGACAAAGTGAGTACTTTTGTATATACCTATTTATTCATAGCACTGTGATAATGGCTTTTTTCCCTTGGTTATATCAAGAATTAAACCATTCTACACTTTTTAAATCTTATAATCAACGAGGATTACTAGTACATTTATATAGTTATGCCTTTAATAGGATGCATCTGAATTCATCAAGCCACAATAAATTGTTTAAGCTCTCATGGTCAATCATTAAAAGTGGATTTGTAATTTAATTTCTCAAATTTGAGGTCAAAACTCATTATAGACAGGTTTCCACACATGTTTTTAAAATGTTTAATCCCATTCTATTATAAAGGAATACCTGGGAACCCAAAAGGAATAGATTTAATTCCAGATAATTTATTTAACTTTTTTAATTATTTAATTTAATTTTTGAAATCAACACTGTGCCTAAAACCAAAATTAAAGACTATTTCCCCTAATACATGGGTCTTCCCAATGGCCCATGACATCTATAGTAGTTTGCTAGGGCTGTCATAACAAAATATCCCACACCACGTGTCTCTAATAACAGAAATTTATTTTCTCTCGGTTCTGGAGGTAGAAGTCCAAGACTGTGGTGAGTTTGGCTTGGAGGGACATTCTCCAGCACCCTAGTGTCTCTTCCCCTTCTTGTTCAGATACCAGTCATATCAAATTAGAGCCTCTCTCTAATAACCACCTAGTATCTCCAAATATGATTACATTCTAAGGTAACAGCAGTTAGGAGTTCACCCTATAAGTTTCAAGAGGGACACATTTCAGCCCATTATAACAACCCCAAGTGGTTTTTCTTCCAAAGAAAAAGGATTTCCTAATAAATTAATTCTGCCCAAGAAAATGTTTACAGGACACCCAAAGGCAATCTATAAATGAGTGTACAGTTACACCAAAATCACCTGCTAAATATCTTACAAATGCAAACTCTTGGGGGCACCTGGTGGGCTCAGTCAGTAAAGCATGGGACCCTTGATCTCATGAGTTCAAGCTTCACATTGGGCACAGACTCTACTTTAAAAAAAAAAAAAAAAAAGAGCAAACTCTAAAGCCTGCTCCCACCACTAACCCTACCTCCAAAAGTTTCAATAAGTCTAGAGTAGAATCTAGGAATTTGCATTTTTTAAATGTTTAGGAGACTCTGCCATGCTGCCACACTTAAGAAGCTCTGTTTGGGGTGCCTGGTTGGCTCAGTTGGTTTAAGCATCTGCCTTTCGTTCAGGTCATGATCCTAGGGTCCTGAGATCGAGCCCCACAGTAGGCTTCCTGCTCATCGGGGAGCCGGTATCTCCTTCTGCCTGCCTCCCCCCCTGCTCATGCTCTCTCTAGCTCTCTCTTTCTCTCTGGCAAATAAATAAATAAAATCTTAAAAAAAAAGTCTGAAAAAGAGAGGATGACCTTGGAATTTTCTGGAAAGAAATAGAACATGTTTCCTTGTACCCCCAAGGGTCCATGTCCTAGGATCAGTTCCATGTAGGAAACTCCAAGTTCTTCTTAGAGGCACAATGTCTGAACCAAGTGATGACCAAAAAATGATGAAGACTTGTCAGCCAGAGCAAATGCTTTCTATCAAGAGAAAAATTCCTTTGCACTTAGGAAAAAAAAAACCCACAAAAGCACAAGTACTTTCTTGTTGCTACTATTCTTGCTGTGGTTTAAGTGACGTAACTCTAAACAACGTAGACCATATGGTGAACACATGTCAGTACCCTGCAGACCAAATCACACAGGCTTTTCAACTTTGAATTTTCATTAATGCTATGGGTCAAATAGGAGTGATTTCACTAATTATATCATTGCATCATGTTGTAAGCAAAGAATTCAGAAAAAAAATCTGTAATTTTGATTAAGCATTCCAATTAAATCTATTGCTATAAATACCAAAATTTATCTTCCTTGGCCTAATCATATAAGGAACTTAAAATTAACTGTCCACAAAGAAAGCCTCCATTAATCTTAATTTCTCAGTGTAATATGTTGTTGGACGTAAACTGGTTTGAGTTGAATAGTTCTTTTTTCCAGGTTTTCTAAAACAAATTGTACCATTTTACCCCTTGTGCATTAGCGATTAGAAACTTCATATTAAAAACCAAGCTTCATTCCACATACCAAAAAAAAAATCGTGATTATTCCCACTTTATCTTTAGCATTTTTCCACTACTTATCAAATTACTCTCCCTCGTCTTTTCGTAAACTTTTGAAACTACAAAGAACCTTAGCGTTCTAATCCATCACTTCTCTTCCCTCTAGCACCACCCCCTGAGTCCCAGCTATAACCATTTCTCATCGAGACAACTGAGAAGACCCCTACGGCCCTAGCTCTCTTCCCATTTGTCCCCCACCATCCAACCAGAACCATCCATTCAAAAGCTTGTCAGCACTCACCCCATGTCCAGGCATCCTATCCATCCTCCAACAGCCTCCATCCCACAACAGGCACACCTTAAGCTCTATCTTTCCACTGTCTTTATGACAAAGCTAAAACTCCTTAACTCAGACAGTCAGGCCCTACAGAAGCTGGTACCTCTGTGGTCTCCACCCTCACCTTAAGCCGTGCGAGCTCACTCGCAGTCTTGGCTCCAGTGGGCATCTATCTTTAGATGTCCTGACACTCCCTACATTGTTAAAAAAAAAACCTTCCGCTTACAATTCATTCTGCCTGAAATGGTCTTCCATCCTTCTATACCTGATTGACTTACTGTTGGAGCTAGCTACCTTTTTTCAGAGATGTCAGCGCCTCGGGTAGGAAATGGACCTCATGTTGTTTCATCTGTTGAATTGGAAGCACATCTAAAAGAAACCAACCTACTGTCAAGCAAACCTTGAAAATCGGTTGTATGGGGGCACCTGGGCCGCTCAGTGGGTTAAGCCTCTGCCTTTGGCTCAGGTCATGATCTCAGGTTCCTGGAATCAAGCCCCGCATTGGGCTCTCTGCTCAGCAGGGAAGCCTGCTCTGTCCACCTCTCTGCCTACTTGTGATCTCGATCTCTCTCTCTCTCTCTCTCTCTCTGTCAAATAAATAAATAAAAAATCTTATAAAAAAAAGAAAAAGAAAATCAGGTGTACATATGGATATCAAGGAGTACAGGAAGGAGGAGAGAAAGAGTTTTCTTTCTCTTTTACTAAATCTGAAGAAACAGGTCCTGAAGTTTTTCCAAGAGCTAAGCCTTTTGTAAAAGCCTCTCTGATGTCTTATCAGTGTGATCTATCCTAGGTAACAATGATGGCAGGAAAGAACAGTTAAATAAACCTCATATCATTGTTTTAGTGTCTCTTAAATGAGCTGCAAAAGGTCTGGGAATGTAGATCAATAGACTCTACATTTGATGAAGCTTGTTTAAAGTGTCTACAGAGACGAGCAGGAAATTGACTTGTAAGTTACTTTAGAACTTATGAGTACTATGCTTTGGGATCATGTCTTAAAGGAATATATCAAATAATGAACGTGGTGGTGAAATATTCATTCATTTGTTTGACTTGTATGGAAGAACTCTGAGGATTTATTTCTTCTTTGAAAGCAAATGTTAAGTATTGTCTGAAAAAAACATCATTGAAACTGGGTTTATCTGAACCTAGGAACACATTCTATTTTAATTTCTGTATAAAATAAGTCTTTGTCAGGATTAGAGGAGGCACAATAAATATTACTAGGTTATACTAATATCACAAAGCTTGCTAATGGAAATCTAATTTTTAAAATTTTAATATATTTAATTTCTCTTTAATTTACAAACTTTGATAATTTATCAAAGAAACCATTGTGCTTTTTTACAATTTGCCAAATGTTTGTTTTAAATAGATTTGTGAGGACTCACGAGCAAAAACAAAAGCCTTCAAAGTCAAATTTGAGAACTGATAACCTGATAACTAAAAGCAGCAACTCTTAAAAATAAAAATGTCCAATAACTAATGAGAGCTAAACAAGAGTATTCAGTTGTAACAAGTGAAACTACCCATGTGTATAAGCCTTTCCCTGGAGTTATAGCTCAGCCTGTTATGACTTGTCATTTTGAAAATTAGATGAGTTTTCCACAGTATAAAGGAAAGATCTCTTAAAATGTGGTTATTACCGTCATAAGTGGTAATGACAGAGTACTTCCAAAGACATTTTTTGTGATGACTTTGAGGTATGGAGCAGTTAAAAATTTATCTAATATCAACAAATTAATCATTTCTAGTAAGACCAAGATTAGCTATTATACCTACTATTGCAAACTACTATATGCTAAACTACATGCCACTCCATATTTAATCTTGCAAGGCCTTACAGTGAGAGACAGGAAATCTCATATGTGATGTGAAAGTGTATTAGGTAAGATTCAATGACATCAGAGGACTTCAGATGATTTATTTAAGATAAATTTGGGATGAAAGAAAAAAAATTTAAATACAATACTTTACTTAGCTGTCCAATATTTTCTTTTTTTTAAAAGATTTTATTTATTTATTTAACAGAGCGAGAACACAAGCAGGCAGAGAGGCAGGCAGAGGCGGAGAGAGGAGCAGGCTCCCTGCGGAGCAAGGAGCCCGATGCGGGACTCGATCCCAAGACGCTGAGATCATGACCTGAGTCAAAGGCAGCTGCTTAACCAACTGAGCCACCCAGGCGTCCCCAATATTTTCTTTTTTAAGTAGTCTCTATACCCAACCTGGGGCTTGAACTTATAACCTCGAGATTGAGAGCTGCATGCTCTGCTGACTAAGTCAGCCAGATGCCCCTATTACTCTATTTTTAATATTTGTTTTTATTTTTTTTATTTTTTTTAAAGACTTTATATATTTATGAGAGAGAGAGCAAGTAGGAGGGAGAGGGAGAGATGCAGAGCAGACTCTGCATTAAGCCCAGAGCCTGACACAGGGCTGAATCCCATGACCCAAGATCATGACCTTAGCCGAAACTAAGAGTCTGAAGCTTAATTGACTGAGCCACCCAGGTGCTCCAATATTTGTTTTAATTTAAAAAAATATTGAACAGGTGGGGTGCACTGGACATGGAGCCTGCTTGAGATTCCCTCTCTCTGTGCCCATCACCCACCCTTGCATGTGTGTGTGTGTGTGTGTTCGCGTGTGTGCGCGCATGCACAGACGTGTGCGTGCTCTCTCTCTCAAAATAAATAAATAAATAAATGAGTACATACTAACATCAGCCAGGAAGAGTCTTGTGTACAGGAAATATAGAAACAAATAAAGCTATAATTCCTGAATTCCAGTGTGTTCTAATGATGCTAATCATTTTCTAATCACTTCATTCCATCTTATGGTGGATGCCTCAATATCACATAACCACTGCATATACATATTGTACTTTAATATATGTATTGTGTCTTAAGCTTATAAAGGACATAATTCATACCTGTAAAGCACATTCAGAAAAATTATTTCCCTAGCTTAAAAATAGGCAGCTTCCCAGTACTTGTGCAGGCCAGCAAATTTCCATAAAATATTGACTAAAAGATATTTGGCTTCCCTAAAGAGAGTTCAGATGCAGAACTCTTTGCTAGACTTTAATAGATGAGCAAACCTGTTAGGGTTAGCTTCGGAGTCAGGGGATAATACTAAAGCATGTAATGTAACTAAGAGGGTAAGGTAAAATTTCTCAGCTTAAATAAATTTAAATTAGATTGAATACTTTCAGAAGAGTTGCTTTTCAGAAGAACCAGCTCCAGAGTAGAGTAAAACTGATTCCA
Organism: Nasua narica; assembly: GCA_028533885.1. Classification (NCBI taxonomy): domain Eukaryota; kingdom Metazoa; phylum Chordata; class Mammalia; order Carnivora; family Procyonidae; genus Nasua; species Nasua narica. Next base: position 140,083,919 of record CM052800.1, on the reverse strand, counting down.
GGGGTGCGTGGCTGGCTCAGTCCCTAGAACATGCAACTTTTGAGCTCAGGGTCTTGCGTTCAAGCCCTACATTGGTCAGAGTTTACTTAAAAAAAAAAAGAAAAGAAAAACCTAAAAATGAATTCCAGAAGATTATTCACTGATTAATATATATGAAAATTCAAATTGTCCCCTCAAGAAAACCGAAGAAAGTAAGAAAGAAACTAATGCATTTAAAGGCCTCATTTCGGGCGCCTGGGTGGCTCAGTTGGTTGAGCGACGGCCTTCGGCTCGGGTCATGATCCCGGAGTCCTGGGATCGAGTCCCACATCGGGCTCCCGGCTCCGCGGGGAGTCCACTTCTCCCTCTGACCTTCTCCCCTCTCATGCTCTCTCTCACTGTCTCTATCTCAAATAAATAAAATCTTTAAAATAAAATAAAATAAAGGCCTCATTTCTGGCCAGATGAAGACATTATATGGACTATGAATTAAAGGCACAAAACATTTCTTGTATAAAAGTACCTATTGGGGCGCCTGGGTGGCTCAGTGGGTTAAAGCCTCTGCCTTCGGTCCAGGCATGATCTCAGGGTCCTGGGATGGAGCCCCACATCGGGCTCTCTGCTCAGCAGGGGAGCCTGCTTCCCCCTCTCTCTCTGCCTGCCTCTCTGCCTACTTGTGATCTCTCTCTCTCTGTCAAATAAAATAAATAAAAAATCTTAAAAAAAAAAAAAAAGTGCCTATTTTCCCTAAATGTAAGCTTTCACAGGGGGCCTCAGAGATCGCTTTACCGTTCCTGGAAAGCACATTCCTTCTCAAAACATTCACACTAACCCTGTGAACAAGTTGTTGAATTTCTCCCAGCCTAACCTTGTTTCATCCTGGGGAAGATAAAGATCAAAATTTCTCAGGATCATAGATCCTATGACCGTAGGGATGTTTAAAAGCTCTACTGTGTATGAAAGACAGCCACTGGCCCCATATAAGAGAAGACCAGTAAACGGTAGCTATTGTTAGTATCTGACCTATTAAATATCTTCGTAGTTTTTCTACGCCCTGTGGTTTAAATTCAGTTTCCACGGCTGCGTTGTTGTTATTTAAATTTTTATTACTTCTATATGACAAAAACCAGAAAAATAAAATTCTTCTTTAGAATTATTTCTCATACCGCCATTGTTCCAATAAAACGCCATTAGCCATACATAGCAGACACACAAAAGGACCTCTAAGATCATTCAAATGCCAGAGAACTTAAGCTCCTTTCCCCAGTCCCATATATTGTGAGCACTGTTGAAAGCTTTTCTTTCCTTTTTTAAGTGATACTACATCTAAGATCTGGGAAATATGAAGGCAGCTGAAAAGCACAAGAGAAATAAATCATTCAGGCAGCAGCAGCCTTACCACCAATATCAGTGTCCACTGCCTTCAGTCCTGTTTTGTGCGACCGAAAACCGGGCAGAACTGCCGACAGGAAGTTTCACTTTATTTGGAACAAGGGAGCACTAGTCACGGGACTAAGGTGCTAGGACTATATACATCTTCCTCAAGACAGCTATATTGTAGATTATATGACAGGAAGAGAAAGGAACAATGTGCTTTTTCAGCTAGTTTGCAAGCTTCCCAGCCTACACCATGGGACTGTGATTTTATTAGCGCTGTGATCATTCCACTGGGGACAGCCGCGGCTCTGTTGACTCAGGCATGCTCGCCTGCCGTCCCTGCTCTATTTTTATCATCGGGGGTGCTGTTCTTCACATTAAAAATAAGCACGCCTGAAAGAAAAAATTTATGCCAAAGAGGTTTCGAAGAAAATGAAAAAAGGGTCCCTACAATGCCCACGAGCCAGGAAACAGATGAAGCAGAACGTACTCAAAAGAATCAGACCAATTACATGATGTAACCATTCTATTCCTGCGGTCATACGGGACTACTGCATTAAAAAAAAAAAAAAAAAAAAAAGCGCCCTAATCCCAACATCTACCTGGGAAGTTATTAGCATGCTTTACCAAATCAAGCTATGGCCAATCGTTAAGCTGATGGACCAAAGCACCCTTTCATATTTATTCCCATGAGAAATAGATACTGATAATGTATATAACTTAAGTCACAAAACTACAGCCCTATAAATGTTCTCTGTTCATCCCCTCCTGCTTAATTAAACGTCACCCATGACTGAGTTTTGTTGGAAGCCACTCAACTTGCTAAATGGTCATGGGGATGAGACTTCATGGACTGGAACCAAAAGAAAAGTCTGAGAAGTTACAAGTGCGAACAAAAAAGGCTTCAGCTATATTCAAGTTTATTTCAAGTTGTAACTAGCATTTCATGTCCCCATCTTCCCCCAGATCTATGTACAACCAAGTCCTAATTCACATTACCTGGAGGGGAACACAATTTTAATGTTTACCAATTTTCCGATTTCTTCAACTTTCTAGCAATTCCCTTTTAACCACATTCACCTTGCCGAATAAACACACTCTTAACTTTTTTGCTCTCCAAACGATTAGAAGGAGAGATCATAAATTTTTAGCAAAGTCTATGGGTTTTGCTTTATGAGAACAAAAGTAACATGCATTGCAACAAAAATAAGAGGAAAATAGGGAGGTCTTAACTTCTCATTTAAACATTTGGGCTATCCTTTATAGCAATACTCCACGAGGTTAGGAAATGATCAGGGAAATTACCTTTTTTTTCCCCTTTTTCTTTGTATTTCTTCTCTCTAGCTGCTCTAATATTCACTTAAATAAGATTGTGTTTGCTCATGGTCACATGCCTATCTTTGTTCTCCAAAATTTGGAGACTTCATTTGGAATTGTGCTATCAAATAAATATGCATGTTCTCAAATTAAAATTGCCACTGTGCACTCTGTGCTCTTGGGTTGTGACCAAGCTAGCTATCCCGGGCAGCTCTGGGACGCATTTGAGGCTTAAATGAGGTTTAAATGTATTCTATTCTGCCCTGTTTCCCTTTCTTTTCAGAGAAGCTTTACCCAGACCCTAGAATCTGGCTTTTCTTCTCCTAAGTGACAACCCTATCTAAAAGCATCGAATAAATAATCTGAGTTTCTCAAAATAAGCAGGGCAAATATGAACAGCGCGAAACTGTTCAGCACAAACTAGCCATTTGTTTCCTATTCAGTCCTATCCTGCTTTCACAAAACCTTCGTAGGTAGTCCAAGGATGGAAGGTGGTGACAACAATGAACTCGGGATTAGTTTACTTTCTCCTATGTTCATCTTTTCTTTTTTTTTATGTTCATCTTTTATCAGCCCTCCCAACCCGTCCTTGACACATCTTCCCTATTGTGTATCTGTGTATCTTTAAGAACTAATCTGCGTTTTACAAGCCCACTTTGTATTCAGAGAAGTTAAAAAGGAGTTTGTTTTTGTGACGTGATTAGCAACTTTTCATTATAATATGAATAGGAAAGGAATTTAGTATAGGTTCAAATTTACATCTCCTTTCACCTTCCCCTCTGTGATCCCCTCACTGAAAGGAAAGAACTGAAAGGAGGTACATCTGGAAAAGCATCTCTTTCTCCCCGCATTGAACATCTGATAGTTACTTCTAAAGCCAAAAGATTTCAATCAAGTCTTTCTGGGCAAATATGCCTTATTGAAAGTAATAACAATATTAGTGCCAAGTTGCCATATGTCCTTGGCACAAGGACCAGCATCAGTGGAATCCAGCAAGGGAGAGAAAGGATGTCCTATAAAAGAGAAAAAACCATTTTCCCTCAGTTTCTGACTCATAACCCGTTTGGGGGAAGGAAGTGACCACTGTTTGTTGTTTTGTTTGGGTTGGGTTTTCTGTTTTGTTTTTCTTGTTTCCTGTTTCTTTTTCTTTTAAGGATATTTCTTTGGAAATACCTTCACCAACATGCAAATATATATGTTCCAGAATGTTAATTACATGTTATATCGAAATTTGGGGGGACCACACACTGGCGTTCTGGTAAATGATATGTGTGTGGGTGGAGGTGGGAAAAGAGAGTTCTCCTGTAGCAGTTACCAGTTTTCAAGGTTGTAAGTACTGTCACCATGGCTGATTTCAGGCTACCAACATGATGTCAGCTGCACATAGACTTAGGCAAAGATGTGGCAAGCAACTCGTATGCACTGGTGTAAGCAATCTCCACCATGAGTATTGTTTAAATAAACTAAGGTACATGTCTACAACATCACAATACTACCTACTGTATCGTGCAATCATTGAAATATCCATGGGGTGCCTGGGTGACTCAGTCAGTTAAGCATCCAACTTTTGATTTTGGCTTAAGTCATGATCTCAGGGCCACAAGATCGAGCCCCAAGACGGGCTCCACGCTTAGCAGGGCATCTGCTTGAGATTCTCTCTCTCCCTCTCCATCCACTTCTATCCCTCTTTCAATCTCTCTCTCTATATATATAATATAAATAAATAAATCTTTTAAAAAAAGAATGTGATAAAAATTGACAATTATATCAATAAATGAATTTCAAGGTGGCTATTACTTTATTTAGTAATAAAGTAAAATTCTCTATTACTTTCGTGACTGTAAATTGATATATAATACATATCATACAAACAAAAAGTGGCTAAGTTTATTTTATTTTTTTTAAGATATTATTTATTTATTTGACAGAGAGAGACCCAGCCAGGAAGGGAACACAAGCAAGGGGACTGGGAAAGGGAGAAGCAGGCTTCCCGCTGAGCAGGGAGCCCAATGTGGGGCTCAGTCCCAGGACTTTGGGATCATGACCTGAGCTGAAGGCAGATGCTTAAACTACTGAGCCACCCCTGTGCCCCAAAAAGTGGCTAAATTTAAATAAAAAGTTAATATAATGCCATGTGTACTGAGCATCTTATGTGTTACCTCACTGAAGATTCACAACACCTTGATAAGGTAGGTATATTATTACTATCACTTAATTTTCTTAAGATTTTATTTTTAAGTAATCTGTACACCCAACATGGGCTCAAACTCACAACCCATGATCAAGAGTCACATGCTCTAGGGCCCCTGGGTGGCGCAGTTGGTTGAGCGACTGCCTTCAGCTCGGGTCATGATCCCGGAGTCCGGGGATCGAGTCCCACATCGGGCTCCCAACTCCATGGGGAGTCCGCTTCTCACTCTGACCTGCTCTCTCTCTCTCTCTCTTTCCTAATAAATAAATAAAATCTTTAAAAATAAAAAAAATAAAAAAAAAAAAGAGTCACATGCTCTATTGACTAAGCCAGTCAAGTGCCCCAATCATCACTTAGAAACAAGGAAACAGCATCAAACTACTGTAGTAAGTGGCAGAGTCAGAATTTAAGACCATCAGACTTCAAAACCCAAGTTTTTAGTAAGTCCTCTGCCTATATGTCTTATTGAATATAATCACAGGGGGGACATCTTTCCTTTTTTTACCAATTATTTCCCCTGGTATGTGCAAAAGAGATCACAGACAAGTTTATGTTCTAAGTCCACATTACTGTAATATTTGAACATTTATTGCATGTGTTATTTTATTTATTTAGTCAGAAAAAAAAAAGTGAACTTTTGGGGCACCTGGCTGATTCAGTTGGTAGAACATATGACTCTTGAGCTCGGGGTTGTAAGTCCAAGCCCCACATTGGGTGTAGAGATTACCTAAAAAAATAAAATATTTTTTAAACAATTAAAATAAAATAAATAAAGTAAAAAATAAAACTGCATCTGTTCAATGGGCTTCTTCATAACGAAATAATAAACAAACAATTTTTGTTTTGTTTTCCATTTTCTCATTGGAAATTTTGAGGACGACCATCTCTTTGGATACTGTAAAAGAAATTCTTCCAGTGGGAGAAAAAGAGACTAATAACTCTAAAGTACATACCAGCCCTATAGATCTATGAAAAGTTGCGATTTAAGTCTCATTAGACCCGTCAGAAAGTTTCCATGATAGGAGAACACTATGACTCACTGCTTACCACCATAGTTATTCCTTTTCCCCATCTATTCATGAAGTTTGTATATTGACTGGGAGAAGCTTCAGGTTGGCAGGGCCTAATAACATCTAATGTAGGAAATATCTTACCACTTCCTCCAAAAAGCCTTTTCTAGAATATCAGGGGGCACCTGGCTGGCTCATTCAGTAGCGTTTGTGACTCTTGATCTTGGGATTATGGGTTTGAGCCCCACGTTGGATCTAGAAATTACTTAAAAATAAAAAAAAAAATTTAAGATTTTTATTTATTTCTTTGACAGAGAGACAGAGAGCACAAGCAGGGGGAGCAGCAAAGGGAGAGGAAGAAACAGACTCCCCTCTGAACAGGGAGGCCAACATGGGGCCTGATCCCAGGACCCTGAGATCATGACCTGAGCCAAAGGCAGAGGCTTAATTAACTGAGCAACACAAGTGCTCCAAAATAAAATCTTTTAAAAAAAGCATTTTCTAGGACATCAGACCAACTCCTCAGTTTATGTTAAACCGAACACTCATTACCTCCTGGAGCATCTTATCTAAAGTCCAAACTGAACTCAGAATCCATCTAACCCAAGTTGAAACTCATATTATGTCCTGAATTAAAGGAATTAAGTCAAAATCAAAGCAATTTAGGAGACACAAAATCCAGATGCCCCAATTTTTACCTCCCTTTTATACTAAAATTGTGTAATTAGCAAGTAGGCTGTCCCATTTCAAAAATATTACTCATGTATCCTTAGTGGTTGCAAGGATAAAAGGGAAACAGATTTACCACTGACTGATCTTTTTTGTCCTTTCTATTACCATTCAAACTATGCTAATCAATGCCCAGGCCTCATTCAGTGGTCTACATTTCAAGAGCTTTCTCTGAAAGCAGATGGACATGACTATCTGTAAACCCTGGAGAAAATTTCAGATACTAGACTCTTCTCTAAGTCTTGAAAATACTGAGTAGAGAGAGTCAGACATTTGGCAGTGTGAAGGCCCTTTTCAGCAATTTCAGAATTGAGGGTCATATGAGAATTTAAGTTAGAAGAATAAACAGCTTCCATGATGACCGTTTATTTCCTCAGAAATGTGTATTATGTTCTCTGAGAATTTTTTGAATGTAAAATATGCTCATCTTAGAGCTTTCCACTGAGATCCAACTTCCTCTGCCTGAGTAAAATTAATTTCTCTTTCCCCAAAGAAAAGTTTCTCAGATGGCTTTCATAGGCAACTAGGTTCCTTCCACAGGCTCTTAGAAAGGAGCCTTTTGGTGACAAGTCCTCTGGTCTTAGTTTCTATTTTATTTTTGTGATATTAAAGTCTACCATTTTTATTGGAAGGTAATGTTGATATTTTCTCCAATCTCCTTTAAGCATTTTTGAACTAGGCTATATATTTAAGACCCCACAAATAAAATAAATTATGACTAATGAGATTAATTTGAAAATGGAAAATGGAACTGATAATTTGTGTCCCAGGATGCCTGGGTGACTCAGCTGGCAAAATGGCCAACTCTTGATTCTGCCTCAGTTCATGATCTCATGATGGTGGGATCAAGCCCCAAGTCAGGTTCTGTGCTTAGTGTGGACCCTGCTTCAAGATTCTCTCCCTCCTCTCCCTTTGCCCCTAGCCCCCATCCCTGTTCTTGTGTGCTTTCTCTCTATGGAAAGAAAAAGAAGAAAGAAAAGAAAGAAAGAGGAAGAAAGAAAGAAAGAAAGAAAGAGGAAGAAAGAAAGAAAGAGAGAGGAAGAAAGAGAGAGAGAGAGAGAGGAAGGAAGGAAGGAAGAAGAGGGAAGGAAGGAAGAAGGGAAAGGAAGGGAAAGGAAGGAAGAAGGGAAGGGAAAGGAGGGGAAAGGAGGGGAGGGGAAGGGAAGGGAAGGGAAGGGGAGGGGAGGGGAGGGGAGGGGAGGGGAGGGGAGGGGAAGGGAGGGGAGGGGAGAAAATAAAATTTGATTCCTAAACTAATTCATTCTGTAAGAGTCCTTAGTTCTGCTTTTGATGATACATTCCCATCAAAGTCAAGTGTATATCTTCAGCAGAGAGCCAGGCAGGTTTCATGATCACAGTTATTATTAGATGAAAGGTCTGGCAACTTATAGATGAAGCTTATTCTACTCTATTAGTCTTGTATAGGGTTAGAGGAGACAAACCTCTAACTCTGGATCTTCATCCATTTGCCACAGAGTCTTCTGGGTGCACAGCTTAAGATTTGAAGAAGCACTACATGTTCACACTGCCAACTAGCTAGCACCCTATAGATTAAATCCTTATAGTTTTGAAGAAAAAAAACATTGCTTTATATCTTTCAAAATATGCAATATTCAAAATTCCACTTCTAAGAATTTATCTGAAGAAATACAGCACATGTACATGAAGATGCTTTATAAGGATAGTCATTATAGTTATGTTTATGAAAGTTAAAATTAGAAATATATAAAATGTACAAATATAGAAGATCGTTTGAATAAGTCATGAAACATAAAAATGATGGAATGCTATAGAGCTTAAAAAAATGATTTCCTAAACCTATAGTTTGTTAAGCAAGAAAAGGCACATTCACACTTCATTAAATAAATAAAAGATTTTAAAGTATTATAAACTTATTTTTAAAATACACATAAATATACATAACATAAAATCTGGGCTAAAACTCACTAAAATGTTAATAATGATTATCTCTATGTGGTAGAATTTATGTTGATTTTTTTCTGTGTTTTCCATTTTTAATAAATATGTATAATTTTCAATCCAAGCTCTTGCTTTGGAGAAAAATATATAGATGTGTATTTTACTCCACAAAATAAGTAAAGTGAAGTTCACTACTGACTATGACAAGAGCAGTTGGTGGGATGATGAGTCTGAAAGACTGTTTAGAATATGTTCATATGTCTGTAACTGACTTTGAAATAATCTGACAGAAGTCGGAAGAAGGGCACATGGATGTTCATTTCACAATTCTCTTTTTGTTTGTGTTTAATTTTTTTCATAACAAAGGTAAATAAAAAGAGAAAGGGATAGGTTGAAGAGAAAATAAAAGGAGAGAGATCGGATACAAATCAAGAAAATACAGGCAATTCTTTCAAAAAGTCTGTTTTAAAGAAAAGGAGAGAAATGGGATGGTAGCTGGAGGGTATCTGAGACCCAGAGAGAATTTCTTCTAAGATGAAAGAAAATGCAGTTGACCCTTGAACAATGCTGGAGTTGGAGTGCCGATCTTGCCCCCCTCCACCCCACAGTCAAAAATCCACATATAACTTTTTTTTTTTTTTTTTTTTTAAGAACAACTCTATGTCCAATGTGGAGCTCCAACTCGCAACCCCCAGATCGAGTTGCGTGCTGTACCGACTGACCCAGCCAGAGGCCCCACATGTAACTTTGACTCCCCCAAAACAAGTACTAATATCCTGCTGTAGATAGGAAGCCTTTCTGGTAACATAAACAGTTAATTAAGACATATTTTGGGGGCACCTGGGTGGCTCAGTGGGTTAAAGCCTCTGCCTTCGGCTCGGGTCATGATCTCAGGGTCATGGGATCGAGCCCCACATCGGGCTCTCTGCTCCGTGGGGAGCCTGCTTCCCCCTCTCTCTCTGCCTGCCTCTCTGCCTACTTCTGATCCCCCTCTCTCTCTGTCAAATAAATAATAAAAAATATTTTTAAAAAAAGACATATTTTGTCTGTTGTATGTATTACACACTGTATCCTCACAATGATTTAAGTTATAGGAAAGAAAATGTTATTAAGAAAAGCATATGAAAGAGGCGCCTGGGTGGCTCAGTGGTTAAGGTCTCTGCCTTCAGCTCAGGTCACGATCCCAGGGCCCTGAGATCGAGCCCCGCATCGGGCCCTGAGATCGAGCCCCGCATCGGGCTCTCTGCTCAGCGGGGAGCTTCCTTCCCCCTCTCTCTCTGCCTGCCTCTCTGACTACTTGTGATCTCTTTCTCTGTCAAATAAATAAATAAAATCTTTAAAGAGAAAAAAGAAAAGCATATGAAAGAGAAAGTACATTTATAATACTTTACTGTATTTATCACAAAAAACTCTGTAAGTGAACTCATGCAGTTACAATCCATGTTGTTCAAGAGTCAACTGTGTAGCATTTGTAAATGATTAGGAAGGGGGGGTGATGATAATGCAGAAGAGATTTGGGACCTGTTGCTATAAGAATGAGTTTAACTGGGTTATGAAGAGGAAAGATTTATTTACACAAGTAGATTGGCAGGAAACAAGAGGAGGAAAGGTCCAGGCTAAGATGACAGAGATTTTAAGCCTCTATAGGAATTGGATTTTACCCAGCTGATTATTGGGAACCTTCAGAGGATTTCAAACAGGGAAATGGCATGTCAGATTTGTACTCTAGGTAACAACCCTGGACCCAAAACGGGATTCAATTTAGAATGCGAATTGACCCCTTCTTTTCAACAGCTGGTATTTCTTATAGAGTCCCAAACCTGAAAGGCTCAAGTGAATTCTTGTCGAAGGCGTTTTGCACCTTTCTGGAAATCATTTGAGTGTCAACCTATAAAGTTTGTCTCCCAAAAGAATATCAACATTCACTATGTGACTACCAAATGGCCAATATTAGCAAGTGTATTTTTTCTTTGTAATTTCGTATAGGAAAAATGGTATTTCATTACCATTTAAGTTGCATTTACTTAACCTCTAATGAGAATAAACATTTCCATATGTGTATTCATTTTCTGTATTTTTTTCACTACACTGTTCGTAAACTTAATTGCAGCTAAAGGTGAATGTGTTGTGCAATGTATCTTAATAATCCACGAAGTCTCAAGCAAAACAAGAAACCGTATCTATTATCAGCCCAGAACTTCCTTCTCAAAGAACCCTAAGCTTTTAAATTGATGTAAAATATTTAGTTTTAACTCTCTAAACATAGAGTATAAGGAGCTGGACACACAATAACGAACCACAGAGCACATCTTCCCTCGCAGATAAATAGTCAGACCCCATGGGGAACCGTTCCTTGCTATGCCATTACAAAAGATCTCCACACAGACCTTCTGTGGATATGCTGTAGAAAGCTTTTTCTGTCTGCCAGATGTAAACACCACTTGTAAAGCTTTACTTTTTTGAGGAAAGGAATACACAGACATTGTGTATTCTACACAAGCGCAGTATTGAGCAAGAAGAGAAAGTAAGATAAAATCTGGACTTATTTTGGCTTAGTTGCAATTTAGGGATAAAGTTTTGGTAGAGTCCTTAAAGATAGCGAAATAACTGGTCCCTACTAAATAGCTCTCTCAGTGTCTTACATGTGTGGGGAGGGAGAGGGAAGTATATTTGTTGCTGTAATGAAGGATGAATCAACTTTTTTCTGTAAAAGGCCAGATAGCAAATATTTTAAGCTCTGCAGGCCATTTGGTTTCTGTTGCAGCTAGCTGACTCTGTGGTGTATTGAGAATGTAGCCTCAGGGGGCATCTGGGTGGCCCATTGGGTTAAACGTCTAACTCTTGATTTCAGCTCAGGTCATGATTTCTGGGTGACAAGATCAAGCCCCCTGTTGGGCTCCATGCTCAGCAGGGAGTCAGCTTGAGATTTTCTCTCTGCCCCTCCCCACACCCCTGCACTGTCTCTTTCTCTCTCTAAAATAAATAAATAAATCTTTAAAAAAAAATTCGAACTTAGACCTTATTTAAACAAAAGAGCATGGCAGTGTTCTCATACAACCATGTAAATGGGCACTAAAATTTGAATTACATATTATTTTCACATGTCACAAAATACTCTTCTTCCTTTAGTTTTTTCCAATTATTTTAAAGTGTGAAAAACATTCTTTACTCAGGGACTGTATAAAAACAGACATGTGGCCAGATTTGGCCCATGGTCTGCAGTTTGCCTGCTTCTGCTGTAACAGGTTATCGTTTTGAAATGAATCAGTACTTCCGAAGAATTCTGAAGGTAAATAGCCCTTCTAATTCCCCAATGACAATAGTAGCATAAATACTACATGAATGACAAACTGCAAAGAACAGATGATCACATGTGTGAAAGTCGAAGGTATTGTTAAGTTCAGTCATGCAAACTATTCACAACTCATAAGGATCCATTTATTTTTCCTAAAAAAGCTAGTCTACACATTCACATGCTTGTCTTTAATTACATCAGCGTATCCCCTTGGCAGCAAGATTCACGGTAAAGGACAAAGTCCTGGGAAGAGAGGTCACAGCTATGATATGAACTAGCTGTGTGATTTGGAGCAAATCACTTAGACTTTCTTGACTTCCATCTATGAAATAAGGTCACTAGACTAGGTATGAGTTTTTAATCAAGTATATTGAGTTATAGTATAAAGTATTTAATCTGGTTTATATTCTTGGACTTTATGGGCCCTGAATAGATAGAACATTTCTAAATCATTTTTATCTTTGTCCACTATTGACTAAGTCCAGGATCAAGACAAGTACCTGAAACACAGTAAGAAGTTAATAAATATGTTGAAGAAATAAAAAAATATATAAATTCTCTCATAATAAAACAATGTATAAAAAGTTAAAATAAGGTAACATATTCATTTAGCAAATACTTTTTTGTAATTTCTTTTTTAAGTAGACTCTACACCTCACATGGGGCATGAACTAATGCATCCAAGATTAGGAATCCCATGCTAAACCCACTGAGCCAGTCAGGCACCCCTCTTAGCAAATACGCTTTTTCCTTTTTTTTCTTTTTCTTTTCAGCAAATACTTTTTAACCAAGTACGTGTCAGACACTGACACCAAGAGCAATAAGACAACATACCTGTTGGGAAAATTTCAGTCTGGTGGACCCAAGGGCAGAGTGGGGTTGGAACATAAGGCGTGGTGGTAAAACTGACTTCTTTATGCCAATTATGCCTTCTATTGTCTTTTCATAGTTCTTGTATAAGCACTTTGCACAAAGAGTGAAATCAGAAATAGAAGACTGTGGGTGCCTGGGTGGCTGAGTTGGTTAAGCATCTGTCTTTAACTTAGGTCATCATCACAGGGTCCTGGAATCAAGCCCTGCATCAAGCTCCCTGTTGAGCAGGGAGTCTACTTCTCCCTTTCCAAACTCTGCCTCTTCCCCGGCCTGTGCTCGCTCTCTCTCAAAAAAAAACCCAAATAAAATCCTAAAAATAAATAAATAAATAAATAAAATTAAAAATCTCACTCTACATCAAGATTGTCCAATAGAAATAAAATGTGAGCCACATGTGCAATTTTAAATGTACTAATAACCACATTAAAAAGTAAAGAGAAATTAGTGAAATTAATTTTAATAATACGTTTTATACAATGTAACATTCTAAATATTATCACTTCAACATGTAATCAATATGAACAAATATTAATTAGAATGGAGATATTTTATGTATTCTTTTCACATACAATCTTTAAGATTTTTTTTTTAAGATTTCACTTATTTATTTGACAGAGAGAGACACAGCAAGAGAGGGAACACAAGCAGGGGAAGTGGGAGAGGGAGAAGCAGGCTTCCCACTGAGCAGGGAGCCTGATGTGGGGGTCAAACCCAGGACCCTGGGATTATGACCTGAGCTGAAGGTAGACACTTAACAACTGAGCCACCCAACAACTGAGGTGCCCCATAAGATTTTAAGTAATCTCTACACCCAACATGGGACTCGAACGTACACCCTAAGATCAAAAGTCACATGCTCTACTGACTGAGCCCACCAGGCACCCCTCATATACAATCTTTATAATGCAGAGTGTATTTCACATTTCTGGGACATCTTGACTTCTACTAGTCACATTTTGAGTGCTCAATGGCCTAGTAACTAGTGGCTGCTGTATAAGACAGCACAGACGTACACAACTGTATCATGACAGGGAAGGGCAAAAGTCAGAAAGATCTGGTTTTCAAACTCAGCTTTACCACGGAGTGGACCTTGATTAAGTTACTTCAACCTCCTGAGTCACTTTTTCAACTTTAAAATGGGGATGAAACAAAATCTGTCCTTACAGAATTGAGAATTGTATGAGATTATGTTATAAAGTGTGTTCAGTACCGTTAGCATGTGTGTGTGGTGGTGTTAGCTGCTCTTTCACACTCTCCAATTCAAATTAGTCAAGTCTCTTGGCTAAATAAAACCAAATTAAATTTGCAGTCTGGGACATTCGCTCCTCAGATATTTATGGAACTTGTAATTCAAAAAGTTTCTTTATAACGGAAACTTCAATCTTGGGAGATGAATTTTCAAAATATAAATTGTATTGTATTTCAACTACGAGAAATGTAAAAATAAGAGTATTCATAAAATGTCATAGATTCATGTTACCTACATGCAAATAAGAAATCCTAGTAGACCAACTGATATTTTTTTTTAAGACTGTATTTATTTATTTGTCAGAAGGAGAGAGAATAAGCAAGGGGAGCTGCAGGCAGAGGGAGAAGCAGGTTCCCCACTGGGCAGGGAGCCAGATGCTGGACTCAATCCCAGGACCCCAGGGATCATGACCTGAACCGAAGGCAGATACTTAACACACTGAGTTACCCAGGTGTTCTGAGCAACTAACACTTGAGCTAAAAATTAAACTCTGAGGCAGGGTTGAGGGAAAGAAGTGAAAAACCCTTAAAGGCTACAGGCAAAACTTGTGCTCAAGCACCAAGAAATGTATGAAATCACAGCAACAGTGAATAGGTACTGTGGTACTACTGTGTGCTCTGTACCAGCCATTCACCAGAATTATTTTAGTGCACGACCCCTTCAGGGAAAAGGAAAGCATTCTGTTTTTCCTTGACTCCCAAAGGCCTGTCCTGATGCCAGCCACAAGATGAGACATGAGAAAGTTTTACCATGCAAGGGGAAGTTCAAAAGTAGGAAAAATGTTGAGATTTTTTTTATAAAGCTACTTTGACTTAAGTTTTAAGACATCCTTTATCTTGCATTTGTGGTCTTCCTAACTTGGTGCCATTATAATATCATTTCTTTTACTAAATGAATGTGACATCCACGTTGCTACAGATTTCTTTCTTTGTCTTTAATATCATAGCTTAGCTCTTTCCTTCAGCAAATATTCAGGGAGTGTCTTAGTCAGTTTGAGCTGCTGTAACAAAAATGCCATAGGCCAAGTGGCGTAAACAACAAACATTTATTTTTCATAGTTCTGGAGGCTGGAAGTCCGAGATCAAGGTATCAGCATGGTCAGGTTCTCATGAGAGGCCTCTCTGTAGTTTGTAGACGACTAGCTTCCTGCTATTTCCTCACATCAGAGAAGGAAAGAAATCCTCTCTTTTATGTCTCATCTTATAAGGGCACTAATCCCAGTAATGAGGACTCCACCCTCATGTCCTAATAACCTCCCAAAGGCTCCCCCACCAAAGACCATTACACTGGGCTTCACTATATGCACAGAGTGGGATTGGAGGACCCACTCCGCCTATTGCAGCGAGATTTTGCCCTTTTTGCCAGATGCAGTAATAAGCCCTGGAGATACATCAGTGAACAAGAGTTAAAAAAAAAAAAAAAAAAAAGAACGCTCTCCTTACAGAGCTACAGTCAAATGAAGGAAACAGATAATAAGTAAACCAACAAACAAACCAATAGTCAAACTAATTATAAAGTGAGATATGAATTAGTAAGTTTAAAACACGGATGACGTGACAATAATTGGGACAGCCTACTTTGGCCGATAGCGTCAGAAAAAGTCTTTCTGAGGGAATAAAACTAAAACTAAGAAAGTTCACTGGAGATAAAACAAAATACCTGGTACGAAAAACACTAATTACTAGGCTGATTGTTTCCTTCTTTGAGTTCTGAAACCGATTCCACGGGTGGGGGGGCGGGGGAGGGTTGTCTCCTTGCACTCAGCAAGCCTTTCTCAACATCAGCAGGGTGTCCAATAATTCAACTCAATTCTGACATTATCTACCCAAAGATAGCATCAGATTCCACAGGTTAAGGGTTCAGTCCCACAGACTATCCTTCCCACCCCCCTCAGACACCAGTCACAGGCCCAGATTGCTTCCTATGCTTCTGACTGACTGTAAATCAGAGAGTCCTATGACCTGCTCCTCATTTCAACGAATTTGCTTCTACCAGCGGCTCACAGAACTCAGAAACATTTTTACTTACTAGATGCCAGTTTGTTAAAAGAGGATGTAACCCAGAAACAGCAGAAAGAGAGATGTGCATAGGGCAATGGAGCTTCTTTGCCCTCTCCAGGTACCTCCCAGACCTCACTTGTGCATAACCCTTCCAGCTCTTTGAATCCCTTTGGGGTTTTATGGAGGTTTTAATACATAGTCATGATTAATTGAATCATTGGCCAATGGGGATTGGTTCTACTTCTAGGCTCCTCCCCTCCCTAGAAGTCAGAGGGATGGAACTGAAAGTTCCAACCCTCTAATCACAAGGTTGTTTCCCCTAGAGACCAGCCCCCATCCTGAGGCGATCTAGGGGAATTCTAAAAGTCACCTCATTAACATAACAAAAATACCTTTACCACTCTAATGGCTTAAGAAATTCCCTTGGAAATTCCAAGGGCTAAATTTAGGAGCTCTGTGCCAGAAATGGGGATAAAGATTAAATACATATTTCTTACTAGATGTCACAGTATCACAGTTCCCCAGTCTCTAGAGGCTTAACAATCAATTATATTGGATTATAGATCTCAAATTCCAAAGCACTATGCTATAGAGGTATGATTACATTTTGGCTTTAGGAAGATATATTTATCAGCAGCAAAGAGGTTGCATCAAATGGAGAAGCTTAGCACAGAAACAAATGAGGAAACTATTATAATAAACCAAGACTTGAATAAAGTCAGAGATTGTGATGATGAGATATTGTGAGGCCAGAATTAAGCCAAAGCCTTAATTAGAAAGGCAAAGCCTTAATTAGAAAGGCAAAGCCTTAATTAGAAAGCAAAGCAAATAGGATTTTCTGGCTTGGATATGGCAGGAGGCTGTGGGAAGTATCACAAATGATTCTGAGATCTGCTTTCCTAGGCAACATTGTGATGTCATTAACCAAGATAAAGCATCCAGGGATAACAGAACTATGACTTGTTGGCCACCTGCTGTATGTCGGGTTAAATGCTTCATAAACATGAGCAATTGGATAAATCTGGAGATATATACAAAGGCTGGATTTACCCATGGGACTATGAAGTAAGAGGCATCTTACTGCCTGCTGTAGACTGAACGTTTACATCTCCCCAGAATTTGTTGGTTGCAACCTAATCTCCAGTGTGATGGTATTTGGATGTGGAGGTTTGGGGGTATGATTAGGTCACGAGAGCAGAGCCCTCATGAATCAGATTGGTGCCCTTATACAAGAGACCCCAGGGAGCTCCCTTACTCCTTCCACCATGTAAAGACACAGTGAGTGAGTTGGCCTGCCATGAACCAGGAAGTGAGCCCTCAACAGACACTGGATCTGTCAGTCTTTTTTTTTTTTTCTAAGATGTATTTATTTGAGAAGGGGGGGAATGAGAGAGAAACTTAAGCAGACTCCATGCTGAGGATGGAGCCGACATGGGACTCCACCTCACAACTCCGTGATCACAATCAAGAGTTGGATGCTTAACAGATCGCCACCCAGGTGCTCCAGATCTGTCGGTCTCGATCTCAGACTTCCAGCCTCCAGAACTGTGAGAACGTTTGTTGTTTAAGCCTCCCAGTCCATGATATTTTTGTTATAACAGCTAGAACCCCTAAGACACTGCCTTTCTGACCAAGAACAATTTTATTAAGAAGAATAATGTAAAATCACAACTACAAATTTCCGGGACCCTCCCACAGTCTTGGAAAATATCTGAGCAAGTGGAGAAACCTGATGCTTATGCTTCATTACGCTGGTAAATCCTCCTTTGAATGCTCATTAAAAATGAGTTTGAGGGACACCTGACTGGCTCAGTTGGAAGAGCATGTGACTCTTGATCTCAGGGTTATGAGTTCGAATCCCATGTTGGGCATAGAGATTACTTAAAAAAGAACAAAAAAGACTTGAGCAAGTTTATACCCTTACAAAGAAGCCAGTGGAGAAAAATGGGAGAGAGAAAGAGAGGTGGAAAGAGGGCGGCGAGCAATCAGTGGGGGTCCCACTACAGCACAGGAGTTAGTGCGCGTAAGTATTCCTTCATCAGGAACGATAAAGCTGGGCAACGAATGGCTGACCGCAGGAAAAACGTGACATCAAGTAATCACTCATTCCACAGTAAAGAGCGGTCTTTAGACTCCAGACTCATAATTTTAGATTCTTCCCTTAAAAAAAAACTCATCACAAAGAGGTATTTGCATTCCCAAATCCACTGCAGCACTATTCGTAATTGCTAAGATGTGGAAATAACCTGAAGATCCACTGATGGTTGAATGAATAGAGAAAATATGGTACATACCTACAGTGAAATATTTTGAGCCTTAAAAAAGAAGGAAATTCTGCCATACGTGACAACATGGATTAACCTTGAAGACGCCATGCTAAGTGAAATAAGTCAGGCACAGCAGGAGAAATATTACATGACTCCAATTATATGGGCTATCCAAAATAGAGTCTTTGAGAGTCTCTCCCTCTCCCTCTGCCCTTCCCCTGCTCACACACACATTGCTCTCTCTCTCTCTCTCTGTTTCTCTCTCTCAATTAAATAAACCTTTAAAAAATAAAATGAAGATCAAAAGTTAAAATTTGGGTACATATTTTTCTAAATATATACATACTATATTCCTTGTATGTGCTTTTTTTCTTCAACAACATGGGATTCTACTCTACAGTATGTTTTGTAATATTTTGCCCATTTGTAATGTTGTATAAAAATTTTTCTTTTGATAAATACAGGCTTTTTTTTAAATATAAACATGTTAATGGCTCTCTAACATGTTACCGTGTTGCTAAACCACACTTATTTAACCGGTCTTCTACTTACTGGGAATTTAGTTTTGATTTTTAAATATATACCCAGAGCTGGATTAATATCCTTATACAAACATCATTACATATTTGTCCTATTTCCTTAAAAAAAATTCCTAGAATTAGAATCACTGGGTCAAAGGCCATACACGTTTTTAAGGCATGTGATCATACATATTGCCAAATTCTCAGAAAGCTGCTTAAGGCAGCTTTTCTCAACACACCAGCTGTGAATGTCTTCCCTAAGTGCGTGTCATACAGCACACTATGAAGAGTAGGTTTTAAAGATTTTTTTATTTATTAGAGACAGAGACTGAGAATGAGAGGGAAGAAGGTCAGAGGGAGAAGCAGACTTCCCGCAGAGCCGGGAGCCCGATATGGGACTCGATCCCGGGACTCCAGGATCATGACCTGAGCCAAAGGCAGTCGCTCAACCAACTGCGCCACCCAGGCGCCCTGTGAAGAGTAGGTTTTAGAAAGGTATGGTCTTAGTGTGAGTCCTAACCCCAATACTTATTAATATTTCCCTGCTATAATCTTGAGCAAGGAATTCAGCTCCTCTAGGTTCAGTTTCCACTTCCACAAAATGAAAATAATAAGTTCCCAGGGATGCCTGGGTGGCTCAGTCCGTTAAGCGTTTGCCCTCAGCTCAGGTCATGATCCCAGGGTCCTGGGGTCAAGTCCCACATCAGACTCCTTGCTCAGGGAGGAGCTTGCTTCTCCCTCTTTCTCTCCTGCTCCCCTGCTTGTGCTCCCTCCCTCTCTCTCTCTCTGACAAATAAATAAATAAAATCTTAAAAAAAAAAGTTTCCCCATCATGGGACAATTGCCGGAGTTAAAAGTAAAAAGAGGGGTACCTGGCTGGCTTAGTCAGTAGATGGTGAGACTCCTGATCTCATGGTCTTGAGTACAAGCCCCACATTGGGAGTAGAGTTTAAAAGAAAGAAAGAGAGAAAGAGAGAGAGAGGGAGGGAATGAGGAAGGAAGGAAAACGAAATAGACTTGACTAGTGCCTGACTTATAGTAACCTCCTTACAGTTATTATAATTATTTTATCTGCTTTACATTATATTTTTATGGATAGTGAGATCAATATACAATTATATGAATATTCAGTTTTCTATTTTATTGTCCATTCTTGTTTTTCTTTTTGCAACTTGACTGTTCATTTCCTTTGTCTACTTTTATCGGAGTGTTCATCTTTGTTCTTGATTCATAACGATTTATATTTTAAGGATAATAACTTTAAGGAC
Source organism: Nasua narica (assembly GCA_028533885.1). Lineage (NCBI taxonomy): Eukaryota > Metazoa > Chordata > Mammalia > Carnivora > Procyonidae > Nasua > Nasua narica. The sequence continues at coordinate 140,063,923 of CM052800.1, read as the reverse complement.
ATATATTGAGCAAATATTTTTGAAATCTGTCAGTTGAATCTTAGCATTTTGTGATTATCATGTAGAAGAGTTTCTTCAACATTCTATTATGAAAATTTACACCCAAAAAAGTTGGAAGAACAGTAAATGAAACCATTGCCAAACAATTAGATTCAACAATACTTTAATGAATGTCCTTTATCTATCTCTATATATTTTGCTGACAAATTTCAAAATATTTTTGCAGACATCATACCACTGCTATCCACATGATTTAGCATACCCCTCCCAATAATTGAGACATTCTCATTTTTATCCACAAACGTTATTGCTTCGAATATTGGATACACCTAGTTTAGAGAAGTTTTTAGTTGTCTCGTTAAGATTCTAAGGCTAGGGCGCCTGGGTGGCTCAGTTGGTTAAGCAACTGCCTTCGGCTCAGGTCATGATCCCGGAGTCCCAGGATCGAGTCCCAGGATCGAGTCCCAGGATCGAGTCCCACATTGGGCTCCCAGCTCCATGGGGAGTCCGCTTCTCACTCTGACCCTCTCCCCTCGTGCTCTCTCTCACTCTCTTTCCTAATAAATAAATAAATAAATAAAATCTTTAAAAAAAAGATTCTAAGGCTAAATAAATAAATAAACCTATTAGTCTTCAAAATCAAAGATATTTTAGGAACTAAGTTCTCCATTCCCGTAAAACTTAGAGTAAGCCCATAACCATCTACAAAAATCACGAGATCTGACTTTTGCCCACAGCAACCTTCACACTACAGCTGCTGCGAAGATCAGCAGAAGCCAAGAATTCTCCCGAAGCCATGAGAAGCCCAAGTCACCCTTCCTCACCCCACTCCCTCTCTTTTCTAAATATTCCTCATAAAGTAATTCAAATGAGCTTAAGAGCTAAACAGAAGACACCTGGGAACAACTGCTTGAAAGGCAGTTGTGGAAGTTGTTAGCCTCATATAAACGTGAGCAAACAGACCAAATAGCAGCTTGAAATATTTAGTTTAACCTTCCGAGTGCCTACCGGACGTACAACTCATTTGTTTGGTAATTACCTCCCATCTCCTAGGCACAAATTTATCTGCTTCAAACATTCCCCAGCAGAGCAGTCTTCCTTTATTCATCTTGGTGCAGTAAAAAAAGAAGCCGTGATATTCCCAGAATTTTTGTGCAACCACATATGCAACAGAGACAGATTTGTGTTTTTTCCTAGTCATTTCTCTGTATTCAATATTCCACCAGAAGAAGGGAATATTGTTATCAAAATCTAAACCAAATGATGCAAAATAGAGGTTATGAAATATGTGCTCGTTTTAACTCTCCACTAATGCGACTATTGAAAGTTAGGAAGGATTCAAATATTTCACTTCTAAATACAACTTAGCAGAGGCTGGAAGTCATTAAAGACTGCAGAGCTCAGCACCTGTTTAGTGACATTTAATGAAAAGCAGAAACCTCTCCCTTTAGCCATGAATTCTAGCAATTTTAAATTATTACCAGTAATGGGCCTGAAACCCATTATGAAAAGTGTGGGGTTTTGTGCCCTGGAATTTACATCATCAGCAACTCCTTGGAAGCAGGAACTTGGGCGGCATCTGTGAGAGGGTAGGAAGCGTCCACAATACCTTGCAACCAGGTAGGCGTTCCTGAGCGCCCCTGCCAACCCGCCCAGCACACTAAATACAAAGGGTATTTCCTCCTCCACTCGGCCACACTTCTTCCTTGCATTTAAAACGCAAATTCTATTCTCACACACAGTTGTTACTTCTCCACATTTTATGAATGCATCCAAAAAAAAAAAAAAAAGGACACAATAATAAAAGTACTAGCTAATACCCACGATTATTTACAGTTTATGGGATCCCTTTTATAAATTGTCATAATAGAGGACATATAAGGGCGCCTGGGTGGCTCAGTCACTTAAGTGTCTGCCTGCAGCTGGGGTCATGATCCCAGAGTGCTGGGACGGAGCCCTGCGGACTCCCTCCTCATTGGGGAGTCTACTTCTCTCTCTGCCCCTCCCCCACCGCTCACGCACACACTGTCGAGATCGCTCAAATAAATAAACTATTTAAAAAAACATGTAATAGAGATGCAACCGAGTTCTGTTAAATCAATTTTCTCATTTTTCGGTATTTCACAATGATCCTTCAAGAGAATGTGGACGAATAATATACCCATTTAACAGGTAATAAAAGTGGGGCTCAAAGAGATTTCATGACTTCCTCAAGTCATACAGGAAAATGATGCTGGGTCTGCCTCAGGAGGTAATGACAGAACTGAGACATTACCAGAATTTTCTGATTGTCAACCCGGTGCTTGTGCCACCATGACTCTTTAGGCAGTACTTGAATTCCTTTCCAAAGCGGCAAGGCTCTGTATGTTTCTACCCTGGGCACCATCACCACTAGGGGGAGCAATGTGGGAGGGGCTGCAGGAAATGCAGGCAGTGACATGCTTCTTGCTGTGGTCAAGTCAAATCCCTGCTAAATGGAAAACACAGACATCAACATCCATCACTGTGAGAAGGAGCAAGAGAACCTGGGTGTTTCACGGGGCAGGAGATTAAGGAAATGGAAACCACACTGCTGAATTTCAAAAAGACATCACTAAGCTCCAATACAGAGTGCATTTCTGGCGGAGGATTGAAGTCAGAATTCTGGAAAGATAATTATTAGACATTTGCAGTCAAACTACCAGGACAGTTAAGGATCCAGGGAATCATGAAAAACTTACTGTTACTCAATTCAGTATGTGATGCCATGTCCCCCCTAGCTTCTGCCACTGGATTAAAAAAACGATTCTGTTTTGTTCCTTCTTATTGTCAAATCTTTGGGGTGCTTGGCTAGCTCAATCAGTAGACCATGTGACTCTTGATCTTGGGGTTGTGAGTTCGAGCCCCACATTGGGTGCTGAGATTACAAAAAGTAAAAAGTTAGGGGCTCTCGGGTGGCTCAGTGGATACTGTGTCTACCTTCAGCTTAGGTCGTGTTCCCAGGGTCTTAGGTTCAAGCCCCAAGTCAGGCTCCCTGCTTGGTGGGGAGCCTGCTTCTCCTCTCCAGTTGCCTGCCATTCCCCCTGCTTGTGCTATTTCACTGTCAAATAAATAAAATCTTTAAAAAAAAAGTTAAAAACAAAATCTTCTATTCCTCCTACCCTGACAGGTGAATCAGGCAGCAGGAAAAGGGATTAATGGATCATGTTACCAAGAATGAAAGAACTGGACATTTTGCAAGACTGTGCCCACACTGGATGTCATTTGCCAGCCATTGTTGTCTCAACCTGAATGTAATTTAAAGTGTAGTAAAACTGCCATTAATAGCGAAAGTCAGGGCTCCTGGCTGGTTCAGTCAATAGAGCGTGCGACTCTTGATCTTGGGGTCATGAGTTCAAGCTCCATGTTGGGTGTAGAGATTGCTTAAAAAGAAAAGGAAATAATAAAAGCTGGCATTTTTGTTTGCTAAGCCCTGTGCCGAGTGCTTTGACTGCATTCTCGTTTATTCTTCACCCCTCCTTTATTAAAAAGATTTTATCCACCCATTTGACAGAGAGAGATAGACAGCCAGAGAGGGAACACAAGCAGGGGGAGTGGGAGAGAGAGAGAAGGAGGCTTCCCGCTGAGCAGGGAGCCCGGTGTGAGGCTCAATCCCATGCTCCTGGGAGCATGACCTGAGCCAAAGGCAACTCGATTAAGGACTGAGCCATCCAGGGGCCACCACCCCTTTCCTACTAGACTTTGTCTCTATTACCAGAGAAGAAATCTTAAACACACAGTTAACATGAGCTAAAATTTGCACCCAGTTTTTCTGATGGAAGATTATGGGGCTCTTAACTATTATATTATACTGTCTTAATCTAAATAAAATGGGATGTCTAAAAATTAAAATAAACGAAGAGAGGGAAATAGAAAAATACATGAGATATTACTCACATTCTTTTAAAAAGGCACATTTCATTTTCTTTCTTTTTTTAAAAAAAGCTATTATTTATTTGTCAGAGAAAGAGAGAGAGAGAGAGCACAAACTGAGGAGGGGTAAAGGGAGAAGCAGGCTCCCAGATAAGCTCAATGCGGGACTTAATCCCAGCTCCGGGATCATGATCCAGCCGAAGGCAGATGCTTAACTGACCTACCCAGAAGTCCCATCATTTTCATGTGAAATGTGCAGATGATGTTTTCTGTCACATGCACAAAATAATGTCAATAAAACATTTTCTACAGCACATGCATGCCTGGCCCAGCATTGGGGGACTGTAGTGTTCACCTGGGACAGCTTTTACAGAAGCTGTGGAGGAGGTGAAGACTCTTTAGTGTTCTCTCCTGACTTGATTTTGAATGGAAAGTAAATATCTGCTTTCTCACTGCATATGGCAAGTCTTAATGCTTCTTGATTTTAGTTATAAAAGTCAAAGTATGTCACACAGAGAAAGAATAAAAGACACACAGACATCAACCTCTTGGGGGGAAAATCATAATATATATTCCTTTCCACATTCCAAAGCTGGAAAGTACTGCTTTTTAAGGAATATTTGTGGGGTATCAAAGTCTTCCTAACAAGGATAATTTAATTTGATGGCAAAGACAGTGAGAAGATCTTCTCTGCAAAAGCAAAGGTGGTTCCATTTTTAATTCTTCAGTTTTACCACTACGGTCTAGTAAGTAGGTACTTCTAGACTGATGGTTACAGTTAATTTGATCAAATGAAAAAGTTTGGAAATAAAACCATAGACAGCTCAATTTGTTGGGATTATTCTAAAACATGAACTGCTGATGTCTTTAGGAGTTGAGCTTCTTAAAAGAAAAAAAAAAAAAAAAGTTGAGCTTGTAGAAAGTAACTGAGGCCAAAAGAGTACAGGTGGCCTTAATAAGTTTTTCAGGTGGTTAAGAGAGGTACGAAGTTATTTGTTGAGCTGTTTTTTAAAGTTAATGTTTGTTGACCATTTGTGACAATAGCCAAGTTTATTTCAAAATGCCTTACTCAATTACACTTACTAGAAGAGCCTTTCAAAAGAGAAATTACAGACCTATATGTTTAAGTACAATCCATGAAAATACTGAAAAAGTAGTAAGTACATCAATATAAACATTTTGGAAGCTAGTTCTTTGCCTTATATGTAACTGTAACTCCCCTTGCCCCAGGGGAAATGGAGCTACCTGAGAAGATTTAAAATACAAAACAAAAAAACCAAACAAACAAAAAACCTGTATAAAGGTCTTGAGAATACCTCCTCCTTGTCCCTTAAAACAATAGAAATAAGATTGATTCTTTTTCCTCTTGCATCTATACAGATCCTTATTAGTCCTAAAAAAAAATGATAAACACCTTATCATTTTAAAATTCTCTAAGTTGGGGTGACTGGGTGGCTCAGCCAGTTAAGTGTCTGCCTTGGGCTTTGGTTATGATCTCAGGGTCCTGGGATGGAGCCCCGAGTTAGACTCTCCCCTCAGCAGTGAGCCTGCTTCTCCCTCTCCCTCCACCTTTGCGATCTCTCGCCCTCTCTCAAATAAACAAACAAACAAACAAATAAATAAAATCTTTTTAGAAAATTCTCTAGGTTTAGAGGGTGCCTAGCTGGCTCAGTTGGTACAGCATGTAACTCTCTTGATCTCAGGGATGTAAGTTCAAGCCCCGCATTGGGTGTAGAGATACTTAAAAATAAAATCTTTAGGGGCACCTGGGTGGTTCAGTCAGTTAAGAATCAGGCTCTTGGGTGCCTGGGTGGCTCAGTTGGTTGGGCGACTGCCTTCGGCTCAGGTCATGATCCCGGAGACCTGGGATTGAGTCCCACATCGGGCTCCCAGCTCCAAGGGGAGTCCACTTCTCACTCTGACCTTCTCCCTTCTCATGCTCTCTCTCACTCTCTCTCTTTCTCAAATAAATAAATAAAAATCTTTAAAAAAAAAAAAAAGAATCAGGCTCTTGATTTTGGCTCAGGTTATGATCTCAAGACCGTGAGATGCAGCCCCACAGCTGGCTCCATGGAGCCTGCTTAGGATTCTCTCTCTCCCTCTCCCTCTTCCCTTCCCCTTCCTTGTTTCTCAATCTCTCTCTGAAAAAATTAAAATAAAACAAAATCTTTGAAATATATATATATTTTTCATTTTCTAAGTTTATATGAAAATTTCACATGTAAGTTCCATAGAAAGAAATGGCTGGGAAGAGTAATGGTCAGGGAGGAAGGCCAGCAATTCAGAATTTGTCCCACCCATGCCCTACCCACCTCACACACTAAGTATTCTTGGCTTGTCCATCTCAATATATAGCCATTATATTCTGAGAAGATCGCTTAATGAGAATGAAACTAATACCAGCTACACACAAAAAAATCCACATTTATCTTATGCTAGGACAAAGGAAAATAGAAACAGCTTTGCAATTGAGCAATGTTATGGGGTTAAATAAAGTCAGTCTAGTAGATCTTGTTTCATGATTTAAGACTTAATTCCGAACTTTATATATTATATACAAATGGAAACTAGTGAGAAGGCAAATGCTGGTCTTCTATGAGTCTGAGCACCAATTTTAATTAACTGGAAACCATTAACAGTCCTCTCTTTATTCCTTTCCTGTATTTTCTTTTATTTCTTAACCCTTTCAAGATTTTATTTATTGGGGCACCTGAGTGACTCAGTCAGTTGGGCGGCTGCCTTCGGCTCAGGTCATGATTCCAGGCTCCTGGGATCGAGTCCCTCATGGGGCTCCCTGCTCAGCGGGGAGTCTGCCTCTCCCCTGCCTTCAATTCCTCTTGCTTGTGCTTGCTCTCTGTCCCTCTCTCACTTGCTCTCTCTGTGTCAAATAAATAAAATATTTTTTTTTTAAGATTTTATTCATTTATTTAACAGAGAGAGAACACAAGCAGGCAGAGAGGCAGGCAGAGGCAGAGAGAGGAGCAGGCCCCCCGCTGAGCAAGGAGCCCGATGCAGGACTGGATCCCAGGACGCCGAGATCATGACCTGAGCCCAAGCCAGCTGCTTAACCAACTGAGCCACCCAGGCGTCCCTCAAATAAATAAAATCTTAAAAAAAAAAAAGATTTTATTTATTTGAAAGAGAGAGAGAGCACAAGTGCACATGCGAGCAGAGAGGAGGGGCAGGAAGAAGCCGACTCCCCACTCAGCAGGAAGCCCGATGCGGGGCTCTATTCCAGAACCCTGAGATCGTGACCTGAGCCAAAGGCACAGGCTTACCTGACTGAGCCACCCAAGCGCCCCCCTCCTTTACTGTATTTTCTACTCAAAACCTGGATTCCTTTCAAAAGGAACTCCATTAACTGAGGAGAATCTTTCCTAAGTTTTTGTTTCTCTCTCTAGAAGTAAATATCGCCTATCACCCTAATTTGGAATAATGCAGTTTCATAGCAGAATATTTATTTTCTCTATAAATCATTTATTTATTTATAAATTATTGTGAGCTATCATTTTAAAAGGGAAAAAAAGGAAAACATCTAAAAACCAGGCACAATTTTTTAAGGCTATTCGTTACAGGACAAAATTTAGCCCGAGAGGCACTCTCATGCTATTCCTCTAAAGTACAGAATGAGAACAAATCAATCGTCAACTGTGTAGAGTGACATTTTCATTAGAATACTTGGAATATACATTAGAGGGGCGCCTGGGTGGCTCAGCCTTTAAGGGTCAGCCTTCGGCTCGGGTCATGATCTCATGGTCCTGGAATCGAGCCCCACATGGGGCTCCCTGCTCTCAGTGGGAAGCCTACTTCTCCCTCTCCCACTCTCTCTGCTGTGTTCTCTCTCTGTGTCTCTCTCTGTCAAGTAAATAAATAAAATCTTTAAAAAAACAAAAAAAGGAATATACATTGGAATACAGAGCATGAGAAGAATAGGGAAAAAAATTTTTTAAAAGGAAGGAATAGTTTAAAATATGAATAGCAACTGCCTCTAAGTGGCAATGAGTAAATTTTTCTTGCTCCTTGCAGTTTTTCTACACTCTAAGCCCTATTTGACAAGGGTGCAGAAAGATCAATGACTTGAAGTTGCAAAATCATGACGAAGGAGGTTTAGATGTTATGGATCAGGAGTCATAGTGCCAGGCTAGGAAGTTACTGTCGTATGTCCCGTATGTGACCCTTCTGTTAACGCAGGTAACTTTCATGGAGAATGAGACCAGCAGTTTTGCCAACATGATAAAATAATAATTACATTCAAATACTTCCTTGTGTTTAAACCTTAAGATTTCAGGGGAAATAAAAGTAATATGAAAGGGCCTTTTCGATACCCCTTCTGTAGTATTATTATTGGTTTTGAAACCAAAGTAATTGATTCCTTCAGACCTAAGTATTTTACTTTCTCAGGGTTTATAAAAATCCCTGAAATGTGTACTACGGATCTAATTTGTAAAGTACATAGATTGAAGCTTTATACATTTGCATAAATTAAATGTACCAGTCATTGATCCAGAGCTGACCTTTGTCACTTGGCGGTTGTTTTCTGATTCTCTGGACACAAAGGGAGTAGACAGTAAATTTGAATGAGTCCCTTTGTCTGGCATTTAGGGATCCACCAGACAGGTCTTCAGCATACAATGAGTCAGCCCCCGGGCTGTGTTCTCTCTTTGGTGCAGATGGACAGAGTACTCTTGTAGGATTTAACCCTTACCTTAGTCTGGAGGCTGTGCAAATTAGATGCTTTCATAAAGTAAGAGAAATAACTTCCCAACTACATTACAATATAAACATTTTCCCCTGAACTTAATGCCGTTGAGTCATAAAAATGGTTTGTAGCATGGGTGGTCGGAATATAAAAGCATATACAAAGAAGATGGAACCTATTCTGGAAAATATCATTTCCCAATCCGGTAAAGGCCTTCAGAAGTCAGCTACTTTCTGAAGAAATGTTAAATTACCTTCTGTTTGTTCTTTATCTTTCAACCCTTCTTTGCCTTACGATTACTAAAAATAAATCAGTTCCCTCGTATATGGCGTAGATACAGTGCATAGATAAAGTGCGTGCATCACTTTTATTAAGGCAAAAGTTGAGGGCTTTCCTGCGGTGACAACAAAGTCTTCAAATCCCTCTTCTCCACAACAAAACTGCACTTTGGAATTCCTGTGGTAAAAAGCTTGGGTGCTCAAGTCTGACTGACAGGGTAAACACAGAACAGCAGATGGCGGGACTGCTGGAGAGAATGTCTTTGCATTCCTCAGCCGGCAAGTATGGACTGAGTACCTACTATGTACCACACATTCCTCTAGGGTCTGTGGCTAGAATTAGCACAGAGGACAAGATGCCTACTTCCAAAGAATGTATATTCTAGTGGGGAGAGACCACTGAATAAATAAATAAATAAACAAACAAACAAATAAATAAATAAATTTAAGATTGCACTAAATGTGCCAAAGATAAGAAAACAGGACAATATGAGAGAATGTAAGTAGAGGGAGTGACAGAGAGCACGAGGGAAAGCTATCGTACAGAAGGCAAAAGTTTTCCTTGCCCCTCTTAGTGTCCCTGGCTGGGTTTGAACATTGAAGTGACAGAGTAACAGGAGAAAAGCATATAAATTTATTTAATGTAAATTTTACATGACATGGGAGCCTCCTGAAGAAAATGAAGAACCAAAGAAACAGGTATTTCTATGCGAGGTTTGATGAAGAGTGGACAGTCAGGTAGATACGTGACAAGGCAGAGTATGAGCTAAGTTTAAACTGGGGGAAATTTTAGGAAGACCTGTTTGTTCAGATTTTTCTTGGGACTCTTTGACTTAGGAGCTAAGGATGCACCTTTCCTGTAGGTATAGGAAGGTCACCTCTCACATAAGCTCTATATCAACTATCTCATGAGGTATATGTTAATGTCAAAGTGACATTCCTGCTTCTGCTATTTTCTCAAACTCCTTCAGCTTAAAATATTTGATATGCCAGGTGACATATTTTGGGGCATCATGTCCTAAACCCCGTCACTATCCATGTGAAGATCTGAAGAAGAGATTTCCAAGAAGGGGAGACAGCAGGTACAAAGATCCTGTGGGATGAAAATGTGTAGGTTTAATAAGCAATGAAACATATGAAGGGAAGGGGAGGGGTAGAAGGTAAGGTTAGATGGATAGGCTACACTACAAAGGACCTAGAAGAAATTGGTGCCATGTTTGATTTTCTTCTGTGTGGGAAATCTATCCAGAATGTCTCTAACCATTTATGACTTTGCTCAAGAATGGCATTTTTTAAAAGATTTTCTTTTTCTTGGGGGTGCCTGGGTGGTTCAGTTGTTAAGCGTCTGCCTTTGGCCCAGGTCATGATACCAGAGTCCTGGGATCTAGCCCTGCCATCGGGCTCCCTGCTCGACAGGAAGCCTGCTTCTCTCTCTCCCACTCTCCCTGCTTGTGTTCCCTTTCTCACTATGTCTTTCTCTGTCAAATAAATAAATAAATAAAATATTTTTTAAAAAAGATTTTATTTTTCTTTTAAGTAATCTCCACATCCTGCGTGAGGTTCAAACTCACAACCCTGAGATCAAGAGTCGAACCCTCTACTGACTGAGCTGCCAGGCACCCCATGAGCATTTATCTTTACATTCCTAATGTTTATTCGTTGTACATGTCCAGCATGGCTGAGCTGAGTTGTGTTGAGAGTAATTCCACATCAGTAAACCAGCTACTTTATTGGAAACTGCAGGTTAACACAGTGGTTACGAGTGTGGGCTCTGAGTTCTAAGTCTGACCCAGTCTCTTAGTCCTTGGGAGATAAGCACGTTATTAACCATTCTGTGGCTCAATTTCACTAATAAAATGGAGAGAGAGGGGCACCTGGCTGGCTCAGACTGTAGATAGCATGTGACTCTTGGTCCAGGTCATGAGAGAGTTCAAGCCCATGTTGGGGGTAGAACCTGCTTTTTAAAAAAAAGAAAAGAAAAGAAAGAAAAAAATTTGGAAAGAATAGTTCCTTTCTTTCCCCACTTTATTTATTTATTTATTTATTTATTGAAAGAATAGTCTCTACTTCCTAGTACCGTCATGGATAACGCAGAACAACGTATGAACTCATGATGCTTGTCACATACCATGAATTCAGTAAAGGGTTGCTATTTTTATTATTGAAGCACTTATTGGTGAACTGAACTTTTCTGCCAAAACAAAAGGATCAAAAGGATGTTGATTTAACTTCCCCCAAAGCTGTATGTGGCACCCGTGGTTAAGTCACTGTCTTAAAACTATATAGCTCAGAAAGCATATTTGGGGGTGCCTGGCTGGCTCAGTTGGTAGAGCATGGGACCCTTTTTTTTTTTTTTTTTTTTTTAGGATTTTACTTATTTGTCAGAGAAAGAGAGAGAAAGCGCATGAGCAATGGGATGTGGCAGGCAGAGGGCAAAGCAAGCTCCCCGCTGAGCAAGGAATCTGATGCTGGGCTCCATCATGGGACCCGGAGATCATGACCTGGGCCAAAGGTAGACGCTTAACCCCCTGAGCCATCCAGGCATTCCAAAGCATGGAACTCTTGATCTCGGGGTTGTAAATTTGAACCTCACTTTGGGTGTAAAGATCATTTAAAAACAAAAATCTTTAGAAAGCATATTTGCTGTTAAGTTATTCGTTGAAGTTAGACCACAAAGTCGTTTTAACATTCTTATTTATGAATCAGTGTACCCTATCTAATATGTACTTGAATAGCACCATTTAGTAATGCTATTTGTGTTGAAAATATTAGGTCTGTGTGTATTCAAGAGGGGCAGGCTAGAATCTGATCAACTCTCACTCCCAGGTGGAAGAAAGAAAAACCATTGGTGTGGGAATAAAAAACACATTACCTCTCACCAATCAACCACAGTGGGACTATAAGAGCAGGACGAATTTTGCTAACACAGATCTTCATGACAAGTTGAGAGATAGTTTATGCAAACTACACCTAGCATTATCTATACTTCATTTTTAATCTGTAGGTAGCAATGAGAAATCATTAAAAGTAAATGGTCTCCAAAAAGATAGAAGAGAAAGTCAACTCTTTAGTAATTCTGCCTTGAGATTTTCCTCCCCCCCATTTTGTTGACAGAAATGAAATGATTAAAAAAAGAATGAGAGAGAGATTAAAAAGGAATCAGAAGAAAACAAAGTGAAGAGGTTGATCACCTTTGTCAATTTTATTTTTAAAGAAGACATTTTAAGAAAAATAACACTCCATTGTCCCCTGCTACAATCAGGAGGAAACATTGATATGTTAATTATCCTCTTTGCTTGTACTGCTGAGGTGCGATTAGAGGACTAGCAAAGTATTTTCAGAACTTAAAATTGTTTCCATGAGATTGTAATTCCAGCTCCACAACTTCCTTAAATTCATGTAACTTGTTATAGCTTTGTGTTACATTTTACCAAGAGCACTCATGTCTTATGGTAACTACATTTGCAAAACAGATTTTCCTAGAACTAAACCAATAGAGACTCCATCGAAAATCCTTCACAGTCAAGCTCTCTCCTTTTAGCCTCCTCTGTGTCCTGTTGCCTCCGCTCTTTCTCTCATCACATCTGCCCATTCTTCCCTTTTACTTCACGCTTTATTTTTATCCTTCTCAAATGACCGGATTGCCATAAACATTTTTCCTTCACACACACACACACACACACACACACACACACACACACACACACACACCTGCATCTGCTCCTGGTTGGCTTCTTCCAAAAAGGACAAAGGGTCAGGTTAGAGGAGCCATTCCTCAGTGTGTTTCTAGAGATCTGGCAGACTGGCTGAAATCAGTAGAAGTGATGTCACTACAACTGTGCAGACAATTAAGTAATTGGATCCGTATGTGCTGGCTTGCAAGATTTTAAAAAGCTGTTAACTTCACAGTGGAGTTCTGATCTCAGTAAGAAAGGGCGCAGAAGTAAAAGGACACACCTATAAGTATTCTTCTAGTTTACCTCTTACCAAGTGAGTATGTCAGTCTTTTATAGAGAATTTGTATTGGTGCTGTAACAGATTTTTGTGCTTGTGTTATAGAGGAACTGGATGCTTTAAAGTATTCACGAGAAAGTAGTAGCCTAACCTAAATAATTAAATTTCTTTAAGTACATGCCTACATACCTACATGTGCTATAATTCTCTAACCCTTATATTCCTAAAAATAACATTTGACCAGTTTAGCAGAGTCAGAAATCCAATATGATTTGTTCACTGGAAGACAAGTGCATTAATAAGACTTAAAATTCAAATAAAGCTTTATTAAAAATACAAAATTATTTTGTACAAAATACAAAAATAATTTTTACTGTAAATACTGAAGGAAACTTCACTGAGTTTAACATATGATAAGGATTGCTTTACTCCTGCACCTGTCTCTCCTGCGGTCTCCCTGCCTGGATTCAAACACTAGATCTGTTTGTTACTTGTCATATGTGACTATGTAACCTTAGAAAACCATTTCATTTCTCTATAGCTACATTGCCCCATTTGTAAAACAAGCAGAAGGGGGTTGTTATGAAGGTTAAATCAGTTAATTCAAGTAAAGTTCCTACAGTGCTTGGCATATAGCAGGTGATATAGAAAGGATCTTTTCCTTTAAACTTGTTTCTAAAAAGAACCATAACTGGGGCATGTTTGCTCTATCTTTAACTCGCTTTTGGCTTTCAGCAAGCCATCGAACGCCAGTTTTCTCATTGACAGAAAGAAAGCAGATTGGACTTCATTTCTTTCTTCCTTCCTTCCTTCCTTCCCTCTCCTTCCTTCCTTTTTCTCTTTCTTTCTTTCTCTCTCTCTCTTTCTCTCTCTTTCTTTCTTTTTCTTTCTTTCTCCCAACTTCATTTCTAACATTCCTCCTAGATCTATTTCTAGGACTTTTATCAGACTTCAAAAGCACATAAACTGGTTTAAATATTGGTGTGTGTGTGTAACACAGGCTCAACAAATCTAAAACAGTCACAGTCATTGAGTAATTGATCACAAACATTTCCAGTTCAGGTGCCAAGTTTGGGGAATGCAGAAATCACAACATAATAATAAGCAATCAAATACCCATTCCAGCCGGGTCAAGAGGCATGACAGAGAACTATATCCAACATTCTTACCAAATAGCCCCTGTGGGCACTCCTTGTAAAAAGGGAGCTGGAAATTGTTCTGGACTAGTTATCGGAAAGACAGGCAAAGTGTGGCAGTGCTAGACAACTGAGCTGAGCATCCTGGGATAACATTAATTGGACTGGATTCTCTGAGAAAGAGAAATGATATTTTGCAGCATACTACTAGGGAGTGAAATAAGGGTCAGGGTTGAAAGGATAAAACACTTGGAAATTGATCAACAAAATTTTCTGTACTTTGTCAACCACACGTCAATTAGTATGATACCACCCTACTGTTCTATTTAAGACACGGATGGTCTAGGCTTACATTTTTCTTTCTCATAAACTGCGACAAAATCTCTGCATATATGAAGCATTCATTTCATGTTTATTAAATAAATTAATGTACCCTCCTAAATTTTCAGCCAAAGAAAATTAAAGTAGAGCCAAAAGCTGGGGTTTCAGAGATCTTAAGTTTCTATAAATTTAAAGTCTAAATTTCTCACGTTTTAAGTGAAGGATCTGACAAAATAACTTGGCCAAAACCATATGACTTGGTGACAGGAACCAGGACTAAAACTTAAAGTTGTGTAACTCCCTAGGTCATGCTATTTCCATGACACCAAACTACCTTCATTTTTGGTGTTGAGCAAAATTATCACAAGCCAAGTTTTAATCAGTCGGTTTAATGTTGCACTCTATTTAGATCACTCAAGCTTTATGGTTCAAAGAACTTTCAAAATTCCATAATCTCAAAGTCTTAAATACACCCTTAAAGAATTCTAGCACGAGGTTTACTAGCAGTTTTATATCATATATAATGCATCCAATAAACAGTAATTGTTGTTGAGGAGTTACTGTGAAAATTCCTGAGGGGCGCCTGGGTGGCTCAGTGGGTTAAAGCCTCTGCCTTCAGCTCAGGTCATCATCTCAGGGTCCTGGGATCGAGCCCCACATCGGGCTCTCTGCTCAGCGGGGAGCCTGCTTACCCCCCACCCCCCGCCTGCCTCTCTGCTTGCTTGTGATCTCTCTCTCTGTGTTAAATAAATAAAATCTTTTTTCAAAAAAAAGAACAAGTAAAATATGTAAAGATCACCAATATCCTTTTATATGTCCCATAATAACAAACGTCTTCTTGATGCCGTTTGCTCAACCACTTGAACCCAGTAAATAAAAATCACCGGAATAATGTAGGGGCTATCTAGATGTTCGCGATACCTTGCCACCTCTGTTACTTTTCTACTTTTGTACATGATATAACTGAGAATCTTCTACATCCATGACCATGTTAACTTTTTTCATGTTCACCAGGCATATGAGGATTAGGAAGATAACTATACACTCAAAAGTGTGTGGTTTTTTTGTTTCTGGTTTGTTTTGTTTTGTGTGTACGGTTTTTTTTTTTCTTTTTTTTTCTTAGACTTATGGTTTCTTGTGAAAATATATATTTTGGCTCGGATATTAGCTCAATGCAGCATTTATGATCAGTAATGTTTTTTCAGCCAGCACATATGCCCAAGGAGATCCTGGGAAAATATTTGAGTGAGCATTGTACTGAATACACGTTTTACCACACTCGATATTCTAATTTTATACATTTTATATGTTCAACATGTCTAATTCACCATTTCCTCTAAGGAGGGAGAATGCCAATTTTGGTCACACACATTTTCGAAATGAAAAATTTTTTATTTACTATGATTTTGTTTTTCTAGAATTTTGGTTGTTAATTCCTCTTCACTGTTTGGGGCCCAAGAATGGCAGTAAACAATTAAGGGAGGCCCAGGAGAACAAATGTGGGAAATGAAAACAGAAAGCGTGGTGGGATTGATCTAGACCCAGAAGTGGTCAAAATGGAAATTAAGGTCAAAAGAAAAATGTATACCAAAACCAGATGTCAATCAATGTATTGGTCCAAAATCCAGCAAGAATCAGAAAGCAGAGAAGTAGGAAAAAAGGAAAACCAGGATGAAATAAGGCTAAAGGCAGATAGCTGAAATCTAGGCACGGTATTAGGAAAAGAAGTCAATACCATCCAAGCTACTGGGAATCCAAGAGGAAACTCTCTTGGAAAGATAGACTCTCATTGAAGCCACAGTCTGTCTCCACTAGGATCTGTTTCAAATGTTTCCATCCATGGGCAGGAGCTAATTCCACCACAAAGAGAAACAGGTAGTCAACCAGGAATCAAGAGAGGATCCTGATACTATTAGGATCTGCTTTACTACACTAGGATACTAAAGAATTTTACTAATTCATTTATTTAACACTTAGTTATATGAGGCTCCTGGCTGGCTCAGTCCACAGAGCATGCAACTTTTAATCTTCCAGTAGTGAGTTCGAGCCCCACCCCAGTTGAGTGTGCAGCCTACTTTAAAAAAAAGCGAAAGGGGGGCACCTGGGTGGCTCAGTGGGTTAAAGCCTCTGCCTTCGGCTCTGGTCATGATCTCAGGGTCCTAGGATCGAGCCCCGAATCGGGCTCTCTGGTTAGCAGGGAGCCTGCTTCCCCCTCTCTTTCTGCCTGCTTGTGATCTCTGTCAAATAAATAAATAAAAATCTTTAAAAATAATAATAATAAAAAGGAAAAAGAAAAAGGAGGTGTGCCTGGATGGCTCAGTGTGTTAAGCAGCTGCCTTCAGCTCAGGTCATGATCCTGGGGTCCTGGGATGGAGCTCCGCATCGAGCTCCCTGCTTAATGGGGAGCCTGCTTGTCCCTCTCCCACTCCCCCTGCTTCTGTTCCTTCTTTCTCTGTGTCTCTCTCTGTCAAATGAATAAATAAAATTAAAAAAAGGGGGGCGCCTGGGTGGCTCAGTTGGTTGAGCGGCTGCCTTCGGCTCGGGTCATGATCCCAGAGTCCCGGGATCGAGTCCCATATCGGACTCCCGGCTCTGCAGGAAGTCTGCTTCTCCCTCTGACCTTCTCCCCTCTCATTCTCACTCTCTCTCTAATAAATAAATAAAAAATCTTTAAAAAAAAATTAAAAAAAGGAAAAGGAAAAGGAAACCAAACCAAACCAAACCAAACCATTGTAAGTTATACAATGAAGACACAGCAATGAAGAAAATAGATAAAATTTCCTACCTTCATGGAGTGAACACTCTATAGGTTATAGAGCTATAATTATAGGACACAACTTTTCAGACTTAAAAGATACCTTGTTCTATCTTTATCTAGATCAATCTCCATAAACTACCATTCTATATTGCTATAATTAATTCCTGAACTTGTTTCATTTCTTTTCCCTTTTCACCTTTTCCAGGTGGATATTTTTCACATTTTCATTTTCTTTATTCCTTTTTTCTATTTTCTTTATTCTCACTTCTTTATTTTTTTAATATCTCAGGACTTCTATATTTATTATTTCTAGGTTCTGGAGAAGACATCAAAAGATAAAGAACAAATCTCTCCACTCAAGGAGTTTTTATTTCGGTAGACATTTGTAAGTCTTCAAGAAACTGTCAAACCAGAATGAATGTACTATGGCCCACAAGGGAAGCATTAAGTGCTACGGTGGTGAAAAGGCTATGATAACTAAAGGAAATTTTCCAGATCTCCAGAAGAGAATCAAAATCATTTTCAGTTGGCAGGAATCAGAACATGCTTATAGAGGAGACCTAATGAATTTATTTTTAAAAGTTAAATGCGATTAGATAAAATTTAATAAGCATTCAATTCAAGAGTGGGGCTATGTCTGATTCTTCATTTTATCCTTAGTATCCAGAACTGGAGCCCAGAATATAGTGGTAATTTAATTAGTCAACAAATATTTGTTTGGACTAACCTTGAATAATTGAATTAAACCCTACAGAATGAGTAGGACTTCAATTAAGTAACATTGGGACAAACGGAGGAGGTCTTTCCGAAAAAAAGAAAGCTATAGTGTGAGCAAAATAAGAAAAGAAGAAAATGCTAGCACAGAGTAATCCATCCTAACTTGGATAGATGAAGGTTTTCAGAGAAAAGGCCCTCTTTGAAAGTTTAATGATTTTATGTGAGACACACAAGTTTCAATTGCATAGTGGTGAAAATTGGAATCCAGTATCAGGAAGATGTACCCTGAAAAGGTGGTGAGGGAGTAGAGCAGTCAGGGTGGCCTCTTCATTTCAGACTTCTGGCTGACTGGGGGCTGAATGAAATCGGGCAGAGAGAGAATTTTTAGGTTAAAGAGACCACATTCGTAGGGAGAGAGAGAGAAGGAAATATTAAGATGCGGGTGGAAAAGAAGGCAAGATAGATGGGGCAGGACCTCTCAGGACACATGAAGGCACAAGATCAAAATCAAAGGAGTTAGAGATCTAGAACAACAAAGACACAAGCCTGACCTTGGCTTTGCTATCAGCTATTTAATTTAATTTGGGGCAGATCACTTGATTCTGAGTTTGTTTTCTCATCTGTAAATCGGAGGTGTAAAATGTTTTCTCATCTGTAAAATGGAGGTGAAAAGTAAATCATCCGAGTATGGTGTCTAAAAAAAAGTAACTTTTGCTAAATACTGGGCATACCTGGTACACCACTATAAAAATAAGTATCATTAGGGTGGAATTATATAGACAACACACCTACTCATAGAATATATGAGTATAGATAAGTGTATTGGTTTCCTAGGGCTTCTATAGTTTGATTTGTTTTTTAAAGATTTATTTATTTATTTTAGAGAGACAGAGAGAAAGATATAGAGGGCAGAGCAGGGGAGGGGCAGAGGAAGAGAGAGGAAACTCAAGCAGATTCCCCGCCGAGCGTGGAGCCTGCCGCTGCGCTCCATCTCAGGAGCCTGAGATCCTGACCTGAGCCGACCTCAGGAGTCAGCTGCTCAACCGACTGAGCCACTCAGACACCCCAGTTCCCTAGGGCATCTAGAACAAAGTACTACAAACTGGATGGCTCCAAACAACAGAAATTTATTATCCTACCCTTCAGGAGGCTGGACGTCCAAAACCAAAGTGTCAACAGTTTTGATTCTTGCTCGGGGGATCAGAGGGAGAGTATGTTCTATGCCTCTCTCCTAACTTTTGGTGGTTGCTGGCAATCCTTTGTGTTCCTAATCTTGTAGCAGCATAAATCCAATCTCTGCCTCTGGGGCAACATGGCCTTCTCCCTGTGGGTCCCTGTGTGTTCCTCTGGCTCTCTTCCTTTTTCTTTCTTTCTTTCTTTTTTTTTTAAAGATTTTATTTACTTTTCTGACAAAGAGAGATCACAAGTAGTCAGAGAGGCAGGCAGAGAGAGAGCGGGGGAAGCAGGCTCCCTGCTGAGCAGAGAACCCAATTTGGGGCTCGATCCCAGGACCCCAAGATCATGACCCGAGTCAAAGGCAGAGGCTTTAACCCACTGAGCCACCCAGGTGCCCTGTCTCCTCCTTTTTCTTGTAAGGAAGACTCCAGTCATGTTGGATTTAGAGCCCACCTACTCTAGTATGATCTCAATCTTAATGACTTATATGTGCAAAGACCCTCTTTCCAAACAAGGTCACGTTCTGACTCTCCAAGTTGACATGAATTTTGGGGGGACACTATTCCATCCAGTCCTAAAAGTATGTTCCTAACTTATCCTTACTTTCGTAATGTCTTCAACAGGCCATGATTGAAGAACTAGGATTTGGGCCTTAGAGGGGAAGAAAGCAAAATGGCTGAGAGCTCAGTTCATAAACTTAACTCCATCTACTCTTCCCAGTTGTATAGCCCTGGAGACCACACCCTCTTTAGTTGATCATTTTCTCATCTAATAAACAGGGAGTACTACTTCACAGTGTTTGGGGGAGGATTAAGTGAGTAATATAAGCAACGCACCTAGCTTGGTACCTGGCCCAGAAGGACCGTGCTTGGTTCACTCAAAGAACCTGACCTGTGCTGTAGGGGGTGGAGATGGGGGTTTCTGTTCACATAAACAAAGATGATTCATCCTTTTCATCTAGCTGCAGGCCACAAGCACTGTTTGCAGAGCCATTTGCATTGTTTTCACTAATCATTTTGCTACTGAGATTTCTCCATGTCTGGTTGTTCAATACTGACATGAATGATTTACCACCACTGTGACCCACATTCCTTAGAAATGCTGGATCGCTTGTCATTGTCCTTCAGTGTCTAGCATTTCAGTTCACCCATCGACTTTATAATACTTTATTGCAGCACCCCCCCCAAACAACTGCTTGAATACAACCATCATCATCTTCTTCCTTAAGTTGTTTTGGCAAGAATACTATTTAAATATATAAATAAATAATGTCTTAAGTTTTGTAAATGTAATACATTATCTTATAAGTCTCACAGGTGGAAAACCTGGTATTTTACATCAATTTTTTTAAAATTAGAAAATAGATGTTCAAAGTAGTTACATGACAGAGTTGGTTTTTTTTTTTTTTTTTTTTTTAAGTAATCTCTACACCCAACATGGGGCTTGGCCTTACAACCCTGAGATCAAGAGTCCCATGCTCTACCGACTTGAGCCAGCCAGATGCCCCAAAGTAGGTATATGATAAATACAACACTTCATTGTATCCTAATCGGTAGAGATGTCATATAACTATTTCTTCCACAGTGCTTGGCTTTTATTGTCCATATTCTAGGATTTCATTGTTTATCATCTGGTAATGAAATATAAACAATCTTTTTTCTTTTTTTTTAAAAGATTTTATTTATTTATTTGACAGAAAGAGATCACAAGTAGGCAGAGAGGCAGGCAGAGAGAGGAGGAAGCAGGCTCCCCGCTGAGCAGAGAGCCTAATGTGGGGCTCGATCCCAGGACCCCGAGATCATGACCTGAGCCGAAGGCAGAGGCTTTAACCCACTGAGTCACCCAGGCGCCCCTAAACAATCTTAACCAATATATGCAGTCTGTGTTCGTCACTATTTTATCCCAGGAAAACTCACTATTCTACCTTTGAATATACTTAAAGTTGGCCTGAAGTTCTATTGTCAAAATCTGTATTGATCTCCTGTTGGTTTGTTTAACACTCAATTTTGTTAGCTTGCTGTTTTCCAATATGCTATACTGGGAAGTTTGAAGGGAAGTGACAGTTTGAACAAACCCTTTGCTACTCACGATGCACTTTTATTTTTTTATTTTTTACTACTTTTTAAAAGTTTATTTATATACAAGTAATCTCCACCCGCAGCATGGGGTTCAAACTCACAACGCAAAGATCAAGAGTTGCAGCTCTTCTGACAGAGCCAGCCAGACTCGCCAATGCATTTTCTTTTTTTAAAGATTTTATTTATTTGAGAAAGAGAGAGAGAGCACAAGCAGGGGGAGTAGCAGAGGGAGACGGAGAAGCAGGCTCCCTGCTGAGCAGGGAGCCAGATGCTGAGCTGGATCCCAGGACCCTGGGGGATTGTAACCTGAGCTGGAGGCAGATACTTAACTGACTGAGCCACCCTGGCGCCCCCTTCCGGTGCATTTTTATATCATGAGTCCAAATTCCTGTATTGCATTGATTTTGTGGAGCAATGTACAAACACAGCACAGGAATGTAGTATTGTTTAACACTATGTTTCCAGTCACCAAATGGGTAAATAGTCATTGGATTTTAAGTGATTTGAAGACTTTCTGTATGCTATTGCCTGTTATAAAGTACAGGCGTAATTGGGCACGCAGGGAATTTTACAGAGTGACTCACAACATTAGGACAAAGTATGTGTTCAATTCAAATCTCTGGAAGTCCAAGGTTGTTCATCAACTCCCTGCACCTAGAGAAGGAAAATGCCTTAGAATGGCCATTTATAACAAGTTGCACACGCTTTAGATTTGGTATTTAGGCTCTACTTGCTTTCCAGAGTGTATCTATCCCATCCTTTTGGTTCATTTTATAGTTAAGTACAGCGATTTCCATTTATAACAGCTACCTATGCCAAGGAAATGCTTCCAAAAGAGCTCAGTGCATGTGTGGGAGCGACGCCACTAGACTGTTCCTGTGTCTTCTGAATTCAGCCAAAGATGAACTGAGAACTTGTTTCTCCACGTCTCATTTCTGTGTCTGTGATAGGTTAGCCTGGTATCCCACTACATATAAAATTTTTAACAGAACACAGATTTCGTGAGTTTGTGGCTTTCCTGAGCTTCCTTTTTAAGAAATCCTGGATGGTATCGCAGGTGAAAGTGATCTCCACGACTTTTTAAATGGCACTTTGCGAAATAAAAATATAAACATTTCTGAAAATTTACTTCAGAACATTCATTCTAAAACCCCAGGAATGTCGATACTGATAGAAAGCCGCAGAGATTAAGCAATTTAGAGATTTGGAGTAAATACTTGGCCGTGGGTTTGGTAAAGAGAAAACATTTCAGCACATGTTCTGCCACAAAGTATTTGGGAGTCTTAATCGGAGCTGCAGAATTCCTTCTGAAGAGGACAAAAGAGAGACTTCCTGTCATTTCGATTGGTTTCTGCATGTGGGACCAATATGGGCAATGCAAAGTTTAAACAGATGCAAATGGAGGGAGGGGGCAAAGCCCTGCCTCGTTTTACATATTTCTCCACCTCCAGATTGAGTTTGAGTCAGTCTCCCCTAGGAGCTTGCCCAGCCGACTCTGCCACTAAGTTACAGCACGCTTGAATGGTTTATTTCACCAATATTTGCTTATGGAAATAAAGGGGAGTGTCGCGGGTGGGGGAAGGGGAGGAGGGGGGAGGGGTTTGCGACCGAGGGAGGCTCGACCACAGACCCAGTAACCTTGTCTGATGTGATCATTAACCTTTCTGGAAAACGCAGCTGGCCGTTGTCTGAGGCTCGTCAGTAGAATGTAAAGGGAGCCACACAGACACCGCACAGACCATTCCGAGACTGGTTTACGTTGAGAGCGGCTGCTCTGCCTTAGTGTGGCAGAAAAATGAGGTTGCAGCGATTCCTTTTTGCGTTTCTGCTCTTCGTGATGAGCCTTCTTCTTATCAACGGACAGAGACCAGGTAGGACTTTGATACGTGTGGACCGACTAACTTGTTTCTGCGTGTTTGGGCGCGTAGGTGGGGGAGCACGATCATGTTCCTGATGAAAATCACTTAGGGGTGCTCGAGGTATGGGTAAATGTGTAGGATTCCAGGAGAATGTTATCTATCCTGTTAGGTCTAGTATTTGAATGTTTTTTAAAAAGTAGGTGGATTTTTAAATGATGATAAATATTTGGCCACTTTTTTTTTTTAAATTCAAAGAAAGTTGATTCCTTAGCTATTTTAGATACGTTGTCCTTATAAGTAAAAAAATAAATAAGTAAAACCGTTTGGGCCATTCATGACAGAGGTTAACAAACTTTGACAGATTTTTAGGTAAAATACAAAATCCAAAGCGGTTGATTAGAAGAACATGTTGCTGGATGGAGTGGGGCAATGTTACCAATTTGAATTAACAACAGAAAAAATCATGTAACAAAATGCAGATGAAATCTTAAGCCAGGTTATGATAGCTGTTATTTCTAGTTATATAATTAGATGTCTCACTTAGAAATACAATTTTTAGTCGTATTGTGCTAACGGAGCCAAAAATGTCAAAAATATTTATGGTTAAGATAATATTAATTGACTTGACACATTTTTCAAAGATATCTCTTGTGTTGTTCTTAACCAACAGGAATTAGTAAGCAGAGTTATTCTAATGTGCTTTTACTTCAAAACCGAATATCTAAAATTTCAAAGCACTTGGCAAGTAAAAAAAATTAGAAGGTTTTCTGACTCAGGAAAAAGCAAACTCACATTTAAGTAGAAAAGGGGTAATATTTATTCCAAATACATTAGGTTATTCAGTTAGTAATATACTTCTCCATTTAGAGCAGAAAAGGGTACATAGCTGGTTAAAAATTCAGTCTCTCCTTTTTAGTTAATCAGAAATCTGATCACAGGTTATTTCAGATGAGGTTCCCTAGTTTGCCCTTTTACATAAATAAGAGAAAATGTGCAGATCAGCAATTCAGGAAGCAGCTGACCCCTTCTTACAGTTTATAGCAATTGCTAATCAAACTTTTCTGAACTACAGAATATCTTGGACAATGTTCTTGTAAAATTACATCTGTGATTGATTCATTACAGAGGATGAAAGGTCCAAGAGCATTGAGGAAGAAGTCATGTGGAGGGAGGAGGTTGCTACTACTAGATCCTGCTGTAAACATGAGCTGTTGGGGAATATATTTTGTGTTTTTGCATCACAATAATTTTTATGTCACACTCACATCTGAACAAGTAGCAAATAATCACAGTACAGTTTGGATCCAAAATATTCCTTTACATTTTCCAGATTAAATGACAGTTCACTTTCTGAATACTGCTCCTAATATTTCCCTTTTTTCTCAGCTAATTTGGCCGTGAGAAGAAAATTGCACAGACACAACTGCCTTCAGAGGAGATGTGTGCCTCTCCACTCACGGGTGCCCTTCCCCTGAGGTATTTCTGACAGAAAATTGTTTAACTACATTTAGGCAATGTTCCAGATGAGATATATCAAAGAAGTTCCATTTACATTTTGTAATGTGTGATAATACCTTTAAGGTGATATCAGTTCGAGGGATGCATACTGACAAACTAAACAGTGAATGACATGACATTTGAGAATTGCTGTAGTTGGTCAATGAGATAGATAAAGTAAATGTAGGAAAATCTTGATAAGTGTTGATTCTGAGTGATAGTGTGGGGATTACTACTGTGGTTTGTGTTTAGCAATTTCATAATTGAAAAATCAAGTACCAAGACAATATAATTATGAGAGTATCTTTAAACATGTGTTTTGAAAAGCACTGAATAGCTCTGTATGCTATCCAGAACAAGCACATTTCCCCCAAGACCATTGTGTCCTTGACAGCATTTGGACATTTTTGCCCAATGACACCATATAAATGATGTACCATCCTTGATAGTTTAATAATTTACCAAAACAGTTTCTTTTTCTTGGCAATATTTCTTTTAATGTATAAAACCAATTTAATATTAATACCATGGCAGTTTTCCAGCCTTACTCATAGAGTTGGTCTTAATAGTAGTTGCATCTTTAAGGATAAATTCTGAATAGAATTTTGCTCCTCCTCTCTCTTCTCTCTCTCTTTTTTTCCTTACATTCTCTGAAATGCCAGTGATTTTACTCACTACGACTACCAGTAATACTGCTTGAATCAATTAACTTCAAACACTGCCCAAGTGTGTATTTCTTCATACTAAAAAATAAAGGACTTGGCATTCCATTGTAATTATTTTAAGCTCTTTAATTCTTCTAAAATATATCATCCTTTAAAAAATACCATTTGAAATAGCCTTCAGCTGGTTAGCATATACAGGCAATTGCTAAATTAGCTTATTCAGTTGGTCAGTAGACTGTTGTGTTTATGGCACTATTCATTCAAGGAGAGAATAGTTGCCATGCCTCTTGTTTTAATAATAAATGCTTTTCAAACCTGGTGAAAGTCTCATAGTGGGACATTAAATGTAGGAGCAATTGAGTAATCATTTATCCAAAGGGCTAAGACAAAAAGCCATGTTCTTTACACCTGTATCTGTAACAAATTACGCTTTGCTATCAAAATATGAAAAATGGGTCTGGTGGAAAAATGCAGAAAGATACAGTAAGAAATTCCTGAGAAGCCCATTAGTAGGGGCTAAACCATTTTCGATGCTAAAAAATCCTTGGCGTGTGTCAATAATGCATTTTAGTCCCACATATAAAAAGCGGTAAAATCTGTGCTTAGGAGGAGTGGAGAAGTTCAAGACTTTCCCAGCACTCCTCCGCAAATAACAAAGAGGAGAGAAGGCAGTTGGCAGTAGCAAGGGAATTCCTGCATACACTGAGGAAGACACCTTGCAGAACGCAAATAAAAGCCCTCCACCTCAGGTTCTGTCAGCTTTCTGCACAAACCACCTGCCCTAAAAACGAGGGTCGCAAATAAACCAGATAGAGTGGGGAAACTTGAATTGTCAAAGTTAAGGAAAACTTTGTAAACCAAAGGGCAATCTAAAGAAAAACCACGTAAACCATTTAATAAGAGCAGTCCTTTACCAAATCTGGCTGATTGCTATAAAGAACTGCTCAGGTTACAGCATCGATTTTCTCATTTCTGTTTAGACCAGCCCTGCATTCCACTTACAGTGCTTCGAAGAATGTGTAAAATTCCCATTTTGAAATCCAGTGATACCATAAGAGCCAATGTGGAATAAATATTAAGATAATTTTCCAAGATCTTGCTCAATGATGCTGTAATAACAAGCGCTACCTTCAGATATGAAAGCGTAATCCTCATTGTCCCAAATACTTGAACACTTTTTTCTATGTCCTGCAACACGACAACTTGACAGCTGGCTAAACCACTATAGACCGTGGTTGTGGGACTCTAAGGCAGGACCCCCCTTTCATTTATCCCCTTCTGCTTTCTCCCAAGTTTTATTTGTTTGTTTATTAGTTATTTTTTGTGTAAGCCTTACGCCCAGCATGGGGCTTGAACTCACGACCTGGAGATCAAGAGTCCTATGCTCTACTGACTGAGCCAGGCAGACACCCCTTGCTTTCTGCATGCTTTAGATAAAAATCACACGTTATTTGATTCAGCTAGGGTCAGGTAAGACTGGAAAAGGATAGTAAGGTAAACAGTTGATTTTGGAAGTTGTCCAGATTAACCTTTGAAGTAGCTTAGACTTTTAGCTCCTTCATAAGAAGGCCCTATTATCATTACTATGTAAATTTTACCAGCTCCTAGAGTCCTCCTCCATGATCCTCAGTGACATTTCCCAAACTGTACAACTGAGTTAATTAGGGAAATCTATGCTGTGTAAAATTCATTCTCTCTCTCTTTTTTTTTTCAACGATTTTATTTATTCATTTGACAGAGAGTTCATAAGCAAGGGGAGGGGCAGAAGAGGAGGGAGAAGCAGACTCCCCACTGAGCAAGGGAAGGGGGGCTCCATCCCAGGACCCCAGGATCATGACTGGAGCCAGAGGCAGACACTTAACTGACTGAGCCACCCAGGTGCCCCTAGAATTCATTCTCTTGATAATTGTTTTTTCTTGCTGAAATATGTTGGCATCACGTTCAGTCCTAAGTGAATTAGAGTGAAGGAAAACAAGAGAAAGAGTGTCAGGAAATCCAACTTTACAGGCTAATGTGAGAGTTTTAGAGTGGAAAATGAGGTAGGATCCTTAGATTCTAATGATTTTCTTCATTCAGCCCTAAAATCTCACTATATCAATGCTTTTTTTTTTTTTTTATAAATATGTACTCTAAGGGGCGACTGGGCAGCTCGGTCAGTTAAACGACTACATATGGTTCAGGTCTCCATCCTAGGATCCTGGGATGCAGCCCCAAATTGGGCTCCCTGTTTAGCAGGGAGTCTGCTTCTCCCTTTCCCTCTGCTCTTACCCCAGCTCGTGTTTTCTCTCTCTCTCTGTATCTCAAATAAATAAATAAAATCTTTAAAATAAGTAAGTAAATACTCTAGATAACTACATAACCTATTAACACATACTCTATCTCACTTTTTAAAATATAATCTCTGTACCCAACATGGGGCTTGAACTCAGAACCCCAAGATTAAGAGTCATGTGCTCCAATGATTGAGCCAGCCAGGTGCCCCTATCTAGCTTTTTAATAATTGTGACATATGTTCAGGGTGTAAAATCTTTTCCTAACACTATGAAAGCATGTAAAGTCAAAAGCAAAAAGTCTCCCAGTCTAACCTTTGGACCTTCATTTCCCAGAGGCAATGGCTATAAAAAGGTTTTTGGTAAAGTAGATTTCGTTTTTTTTTAATTTTAAAAGAGATTTTATTTATTTTAGAGAGAGCTCATGAGCAGGGCTGGGGGGGTGTAGGAGGATGGGGGAGGAACAACAGAGGGGGAGGGAGAGGGAGGGGAAGAATCTCACGCAGACTGCCACCGAGCACCAAGGTGGGGCTGGAGGGGGGTTTGATCTCATGACCCTGAGATCTGGACCTGAGCCGAAACCAAGAGTCAGATGCTTAACTGACTGAGCCACCCAGGTACCCTGGTAAAGGTACATTTTAATAACATTATTTTAAATTGAGGCCAGCTAATACTCTCTTGTCACTCTTGATTACCATTTAAAATGTTAAGTACTTAAATGTTATCCATTTTCTCCCTTATTCTTACCCTCTTGAAGTTACCAGCTTCTCACTCCTTTGACCAATCCACTGGCCCCGCCTGCCAATTCTTTCTGCAATCACCCTATTTATTGTCTTGGCCCTTCTCATTCCATGCTGCCTCTTTGCCTGAACTGTGAAAGCCAACTCTGTAAAGCACAGAATCTCTACTTTTGTTGAGCCCTTTATCTTCAGCGTTAGCAGGTCTTTCTGAGAAATATTCTTTTTTTTAAGTTTTTTTTTAATATTTTTTTTCATAACCTCTCCACTCAATGTGGGGCTCGAACTAACAACCCCAAGATCAAGAGTGGCATGTTCTTCCAACTGAGCCAGCCAGGTGCCCCTGAGAAAAACTCCTACTTACTTTTAGGCACCTCTGATTCCCAGTCACCTACATTTAAACCTCTGATGACCTCTAGTTTCCTTGAACTTGAACCTTTTCCAACTCACAACAAGAGATAATTTCTCTTCCCAGAGAATATGGAGATCACCAAGCTTTAAAAGCAGGCTCTGCATTCAAACTATATTTACATCTGCTATAACTTCTATTTTCCCTTTGTAGTCTTTTAAGAGATTCCTCTCCTGGATATGGTTAATCTCTCTACACCTCAAAAACCTTGATCTAACAATCACTCCCTTTCTTACTCAGATTGTTCAATATGTCAAAACTGATCTGTTTCATCTTTTAAGAAGAGGAAAACATGTGCACCACTGACCCCATGGTGCTCTCTAGTGACTAGCCCAGGTTCTTCTCTGCATAGCCAAATTTCCTGAAAAGGTGCCTGTTTTCCTCTTTTACCATCTGCTCCCCGCTGCATTCTGGGATTCTCAATCCAGTGAACACATTTTGATTCTTGTCTTAGTTATCTTCTATAGGTCAAATAGTGAATAGATTTTCCTTGGTTTCAATGATCCCACGCTCAGTTTTGATTATTTATCTCTGAAACAAATCACTATTCCTTTTAGTGCCTGTACACAGTGTCCAATCACCTACTTGGAATCACCTTTGCTGTTCTAAGTCCCTTCAAGTTCATGTCTATAGTGCATTTGCAAATCTCTGCCATGCCTTCTGCATAGCCATAGCTTATTCTTGTAACTCAGTTCTCTGTTCCAATATTAGAGATGTCATCAGGAAGGACTTCCCTGATGATACATTCTTTTAAAAAGCAACACCAGGGCACCTAAGTGGCGCAGTCAGTCTGATGCCCGACTCTTCCTTTCTGCTCAAGTCATGATCTCAGGGTCATGAGATCAAGCCCCACATCAGGCTCCATGCTCTGCATGAATCTGCTTAAGTTTCTCTCTTCTCTTCCCCTCCTCCCGGTGCCTGCTCTCTCTTTCTCTGTGTCTCAAATAAATAAATAAATCCTTAAAATAAGTAAATAAGCAATGCAAAAATAAACTCTTATATTTAAAAGCAGGGCCTCATTCTACCCAAGGTAACTCTATTTCCCTTTTCCTGGTTTGTTTTTCTCCATGCCACCTGCCACCTGACCTTGTTATTGCTTAGTATCTGCCTCTCTTCATTAGAATGTAAGTTCCGTAAGAACAGAGACTTTGAACACAGCTACACGCCCAGCGACTGCCATAAGCTCCACAGAAATATTTGATGAACGAATGAATGCACACCTAACTGTCAAGTCTTCAATCCCTTCCACTCAGATATGTCTCCTGTGTTCTAGGAATTTGGAGAATAATTGTAGAGCTATCATATATTAGATGTTTACTATGTATCGAGCTCTTTGCTATGAAATATACATTTTTTACCTTCACAATGTAAATTTAAAAAAAATTTTAAGATTTTGTTTATTTGTGAGAGAGAGAGAGAGAGATAGCAAGAGAGAGCACAAGCAGGGGGAGATGGAGAAGCAGGCTTCCTGCTGAGCAGGGAGTCTGACTGGGGGCTCGATCCCAGGACCCTGGGATCATGACCTGAGCTGAGAGTAGAGACTTAACCCACTGAGCTACCCGGCGTCCCTCAATGTAACTTTTTGAGCTGCCGATGCTCTAGTATTCAGTTCTGGTTGTTTTCCCAGGCCTATCATTTCTACCTCGAAATATTTTTAAAAATCAGCTCCCTCTTCATCTGTTACCACTATCTTAGTACCTGTTACAGCTTTCCAGCATGGCTTCAACTCCTTAACTGATCACTCCAGCCTCCAGTTCTGGAAAATCCTTTTTTTTTTTTTTTCTTTTGTCAGCTGATTCTTCCTAAACTGTAAATCCAGCCATGTCACAGCTTTATTAAAATTCTTAACTGTCCCTGTAGCCTTCAGAACAGTGAGAAATCCCATAATTTAAGAAACCAAACCTGTCACCTCTTTTCCCGTTTCCTGTCTGCCTTCAGCTCCTCTCAGCTTCTAGACCTCTAAAATGGCGCTCGTAATGGTGTTAACTTTGCCATAACCTACCTAGCACATGGTAACTGCTAAATCGACAGTAGCTAGAGTCTATTATTAACATCACTTTAGTCTATTCTTCACCTCTTGCTGTTCCTCAAAGTATAGCTCTGCCTGCAGTGTCCTTACTTGACTCTTTTCCTGGCTATTAATTCATCCTTCAAGAAACCTTCCCGAAGGGGCGCCAGGGTGACTCAGGTGGTTAACCAGCTGCTTTCAGCTCAGGTCGTGATGCCGGGGTCCTGGGATCAAGCCCCTGCTCAGCAGGAAGCCTGCTTCTCCCTCTCCCACTCCCGATGCTTGTATTCCCTCTCTTGCTTGTCTCTGTCAAATAAATAAATAAAATCTTTAAAAAAAGGAAAAGAAAGAAAGATCCCCCGAGGTTGATGCCCCCACCAGTTGTATTAGACGTCTACATTTTCTCTCACCCTATTTATGTAATTCTGTCAAAGTACTTGCCTCACTGCATGGCTTAACACCTTAATTGGCTGTACTCCTCCCTTCCTTCCTTCCCAGCAAGATGTAAATTCCCAGAAGGCAGAGGGTGGGTGTTGTGCTTTGTTAAATTAACATTTGTTAAGCGGAGCACCCTGTACAGAACAATAGGCCGGGAGAACTTTAGTTCAAAAGCTGGTGAACTAAAAGCTGGCGGGATAGGTGATTTGAAATAGGGAACTTTATGCAGCAAGCCTGGAGAGGCGCCCTGGGGAGGTCAAGGGAGAATGCAGATCTAGAGACTGGCCCCAGGGCACATACCTTTATTCTGGACTGGGTGGAGTGCTTTGGGGTTCCTGGGCTGAGGTCTGATCCGGTCAATTCAGACTAAAACGGGGGTAGGGGGTGCCCCACAAGAGTTCTTATCTAAGGGATGCTTAAGATATACAGGCCCTGGGAGGCAAGGGAGATTCCCCAACACAATGGCAGTTGGGGAAGTGGTTATCTGGAACTTATATTCCTTTGCTTCTTTGCTGGTGGCTCTGTGGCCGAGCTCCACAGGAGCTTGCCGGAGGGGCCGGTGTCAGCATGAGGCCTTCCGGGCTGGTAGGCCACACAAAATGGATCCGGAGGCAGCAGTGCCATGGAGTGGCTTAGCGAAACTCTCCATAGCGGGTTCGACTGATCTCTGTATCATTAGCCGAAGAAATGTCCCGAATACAGCGAGGCATTCCATAAATGTTGCTAACAGAAATGAAATGAAACTTTGAGTTATTATGTTAGCATTTAAGACTTACTACAATGAGACCCTAACACACATTTTCAGCTTTGTTTCCTAATATTAGCTGACAAACTCAACTGAGTAGTGGCCCCTCCCACCTCATCAGGCCGTCCACCATCAGACCGTCCTTCTCCAGGCCCACTGGTCCTCGAGAGTCTCTCCCTCCTCCAGCTAAGAGTCTCTCATTCAGTATTTCCGTAGTTGATGCCAACATCATAGGTCACTCTGTTGCTCTGTCTTTATCACGTTGTTCTGGAAGAATCCTGACGTCTTCATCCAGGCATGTTCCTGCTGCTGGAGAATACACAAGAAGTCAGCCTGGAACCACTTTTAAATTCATCATCTCCCCCTCACCGCCCGGCAAGCCTGCTACATTTCTGTGCTCAGCTTGCTGCCTCGTGCTCCACAATCACTGGTTCTTAATTGTTCTTAAAACCTCTGGTTTTAGGTCTTTCTCCTTTGTGTTTTTAGCAGGTGTCCTTGCCTCTTAGATTACAAAGAAAAGTCATCCTTCCTCCTCTCCCCTCCCGCCGCCACGGAGAGCATGGCCATTCCTTCCTCTGTGTTGTGGGCCCCGCCTGTCCCTTCCCACTTTGTCAGGAATCTGGAACTGCCCGTTAAACATTTTCTTCATTCTCCTTGCTCTCTGGATGATGTAACAACATGGAGGTTTAATCGCTGATAAGAAAGAAGGATGCATGGGGGGCTCAGTTGGCTAAGGGTCTGTCTTTGGCTCAGGTCATATCCTAAGGTCCTGGGTTCAAGTCCCGAGTCGGACAGAGCAGGGATCCTACTTCTCCCTCTGCCCGCCGCTCTCCCTGCTTGTGCACACTCTCTCTCTCACAAATAAATAAATAAAATCCTTAAAAATAAAATAAATGCTGCTAAGACTATATACTAAAATAAACAACACACAGCCTGGGCACTTCTCTGTGAATGCTCTCAAACCAATCTTTTGTATTCCTCATTTCTGATCCACTATTTTTTTTCAATATTTTTGTTATATTTAATTCTTCTCTCCTCTTCTCTTCTCTTCTCCTCTCTTCTCTTCTCCTCTCTTCTCTTCTCTTCTCTCCTCTTCTCTTCTCCTCTCTTCTCTTCTCCTCTCTTCTCTTCTCTTCTCTTCTTTTTCTGTAAACCCTACACCTAACACGGTGCCCGAACTCACTGTTTGTTACAGGATTTTTTTCCTCCATCAGTGCTCACAGTACCCTGTTCTTGATCATTCTTTGGAGAACTTTGGAGAATGAGGAGGTAGACCAGACAGTTATGGGCAGCCAAGCAAAGTTTATTAAGAGATAGCAAAGTGATAGTACAAAGCTCCTGAGAATGGAGGGGACCCAAGAGGGTTGTCGCTAGAATTTCTAAGTCTTCAGGTTTTTATGGGCTCATGGGCGGGCTGTTTTAATCTGATTAACCCTCCCGAGCCTGTTATCTAACCAGGTTTTTGTCACATGGGAAAGGGTACAGGGCTCCTCCCAAGGTCGTGTAAAATGTTTTTAAGGGTGGTTTCCTATTTCTTTAAAAATAGCCATTGGGGCACCTGGGCGGCTCAATCGGTTAAGCAGCTGACTTGATTTCTACTCAGGTCATGATCTCAGGGTCCTGGGATCGAGCCCCCCCCATCAGGCTCTGCACATCAAGACTCAGCACAGAATCTTGCTTGAGATTTTCTTTCTCTCTCTCTCTCTCTCTCTCTCTCTCTCATAAATAAATAAATAAATAAATAAATAAATAAATCTTTAAAGTAAAATAAAATAGCCATCAATCACCTTCAGCTTTCAAAATTAAGGGTTTTTTTTTTTTATTCTTCCTTTTTATTTCTCAGCAGAATTTAACAACTGACTACTCAGTCTGCAAAAATCCCTTACCATAAATTTCTGACACTGTACTTCTACTTTTCCGCCAAGTTCTCAGCTAACCTCTGGCTCTTAGGCAGGCTTAATCATGACCTAAAAAGCTTACAAGCTGTAGTTTTCCTCTACCCTCTTCTACTCCGTTTTAACCATTCCTTTTTTTTTTTTTTTTAAGTTTCAGTATTTTATTTTTTACTTTTTTTTTTTTTTTTTACATTTTATTTATTTATTTGAGAGAGACAGAGAGAGAGAGCACAAGCAGGGGAAGCAGGAGATGGAGAGGGAGAAGCAGGTGCCCTACTGAGCAGCGAGCAGGACGTGGGGCTCTGTCCCAGGGGCTGGATCCCAGGACCCTGGGATTATGACCGAGCCAAAGGCAGACGCTTAACCAAGTAACCCACCCAGGCACCCCCATTTTAGTTTTTTATTTTAATTGAAGTGTAGTTAAAACACAGTGTGTTTAACTCATTCCTTTGGCCTCAATCACCTCTTTACACTGACTGGTAATACTGGGGGTGGGGGTGCTGGGAGAAGACCATCCAGATAAGAACAAGTAAAGCCTATTTACTCAGAGTTTGGTGGAGCAAGGGAGTCAGCCACCGTCCTTTGTTTTTGGCTGAGGACAAGAGATAAGCAGTGGAGCTGGAAAGTTTTATAGTGATAAAAGGGAATGCATTGAGGTATATGATTGGAAGTTGTTGGTATGGGGAAGTTGGAGTCAGGCTGCCTAGAAGCGGGGCTTCCTATGTGATTGGTTTGGGGTGTATATATGGCTTTCTTTTCTTAGCCCTGAATTGGAATCAAAGAAAAGAAGGGCCAAAATTAAGGAACCTGGTAGTTATTGAGCAAATCTTGACCATGTGAGGCCAGTTGCTACACAGGTAAATGGTTTGTCTTCCTCCACTAGTTGCTATAACGTTTGCAGGTCAGAGTTCTGTTTTATGGTCTTTAGATGGTCTGGCCATAGCCATTGTCCATTCGTATGTTCAGTCTCTCCATTCCAAACTCATTTCCTCTCTAGTTCACACCACCCAAGCCTCTCTGCTGTCTGCCTTGTACCAGCCTTCTCATACCTGCTTTTCCTCTCTTATCCATTCTTCATATTTATAGCTTCATGCCACTCAAGACCCTTTAGTGATTTCTCATTACTGTTAAGATTAAAATAAAACTCTTTTTTTAAGATTATATATTTTTTAAAGAACTTTCTTTTTTTTTTTCTAAGCTTTTATTTATTTATTTGACAGAGAGAGCGATCACAAGTAGGCAGAGAGGCAGGCTGAGAGAGGGGGAAGAGGCTCCCTGCTGAGCAGAGAGCCTGTTGCAGGGCTCGATCCCAGGACCTTGAGATCATGACCTGGGCTGAAGGCAGAGGCTTCAACCCACTAAGCCACCCAGGTGCCCCTAAGATTATATTTTTAATTAATCTCTACACCCAGCATAGGGCATGAACTTACAACCCCAAGATCAAGAGTCGCATGCTTCACTGACTGAGCTAGCCTGGTGCACCAAAATAAAATTCTTTTTCTTTTAAAAAGATTTTATTTATTTATTTGTTTGTTTGTTTAAAAGATTTTATTTATTTACTTGATAGAGAGATCACAAGTAGGCAAAGAGGCAGGCAGAGAGAGAGAAAGGAAGCAGGCTCCCTGCTGAGCAGAGAACCCAATGTGGGGCTCCATCCCAGGACCTTGAGACCGTGACCTGAGATGAAGTCAGAAGCTTAACCCACTGTGCCACCACTGAGCACCCCCCAAAATAAAATCCTTAATGTAACCCACAAAACTGCATGATCAAGCACTTCTCTGTCTTCAACCCTATCTGACCCAACTCATTAGCCATGTCTGTGAATTTGTCAAGTATGTCCTTTTTTTTCACTTCAGAGCATTCACACATTATTTCTCTGGATCTAAGATCTAGGATTTTCTAGCCCTTCTCTTCACCTAATTTATTCCTACTCGATCAAGAAGACTTGTTCAAATGTCACTTCACTTGGTGTGTGTGTACCCCTATATGACATCTCTCATTACACTGGCCCAAGGAACTTTGGGAAGGAACTTTGGAGTTCTTCAGTTTTCATGTTTCATTATAGTGTAATCGTAGGGGCTTCTGTCTGGCTCAGTCAGTAGAGCATGTGATTGAATCTCAGGATTGTGAGTTCAAGCCCCACATTCGGTGTAGAGATTACTTAAAAATAAAATCTTAAAAAAACAAACAAACATGGATGCCTGGGTGGCTTAGTGGGTTAAGCATCTGTCTTCAGCTCAGGTCATGGTCCCGGGGTCCTGGGATTGAGCCCTACTTTGTGCTCCCTGCTCAGCGAGGAGCCTACTTCTCCCTCTTCCCCCCACCGTCCCCCACTCCTGCTCTCTCTCAGATAAATAAAATCATTAAAAAAAGAAGAAATATTGTGTTAGAGATTTAAACTTTATGTATAGTCATTTTTTTCTCTACTAGTAATATTTTTTCTCTACTAGTTATATCTTTATATACACAAAAATTATATGTATGTGTATATATGTATATACACACAAACACATATAATTTAAACACATGTGTAATGCATTTATTACCTTGCCTCTTCAGGTTGCTAAACTTAGTTGTATTTATTTGTAGATCTGGAGATAGTCATTTTTTTTTTAAGATTTTATAAGTAATCTCTACACCCAGCATGGGGCTCAGACTTATAACCTCAAGATCAAGAGTCGCAAGCTCTACCAACTGGGCCAGCCGGGTGCCCTGGGAGACAGTCATTGTGAATGACTCTTCAGTTTCATTGTATGGACAGACTTAATTTATTTAACCTGGCTATTGATGGATATTTATGTATTTATGTTATTTCGAATGGTGCAATGACCATGTATGCACTCATCTTAGAATACTTGTGCATTTACTTAAAAAACATTTCTAAACGAATCACCAGAACATGCATATTTTTTAATTTTTTGAGATATTCATATAGTGTATAATTTACCCATTTAAGTTGTACCATTAATGGGTTTTACTATATTTAAGTAGTTGTGCAACATCATGATAATTGATTTTAGAGCATTTTCCATCACCCCATAAAGAAATATTCATACCCATTAGCAGGTACTTCCCATTTCTCCCCAGCTCTCTGATCCTAGACAACTACTAAACAGCTTTCTCTCCCTATACATTTGCCTATTTCGGACATAAATATCCTTATGATTTTTTTTCTTTTATGATTGACTTATTTCACTTAGCTTAATGTTTTCGAGACCTATCCATATAGTAGCAGATATTAGTGCTTCATTCTTTCTTAATGATGAATAAAATTTTATAGAAACATTTTGTTTATCCAGTCATTATTATTTTTACCATTTGGTTATTAGGGATGATTCTGCTGTGAGCATTCATTTATAATTTTTTTAAGTTTATTTATAATCTCTACATACAACTTGGGGCTTGAACTCATGACCCCGAGATCAAGACTTCCATGCTCTAGTGACTGAGCCAGCCAGGCGCCCCTAGTTTATAAATTTTTGTTTAAACAGATGTTTTCAATTCTCTTGGGTATATACCTAAGAGTGAAATTGCTAGGTTGTATGGTTATTCTCTGTTTAACTTATTGAGGAACTGCCAAACTATTTTCCATAGTGCTTGCAGTATTTTACATTCCTACCAGCAATATATAAGGGTTCCAATTTCTCCACATCCTCACCAACGCTTTTTATTATAACCATCCTGGAGGTTGGTACAGTAGTTCCCCCCTACCCTTATCCATGATTTTGTTGTCCATGGTTTCTGTTAACCTGCAGTGAACTTTGGTTCCAAAGCAGATGATCCTCCTGACCTGTCTTCTGAAGGTCAGTGGTTGGTTGCCTAACATTGTATCACGGTGCCTACATCATTCCTCTCACTTTATCTCATCATGTAGACATTGTGTTATCTCATATTACCATAAGAAAGGGTGAGTATAGTATGATAAGATATTT
Source organism: Nasua narica (assembly GCA_028533885.1). Lineage (NCBI taxonomy): Eukaryota > Metazoa > Chordata > Mammalia > Carnivora > Procyonidae > Nasua > Nasua narica. Next base: position 140,026,460 of record CM052800.1, on the reverse strand, counting down.
GGAAAGAAAGAGAGATCATATTCATGTAACTTTTATTAGTTTATTGGTATAATTATTCTATTTTGTTATTAGTCATTGTTAATCTCTTACTGTGCCTAATTTGTAAGTTAAATTTTATCATAGATAATGTATGAATAGCAAAAAATATAGTATATCTAGGGTTTGGCCTTACCCATGGTTTCAGGTGTTCACTGGGGGCTTGGAATACATCCCTTGGGATAAGAGGGGACTGCTGTATCTCATTGTGATTTTGATGTGCATTTCTCTAATGACTAATGATGTTGAGCATTTTTTCAGGTATTTACTGGCCATTTGTCTATCTTCTTTGGAGAAATGTCTTTTCAGATTCTTCGCCCATTTTTCAATTGGTTTATTTGTCTTTGTTGTTGAGTTGTAAGAATTCTTTATATTTTGAACACGAGGACTTTACTTGCAATTCTTTTCTTCCATTCTTTGGGTTGTCTTTTCACTTTCTGGGTGTTATTCTTGAACACAAAAATTGTTAGTTTTGTTAGAGTCCGATTTGTCTATTTTTCTTTTGGTTGCTTGAGCTTTAGGCATCATGTTTTAAAACCACTGACTAATCCAAGGTTACAAATATAATTTACACCCATGTTTTCTTCTGAGAGTCTTATAGTTTTATCACTTACTTTTATGGCTATGATCTATTTCTTAAAAATTCTTATTTTTATTTATTTTTTTAAGTAAACTTTACCCCAACATGGGGCTCAAACTCACTACTCTAAGATCAAGAGTGATGTGTTCTACTAACTGAGCCAGCCTGGAGCCCCTGGCTATGATCCGTTTTAAGTTAAATTTTATATATGGTGTGAGGAGGGGGGGAAGGTCCGACCTCCCATTTGTGTGGTTATCCAGTTCTAGCACCGTTTGTTTGAAAACACTATTCTTTTCCCCCATTTAATTATGCGGGCACCATTGTTGAAAATTAATTGACCATAAATGCAAGGGTTTATTTCTGGACTCACAATTCTATTTCATTGATCTATATGTCATTCCTTGTGCTAATACTGTTCTTTCTTGATTATTGTAGTATTATAGCAAGTGTTTTTTTACAATTTTATTTATTTATTTGACAGAGAGAGAGACCACTAGAGAGAGAGAATAAGCACAAGTGGGGGGGGGGGCAGAGGGAGAGGGAGAAGCAGGTTCCCCATTGAGCCAGGAGCCTGAAATGGGCCTGGATCCCAGGACCCTGGGATCACAACCTGAGCCAAAGGCAGATGCTTTAACTGACTGAGTCACCCAGGTGCCCTATAACAAGCTTTTATTGAGCCACCCAGGCACCCCTCTATACCAAGCTTTTAAATAAGGATGTGTGAGTCTGGGGCGCCTGGGTGGCTCAGTGGGTTAAGCCTCTGCCTTCGGCAGATCATGATCTCAGGGTCCTGGGATCGAGGCCCACATCAGGCTCTCTGCTCAGTGGGGAACCTGCTTCCCCCCCTCTCTCTGCCTGCCTCTCTGCCTACTTGTCATCTCTCTCAGTCAAATAAATAAATAAAATCTTTAAAAAAAAAAAGGATGTGTGAGTCTTCCAACTTTGTAGTTTTTCAAGGTTTTATTTGGTTTGGTTTGGTTATTCTGGTTGTCTTGAATTTCTTCTTTTTTTTTTTCTAGATTTTATTTATTGAGAGAGAGAGAGGGAGAGCACAAGCAGGAGGAGTGGGAGAGGGAGAAGCAGACTCCCTGTTGAGCAGGGACCCCAATGCAGGACTGGATCCTGGGACCCTGGGATCATGACCTGAGCTGAAGGCAGATGCTTAACCAACTGAGCCACCCAGGTGCCCCTGGTTGTCTTGAATTTCTATATGAAGTTTAACATCTGCTTGTCAGTTTCTGCAAAGAGCCAGCTGGGATTTGGAAAAGATTGTGTTGAATCTATAGATTAAGGGGCACCTGGGTGGCTCAGTGGGTTAAAGCCTCTGCCTTCGGCTCAGGTCATGATCTAAGGGTCCTGGATCATCTAAGGATCCTGGATTGAGCCCTGTTGGGCTCTCTGCTCAGCAGGGAGCCTGCTTCCTCCTCTCTCTCTGCCTGCCTCTCTGCCTATTTGTGATCTCACTCTCTGTCAAATACATAAATAAAATCTTTAAAAAAAAAAATCTATAGATCAATATGGGAAGTACTGCCATCTTGACAATTAAGTTTTCCAACTCAAGAACGTGGGATGTATTTCCATCTAGTCATATTTAATTTAATTTTTTTCAATGATGTTTTGTAGTTTTTAGAATATGAGTTTTACACTTATTTTGTTTCTCGAAGTTTATTTGTTTTCTTTTAGTAATATCCACACCCACTGTGGGGCTCCAACTCATAACTCCGAGATCAAGAGTCACACACTCTACTAACTGAGCCAGCCAGGCGCCCTTCATTTATGTCGTCTAATTTATTCCTAAGTATTTTATTCTTCTGATGCCATTGTAAATGGAATCTTCTTAAATTCATTTCTGAATTGTTCATTACTAATATGTAAAAATATAATTTGATTTTTGTTTATTGATCCTACATCTTGTAAACTTGGTGAAATTTTTGATTCATTCTCATAATTTTTAGTAGGTTCCTTAGGATCTGTTATGTATAAGCCCATGTCATCAGCAAATAGATACTTATGCTTCTTCCTTTTTTTTTTTTTTTTTAAGATTTTGTTTTTAAATAATCTCTACACCCAACTTGGGGCTTGAACTCAAAACCCCAAAGACCAAAAGGGACGTGCTCTACTGATTGAGCCAGCCAGGGGCCCCAACTTCTTCCTTTCTAATCTGTATGTCTTTTATTTTCTTTCTTTGCCTAATTGCCCTAATTAGAATCTCTAGTACAATGTTGTATAGAAGTGGCGGAAACTGTCATCTTTGTCTTTATTTGATTTTGGATGGAAAGCATTCCATCTTTCATCATTAAATATGTTAACTGTGGGTCTTTGTATATGTCCTTTATCAGCTTGAAGAAGTTCCCTTAATTCTTAGTTTGTTGAAAGTTTTTATCGTGAAAGAGGAGTGTTGAGTTTTAACTGTTTTTCCCCCTCTATATCTGTTGAGATTATCATGCATTTTTGTCTTTTATTCTATTGAAATCATGTGTGATGTTGAAATATTAAATGGTTGGCAAAAAATTTAAAATTTGGTAAAATTCAGTGGAGCCATCTAGCCTAAGGCTTTTCTTTTTTTTGTTTTTAAAATTTTTTATTTAAGTTTTATTTAATTAGCATACAGTATTATTAGTTTCAGATGTAGAATCCAGTGATTCATCAGTCGCATATAGTACCCAGTGCTCATCACTGCAAGTGCCCTCCTTAATGTCCATCACCCAGTTACCCCATGCCCCACTAACCTCCCCTCAAGCAACCCTCAGTTTGTTTCCCATAGTTAAGAGTCTCTTATGGCTTTCTTCTCTCTCTGTTTTTGTCTTTTTTTTTTTTTTTCCCTTCCCTTCCCCTCCCCTATATTCATCTGTTTTGTTTCTTAAATTCCACATAGGAAATCATACCTGGGGCTTTTCTTTGTGGGAAGTTTTTTGAATTGCTAATGCAATCATTTTTATTTGTTATGGGCCTATTTAGATTTTTTATTTGTGGGGCACCTGGCTGGCTCACTCAGTAGAGCATGTGACTCTTGATCTTGGGGTCGTGACTTCAAGCCCCACGGTGGGTATAGAGCATACTAAAAAAAAAAAAAAGAAGAAAAGAAAGAAAAAAGAAAGTTTAAATTTCTTCTTAAGCAATTTTGGTAGCTTGTATCTTTTTAGGAACTTGTTCTTTTCATCTAAATTTTCCAATTTTTTGGTACACAGTTCAGAATATTTCTTTGTAATCTTTTAAAAATGTTTCTGTAAGGTCAATAGTGATGTTTTTGCTTTCATTTCTGAGTTTAGTAATTTGAATTTTTCCTTACTCTTGGTCAGTGTAGATAAGGTTCATCAATTCTGTTGACCTCTTCAAGGGACCAACTTTTGGGTTTGTTCTTTTCCTTATAGTTTTTCCATTCTCTATGTCATTTATTTCTATTTTAATCTTTACTTTTTTCCTCTTGCTTTAGGTTTCATTTGCTCTTTTTCTAGTGTGTTAAGGTGATAGATACCTTGTTGATAGCGATCAGTCTTCTTTTTTTTTTTTAAAGACTTTTTATTTATTTATTTGACAGAGAGAGAGAGAGATCACAGGTAGGCAGAGAAGCAGGCAGAGAGAGAAGGGGAAGCAGGCTCCCCGCCCAGCAGAGAGCCCAATGCGGGGCTCGATCCCAGGACCCTGAGATCATGACCCCAGCCAAAGGCAGAGGCTTTAACCCACTGAGCCACCCAGGCACCCCAAGATCAGTCTTCTCTTAATACATATGTTTAGAGTTATAAATTTCCCTCTAACCATTACTTTAGCTATATCCCATAAGCTTTCATATTCGTCTCAAATTATTTTCTTTTTTAGATTTTATTTATTTGTTTATTTGACAGAGAGAGACACAGTAAGAGAGGGAACACAGCAGGGGGAGTGGGAGAAGGAGAAGCAAGCTTCCCACCAAGCAGGGAGCCGAATGAAGGGCTCGATCCCAGGACCCCGGTAACATGACCTGAGCTGAAGGCAGACACCCAACAACTGGGCCAACCAGGCACCCCCATCTCAAAGTATTTTCTTATTTCCTTTGTGATTTCTTTGAACCATTGGTTGTTTAGCAGAGTGTGGTTTATTCCCACATATCTGTGAATTTTTCAAATTTATTTGTTACTGATTTCTAACTTCATCCTGTTGTTGAATCATCTTTTTCTCCTTTTAATTCTTTCAGTTTTTACCTCCATATATTTTGGGGGCTCTGTTGTTAGGTACATGTATCTTCATAATTCTTATATCTTCCTCAGTTGACCCTTTTTATCATTATGAAATGTCTTTGTCTCTAATAACTCTTTTTCTAATAATTTTTTGTCTTAGAGTTTATCTGACATTAGTATATCTACTGCAGCTGTCTTATGGTTGCTGTTTGCATATCTTTATCTTTTTCTATCATTTTACTTTTAAGCTATTTGTGACATTTGAATATATAACTGTGTTTTTTATACAGTTGGATCAGGTTTGTTTTGTTATGTTTTACTCAGTCTGACAAGATCTGCCTTTTGAATGGATTGTTCAGTGATTCACTTTTTTTTTTTTTTTAAGTAGGCTCCACACCCAACATGGGGCTTGAACTCATGACCCTGAGATCAAAAATTCCATGCTCTACCAGCTGAGCCAGCCAGGCTACCCAAATTCACATTTAATGTTATTATTGATATAGTTGGATATACAGTTGACACTTGAACAACCTGGAATTTAGTAGTACTGACCCCCGTGTAGTTGAAAATTCATGTATAACTTTTGACTGCCCCAAAACTTAATAGCCTACTGTTGATGGGAAGCCTTACTGATAATATAAATACAGTTGATTAATGTATATTTAGTATGCTGTACGTACTATATACTGTATTTATACAATAAAGTAAGCTATATAAAATCAAATATTATTAGGAAAATCATAAGGGGCACCTGGGTGGCTCAGTTGGTTGAGCATCTGGCTCTTGGTGTTTGTTGGTTTAGGTGATGATCTCATGGGTTGTGAGATTGAGACCCACTTTGGGCTCCACACTCAGTTTTAGAGTCTGCTTATCCCTCTTCCTCTGCTTCTGCTCTTCCCCCCTACCTGGCTCTCCTCTCTGTCTCTCTCTATCTCTCTCTTTCTCATAAAATAAATAAAAATTTAAAAAAAAGAAAATCATAAGGAATAGAAAATAGATTTATAGTATCATATCAAAAAAGAATCCATATATAAGTGGACCTGTATAGTTCAAACCCATGTTGTTTAAGGGTCAGCTGTTTTTCTGCTATTTTACTCTCTCAGCGGTTGCTCTAGGACATAAACCATATACAAATTTATCAGCATCTACTTCAGATTATACTTTTTTTTAAGTCTACGGGATACAGAAATACCTATATAGCTGTATTCTCTTTCTCTTTTTAATTTCACTATAGTTATATATATCTATATATGTTATACATATGAGTTTGTTAAAATCATTACTTTCTACAGTTTTAGGTCCTTTAAGCCTGAGAGAAGGAAGGAGAAGAAATATATGTTTATAGAGTTATTATATTAGTCATCTTATTTACCATTTCCAGTTCTTGTCATTAGTGGATTTTTCTTTTCTTTTTTTTTATATAAGATTTTTTTTTTAAGATTTTATTTATTTATTTGAGAGACAGAGAACGTGAGAGAGAGCATGAGAGGAGAGAAGGCCAGAGGAAGAAGCAGACTCCCTATGGAGCCGGGAGCCCGATGCGGGACTCGATACCAGAACTCAAGGATCATGACCTGAGCCGAAGGCAGTCGCTCAACCAACTGAGCCACGTAGGCGCCCTCATTAGTGGATTTTTCTGATGTCTTAGTCTGTTCAGGGTGCTTTAACAAAGTACCATAGACTTAACGTACCATAGACTAGGTGGTACTTCTCCCGGTTCTGGAGGCTTGTTCATAGATATCCATCTTCTTGCATGGTGGAAGGGGCTAAGGAGCTCTCTGGATTCTGCTTTATAAGGGCACTAATCTCAGCCATGAAGGCTCTACCCTTATGGTTTACACACTTCCCAAAGGCCCCACCTCCAAATATCACATTACAAATTAGGTTTAAATACATGAATTTGGAGGGCATACAAACATTTCATTTACAGCACTAGAATCAATGTTTCCATTTGCTCTATTCCCTCAATTTCCAGAGACTTTATTTATTTATTTTTAAAAAGATTTTATTTATTTATTTGACAGAGAGAGAGCGATCACAAGTAGGCAGCGAGGCAGGCAGAGAGAGAGGGGGGGAAGCAGGCTCCCTGCCGAGCAGAAAGCCCGACGCAGGGCTCGATCCCAGGACCCTGAGATCACGACCTGAGCCGAAGGCAGAGGCTTTAACCCACTGAGCTGCCCAGGCGCCCCTTTCCAGAGACTTTAAAAATCTTTTTTTAAGTAGGCTCCATACTCAACATGCAACCCAACATGGGGCTTGAACTCATAACCCTACATCAGGACCTGAACTGTCAAGAGTCCAATGCTTAACCAACTGAGCCACTGAGCCACCCAGGCACTCCTTTAAATACTTTTTTTATAGAAAATGGCTCAATCGGAAGAGCATATGACTCTTGATCGTGGGGTTGTGAGTTTAAGCCCCACATTGGGTGTAGAGATTATAAACAAACAAACTTAAAAATTTTTTTTTTCACCAGCTAAGATTGTTTCACCAGGAGGAAGGGTTACAGAGTACCTTGTATCATCATTTAAGAACCCTCTAGGCTATGTACTTTTTTGATTTTTCAAGTAAGCTGAACTCATGACCCCCAAGAACAAGAAATCAGGAGTTGTTCGCTCTACCAACTAAGCTAGCCAGGTGCCCCTAGGCCGTTGTATTTTAAACATGGATACCTAGTAGTAAATTACTCTGTAAAAAAGCTACAACACCTTACATTTCCAATAGCAAGTTCTGAGAATGCTTATTCTACATGGTTTTGCCAGCACTGGGTGCTATCAATGTTTTTAATCTTTGCTAGTCTGAAAAGAAACCCATCTCTTTTTGTGTTCTAAATTTAGGCAGTCTGAGGTGACTTCTAGAAGAGGCATACCTGCATTTTTTACTGCTAAATTCGTTATAGTTGACACCTCACCATGACTGTCAGGAAAGTGAAATGTTAAGGATGTGAAAGCTTCTAAAAATGAACCAAGAGAGTGCCTCATGTCTTCAGAAGGGGGCCAAAATGAATTGCCTAGGGAAACCTTGATACCAATGATGGTCTTCCTGTAAAAGATCCATTTTTCTCTTTAAAAAATTAGTCATAAAGGGCGCCTGGGTGGCTCAGTTGGTTGAGCGACTGCCTTCGGCTCAGGTCATGATCCCGGAGTCCCGGAATCGAGTCCCATATCGGGCTCCCGGCTCTGCGGGAAGTCTGCTTCTCCCTCTTACCTTCTCCCCTCTCATTCTCAATCTCTCTCTCTAATAAATAAATAAATAAATCTTTAAAAAATTTTTTTTAAAATTAGTCATAAAAATAAATAAACAAATAAATAAATAAAATTAGTTAATGTTGCCCGATCATATATTTAAAAGTTATTGCTATATATTAATTATTAAATAGTTTCAGAATATTAAAAGACTTCTGGAGACCATTTTTTCTATTAAAATATCCCAAATTAAGATATTGGTTCTGGGGTACCTAACTGGTTCAGTCAGTAGAGCATTTGACTCTTTTTTTTCTTTTAACATTTTATTAATTTATTTGACAGAGAGAGAGAGAGAGCAGGAACAGGGGGAGTGGCAGGCGGAGGGAGGGGAAGAAGCAGACTCCCCACTGGGCAAGAAGCCTGATACAGGGCTTAATCTCAAAATCCTGGGATTACAGCTCAGCTGAAGGCAGATGTTTAATTTACTGAGGCATCCAGGCACCCTAAGCATGTGACTTGATTTTGGGATTGTGAGTTCAAGCTCCAGGTTGGACATGGAGCGTACTCGAAAAAAGATACTGGTTCTGGTATGTTTTTGTTGACTACAAATAAATTGTCTTAGCTGGTATAAATATCAAGAATCAAAATTCAAAAGTACTGGGGCGCCTGGGTGGCTCAGTGGGTTAAGCCTCTGTCTTTGTCTCAGGTCATGATCTCAGGTCCTGGGATCAAGCGCCGCATAGGGCTCTCTGCTCAGCAGGGAGCCTGCTTTCCCCCCTCTCTCTCTGCCTGCCTCTCTGCCTACTTGTGATCTCTTTCTCACTGTCAAATAAATAAATAAAATCTTTAAAAAAAAAAAATCCAAAAGTACTAAGACAAATAGCTGGGACTGCTAATGTGGGTCACCGATCAAATAGAGATTATTAGGGAAAAAATAATTCAATGAAAAAATCTCTTTAATAACATAAATTCACACTTGAAGATATAGACGTACTGTTTCTATATTGAAAAGTAAGAAAATATAAAGTTACTCTCAGTACCAAAAAACCTTGGTAAATTTTCATAACTCATTATCTATTAAAAAAATTAAGCATGGGTAGGGGTGCCTTGGTGGCTCAGTCGTTAAGCGTCTGCCTTAGGCTCAGGTCATGATCCCAGGGTCCTGGTGGGCTCCCCACTCAGTGGGAAGCCTGCTTCTCCCTCTCCCACTCCCCCTGCTTCTGTTCCCTCTCTTGCTGTCTCTCTCTCTGTCAAATAAATAAATAAAATCTTAAAAAAAAATTAAGCATGGGTAAATTGGTCTGCTGGATAGTATGTCTTATTATGTTTCTTTCTCCTTTGCCTTCCCAATGTAGACCTTCGCGAGATAAGGTCGCAGACTCTTCTGGTCTGCCAGAAGAGCAGTGAAGAAAAGATACCCACCCACATCATAGCGTGATTGCTTGGAAGTTCCTGTACGAAAAGGAATCATTTGAAAGCACCTGGGATGGTTTATTAGTTTTACAGGATTCTCTTCTTCCTGGTTTCTCTTTAGAGGGGAAAATAACATAAATTCAAAAGCAATTCCAGTCTGAAGCACAATTATTTGCTTATAGTATAATAAAAATCTCTTGTCTTTTTCTGCATGTTACTATTTTTAGAGGAGTTAAAAAGAAAAACACTTTAAAATCTTAAAATGCTCTGATAATAAAAAGTACAAGGATTAAAATTTTTCTTGCATAGTTCAATAATTCTCCACAAGCATTAAAATGTTTATATATGTTTGAGTGATTTTTTTTTTCCAAAAATGCTAAATCTCTAATCAAATGCTTTGACCATTTGGCTTTAAGAATAGGGATACATTAATTGGTTCATTGATTATTTATATGGCAAGACTAAGAGAAGCTGTTAATTACTACCAATTTTATATTAAAGGTTTTAATGTTTATGAAAGTATTTTTTATTTTGAATAATATCCATAAAGTCATAAAAGAAAGTTTGAAATACTAAGATGTTCGTTTCTGAATCTGTCTCTCATCATGTAATTATAGGAAGCCAATATTTTATTTCCTTCCCAGTGTGAGGTCTTCCCAAGTTGTTAAATACACTCTTAATTTGTATTTATTAAAAGACTAAAGTTAGCTCAATGTCATAGTTTTTATTTTACTGTAAGTTAATTCCAGGTATGAAATTTACAAATTCTTTTCTTGATTAGAAATTTTGCTTTGTAAACATTACAAAGTGGAAGAAACTATAAACCACTGACCCTTATTTTGATAAAATAAAAGTTTGGGATTGGTATACTATAAAGAATTTGAGCTAGAAATTCTGAAATCACAGAGTTTGTCTCCCTTTCATAGTTTATTAATGGTGTCTTTTGGGGTGGAAAGTACTGTAAAAAAGCACTGTAATTAACTTTAAACACAAAAGATGTTTTATGAAATGTGTTACCTCATTTAAATTGGGTACTTTGGGGGAAATTCTAAATAATTTTCTGGATAAATTGTAATTCCTTTACACAAGTGCATTTCAGTAGAAACAGAAGCTGTTATCAGCTATATTTATGTTTAAAACATGTATTGGTTCATATATTTTGTACCAAAATAAGAAAAACAATACTTTATACAGTTCAGATACTGTCTTATTGAATACAAGCTAATAACACTTTTTCAAGTACAGACTCAACATTCACAAAGTTAAAAAACAGCCATATCATTGTAAAGTAATTAAATGGTTTCAGATGTCTGTTCATACAACTATAAGTTTTCAATAAACATTCGAGTGTTTCAATAAACATTCTAGTCGTCCTCATTTTGTATAAGAAATGTTCAAAGTGTTGAGCGCAGTATGGTAGAAATGCTTGTGATACTTGTCTTTATTTTCATTTTTGGTGGCTTTTAATTGTGGCATTTAAGGCTGTACATCCTTGACATATACCCTGATGATGCGGGTTTTTTACTTAATTCAGGATTAGCAGAGTAAGAGCAAAGATTCTTTCCAAATCTATGAAAACTCAGCAACCAGTCACATGTATGCTGAAAGTGACAAACAAGAACAAATCCATGACAATGGAGCCATATTTATTCCCTGATGAGATGGAGGGGGAGACCAGAGGACTGTGTATACTTTAAATTTAACTTTCCCTATGATTTGATGTTTGTTTTATTGTTTTTCTATAAAAGTTTCAATTAAAAGTTCTTTGTAATTGCTAATGTTCTCAGAACACAAAGGAAAATGGATTTTACGTAGTTGAGTCAAGATGGTTGAGGGGATCAGCAGTAACGGTGCCACCCCAATTTGGGGCCGAGACGTGAGTCAGCGAAGTGGAGCAGATGGCAAGTGGTGGACCACATAAGAGTTGTAAAAGACAGGATCAACCACGCCATGGTAGAGCCTGTAGCAAAGGGAAAATATGAGTAATTCTAATTCAGTAAGAAGAACCTTATTTTAGCATTTGGAGTCTTGAGTTCCAGGCTTTGTTTCTGCCCTTTGTTCTCACTTCCCAAAATGACCTCACTCTGTAAACTCTAGATCTGTATTCCATTTTCCATTCTTGGCTTCCACCCGGCCAGAATGTTCATGGAAAGAACATTGGATTCTAGCCTTGGCATCTTTTTTACATCTAAGCTCTCATCCTACTATAAAATCATAATTGGATTCCAAGGAGTCTTGGTAAGTGGTGGTGAGGTTGGTTTGAGGCTCTGGTGCCTGTCAACTGCTCTGCAGAAAAGTCCCTGACCTTATCTGGAAGTTTGTTATTTGATCGTACGCTGGGAACCCACAAGAACTACCTATGCCATCTCCTCACTACATATTTAGGAATATTACAAAACTCAGTTTTACAAAGTCCCATAATACCTTATATCAACCGGTTTGTGTCACCTGCTATGTAGTAAGTGGCTATAGAACATTCTCAAAAGTTTTTAATTTGGTAATGGGCAAAAGTAAAGAATATTTTGGTATGTATTCATTTTTCTATTTTTAATGCAACATTTCCTGGGAGCATGTGTTACTATATTAGTTTCCATACTATTTTTTCTTCCAGTGAGGTGAAAATAAAATTTTTGTGTTACGTAATTCAAATAGTTATGGTTAACTAATACGACTTGTATATTTATACAAGCCATAAGTATCATGGAAAGTTCAAATACAACAAGTAAACCAAAACAAAAATATTTCTAATTCTTTAGCATTTGGTAAGATCTTTTAATAATATTAGCTTTGAAAAATTAAAAAAATCCCAAACTTGTAATATGATTTAAAACACACACACACAAACAGGGCATTTTCGGTTAAAATAGCCTTCCCTCTAATGAGATTGTAAATGACTGCTGTCCATGTTGTTTTTAGAATGTCTGATCCTCTTTTAAAAAATTATTAATTTAGGAGGGGCACCTGGGTGACTCAGTCAGTTAAGCGTCCAGCTCCTGATTTCAGTTCAGGTCATGATCTTAGGGTCATGAGATCAAGCTCTGCACTGGTCCTGAAGCCTGCTTAAGATTCCCTCTCTCCTTACCCCCTACTTGCCTCCCTACTCTCTAAAGAAAAAAAATATATATATTACTTAGGTTTACCATTTAATTTAAAAAGTGCACTTGAGGGGAACCCCAGTGGCAAATAAATACATCTTTAAAAACTTTAAAAATAAAAAGTGTCGGTTGCCTGGGTAGCTCAGTCGGTTAAGCATCTGCCTTTAGCTTAGGTCATGATCCCAGGATCTTGGAATCGAGTCTTGCATTGGGCTCCTTTATCAGCAGGGAGCCTGCTTCTCCCTCTGCCTGCTCTACCTGCTGTTCCCCTTGCTTGTGAGCTCACTCACTCTCTGACAAATAAATAAACAAATAAATAAAATCTGTTAAAAATAAATAAAAAGTGCACTTGCTAAAAAGGGAGAGGAGAGAGAGAGAAGAGAAGGGGCTCAGCCTTTGCAAAGTAGTTTCCCTATATAACCCTGTTGGATTAAGCATTATTTTCCCCATATTTATTTATTTATTTAAAAGATTTTCTTTATTTGACAAAGAGCATCAGCAGGGGGAGACCTGAGCCGAAGACAGACACTTAACCAACTGAGCCACCCAGGCGCCCACCCATTTTTAGATGAAGAAACTGAAACTTAATGAGAGTAAACTAAAATCACACAGCTAGAAAACTGATAGAGTTGGAATACAAATCCAAGTACCTTCCAAAATGTGCTCTTAAGTATTAGGATATGAGGAGTTTTAAATTATCAAAGCCACATATTTTGTAATAACATGGAATAAAAGTTTCCTGATCTGCCACTGAAAACTGGAGCAAATTTTCCAGTGTGTAGACTTTTGCCCCGACTTGGAGACAGATCACTACTTCAGCTTACTTAGCCAGAGCCCTGTGTGTCTGTATGTGTCATTCATACTTAATTTAACAAAGTTTGGATTAATTCCTTCTCAACTTTCCTTCTCTCCTTTCAAGGAAACTTGGAAATCATTCTGTTGGCTTTAACTATTTTTTAAAGAGAAAAAGAGCACCTGCATAAAATAAAATTTTTCCTTTCATCTTTAAGTGGACTACTTCGAACTATTCTAAAAATAATTGTATCAAAGGGGCTTGGCTTTTTTCTGTTTAAAACATTATTTTCAAAGGGAAAAAGGCCCATAGATTTTAGTTTAGTTTTGCTTTTTTGTTGTTTTTGTTTTTTAAGCTTTACGAATGATACCTCTCTTTCTCAACTCCATTTTCAAGGTAGCGGCTGCCAGTGGCCATGGTTCAGTTGTGGACACGTGGCTCTCTGTCCTCTCCCCAGAGCGACACATCCTGGAGGTGACTGGCCAGGAGATGGCTGCCCAGATTAAGGCTCCTGTAGCCTTGCTGGATGATATCACTCCAGAAGATCAGGTTGAGCTCCTGGCAGGCCTGACCCTAGAGGCTGAGGCTACCCACCGTCAGTGTGAAGTGGAGGCTCTGACCACCCTGGAAGTAGCCAGTCCCATGCTTGGAGGCCAAGTCCACGGTTCCCTGGCCCGCGCCGGGAAAGGAAGAGCGTAGATTCCCAAGGTGGCCAAACAGAAGAGAAGGAAGACAGGCTGAACAAAGAGGCAGATGCAGTACGACTGGTACTTGGTCAATGTTGTGCCTGCCTTTGGCAAGACGAAGGGCCCCAGTGCTGACTCTTAGGTCCATTGTAATCTAGGTTTTCCCCCAATAAAGCCACTTAGTTCAGTCAAAAAAAAAAAAAAGAGAGAGAGAGAGAGAGAGAGAAAGAAAGAAAAAACTTTACAAATGACAGAAAACAAAATGAACCACTTATACCTGCTGCTTCTAAATCTCCTTTCTGCTCTCAGGAAAACAGAAATAGGCATTTTCAGATGTATTTACATAGTGTGTGTGTGTGTGTGTGTGTGTGTGTGTTTAAGATTTTATTTATTCATTTGAGAGGGAGAGGGAGAACAAGTGGAGGAGTAAATGGAAGAGCAGACCTCCTGCTGAGCAGAGAGCCCAACCCAGGACTCAGTCCCCAGACCGGGAGATCATGACCTGAGCCGAAGGCAGACGCTTAACCAACTGAGCCACCTGTGTGTGTGTTTTAACACATTTGCCATGTCAGACGCTCATGCTTTAGATCATAAAAATCTCATTTAGTCTCCGAGAAGTCAAATTGTACCGCGTCATGAGCTTGCTATGAAGGCCCACACATGTGCGTCGTTCCACAATGTCAGCTTTATTCAGTCATAAAGCAAGATTAACAAAATTGTAAAGCAGGTTGAGGATTCCAAACTCCATGACATTTCACCATGTGATTAACTTGTTTACTTACACCGCACACAAAGTCGAATACAAGTCACACAACAAACAAGATAACGCAGAGGGTAGAAAGATAACAAACCAAATGGGAAGTCAGTCTGTGGGAGTACAGTTGAGGTAAGTCTTGGATCTGGTCCAGGTCAGCTCTCGGCACTTACTGCTCATTATTTGCAAGCAGTGAAGGATCTCAGTTCTGTTCAGAGATCAGCCAGGCAGAGCCTTTGGTGGCAGCTGCCTTTTTTAAGTAGTCAGACATAGAGGGGTCAATGTCTGAAGAGTCTGACAGTTTGTTGCCCAAATCCTCCCCTTTTAAAGGAATTTAATTAGTCTTGGGCCCCTGCAGACCACCTTTGCTTTTGCTTATCAATTCTGGGGTGTCATCAATTGCTGCTGGTCTCAGCGATATCTGGTAGCTGCAGTACCGCTGACTGGTTGACACAGGGCCCTACTTGACATGAGTGACTCCATCTTATTCTCCACATATTGGTACTGCCCCACCCCCACTTTCTGTATACTAGATGAGAAACAGGTACAAAAAGATAACCTGCCAAATGTTACACAAAGCAGGGCTTGGTTTTACATTCCTGCGAGCCTGGTTCCAAAGCCAGACCTTAACCATCACTCTTTCCTCTCTAGATGCAGAAGCAAATAAATACACATATTTATATAAATACAGCTGGGTACACATATGTGTACCCATACATACACACATATACATGTTTCATACTACATATTAAAACTTTGTCATGTGCCCTTGCAGGCCTTTACTTATATGCATGAAGGGCAGGGAGGGGAAGAGCAACTTGCTCAAACAAGATGGAGCAGCCAGAGACCAAGATTACAAAGCATCACAGAGAGTAACAGGTATGAAAAATAATCCTTGGCTGAGAAACAAGATCACTGATCAACTAGGAAGAGTTTCAATTCTTACACAGGAAGACTAAGGGTGAAGGCCAGATTGCTTCTGAACTAGTCTCGTGGGATGTTAAATAATGATTTTTTTTACACTTACTTTATTTGACAGAAAGATAGAGAGAGCACAAGCTGGGGGAGCAGTAGGCAGAGGGAGAAGCAAGCTCCCTGCTCAGCAGGGAGACCCACGCAGGGCTTGATACCTGGATTCTGGAATTGTGACCTGTCAGGTTTGAATCGGGGGTGGAAAAGAGGAGCCAGGCGAGTAGAGTAGAGGCAAGCTTTAATGGGTGCACCCTCGGGCGAGGTTCCAAGGCTCATAAGGGAGTGAGGCTGAGGGGTTTTTAATTAGGGGTCTTAGGGTGTGGAGGGCTTGCTGGGTATCTGATTGGCTACGGTTTATGTATATGAGGGATACAAAATACACCAATCAATTGTCAGCTCATTATACAGAAAAAGGGATCCAAAGTTGACCAGTCAGATTGTTCATCGTCCTTGTGGGCTCATCTGGAAAGTCTCCGAGACAGGAAGCCCCATGGCTGAAAGTCCTTGAGCCACCATCTTGTGAAACTCAGTGGCCATCTTGTCCACTCTCGGCATCCCTGGGCCCGCCAGCCTAACATGACCTGAGTGGAAGGCAGATGCTTAACTGACTGAGCCACCCAAGTGCCCCTTAAATGATAATTCTTAAAAGCAATGCTTTCAGAAGATTTCAATGCATAACAACCAACTCCTTAATTAGCATATAGCAGGTAGGCCGGCGCATCTGGTTGGATTATGAGGTACCCTACAAAGCATGGCCAGCCTTTGGGGATTCAGTGTCATACCGATGTCACAAGTGATTTTTTTATGTCATGAACTGTGATAGGAAATGACTCAAATTTTGTATCTCACGGTATTTAAATTAAAACCATATACTCACCCCACAATAAAAGAACAAAGGAAAAGAGGGGAAGCTGTCTCCACCAGCAATTCAAAAGGTTTAGGAAGCACAACTAACAGCACCTGGTGAGGCATCTCTAATCCACACCTATATTTTACTTCCCACCACTCACCACTTCCCAGATCTCGTAAAATGCTGAATTGTAGCCAATCATCCTTTCAAAATTCAAATTTTATTATATCATGTTAAGGGTTTAAAATGCTTCACTGGCAGGGGGGGCTGGGAGGTTCAGTCGGTAGAGCATGTGGCCCCTAATCTCTGCATCATGAGTTCAGGACCCACATTGTGCTTAGAGATTACTTAAAAAAAAAAAATGCTTCACTGGTTTTTCTTTGCACTATGAAACCATAGTGGCTTTATAAAGATCAAAATTCTCAATTTTTCCGGAAAAATATTGTAGCAGCTATTCTGGCCTAGCTCATCGGCTTCCCAAAAGCCATTTTCCAGCTTTTCTACTTTATACCCCTCCCTACTTCCCCTTGAGGTGCCGGCCAAGGGTACACAATCCTTCATTTACTAAATTCTCTGGAGTTACCAGCCTCCTCACTGGCTCTTCCTTCAGCTTTGAAGACTTGTCCAACCAACTCAAATTCATCCCTTAAATTTCACCCTAAACCTCACTTCTCAGAAGGGACCCGGGGTGAGTCAGAGCTGACGTGAGGCATAGTTCTACAGGGTGGGACAGAGCCATCCACTAACCCACTAAGATGCAAATAGATCCATTAAGATGACCGACTGCTTCTCTTTCACATCAAAGCTTACTATCTCCTCACCTACCATCCCAAAGTGATCAGGTCGGCCTCGGAACTCTACCTTCCCTTAAGGTCTGAGAGGAGAAAGGTGCTCTTTTAAAACCAACCTGAAAACTTACTTGATGCTCAAATTGCTCATAGAAATAAAAACAGTAAGAATATATAAAAGATTGCCTCCGCGAAAAATCAGTTGATGACAACAACGCTTGATTACTGAATGAAACGCCCTCAGTGACGCTCAAGAGCTCTTCCCTACCTCCTTGGCTACTAAGGGTCACTGAGTATGCGCAGGTGATTACCTACCCATTTCCGGAGGGATAGCCAATCACCACAAGGGCCACGGGTGTGCTCCTAGCGAGAACCCGCCCATTCACGTGACTTGGGACTGAATGTTCACGACTGAGTCAGGCTCTAGGCCACAGCGTTTCAGGCCCGAGAGGTGCAGAGTGAGTCATCGATTCCAGGTAAGCCAAGTGGGGTGTCGTGAGGCTTAGCTGAACCGAGGCCTCCTCAGCATCTGCTGGGTGACATCGGGGTCACAGCTTGTCTAAGACTGGGGTCTCTCTTCAGCTGTGGCGAGGGTCTGGTGAAAATTGCAGCTTCTTAGTCTCAGACCTGTGGAATCAGAATGGGAGTGGGAAAATTAAACTTTCAAGAAGATTTTGGTTTGAACGAGAATTGTGGAATTGCTAGGTTATTGCCAAAGAATTATTGTCTGTGTTTGGTGGAAGAGAGGAGGGAGGCAAGGTGGGAAGTTAAGAGAATGGAGTGGTAGCCACTATTTAAGAACCCACTACTCCACATTGCCTACGCCTCTTGGCCAATTGAAATATCCTTTAACCCTTACAAAGATCTTAAGTTTTCAAGTTTTGAGATGAGCTGGTTTAGGCTCAGGCATGTTAGTAGTCATTCAAGGTGATAGTGGTTGAAACTGAGAGCTAGAAATCTACCACAGGTTCTGTTTATTCGTTAAATACATTCTGAGCACCCATTATATTGCCCAAGGATAAGACTAAAGCTGGAGATACATTACCACCAAGAAGGTTACAGTCTGGCAGAAAGAGTTGGACATACTAGCTAAGGAATTTCAAAAATAATTGTAAAATCAAATCAAAACTATGATATATGATTCAGTGGGGAGCTAGGCACACAGGCTAGGACCAGATCTTGATGTGTCTTAAAGCTTTATTTTTCTTAAAGCAGCAGTTCACAAATTATGGTCCCTTGACCAGCAATATCACCTGGGAACTTAGAAATACAACACACTAACCGTAGCAGAAACTGGGACTTAGGCCCAGTAGTCTTTTACCAAGATATATGGGTAGTCATGATGCTATCTAAGGTTTGAGAGCTACTTTCTTAAAGTAATAAAGGACTAGTGGAGTGTTTTAAGTGGAAGATAAAAGGATTATATTTGTATTTGGAAAGATCAATATAGCTACAGACTTAGGGAATTGATTGGAAGCACCATTATGTTTTGGAGTAGAAAAGGGGCTCATATTATAGTGGGAAGAGAAAAATGGTGGTAGCAGCGCCGACAAAGCTGGTTCTGTTAACTTTATAGTCTGTTAATGGCTTTATTCTGAAAAGTAGGGAAAACTGACCAGTGTGAGCACTTGGAAAAAGTGGGGCACAATGATATCTGGAGTATCTATTTTATATTCCTTGAACCCTAGTGAGTCCTTTGCACATACTTTTTCCCCCCCAAATACTTTTATTTTTTCAGTGTTACAAGATTCATTGTTCATGCGCCACACCCAGTGCTCCATGCAATACGTGCCCTCCTCAATACCCACCACCAGGCTCGCCCAACCCTCCACCCTCTCCCCTCCAAAACCCTCAGTTTGTTGCTCAGAGTCCACAGTCTCTCATGGTTCATTGCCCCCTCCGATATCCCCCCATTCACCCTTCCTTTCCTTCTCACAATGCCCTCCATGATTTTCCTTATGCTCCACATGTGAGACCATAAGATAATTGACTCTTCTGCTTGACTTATTTCACTCTGCATAATCTCTTCCAGTCCCGTCCATGATGATACAAAAGTTGGGTATTCATCCTTTCTGATGGAGGCATAATATTCTGTCGTATATATGGACCATATCTTCTTTACCCATTCATCTGTTGAAGGGCATCTTGGCTTTCCAGTTTAGCCATTGTGGCCATTGCTGCTATGAACATTGGGGTACATGTGGCCCTTCTTTGTACTGCATCTGTATCTTAGGGGTAAATACCTTGTAGTTGCACATACTTTTTAAAAATTCTAATATTTTTTTCTTGATTTTTATTTACCCATTATCCTTTGCAATTTACTCTTACATTGGGCAAGATTTTTAAAACTTCCTTTGGCCCCAGTTTTCTAATCTGACCATTCTGTGCAGCCTCACCCCTAACCCTATGTACTCCACATCTTGCTTAGCTTACTCAGAAGTACTCATTTTGGGGGCGTCATAGGAACCTGCAATTCTTGATCTCAGGGTGGTGAGTTTGAGCCCCATGTGGGATATAGAAATTACTTAAATAAGAGAATTTAAAAAAAAATACCCATTTTGAAAGTTGGTTTTTTATTTTTTAAGATTTTTATTTATTTATTTGTCAGAGCAAGAGAGAGAGCACAAGCAAGGGGAGCATCAGGCAGAGGGAGAAGCACCCTCCCTGCTAAGTAAGGAGCCGACATGGAGCTCAATCCGAGGACCTTGGCATCTTGACCGGAGCCAAAGGCAGATGCTTAACTGAGTCACCCAGGGGCCTTCCATTTTGAAAGTGTTAAGAATTGCAAATCATTGAAGCCTTAGTCATTAACTATAACGTAGTGTGGACAAATAGGAAGAGTAGCTTGGAAAAGATTATGCTATTTTATGTAGTTCTGTGTTAGAATTTATTACAAGTTGAATGTATTTTAACAAAAAAATTAAAGACTTATTTTAAAATTCTGAAACTCAGCTCTCTGTGCCTCCAAAATCAGTGTAAGAAAATTTTCTACATCACATTATTATAGTGAATCTGGTAGAAGTTAATTCCTTTACCAGTTATGAAGGATTTAGCAGCTGTACGAGTCATAGCAACTTTAAGGTTTAATATCAGTACTTTTTATATGTAAGTGCCTTCCACACATACACACAGACATAGTCAGAGATACTGTGGGATCAGTTCCAGACCACTGTCATAAAGTAAATCAAATGAATTTTGTTTCCCAATGTGTATAAAAGTTATGTTTACCCTATCCTTTAGTCTGTTAGGTGTGCCTTATGTCTAAAAAAATCAACGTACATACTTTTTTTTTTTTTTAAGATTTTTTTTTTTTTTTTTATTAGAGACAGAGACTGAGAATGAGAGAGAAGAAGGTCAGAGGGAGAAGCAGACTTCCCGCAGAGCCGGGAGTCTGATATGGGACTCGATCCCAGGACTCCAGGATCATGACCTGAGCCAAAGGCAGTCGCTTAACCAACTGAGCCACCCAGGCGCCCTCAACGTACATACTTTAATTGAAAAATAATTTATTGCTAAAAATGCTAACCATAATTTGAGCTTTCAGTGCATTGTAATCTTTTTGCTGGCAGAGGATTTTTCTTACATTTGATGGCTGCTGACTGATCAGGGTGGTGGTTACTGAAGGTTGGGGTGCCTGTGGCAGTTTCTTAAAATGAGACAGTAGAAATTGCCACTTTGATTGACTCTTCCTTTCATGAATGATTTCTCTGTTGCATGTGATGCTCTTTGATAGCATTTTAGCCACAGTAGAAATTCTTTCAAAATTGGGAGTCTATCCTCAAAACTTGCCGCTGCTTTGCCAACTGAGTTTATGGCATGTTCTAAATCCTTCTTGCCATTTCAACAGTCTTCATAGCACTTTTATCAGACATGGGTTCCATCTCAAGAAACGACTTTTTTTCTCCTCATCCATAAGCAGCAACTAACTCTTCATCCTTTCAACTACAATTTGTTAAAACAAACAAACAAAAAAACCCAACTCGATATGTGATTTCTTTGTGTCTTCCTCAATTTCTTTCATGAGCACTTTATAGTTTTCTGAGTATAGATTCTTTGCCTCTTTGGTTAGCTTTATTCCTAAGTATCTTATGGTTTTGGGTGCAATTGTAAATGGAATCGACTCCTTAATTTCTCTTTCTTCTGTCTTGCTGTTGGTGGATAGAAATGCAACTCATTTCTGTGCATTGATTTTATATCCTGACACTTTACTGAATTCCTGTCTGAGTTCTAGAAGTCTTGGAGTGGAGTCTTTTGGGTTTTCCACATAAAGTATCATTCATCTGCAAAGAGTGAGAGTTTGACTTCTTTGCCATTTCGGATGCCTTTTATTTCTTTTTGTTGTCTGATTGCTGAGGCTAGGAATTCTAGGACTATGTTGAACAGCAGTGGAGATAGTGGGCATCCCTGCCGTGTTCCTGATCTCAGGGGAAAAGCTCTCAGTTTTTCCCCATTGAGAATGATATTCGCTGTGGGTTTTTCATAGATGGCTTTGATGATGTTGAGGAATGTGCC
>CM052800.1:139983021-140004142 GCA_028533885.1 Nasua narica | reverse complement strand
GGGGTTTATATTCTTTCCCGGGCAGGGGTTCCGCGTTCCTTTGACTAACCCAAACCCAACCCATAGGCCCTCTGGGCTAATTAGCTCAAGGGAGGGCTGAGCCACACTCAGACCCTCCCAGAGGCAGGTCCTGCAGGGGGGCCACACACAAGAAGGCGGGTGTAAGCAAAAGGAACCCGCCCTGCTCTGCTCCTTCAGGGTTTGATCCCAGGACCCAGAGATCATGACCTGAGCCCAAATCAAGAGTCAGATGCTTAACTGACTGAGTCACCTAGGTGCCCCAATAAATAAATCTTAAAGTAAAAATAAAATAAGGTAGAAGACCATTACCATTTTGCAACCCCAAATTTATTAATTGGTCTAGGCAATGACCAGCATGCCTATTAGCATCACAAAGAGTGAGGGAAAAAAACAAATAAGCATTATAGACCTCCTGAAGAGAGCAGGCAATAAAGCGAAAAGATTTTCCTTTAATTAGGAACACAAATGCCTGCACCCAAAAATATCACTTTGAAACTTCTTTAAAAATAAAATGGTGGGAAAAAAAATAAATAAAATGGTGGGGAAAATAAATAAACAAAATGGTGGGGTAGAGGGCGCCTAAGGGGACGCAGCTGGTTGATCATTCCACTGTTAGTTTCTGCTCATGTTGTAATCTTAGGATTGTGACATTGAGCTGCACAGTAGCTCTGCGCTCAGTGGGGAGTTGGCTTCAGATTCTTTCTCTCCTGCTCCCCCCCGCCACGCTCTTTCTTTCTCTCATATAAATAAATCTTTAAAAAAGAAATTAAAATGCTCTTCTGAGGGGCGCCTGGGTGGCTCAGTTACTAAGCATCTGCCTTCGGCTCAGGTCGTGATCCTAGGTTACTGGGATGGAGCCCCCTGCATCGGGCTCCCTGCTCGGCGGGAAGCCTGCTTCTCCCTCTCCCACTCCCCCTGCTTGCGTTCCCTCTCTTGCTGTGTCAAAAAAAAAATAAAATCTTAAAATAAAACAACGGTCTTCTGAATGTCATGAAACAATTAATGAGTGAAAAGTTTTCCGTTGTGACTTAGTGTGCATTAGTCTGTTCCCTGGAATCTAGACAGTACCTGGAGCAGCTTCTTGTGTGTACCTTCCAAATAACCTGTGTATGTGAGAGTATGTATTGTACCAGTGTGTGTATGTATTTAAAAAAATGGGAGCATCCTCAGTATTCTGTAAATTTTTCTTTGAATATTTTACTTAGGAGATTGTCCGTGTCCTCACTATAGTTCATTCTATTTTAAAATGTCTTGCAAACTTTGGTAAATGTCTAAATGGGAAATATAAACGTAATGAATGTTTTTTGGAAAGCCTGTAGGCTGTCCTCTCCTCTTCATTATTATTTTTCCATTATGTTTTCTTCAATTGGTTAGTTAAAAATACCTTCCATTTACTCAATGGGTTATATTTAAATGATACTGAAAGATACGAATCAACAGCCAAATGAAGCAAAATATAAGACAAGATTCCAAAGAGCTTCTGTCCTTACGGAGTCTGGGGCCCAGCATGGTGGCACAAAGGAACTCTGGCTCACCAACTTGGAAGCTCTCCAAATCCCCCTCCTTTTTTGTTTCTTTTCTTTCTTTCTTTCTTTCTTCTTTTCTTTTTCTTCTTCTTCTTCTTTTTAAGATTTTTATTTATTAATTTGAGAAAGAGAGCATGCACACACAAGAGACAACACAAACGAAAGACCACAAATGAGGGAGTGGGGAGAGAGGGAGAATCAGGCTCCTTGCTGATCAGGAAGCCTGACACAGGGCTTGATCCCAGTACCCCTGGGATCATGACCTGAGACAAAAGCATATGCTTAACTGCCTAAGCCACCCAGGAACCCTCTTTTTTGGTTTTTTATAGAGGCTTCATTACTTAAGCATGGCTGATGAAATCATTGGCCATCAGAGGCTGATTTCACCCTCCAGTCTCTCTGTCCTCTCTAGAAATCAGAGTGGGACTAAAAGTTCCAATCTTCCATGCTTGGTCATTTCTCCTGGCAACCACATCCCCAAAATCCCCTAAAGGGAATTTCTAGAAGTCATGTCATTGACAGTGGTGGTTGAAAGGGGCTTGTTATGAATAACAAGATCCCTATTCACCTTTACACACTGATGGAACTGAAGACAGGAAACTAAATATTATAAGATGCTCCCTATACTCTTATCATCCATGAAATTACATCCATGAAATTACATCCATGAAATTCCATGCTTGGTCATTTCTCCTGGCAACCACATCCCCAAAATCCCCTAAAGGGAATTTCTAGAAGTCATGTCATTGACAGTGGTGGTTGAAAGGGGCTTGTTATGAATAACAAGATCCCTATTCACCTTTACACACTGATGGAACTGAAGACAGGAAACTAAATATTACAAGATGCTCCCTATACTCTTATCATCCATGAAATTACATGGGTTTGGGGGGCTGTGAGCCAGAAACATGGACAAAGGCCAAATATATATGAGAAGTATATTTGGATCACCTGAATGATGACCACATAACAGTAGGTTATTCTCCTGACAATCCAGCCCTATGATTTCAATTAAAAGGTGATACATCAATTTTATTATTTCTTCTGCAAATATTAGCCGCTTTCAGTCCCACAGGTACAAGCTACAAGAGTTAAGAGGCATCTTAACTTATTGTTCCTTCAGCTTTGAAGATTGACCAACTGACTCACCTTAAAATACACTTCAAGGAGAGACCTGGGTAAGCCCGAGTTGGTGGGGTGTAATCTATAGGGTGGGACAGACCCACCCAAGCATTCACTGAGATGCAAATTGATCCAAAGAGGATTGTTCCTTCAAGGCTAACTACCCCCTCACCTTCAACAACCTGTACTCCCACACTAGGTGAAATGGTTACCATGTAGAACTCACTCCTTCACAGTCTGCGAGAAGGATGGGATGTTGAAGATTTAAAAAACTAGCCTGCAGTATGGTCCGGCCTTACTTTGGCTCTCAAGTTTCTCGCAGGAATAAAAATATTAATAATCCAAATTACACTGGGACTAAATGGCCTTAGTCACTGAGCCTTACAACCCCCAGCTAGCCTCAGGACCTCTTCCCTCTCTCCCCCTCCAGGGTCATTGGGCATGCGCAGGTCCCACACCTGCCCACTTCCGGGGGGAATGGCCAATCACAGCACGGAACAAACGGGCGCCTCGGACACAGGAACTCACGCGCTGAGGGGCATGTTGGGGTCAATAACTTGCCGCAGCGGGTCTCTGAACTCAGTGCAGTCTTTCGCTTCAGCTACTGAGCAGCTACACCAGGTAGGCGGGGAGGGCCTGAGAAAAGGCTAACTTAGCAGCTGAGCAGGGGCTTCCTGAGCATCTTCTGGCCTCCTGATTTTGGCGTCCAGGCTTGTGCGTGACCGGGTCTCCTCAGACTCTCTCTCTTTGAGAAACAGAATTCTCTCTCCAACTGCCCTCCACCAAAAATCCTTTTATTTCTTTTAAAGGATTTTATTTATTTACTTCTTAGAGAACGCAAGCAAGGGGAGTGGCAGGTAGAGGGAGAAGCAGGCTCCAAGCTGTGCGGGGAGCTCGATGGGGGGATCCCTAAGACCCTGGAATTATGACCTGAGCTGAAGGCAGATGCTTAACTGAGCCACCCAGGCGTCCCAACCAAAAACTCTTAAAAAGAAGTAGAGAGGCACCTGGGTGGCTCAGTCAATCAAGCATCTGCTTTTGGCTCAGGTCATGATTCCAGGGTCTTGGGATTGAGTCCGGCATCAGGCTGTCTGCTCAGTGGGGAGTCGGATTCTCCCTCTTCCTCTATCCCTCCTCCCCTCGCTTGTGCGCGCTCTCTCTCTCTCTCTCTCTCTCTCTCTTTCTTGAGCGTGCGCGCTTGCGCGTGCACCCTTTCTCAAATTCATAAATCTTTTTTTAAAAGATTAGTATAGGATCCCTGGCCTCGGCTCTGATGCATGTAGTCATAATGGAGGTGGTGTGACTGCCTGAGGTTAAGAGATTTTTACTGGAACGATAGATGGCAAAGTGGCCACATGATCTCCAAAGGAGGACTGTTGGGGTGTTAAGGTGGGATCTTCCAACCTCCAGTGCTGGCGCCTGCCTGGTGAAGTCAGTCATCCTGTACTTATTTGTAGCCTTGTAAGTAGGGAATTATCCCTTTTTTTTTTTTTTTTAAGAAGATGAGGTGAGGCTTTGGTATGTTAATAGCACGGTATCAAGTCCCTAAAGTCCAATCTTGAGAGCTGGGAATCTACTTCTACTACAAGTTTGACTTATTAGCCCAATATTTATTTATTTTATTATTATTTTTTAAATATATATTTTAAAGATTTTATGTATTTATTTGGCAGAGAGAGAGATCACAAGTACGCAGAGTGGCAGGCAGAGGGAGAGGGGGAAGCAGGCTCCCCGCTGAGCAGGGAGCCTGATGTGGGGCTCGATCCCAGGACCCTGAGAGCATGACCTGAGTGGAAGGCAGAGGCTTTAAACCACTAAGCCACCCAGGCGCCCTAGCCCAATATTTATTTATTGAGTTCATACTAGCCAATATTTTTCGGTCGCCACAAGAATAAAAGTAGGTAATATAGCTTTGAGAAAAAATAAAGAATTCAGACCATGCGTCATACTGTATTCCCATGTTATTAACCAAAAGTTGACAAAAATAAATGTAAAACCACAAGTATGATCTGTGCTATGATAGAAAAATATGTGGAATCAGGAAATAAGAGTAGGGACCAGATGTTGGTGTCCTCAAAGTCTTATTCTTACAGTAATGAAAAAGTATTGTGTGGAGTTACGGAACTAAATGAAGGAATAGAGAAGACATAGTCAAAATAGTAGGCTGTTTGTAGATTGGACTGGGAAAATGGCCCCTGAAGTTGTTTATTTCATTTCATGGCTTGAGTCTGGATGGTGAGTTAGAGGACATTAAGTATGTGGGAAGAGGAAGACCCACTAGGAACTGGAATCTGGACAGGAACACCACCCACCTCCTTTTTATTTTACTTTTTAAGATTTTATTTTTATTATTTATTTGACAGAGGGAGATCACAAGTAGGCAGAGAGGCAGAGAGAGGAGGAAACAGGCTCCCTGCTGTGCAGAGAGCCCGATGCAGGGCTCAATCCCAGGACCCTGAGATCATGGCCTGAGCCGAAGGCAGAAGCTTTAACCCGCTGAGCCACTCAGGCGCCCCGCACTCTCTCTCAAATAAGTGAATGAATGAATTTTTAAAAAAATAAAATAAATGAAATGCTCTCTTTAAAGCCATATAGCTGTTCTTTCTGATTTCAAAAATTCCATTCCTATTTTGATTAGCTTTAAACCTTGGGCAATATTCTTAAAACTTCCTTTTCATATTTACTCAACCCAAAAGTATCCATAAAATATGGAATTTTATTTCTTTTAAGTTTATGTATGTAATCTTTATATCCAGCATGGGGCTTGAACTCAACAACCCTGAGATCAATCATCTTTCACTCTTCAAACTGAGCCAGCCAGCTTCCCCAAAATATGGAACTGTAAACAAAGGTTAGGGTATCCTGGTTGTGACAGTGATATCATGAAAAGTTAGACTGGAGAATCAGAAGAATTAGGAGACATATTATCATTATTTTATGTTTCTTTTTATTGTATGGGAGAGGAAAAATAATTATCCCTCTATCCCTCTAGGTTCTTGGCTGAGACCCCCCCATCTTTAATAAAAGACAGTAACAGGAGAAAAAAAAATTAATTATGTACTCACATCTGTATATAAGGGAGATTCCCAAAGATGAGACTCAAAAAGGCAGCCAGGCAATTCATCCTGAACTAAAGAAAGAAATATGGAAATAGGGGAGGAAGGTAGTTCACAGGACAGTGAAAAAGAAAACATGGTGAACAAGTTTACCCTGACAAGGATTTAGTCTCCCAGGTGAAAAAGTTATTATACGAGTTCTCTTCCTGGCACAGACCCTCTTGCTATTATAAATCGCACTTAAGAAGGGTAGCTTCTAGTCTGTTTTCAGAGCTTCTGTGTCTGCTGTTTCTCAAAATAATCAGCTCAAAATCATCTTTATGCCAAAGAGGTGTATTTTGGGATAGCATATCATGCTATTCTCCAATCACAATGTAATAAAAATGTTTAATGTAGGGGCTCCTGGGTGGCTCAGTTGGTTAAGTGTCTGCCTTCTGGTTAGGTCATGATCATGGGGTCCTGGGATCAAGAACTGCATTGGGCTCCCTGCTCAGCGGGAAGCCTGCTTCTCCCTCTCACTCCTCTTATTTGTGTTCTCTGTGTCAAATAAATAAATTTTAAAAAATCTTAAAGAATTTTTAAGGATTTTATTTTGAAAGAATGTGCACTGACCAAGAGAGGGGCAGAGAAGCAGACTCCCAGTGAGCAGGGAGCCTGACCTGGGATTTGATCCCAGGACCCTGGGGTCATGACCTGGCCCAAGGCAGACGTTCAACCTACTGAGCCACCCAGGTGTCCCTAAAAAAAATGACATAATACCTTATTCTTTCTTCAAAATTAGAATCTATGCAAACTTTCTCTACCAAACTGCCATGAGTAATTAACCCCTTTTTACTCATGAAGGGGTAAGACAGATAGATATGGCTTTTAGACTAAAATAGTGCTATAATATATACTTTAATACATTACATGATATAATAAATATTTAAGTAGTTGGGCTAGATTTCTAGAAGCTTTACAAGATTTTCTAATAATACTTGTTTTTGTGAGTTCCCAAGACTACCTTACATTCAGACATTGCTATAAGGACTCAGGGCTCAGTGTAAAGTGTACTCACAGCTATGATTGATTATGGTGAATGGACACAAAGCAAAGTCAGCAGAAGGAAAAGGTGCATGAGTTGAAGTCTGGAGGAGACCATGGCAAACATTCAACAGTTCTTTCCCAGTTAAGTCACACTTAATTCCTTTAGCAATATGTTATGATAACACATGTGAAATGTCCACCGGGGAAACTCTTAGAAGCTCATTGTCCAAGGCTTTTTTCTTCGGGAACAGATCGGAGGCTGCTTAGGCTATATCAAATTTCTAGATTATCAGAATACCGGTAGCTAGCATAAACCACATTAGTTGTACCAACGGTTTAGGCTTGGTGAGCCATTGTTATCAGGGAATGCTGGGAACCCTCCCACAATCCAAGCTCGGACTGGAGCCAAGGGCCAGCCTTGCAAGCAGGTCTTTCTTTTCTTTTTTTTTTTTTTAAAGATTTTATTTATTTGAGAGATAGAGAAAGTGAGAGAGAGTATGAGAGGCGAGAAGGTTAGAGGAAGAAGCAGACTCCCTGTAGAGCCGGGAGCCTGATGTGGGACTCGATCCCTGAACTCAATGGATCATGACCTGAGCCGAAGGCAGTCGCTCAACCAACTGAGCCACACTTTCGCCCGCAAGCAGGTCTTTCTAAGGACAGCAGCCTTAGGCCTCTTACGGTCACTCTTCTCTGCACAATACCACTTACTGAGCATCTGTTCTGAGCAGGCACTGCATGCCATCCCCAGTGCACTTGGATGTGTTCACCAACCCAGGAGTTCTCTAAACCTCAGCATTAGGGATTTTTACCCAAGTCTCATTGCATTTGCATGGTTGACTAAGTCACTGGCTGTTGGCGATAGCCTCCATCTCCAGGGCCTCTCCCTAGGAGGATACAGATTAGGGCTGATGGTCCGACCCTCTAATCTTGCCTGGGTCCTTCTGGTGACCCACCTCCATTGTGAAGTTATCTAGGGGTCCTCAGCCATCCCTCATCTCATTAGCATATAAAATGCACTCTTACCACTATAGGGTGAGTCTAAGGGTGTTAAGAGCCCTATATCAGGAACCTGGGCCAAAGACCAAATATGTATTTCTTATGTCACTGGAGTACCAAGAAAAGCCTCATGTGCTTAATGGTTTAGTATGCTAATAGTTAATAGCAAGTTAGTTTTATGACTTTGGATAAGCCTATTCTCAATTCTCATAAATTTAAGTTTCACAGCTGTAGTTAAAGATTTTAAGTCCCCACTGTCAAGGCTTAAGATTTCACCCTACTTGAAGCTAATAGGTTAGCCTGTTGATGTTTCATTTGTGTTGTTTGTGTTGTTGCTGCCAGACAACACAAACTCCTGGCGCAGAGACAGGACTCAGTGACTGCTGGCACAGTCCACAACATGAACATCAGGTTGGTGTCGGTTCCACGTATCTCCCAAGTCTCACAAGCTGGATGCTGTGTACACCGTGGACTTGTCACAGCCAAAGAACTCTTGAGTCTGTTTGTTTTTAAAGATTTTATTTATTTATTTAATAGAGATTGAGAGAAGGAACAGGAAAGAGGAGTGGCTGACAGAGGCAGAGGGATAAGCAGACTCCCTGCCAAGCAGGGAGCCCAATACAGGGCTCCCCAGCTGAAGGCAGCTGCTTAACTGACTGAGCCACGCAGGCGCCCTGTTGGCGGGCCCACTTTTATCCTGGTCCACCAAGAAGTCTTTGCCTCTTTCTGGGATGAGAGGCCCTGCATTCTTGGCACGCCCAAGATGCCATGCAGGGACACTCAGGACCTGTGTGAGAGTGCCTCTCCCAGCACTAATTGACAAAGCTGGAAGGGTTTAATTGAGGAGAGTTAGTGACTGTGTGGAAGGCACTTATAGCACAGTGTTTGACACACTAGAGACTTTTGAGCTCTCTCTAAAAAAGCTTTAGAATTGAACCTCGTGAAGATGTGAGGAAAGGGTCACTAGTCAGAGGGAGATTAACATAAAAGGGTCTCAAAAGTACTGAGCCCTGCCAGATGAGAGGAAGTGGAGATAGGAGTGGTGGGTCAGTCTGTGTTGGAAAACCCACCTTTTACCAGCCCATTCCTGCCATCCATACACACAGGACAGGAACCCTGCTACCCCCACGCACGTGTGGATGACAGTGGCCAAAAGATCTGGCAAGTTGCTTGGATTCAGGGTGTGTATTAGACGAGGTGAATAGAAACCATTTTTTCCCTGAGGAGAAAAAAGATCAGAAGGAAAAAGCAGAGGTGTAAAAGATTTCTGGATAGAATGCTTATGCAATTACCTCAGCATGTTCAAAACAATTGTCAACTGCAGTGAAACAAGGAGGAATGATAGAAGTCAAGCTCACAGTGACAAGTATGGTCAGTTTTTACTGTGTTAAGAAACATGGGAATCTGGATGACAGATATAGGGGGCCTCTAAACTATCAAAGTTCCCATGAATCTGTTATTTTAAAGTTTTAGAGAAATCACCTTCAGGCTCATCCAAATACTTAACTCAAAGGGAAGTGGCACAGGGGTCTGTACACTGTGTTGAGGATTTAAAGTACCTTTAGAAACTGGAGGATTTTGGGGCGCCTGGGTTGCATAGTCAGTTAAGCATCTGCCTTTAGCTCAGGTCATGATTCCAGGGTCCTGGGATCGAGTCCTGGGTCAGGACTCGATCTGACTGGAGGGCCTGCTTCTGCCGCTCCCCCAACTCATGCTTGCTCACTCTCTCAAATAAAATCTCAAAAAAAAAAAAAAAAAAAAAAGAAATTGTAGGATTTTATGCTCTAGAAAGAGATGTTATGATTTGTGTATTCAAAGAAAGTTTTTATTACTTGGATGGCGAATGGATGCAAGGGAACAAGAAAGAATGGAGGCAGGCTGACCAGGTAAAAGGGTGGCGCGGTAATTCTCTTGAGATCTGAATACAGCTTGGGCGAGGTTAAGCCGCTGTACTAGGTCCATATATCTTAAAAAGTGGCAGCATGCCAAATAATACAGTAAAGTCAATGAATAGAAAGAGCCAAGGACATAATTAATTGTTTCCCAGTGCTCTACAAAATGAACTACACCACTTCCCTTTGATTTAAACATTTAGATGAGGCTGTGGTGATTTTTCTAAAACTTCAATACTTTGGAATAATAATAGATTCACGGGAATTTAGAAAGACAGCACTGAGAGATCTCATGTATCTGTCATGCAGATTCCCATGTTTCTTAATGATATTCTATCAAAACAGGGAATTTGATACTGGTCAGACAAGTATGTATAGTTTTTTTTTTAGTAATATTTCAAAGTAATATTCAGAGATCATAACCCCTTCCTCTATAAATACCTCAGCATATGTTTCCTAAAAGTAGGATATTGGGACGCCTGGGTGGCTCAGTTGGTTAAGCTGCTGCCTTTGACTCGGGTCATGATCCCAGGGCCCTGGGATCAAGTCCCACATCGGGCTCCTTGCTCAGCAGGGAGCCTGCTTCTCTCTCTGCCTCTGCCTGCCACTCTGCCTGCTTGTGCTGTCTCTCTCTCTCTCTCTCTGACAAATAAATAAATACAATCTTTAAAAAAAAAATAAAAGTAGGATATTTTCTGTAGCTATGATGCAATTATTGAATCCGGGAAGTTGAATTGTGATGTTACTATTATCTAATAGTGCATATTCAAAATTTTGCCATTCTATACTTGCTGGAGTCCAGCTCCAGCTGGGGTGGGTCTCACGGAGGAAAGGGCGGCGAGTGAGGAGATGCAGACACACAGTCAAGGTGCAAGCACCTCCTCCTGAGGATCTCAGGGGATCTTTATTTATACCTTAAGATTTTACATTGTTTCCCACATCTTCTTTGTTTACAACTCAACGAGTCTGACTTAGAAGATACCAATTATAGATATAGATCTTTTCCTTTCAGTTTCTTCTCTGCATTCAATAGTTTGACCTTTATAAGTTTCCTTTTGTGTTCACTAATGGGTATAAATGGTGTAAGAGGTGATAGACAAAGTTATAACAGGAACATAAAGTATAAAGTATATGAGGTGTTAGAGAGGGTTGTGCATGATCTTTAAACAATCTGATTAAAGTTTAACCTTATACCAACTACTCAACTATTTTTCATGAAGACTAATAATCAGTCTCTAATAGCATGCAATAATAACATTTGATTCTTCTAGAGTATTATTCCAATGCCTGATTTCCTCTAAGCAAACTCTCCTGGGGATAAGGCACCAAGGCGGTGACCTTCTCTTTATTCTTTCCCAGAGGGACACAGAAAATGCTCTAACCATTTTTCCATTACTCTTAAAACCATTTCTCTATGTCCGCAGCACAAACACCTGCGTGATCATAAATGCCTGTGTAAGGTATGGGAGTGGTGCTTGGTCTCATTGTTCATTCTACTGGAATAGTCGTCATTGATGTTAGCATAAAGATTATTTCCCTTGAGCCCACAGATTAAGCCCACAATTATAAGAAATGCCTTAAACAAAATGAGAGGAAGTAGTAAGGACCAGCTCTGGATTCTCCTGACTTTTCAGGATTGTCCCTCATACCCGGACTTTGTCAGACAGTATGAGTAGCTTGGTCTGTGTCATATACTATCTACTTTATTTTATAATTTAAAAAAAGATTTATTTCATTTGACAGAGAGTGAGTTCACACGTGGGGGTGCGGGGTGGTGAGCAGAAGGAGAGGAAGAAGCAGGCTCTCCGCTGAGCAGGGAGCCTAGTTCCGGACTGGATCCCAGGACACTGAGATCATGACCTGAGCCAAAGGCAGATGCTTAACCTGAGCTACCCAGGCACCCTTATGCTATCCACTTTACAGCAATTTATTTGCCTATCTAGATTCTAGAAATCTAAGACCACAAATTTCCCTTAGTTGTTTCTTTAGTCTCTTAATGTAGAAATTCTCCCATTTTTTTTTTTCAGTGCCATCGCATAGAGCTGAAGACCATTGACTTGCTGAATGTTCCCGTGGTTTAGATTTTAGTGACTGTTTCCTTGTGATTAAATTTAGGTAAATTTCCTTTCTTTTCTTTTTTTGGGGGGCAGAAATACTCTGTAAGTGATGTTTTCCTCATTGCAGGCCATCACTTCATCCTTTCCTTGGTTCGGAGGAATTCTTCAGATCTCTGCATTGTAGAGGGTATTTTTTCCTCTCTGAATAAAATATAATCGTCAGAGTGATATTTTGAGATTTTGTGAATATATTATTACCCAGGAAACTTCACTGAATAGTTTTTACACTTACTGATGATGCTTGCCTAAATTAATTACTATATTGTGATAGCAAGTCTAGGAGATTTTGAAAATCAAAAACTTTTCTCATCCACAGGAGTGATTGATTGCTTCCTTGGACTTGTGGCCACTTGAAGAAGAAAGTCATTAATCTTAAATTTAGGTGGGCGCCTCTGTGAGAGAGAGCTGCAAACAGTGACTCCTTCAGGCCCTCAAGCTAAGGGGCAGGAACTGAAACAAGACTTCAGTGGCTGCCCTCTGGCATGCTAGGCCAGTGAAACCTGAAGTTGTGAGGCCTGGGGGAGGATATCTGCTCACCGGGTCTTGAGCTTTTGGCAGGCCTTGCCAAGGGGAGCATTCTTAGCCATCACTTCATTGTCAGCTCAATGGAATTTGTGACAGGCCTGGTGCACCTCCAAGAGGAGTCTAGCTGCCCCATCTGTCTGGATTACTTGAAAGACCCAGTGACTATAAATTGCGGGCACAACTTCTGTCGCTCCTGCATCAACATGATGTGGAAGGATCTAGAGGATACCTTCCCCTGTCCTGTCTGCCGTTTTTGCTTTCATAACAAAAGCTTCAGGAGCAACCGCCAGCTCAGTAATTTGACTGAAATTGCTAAGCGACTGCAGGTCAGAAGGAGCAAGAGGAAAAGGCAGGAGGAGTATTCTATGTGTGAGAAGCACAATCAGTTTCTGACCCTTTTTTGTGGGAAGGACCTAGAGGTTTTATGTACACAGTGCAGTTTCTCCGTTCAACACCGGAAACACTATATTTACCCCATTAAGAAAGCTGCCTCTTTTCACAGGAAAATTCTAGAATATAGCATTGAGCCCTTGAGGGACAATGTAGAACGAGTTGAGAAAGTGATAAATCTTCAAGCCAGCAAAATAGTGGACCTGAAAAAGAAAGTAGAGGACAAGAGAGAAGAAATCATTTCCGAATTTGAGCAAATTAGACAGTTTCTACAGAATCAGCAAGAGGCTCTTCTTAGGCAGTTGGAAGATGAAGAGAGGGACATTTTAACAAAGCTAAACGAGAACCGAAGAACATTTTCAGGTCACATTTCCACATTAAAACATCTGCTGAAGGAGATAGAGTGCAGGTGTGTGCAGTCAGAACTGGAATTACTGACCCACATTAAGGGTATCTACCACAGGTATCAAAACCTAACCTATCCCGAGCTCTCTGTATTCCAATTGAAGGAATACGGATTTAGCCTTCCTCCACAATATTCTGGCTTAGACAGAATTATCAAGCCGTTTCGAGCAGATGTGATGCTAGATCTTGAAACAGCACACCCTCAGCTTATTGTGTCTGAAGATAGAAAAAGCGTGCGATATGGAAGCCAAAAAAAACACCTTTGTTACAACCCAAGGAGGTTTTATCTCTGCCCTGCTGTCTTGGGTTCTAGGAGGTTTAATTCTGGCCGGCATTACTGGGAGGTAGAAGTGGGAAACAAGCCTAAATGGACCTTGGGGGTGTGTCGAGACCGTTTTCCTAGGAATTGGAGGACTTGGCCAGTAGTTGAGGGTGGATTCTGGGCAATTGGGCGATATATTGAAAGCATTTATGTTATACTGGGTGGTAAGAGAACCCACCTTCTGCCTGTAGTAAGACCCAATAAGATTGGCATTTTTCTGGACTGTGAGTTGGGTGAAGTTTCCTTTTACAATATGAATGATAGATCTCTTCTCTATATTTTTAATGATTCTTTTATAGAAGCCGTGTGTCCCTATTTCTATATTGGAGTAGATTCTGAACCTCTTAAAATCTCTTCAGTAACAGATGATGAACAATGAGGTACCTGGGAAACAGTATCGTTCCAACGTCTAGGGGTAACTTAGCCAGTAAAATGGTCTCACTAATTTTGGACTCTTTAGGGGTTTACTGCTGAAAAACAATTGACTCTCTTCCGTTTTCAGCAACTATAAAAACATGGTAGTAACACCAATTTTACAGATGTTTTGGATATCAGTGGCCAAGTGCTTTGAATTTCTTAAAGTATTTGAGAATTAAATTACTTAACAAATCCAACAAAATATTTTCTGTTGAAATTGCTTATAAATTGTCTTATAGGCAGTTGTCTCTGTATAAGTTGTATACAGTTGTCTCTGTATAAGTTGTCTCTTATTTTTTTTAAAGATTTTATTTATTTGACAGAGACACAGAGAGGGAACACAAATGGGGAGTGGGAGAAGGAGAAGCAGGCTTCCAGCTGAGCAAGGGAGCCCAATGTGGGGCTTAATCCCAGGACCCTCGGATCAAATCCCAGGACCCTTTGACCTGAGCCAAAGGCAGATGCTTAACAACTGAGCCACCCAAGGCAACGATAGAAGTTGTCTTTGAATGATAGTCATTCCTTTACAGTTGAATAAGCTGTCTCAACAGGCATCCTTACCATATATCTACCTTCTGTGGATTCTTCTGTTTCCTTCCATAATTCTTGATACCATATTTCCTCTTTCTTTACCATTAGCTGACACAGTTGGCTGATTACTGTAGGTGCTTAGGATTTTGGCCCTTTAAAGGCTCTTTCCCTACATACATTTATATGTATAATCTGAATAGGTTTTTCCCCTGGTGAACATGGTTCTGAATCTTATGTTCCAATCTGAACGAGCTACCTATGTATGTAGATGTCTATATATTATCCACTATCTTTGGAATTGTCCTCTGTTCTTGAATTCCTTGTTGGTTTAATCCTGTGCCTTCCTGCTTGTTTTATCTTTTCATTTGGAGTGTCATCCTACCCCACATATTTTAAAATTTGGGGGATTTTGCATGTTTCAAAATGATTTTATTCTACCTATACTGAGGTGACAGTTGAGCCAAATATGCATGGCTACACTGGAAGTCATACTACCTAATTTTCAAAACATACTATTGTTTCTGAGAAGTCTGATACTAGTCTTACTCTTGATGCTTGGGTACCATTTTCTTAGGATGTTTTATTAATTTTATTTTATAAGATTTTATTTATTTGACAGGGACAGCAAGAAAGGGAATACAAGCAGCGGGAGTGGGAGAGGGAGAAGCAGGCTTCCTGCTGAGCAGGGAGCCCAATGTGGGACTCTATCCCAAGACTCTGGGATCATGACCTGAGCCAAAGACAGACGCTTAACTGACTGGGCCACCCAGGTGCCCCACTTAGAGTTTGAAGACCTTTTGTATTTTTAGTGTTCTGAATTATGTCCATTTACTTTGCTGAGTGATGAGATACTCTGTCAGGATTCTTCAGAGAAACAACCAATAAGATGTATATTCTTGGCACCTGGGTGGCTCAGTGGGTTAAAGCCTCTGCTTTCAGCTCAGGTCATGATCCCAGGGTCCTGGGATTGAGCCCCGCATCGGGCTCTCTGCTTAGCGGGGAACCTGCTTCTCCCTCTCTCTCTGCCTGCCTCTCTGCCTGCCTGTAATCACTTTATCTCTGTCAAATAAGTAAAATCTTAAAAAAAAAAAATAAAAGATGTATATTCTTAAAGAAAGATTTATCTTAAGCAGTTGGCTCAAACAGTAGTGGAGACTGGGAAATCTATGAAGACAAGCATGACAGGTTTTAAAACCAGCAACCTAGGGATTCAAAAAAGACTGCATGCTGCAGTTCAAGTCTGAAGGTCATCTCCCTCATCGTTCATCTCCCTCTTGGCTTGTTATAGGTCAGACTCTTATTTATTTATTTATTTATTTTTAAGATTTTGTTTATTTATTTTAACAGAGAGAGAACACAAGCAGGCAGAGAGGCAGGCAGAGGCAGAGAGAGGAGCAGGCTCCCCGCCGAGCAAGGAGCCCGATGTGGGACTTGATCCCAGGACGCTGGGATCATGACCTGAGCCGAAGGCAGCTGCTCAACCAACTGAGCCACCCAGGCATCCCCAGACTTTCATTCTGTTCATGCTTTCAATAGATTGAATGAGGCTTTCCCACATTAGAGGACAATCACCTTCAAGTCCACCAATTTAAGTTTTAGTCTTGCCCAAAACCTCCCTCAGAGGAACAATCAAATAATAAACATAAGTAATTGATTTAGCAACTTAGAAGCTAAGAAAGCGCTATGAGTATAGGGAAGAGTAAATTAGTGTCCAGGGCATGAAAGTACTGTGTGTTGTGTGTGTGTATATGTGTGTGTGCATGTGTGCTCACGGCGGGGGGTGGGGGTGGACGTTAGCTGCCTGAACTTGGGTGGTCACGGTAGGAATTTTAGAGAACGTGGAATCAGAACCGAACTTCAGATGAGGTGATGGCAGTGGTGGAACACTGCAGAGAGAATGGCTCGGCAAATGTTACGGAGCAGGGGTTGGCTCACCATTGACGGCAAGGAAGCCTGGGAGTGAAGTGAGTGCAGAGGGAGTTGTGGGGTCAGAGAGACAGGTTGTGGTGCGGGGAGAACCACCAGCCTTTGTAGGGTCAAACAGGCTATTTTAGTATTTTTTAGTCTGTGAAATAAGTGGGTCCTTGGAGGCTTTTGAGGGAGAGAGTAACTTTATCAGATTTTCCTGTTAAAGAATCTCTCCCCTCTATAGATATACCCTGGCCTACTTGCTCTTACTGGAACATAGTTGGCGTAGTAACTTTTCTTAGTATTCTTGTTGAAGAATTTTATATCTAATATTTTTGAACCTGTACTTTGCTTCCTATGTTTACTCCTCCAACTTCCTTCCTCCTGTTTATTTGGTTTCTGTCTTTCATGTCAGACTTTTCATGTTAAACTGATAGATGTTTCTTCATAAGTAAGGGTGAAATACTAGAAATCTCATTGAAAACTGCACATATTTGCATTTTAATAAATTTGAATAGCACACATTTCTTAAAAGAATAATTGTTCAATTTACCATTTTGATATATATTTCTAGTGGCCAACCCCTGCCACTCAGAAGAATTACCATGATATTCCAGAGTACCTGGATGGCTCAGTTGGTTGAGTGTCTGCCTTCGGCTCGGGTTGTGATCCCAGGGTCTTAGGATTGAGCCCCAAATCTGGCTCCCTGCTCAGTGGGGAGTCTGCTCTCCCCTCTGCTTGTGATCTCTCTCTCAGACAAATAAGTGAAATCTTAAAAAAAAAATTACAGTGGTATTCCAGTAATGGTATGTGAGGGTTATCTTTCCCATCTGATATGGTATAGTTCATTGTAGTATATTGCATTTTTAAAAGTTACACGTGTGGTACCCTGGAGCTCTTCTGTGATGTGTGGTCCCCTACTCCTGCCTTGAAGTCCTGATACTAGAGCTGACAGGAGAGCATCTGCAACATTGAGCAACAATATTGTATATTGCTTCCATCATGAGAGACGATGCAGGCAGCCAGCTCTGCCTCCCTGCAAAGCCCAATACCTGACAAATGACGTTAGGCTCCTGGAACAGCACGTCCAAGTTCCCATCTGGTTCCCCAAGGATTTCTTCTTTGTGATCCTTGAGAAAGGATGTTTATTGGCCCTGTGATTCCTCACCAGTGTCAACTTGGAGCACCAGAGATGCTGGAGAAAGTGTGCAGGGAGTTATGGATGAGCATCTGGTCATGGGGTAAAGAGATATCCGAACCCAAGAGCATCCTGGCTGCTGCAGAGAGTGCTGGCCTATGTACACAACAAGCCCAGGGACTTCTAGAAAAGATCTCAATACCAAAGGTGAAAAACGAACTCAAGAAGACCTCCAAGGCAGACTGCAAATCTGGGGCTGCATGGGCAGCCCATCCCCGTGGCCCATCTGGGCGGCCAAACCCATGTGCTATTTGGCTCTAACCAGGTGCCGTTGCTGGTACTGGCTGGGGGAGAAGTGGATGGGCTCTGCCTCCAGCCATGAGTGCCAGACTTAAAGGATGGGCAGGGGGACCAAAATGATTAGAATTAAAAAGCAGACCGTTGGTTTACCTTCTTTCACTGTGCAACACCAGGACTCTGGTTTCTCTGATAGAGGTTCCTCTCTGGCTCTGGGAGGAAGGGGCTGTGTGACGAGTCCTCTACCTGTAGTCTCATGGCGGCTTCTACTCCCATGCCTCACAAGTGTTTCAGGAGCCCCCCATAAACTTGATGCCATTAAGTAAACAAGTTACATGTGTGAATAGCCCCAAGTTTATTTTCTATTTGTTTTAGTTATTCCTTTTATTGGTACCTCATATTTATTCAAATATTCTGTTTATCTGCTGTCGTACGTACATAATCTGTATACTCACCTAACCTGTATGTATATAATACATACATAAATACATAAACACAGGGGCACCTGGGTAGCTCAGTGGATTAAAGCCTCTGCCTTGGGCTCAGGTCATGATCTCGGTCCTGGGATCGAGCCCCAAATCGGGCTCTTTGCTCATTGGGGAGCCTGCGTCTCCCTCTCTCTCTGCCTGCCTCTCTGCCTACTTGTGATCTCTCTCTCTGTGAAATAAATAAATAAAATCTTTAAAAAATATACATAAACACAAATGCACCTCCATAATGCATGTATATATCCTATGTATATGTACATATAGCAGTGAACTTATGTTGCTAATATTTTCCATTGTTGAAATTGCTTTTAACCTTTTTATCATGGTGCTTTTGCTATAAAGTCTCTCATTTATATTGACTTGCCAACCGTTTTTAGTTGCTTTTGATCATACTTTAATCTCCAGTCTGTTTAAAATACTCCCAACATTTTACCAAACTTTTCTGATGTCTAACATTTCAATAATCTCTCTACTAAAAGATTGTATATTTAACAACAACAAAAATATGGCTCTTTTGTATCTTGTTGAGCCATGGTTGACAGTTTGTGAATAGTCTTTTTCATGTTACATACAAATGACTTATTTTCTTTAAAAAAAACTTGTTTAGTGTGTTTTGTGTATAGAATTACAATTTTAAGATCTCTGTCTTTTCCTTTGTTTTATGAGACTTGGAGCCTTTATGAGTCATTCTCACACGTGGTTACTAGAGTCTCCTGTTTGGCTTTGAAATGTTTTATAATTTAGGTTTCTAAATTTAAATTAAATGAACTGATTTTTATGTGTACCAGTAAAAGGAGTCCAGTGTCCATCTGGATAACCAGTTGTCCCAAAACCGTTTATTGAAGAACTCTTACTGATCTGCATGGGAGCTTTATCACACAGCCATTCCATGTGCTTGATGCTGTGTCTGCATTCTCTTTTCTGCTTCATTAGTCTGTTGGCCTGCCCTGCACCAATACAACAGTTTCATAATTACTAAGACATTATTATTTAGTAATTACTATGTTGATGTCTGGTAAAATGTCTGTTTTGTTCCTCCTCTCCGGAAATGTCTTGATTCCTCTTGGCATTTTGTTTTTCAGCTTATCTTAATGTTATTAAAATACTGTCTTTGGGGGATTTTATTGGGATCACCTGAAGCTGTAATTTTAATTGGCATCTTTGCTGTGTTGAATGTTCTCATGAATGCCTGTGGTTTCCTCCTGCATTTATCAAGATATTCCTTACTACCTTCCCCTAAATATTTGATTTTCTTCACAATATGTACTCATTTTAGGTTAATTCCTAGCTATTTAATATTTGATGCAGTTATAAAATTTTCACTTTATTGAATATACAATGTTGCTGATGAATATTCACAGTGGTGAATATACAGTGTTGATACACAATGTTAACATTAGTTTCAGGCACACAACATAGTGATTGGATAAGTCTGCATGTTATGCTGTGCTCATCACAAGTGTAGCTATCATCTGTCACCATACAACACTACTCTAATACCATTGACCAGATTCTCTGTGTTGTACCTTTTATTCCTGTGACTTACTCATTCCATAACTAGAAACCTGTATCTCCCTCCCCCCTTCACCCATTTTGCCCTTCTGCCTAGCCCCTGACCCTCTGGCAACCATCAATTATCATACTGAGTCTGTTCCTGCTTTATTTTGTTGTTGTTCCTATGTTTGTTTTTTAGATTCCACATAAAAGTGGAATAATACTCTAGGTCCATCTGTGTTGCCAATGGCAAGATCTCATATTTGATAGCAGAATAATTCCATTGTGTGTAGTATATATGCCACACCTTTATCTATTGATGGACAATTGGGTTGCTTCCCTATCTTGGCTACTGTAGCAGTGTTACAATAAACATAGGGGTAAAAGCTTCACTTTTTAAACATTGTTAATTTTTTTGTTTGTTGCCCACATACTGATATACATTACACACACGTATTTTACAATACAGTTGCTACAAATACCCTCAGGCACCTGGGTGGCTCAGTTGGTTAAGCGTCTGCCTTTGGCTCAAGTCATGATCCCAGGGTCCTGGGATTCATCAGACTCCCTGCTCCCTCTCTGCCCCTCCTCCTACTAGCTCTATTATTCTCTCTAAAATAAATAATCTTAAAAGTACCCTCAACATTTTATCTGGATTCCTGCGAGTTTTCTGAGAGACAATTATGTTTTTGCATATAATACCTTAGTTCTCTTAATCTCTCTCTCTCAAATAAATACATAATCTTTTTTTTCTTGTTTTGTTTTAAAGATTCTATTTATTTATTTGACAGAGAGAGACACAGAGAGAGAGAGGGAACACAAGCAGGGGAGTGGGAGAGGGAGAAGCAGGCTTCCCGCCGGGCAGGGAGCCCGATGAGGGGCTAGGTCCCAGGACCCTGGGATCAGGACCCAAGCCGAAGGTAGGCACTTAGCAACTGAGCCACTCAGGCATCTCATAAATAATCTTTAAAAAATAAATAAATAAAAATAAAAATACCCTCAAGATTTTATAAGGATTCTTGCGAGTCTTCTAAAAGACAATTATGTTCTTGCAGGTAATACCTTTGTTTCCTTTCAGTGCTTAGGATGTTTTCAGCTTCACCTTAACAGAGCTGGTTCCAGCCTGTATAATTGAGCTGTCGGGCTGTCACCACCCTAACCCACTGACCAATCACAGCATCGCTAAAGCAGAACAGTTAGACATTATGTGTACACTTATTTGATGTTTTTTGAAAAACAATTCCATCACCTACGAATTGTTCTTGTGCACCATTAGGACCTTGCTGCTGCTATTGCGCTTCACCAGGGGCTGGCTCTGGCCTCAGTACCCTCAATCTCCTCTCCCCCCATTCCGTGTCCTGGGCGGGTGGGGTCAGCCGCTGCTCTGTACAGAACCACAGGAACTGATGTGTATATAACTATTTAATGTGGGGTATGTTCCCCTAGTCCT